>CAWUFW010005181.1:12500-612500 GCA_963921515.1 Calotriton arnoldi | reverse complement strand
AAGTATATTTTTCCTGCATTTTCCAACCATGTTCCTGTTCACCTTAAACATACATATGCACGGGAGTGGGCAGTAGCCCAAGCTCCAGCATTGTATAAAAATCACGCTGGATGGGATGATGCCTCAACCCACCACGTGATCCCATTAATAGTTTCACCACATGCTCAAAGACAATATCGTATTAAGCAAGAAGCTAAAAACACAGGTCAGGGAGATCTTAGATCAACTTGAATACCAGGAGATCATTGAAAAATGCACTTCACAAAAGAACAATCCCTTGATTCACTTATCAAAACATGATAATACATTTCATCTAGTTTTCATTTACAGACACTTGAACACTTGCACAAAGACATATGCTGTCCAACATGCAGATAGTGCCACATTAATGAATAACATTATGCGGGAAAAAATACAAAACGACACTTGTTGTCTCAAATTGATTTTTCTGTCAAACTATAGCACCTGAAAACAGGTACCTAACAGCATTTAGTATATTAGAGTCCCAGCGACAATTTTTTGTTATCTCCCCCGTGGGTATAAGAACAGCTCTGGGGTATTTTCTGAAAGAGTTACTGAATGGCTAAAGCACTTTGATGAAGAAGCGTTGTCCTATATGGATGATATTTATCTAACGGACGACCTATTGGGGAAACACTTGACCAGGGTGAGCACCATTATTATGGAATTCGCCTCTGAGGGCTACAAATTTAATTTTGAGAAATCAAAAATTGCCCACCTCTGTGTCCTATTTTTGGGATACTAGTTTTCAAGTGAAGGGAAAAGCCTGGCAGCTAACTTTTAGAAAAGTGTGCGCTGCTCCAGCCTCCAAAGACATTAAAACAACTTCCAATCAGTACTGGGATTCCTAGATTTTGGCAGAACATACATTTTGGATTTCGCAGAGAGAGTAAAACCTTTCTACGACCTTTTTCAAACCTGACTTTTCAGTCAAACACTGGACACAAGAACACACCAATATTCTTTGTTCACTCCAGGAAGACATGATTGCTTCCAAACACTTACACACACGTGTAAACTTACACCACTTGGTAATCAGTATCATTTTGGGTCAATGTGGGTACACTTATTTTACCTTTTAATGAAGGTGAAACTGTACCAATCGCATACAAATCTCATCTGTACACAAACACAGAAATGAGTTTTAATTCAACAGAAACAAATTCTGACAACCATTCAGACTGCTGTAGCAAAAGAAAGAGCACTGGCTCATGGGATGATGCATTATTGTCGTCACCCCAGTACCGGGGCTAGCATTCCTAATGCCAAAGCCTTACATCCAGAATGGATACAAAGGGCTAATTCTTTTGCTGCATCAGACTTTGAATCCAGATTTGATCCAAGTTTAAAAACACAGGCATTCCTGCATATGAAAAAGAACATCATCTACCAAATGAAATCTTGCCTCTAGATCAGTATGAATTTTTAAAATTTACACTGATGGGTCTGCCCCACCGGCCGCCTTTGTTAAAGATCCGATGCTGGATGGCAAGTTCCGTCCTCATTGCACCAAAAAACTACCTCTAGGTAATAGCACGGCTCGGTTGGCAGCTTTAAAAGCCCTGATACTTGCACTTGTAAACACAGATCGAGAATTCCCCACACTCATTGTGTGCGATTCCTTTTACTGTGTGCAATCATACAATAAAGCATAAAACGCTTTGGGAACAAGTAGTTCAGTTGAGAAACGAACTACCTCTGCCCACTGAAAATTTGCCTCTCGATCAGTACGAATTTATAATTTATACTGACGGATCAGCACAACCCGCTACAGGGAGTAAGCAAGCTTACAGTGCAGCGTGCGCAATCGTTAAAGGTCGCATGCGCGATGGTAACTTCAGACCAATGGTCACTAAAACTCAATCTCTAGGAGATTGTACAGCTCAGCGAGCTGAACTACAAGCATTCAAACTGGCACTTGAAAATACAGATCGCGAATTCCCCACACTTATAGTGTGCGATTCCTTTTACTGTGTTCAAACATAGTAATAAATATTTATACCATTGGGAACAAAATGGGTTTAAAGACGAAAAAGGTGGCATAATTAAACACAAAAATTATGGGAACAGGTAGTGGAGTTGAAAAACGACCTACCAAAAAAAACCTCACGTAATTAACACACTGAGTCATCAACGTGATGACGTGCACGTTGAAGGGAATTCATTGGCTGTAGAAGCCACACAGGGGGCTGTTCACACAGCTTCCGTAGCTGCGCACACTCGTTCAACAACGAGAATAGACTGTGAGATATGGTGGCTGTAATTGCTTCACGCAAAGGCAGCACAGCAGTGCCTAAGAAATTTCCACTCATATACTCCTACAAGTTAGGTGCAAACAACATTCCATATGCTCAGATTCCTGCAGTGGGGGGATAGAGTATTTCCAAATATGGATAGTAGGCAGGAATTAATCATTTAAAGCACACAAGGGCTTGGGCTCCGCGCATTCAGGGGTAATAGCTACTATTTCTTCATTGCAACAGTGCTATTGGTGGCCAGGGTTCAGAAGTCAGACTATTGACTTTGTCTTGAACTGCAACATCTGTAAACAGATGCCAGGCTCCACCATCACAAGACCCGCGCAGGTCCCATTGCTAGACAGCATCAGCCTGTCCACTAGATTGTGTTGTGTAACTGGATCACTGTGGCCCCTCAAATTTTGAGGTGGCTTAAAAATATATCTTGGTGGCAGTGGATCCGTGCTCAAGTTTCCTATAGGTATGGCCTCAGCACTCGGCTGACGCTCAAAACTGTTATAGAAAGATTTGCGAGTCCATAACAGGAGATACGCAATCAACGTTACACCCTGACTGTGGCTCCACGCTTAGCTCTCGGGCTGACAAAGAGGCCATGGAAGGGATGAACGTAGTATTGCGGTACTCCTCTCCAACGCCATCCTGAGGGAATTTAGGTAGAGGAGAGGAAGGACTGGGGCATAGAGCATTCCTTAACAGCTAGGGTATTAGGCGGGGCGTTAGTGGGGTCAAACACTTATATGAATTCAGGGGGCAATACACACCCAGCCAAGAAGCTCTCTAGGAGGTCTGACTCCATTTACAAATGTGGGAACCTGATCATAAATGTGAAGGCACAGTGGCGGATGAAAACCATTCTGTATCTATGATCGTTTGGCTGTTTTACAGGAACTAAATGAAACAAAGAAACAAACAAAGATTCTGTCAAAGTGAAACAGGCCGCCACTGGGAAGTCGAGGTAATCACGGCAAGACCTGTCTGAATCCCAAAAGTCGGGGATCTGGGCAGAGAGAGATAAAGATCGCGGACACAAAGGAATTTGGCCCCTCATACAGGAAAACCTGTGCCATTCCTTGAAGTGAAAGGAACAAGAACTGTACTTTTGCTGCATCTTGCCGTGAAAAAGGAAAACAGATTCATTTCAAATGAAAGAATCAACCAAAAACTATGTGGCCAATACTGAGCAGTAGGCCTCGTGAACTCCACAGTAGTAGATGTCCCTCTCACTACAATTCAAGAAATTCAAACTGAAAAGCTCATCACGTTTGAGAAATCAAATCCATGGAGTGGAGGACTATGCAACAATGCAATGGAACTAGTTCTCCTTGAACCAACCTTTCAAATTCAAAATAAAAGTCAAGACAACACTCAAGTTGCAATTTGGCCAAAAACAAATGTGTACACCAACGTTTTTCAACAAAAGCATCAAATAATAAAAGCTTCAACGTTTTTCAACAAAAACATCAAATAATAAATGCTTCAACGTTTTTCAACAAAAACATCAAATAATAAATGCTTCAACGTTTTTCAACAAAAGCATCAAATAATAAAAGCTTCAACGTTTTTTAAAAAAGAACATCAAATAATAAATGCATCAATGTTTTTCAACAAAAACATAAAATATTAACTTCAACATCTGAACGTTTTTCAACAAAAACAGCAGAAATAACTTCAACTAAACACGATGCAATTTCAACAATTGATCATACAGCTACTGGCTATTTCATTAACTGTGATACGTTTTCCATGGCTCCACGTGAACAGGAAGCGAAGCCAGCCCAAAAACAAACAACGAACATGCAAGTACAAACTTTTGAACCTTTTCTTTTTCCAAAAGATACAGACCTGGCTTCACCATGAGTAGAACTATAAAGTATTTCTGGGTTCATCTTTTTCTTTTCTAGCTTTGCTTAGAGCTAGCTTTTAGTATGACTCTTAGTGGACACTTTCTACAACACAGGATCAACATAAAACTGAAGCCACGTCCATTTTCAATTCAAATGCAAAAGAGACTTATACATGTATTCGGCCTGAACAAGCCTTTGTCTGATTAAGTATTTTGAACTTTCATTCATTTTCATTCATTTTATCATTCATTCAGTGATGTCATTACCTGCAGTACATTTTTCTGAAAATTGGGTTACTGATACAGGGAATAATATGCTGTCTGTTTTAGGAATAATTGCTACATTTTCAGATCATGAAATGTTAGAGATTTATTCTTATTGTGACACTTTATACCTGTTATCTTCATTAAGGTTATCAACTCCTACACAATTGTAATGCATCTAGAAATGTGGTTGTTTAAACACCAGTAGGAACATGGCTAAACACCACCAAACACCATCGCACGGGGGTGGAATAGTTGACATACATCAGCAGGGGCAACATTAGATGCCATTTACAAAACAACAGGACAGACCCAGTTAGGAAAGTATGGTGGTTTGGCCTTTTGACACAAATACCTGTCACAAAAATGATTGCTGAACATCACCAAAGGACTCAGTATACATAGGCCAGACCTACGTTATGTACAGATAACATCCAGAGGTAGTGAAATCCTACAGTTTAGGGAAGTTGTGCCTTTTTTTTGGCTAGAAGCCCCAACACTGACAGTAGTGAAACGAAAGTTTCCTTTGTAAAATTCAATGCCTTAGGCAATCTGAAAACCATGCTTGTGCAGCACTTTTATTTTTCATTTCACATCAGCTAAAGAAATATTTTTTCTTTTTTGCAAAATAGCACTCTTAAATACAGACTGCCCCTCTTTCCTTTTTGATAAATTTTATCTTTCACATACAAGCAGTGTGATACACCTTGGGAATACCTCGCGAACAGGAACTATGCTTCTCATGGTTTCTAATATTTAAAAGACCAGTCTGAAAAGACTGCAACTGCAACATACCTGTTCTCTGATGCCTGTTTTTTGCAGTGAAGAGTGCGTGGTCATCATCTGTCTGACACTTCCAAAGGAAACGCCAGCGGCATTTACCACCAGGCTGGAACTGCTGAAGTCCCATGCTTGGCTATGTCCCAAGCGTATTCCCATCAAACCAAAGCATTCCTTGCAAATCCAGTGGGTGCCTTTTTGCTTCCTTTAGCAAGCACCAAGGTATCGATTACAGCACAGGCTGCCTCAGGACCAGCAACTGGCTGCACTGTTCTGTGCTCCCACAACGATTTTGCGAGGTATTACAAAGGTCCGTCCCCTGCAGTAACTAGCAACAGAAATGTTGTGTCTCCCTGCCGGCACTTTTTATCTCTATTTTGCTAAAACATGTCCTGAAACACATTTTTTCTCTTGTTGTTTCAACTCTCACCGAGTGCTTGGAGCTTTCCCTCTAAATTGACCTTTTTTTTTTCTTTCTTCTAAAGAAAGCATGGTCTTCTGAACAGCTTATAAGAGTTTTCAATTTTATAAACAGGAACTTTTATAAGTAACTACTGACTCTAAGAGAGTATTTTTTAATGACACTATAGATCTTTCCTGTCTCCACAGAGTCTATAGTAATTTTACATATTTTAACAGCTGCTATTTTTTCAGCTCATAAACCACTCTCATGCAACTACCTGCCAATTATATGCAAATGCCTATTTTAGTCACGTAGTTTGCTTTTAATGGGTTATTCACGATTGTCCATAGATTGGAGTGGGTGTTATGTGCTGGATTGAGGCCCTAACATAGGTGCGCCGTTTCAGAGGCACAAATCCTTCGTGCCACAAAGACAGGCAGGCCCTTTCACCCACTAAAGGCCCTTTCCCCTACATTAGCCCTCCCTTCACAATAACGAGCAACAGAGGCTGTCCCTTATCTGACGTGTGCTCTGGGTGCAGAAGACGGTCCATCCTAAATACGTCATCTCCATGTCCAACAGTGACTAACCTACGTCACAACGAGTTCTTAGAAACAGACCCTTAAGCTCTTGGGATTTTCCCTAGCACAGGATTATTGATTTCTCCAAGAACTCATTAAATATGCATGAACCACTATTCCCTAAGGGTTCATTCCTGACGTCTTCCTCTGACCGACTTTACGTCAATACTAACATTCCAAGGCAGCTATCAGGTATAAATATACCTCCCTTTGCCCAAGCAAACCAGAGGGGTCCGAGACTTCCATGCCGACACTCTGACCTGAGACGCTGCAACCTGCGTCATGCCACAGCTCCAGCTGGCAGAGGTCCATCCACCCATCCTGGGGTGTCCAGCCCGAGATCAGGATGAAGTCCCACTAAGGTAATGGGGTTAGACAAGGGGATTCTTGGCTCTCTAAGACCTACACACATGCTAGGTACACTTAGGTACATCTAGTTAGGCATCATAGGGGTATAGGCTTTATCTTAATGCATTCTGTATTTCATGTATGTGTTCATTACTATTACACAATGGTAAAACTGTACCATGCATTTTTATTTAACTGCACTGCTGGCCATATTTCTCTGCAACTGTCCAACAGTTGTTGAAGCACATATTACCAGTACTAGAATAACAACTGTGCAATACATTTTATTGTAAACACACCCGACTGTTTCTTCTATGTGCTTCTCTGAGATGAGTGACTGAATGAAAAGTAGTATATTGTTTCCACGATCCTGAGGGATCAGGGTTTTATGTTATGTGGTTGCCAGAAGCTATTCCCTTCTTGTTGTCAAGAAGTTTCTAGTGGCCTCTGAGCTAGCTGGTACCCAGTAATTAAGTTTAATATACGCGATAGGGGCATACCGACCTCAGTCCTATGCCAAGCCTATAGTGTATGTTATTCCAATGTGCAGAACCTATCAGGGAAATAGGAACTACACTACAGGCTAGAGGCAGTGGACAGGAAGGGGCTGGGCATGCACATTCTAGAAAGAGGGTAACGTGGGTATGCTAAGTGACGCCTAATAAGGGGACAGCTGAGACGTACTCTGGGAGCCGGGAGAAGGCCTGAGGCCAGGTCCTCTTTTCCATTGGCACATGCTGAGCTCTTGCCAGGAGTCGGGTAAAGAGGTGGAAGGGCCGCAAGCGGTGGTGCAATGGAGGACCCCGGTCCAGGCCACCAGGTAGATGGCTTCACGAGGCATTAATTCTGCCACCTTTCGGGTTATCCCTTCTCTGCCTTTTGGCTAAGAGCAAGTGTAGAAATAAGCTTGGGATTGGTTGAAAGGTCGTCTGGAACTCTGTAGTCATTGGTTGCTGGGCCTGCATCACTCTGACTTGACCGGAGCGATGCTCCATGTTTGATGGCTTAGGAAAAAAGGACACAGGAGGAAGCCCCAGAGACCGTCTCTGGGGACACTGGGCCTTCGCTCCAAAGGCTGCGTGGAACTGGGGAGGAGCAAAGGAGGGACTACCTGCACCCAGAGGGATACCCACCCTAGACAGAAGGATGGGCTGCGGATTCCTGGCTTGCCTGGGACCCAGCTGATGCCCAGAAGCCTAGGGGGTCGGAGGGAAACTCCTCCACAACAGGATTTCACCCGCACATAGCTACGTGGTAGGATTCAACTTCGAGAGTCCCCGGGTGCACTGGGATAGTGCACGGCCCGGAGACAGTCACCGCTTCCCCCCCAGCTTGGGACACCTGGCCTCCCAGCCAGGAATCAGGTGGGCCACCGGGCACACTAAGGGGGTGGTGGGTGGGGAGCATGAACCAACGACTGGCTGTTTTGGAGAGTCCTCGGGCGCACTGAAAGAGTGCTCGGCCCAGGGACACTCCTGACTCCTCCTGACTGAAGGAATATGAGGAAGACAATCGGAAAGGCCCTGTTTCCAGACCACACACTTGGAAATATCCCAAGCACTCACACTGAGTGCTGAAAATGTAGTCAAAGACAGCTTGACAATCAAAATACAGCAGGGAAAAAAGTACGCAAGACCTCAGGGGCACCGGATGGTGCTTGGCCAGGGGGCACCTATCCTTAAAACCGTTTCCAATACAGTGAGCCCCTGGGCACACCGGCGGGTGCTCAGCATGGGGGGCACACATCCTGCAACAACAGAGATAAGTTCAGCACCACCAACCTCACACCCCCTTGCAGGTGCTTGGCCAGGGGAATACATTTTTGGTCAAAGAGATCAAGGAGATAAGGATCAGTGGGCCCCCAGGCGCACCGGCGGGTGCTCGGTCAGGGGGCACAAATCTCAGAAAGCAGTGAAATGGTGGAACCAAAATCCTACGTGGTGGTGGCCGGAAACAACAAAGATGGATATGCAAATAAGGATTCGATACCAGCATGCCAAGGTAACATTCCAATGTCCAATATTAGATTTAGTATGTGCTTTGAAATTCAAGAGGATGCCAATGATAAGTATAGCATCAAACATCTCATGGAAGTTATGAGACAAGTTTTTTTAAAAAGACCCAGCACAAAGTGTATACAGAATTTTAGAAAAAAAAGGAATTTTTGACATAAAACTGTCATCAGGAACAGAGTATCAAAGCTTTTTATTTAATTATAATTGCAACAGAAACCACCGGAGATGTTGGGTTACAAAATAACCATGATTGCGGTCCCAAGAGAGATACTGCTTGCTGTTCATATGTATAACCCTTTTGCGCCAGCGAGCGAGATTGAACTTTTCCTACTAAGATACTGTGATAAGGCCGGAGGAGGGGATGAGTTGATTAAGGAATGGGGGGGGGGGGGCCTGGAATGGAAAATGGAGATATTTTGTCATTTTATCTTCAGAAAAGGATGGCATAGGAGGCACAAAACACCCTTGTGAGAAGCTGGCTTGGTATATGGTGTACACTTATGTAAGGGGGCACCCTGCACCAATACAGACAACCCTTATGGTGATTTTAGTGGTCTGTAAGTGGTAGCTGTAGAGAGCAGCCTTCAGGCTTAGTCCAGAAGGAGTGTAAAGCAGCTTTTTTCACCAGAGCATCATCTTATTGGTATAGATTAAGTGAAAAAGAACCACAGAGTATATTTATAAAAATATGTATTTATTATAAGATACTCACTAACACATTCGGATATCTCCTGCCCATAGATGTACACAATGCACACAATACTTTTCAATAGAAACAGGTAAGTAGCACAAATACACAGTGGTTGCCGGGGGAGACCAAACCATATACTAATATAGTGGTATGCAAACCACGATCAAGTCAAGACTATACCCAGAAGACGTAGAAGTGCCAGGGACCCAAGGAACCACCCAAGGTAAGTAACCAGGAACCTCACGGAGGCTGTGTGCAGAGTGGGAACACTGCCCGAGCTCAATACAAGTCAATGGGTTAGTCACAGCTGCAATTTTAAAGGACCCTTACCAGTGGACCCAGAAAAATCCCCGTGGAGGACAGAAGGTTGGAGAGCCATCCCACCAGTGGATAGCCTAGGAACCAGGATACCTACACCAGGGAAGCCAGGGGCATAGGTGTAAAGTGGCATCGCAAACCGTCGTCGAACTCAATGGAGGACTTCAGGAAGATGCTGCTGCTGAGAAGGTGAAAGTGTACAGTGGAACCCAAAGGTGGATTCAAGCTGCGAAGTACCTGCAAGCAAAGGGGACAGAGTCTATGCCACTCAGGAGTGACCAGGAGGCACGGAAGACGAATACCAACCAATGTCGGGTGTTGCAGGAGAGCTGACTGTGATTGGAGCTGCAGCTGTGTAGACCAGGCAACGCTGTGGAAGACCATGAGCCATTCACAAGCTGTCCCACATCGGATGTCGAGAGTTGAGGGGTTGGTATCCGGTGGGAGCACCAACAAGCCTTGGCAACTGCAACCAACGTGGAAAGCAAAGAAGGTACAGTGTCGAGACCAGCAAGGTCCAGGTGACTCACCACAAGCAAGGGAGTCAGGGCAGGCCCACAGCAATCAGGGGAGTCCACTGAATTCAAAGAAGACCCTCAAGAGGACCCACAGGCCGGAGGCACTGGAGTCACGAGAGGAACTCAAGCAGCTCACCAAAGATGCAGGCCCACGGTGCAAGTGTTGTGGTGAGGACAAAGATCTTGGTCACTGGAGATGCTTGAGGTTAGGGCTACTTGGAGCCCGAAGATCTTGGAGGAAGGAAGTCAACAAGCCTTTGCAACGGCAAGTTGATGAGGTGCACAGGGGTTCGGTTTCTGCGGCCCGACAAAGAATCCTGGCGTCAAACTTGGTGAGAGGACAGGGCAGGCCTCGAAGGATGTGAAGAACCACCTTCAGATGCAGGGCAGTGACTCCTTCACTTAAAGGGAGATTCCTTCAGGTGTTTTGGATGTCCACAGGCCTTGGAAGGTTCCTGTATGGAGCATTGGCACGGACGTTGCAGCAGACGAGCAGGGCGACGAGACCAGGAGCAACGGGAGTCTTCCCAGTTGCAGTCTTGATGCCTAGAGAAAAGTCCAGCGAAGTCCAGAGTGCCCAGACGGTCAAAGAAGAAGTGGTGTCTTGATATGAATCTTGTCCCACGACGAATCTAGGGACCCACCCTCAGGCAAGTCCTTAAATACTTAAAGGAAAGGTTTGGGACGATTCAGGGTTCTCTCCCAGGGGAGGAGTCGGACAGTGGTTAGGATACTCCCATGTCCTTTGTCGCCAATGGCTCCCTGAGCTGGTTTGAACTGGACTATGCTAGGAGGGCACCAAATGTGCCCTTCAAGCAGACTGGGTGGCACTGGCAAGTGCTCACACCCGGCCCCAATACACTAAACCCTGTCTGGGAGGTGGTCACTCCTCCCTGTGACAGGATACCTATTGTTCTGTCTTCCCCTGCTTTAGCTTGGCTCAGCAGCAGGAGGGCAGAATCGTGTCTCTGGTCGGCGGCAGCCATGTTGTGCTGTCCGGGTCTAGAAGACTGGTACCGGGAGCACTGAGGGCCTCCCGGAGGAGCTTTACAGTGCATGCTATTATATCTCCCACACCGTTTATGCTGTGGGGGTATGATTCCAACATGTTTGATACCAAACATGACAGGGTTCGTTACAGCCAGTTTAAAGATGGTCATCACGTCATGACGCATGGCCACTCTTTATATTGTAATGGCTGATGCACTTACTACCCGGGAGAATAGACTCCGAAGGTTGTAGGGGTGTCCTGCTCATGTAGGGGCACCCTCACACTTAGAACCGAGCACCCTGCCTTTAAGATTGAAAGGCCTGCTTTAGGGGTGACTTATAGGTTTTAAGTGCAGTGACCTTAGATATAGGGAAACCTATATCTTTCGTAAGTGGTGCTAGCACCAGCTTACACAGGCTGCAATGGCAGGCCTGTAGTTACAGTTTGAGTGGTCTCCCATGGATGGCATAATACATGCTGGGGCCCCTGCGGGACCTATGCCCTGGGTACCTCAGTACCATATTGTAGGGACTTATAAGGGAACACCAGTATCCAATCTGGGAGGTACCTAAGTAATTACCATAACCAATTTAAGGGAGAAAGCACAGAGACTGGGGTCCTGATTAGCGGGATCCCAGTCAGACTAGTCAGAAACATCATAGCACTAGGCAAAAAGTGGTGGTAACCATTAAAGCTGATCCTACTTACCTACAACCCTCCACTGAATTTCTCTACTGTCTCCAACAGAGGATTCCTTTTTTACCTTAGGCAACCAATTTTTTGTAGGCAATGTTTAAGATTTGGTCACACCAAAGAGGTGTGTACAGGTGATGTATGTAGAAATTGATGTGTGAGATGCCAGAAAGAAAAGAATTGTGAGATTGCGAAAACCTGCAATCTCTGTGGCACTAATGAGCACCTATACAAAGATTGCCATTTGAAAACCACCAATGCCACTCATGCCAATGAAGACAAAAAATGAAATGTTCCTACTACTAACTCATGAGAGGGAAAATGAGAGGAAAAAGGGAAACAAAAGGGAGAGGAAAGCCCACCTGAATCACAAAGTATTTTTGACACTATACCAACCCAAGCATAAAACAAGCTCAAGCCTAGTATACCTCAACTAGAGCCAGAAAAAATCCACAGCCGAAATAACCCAACTGAGGACTCACAACAGGTAGTAACCAAAAAAAGGAATCCTAGAGCAAGGACAAAATAATGAAACAGCTGATGTAAACCCAAGTGATGCAAGCACACACATCACTGGTCTAAGCACAGGGACGAAAATGGGAGCAAGCCTTTTCTAAAAAACAAAGAAAGTCTCAAAGATTAAACAAACCACAAGAAATGGAGGTAGAACACAGCGAAATCACAAGCTACCAAGAAGAAACAAGCCTAAACGCAGAGAAGATCCTAACAAACGATTTGGAGGGAGCAGTTAAAGAATTTTAAAAAAAAGATTTTGAGATAAAAACGATAAAAATCAACAGAGAATCATGAAAAGGAAATAAAAGAAAAAATTACAATTCACAGAGGATGCCATACATACATGGTTTAAAAGGAAAAATTCAGCTAAGAAATATGAGCCTTATCTAGAGGGGGTAGCCAGCCTCTTTCCAATCCCAGGAGATACCACCGTCGTAAGATTCTGCAGCCTGCCTAGTATCACTGATGCAGAAGACATTAATTTGTCATGTCTCACAGTAACCCTACAAGAAAGCACATCATCCCCATTGTAGGGGACAAACAAAGAATCATTTTATGAGTTTGACCCTATTTTGGGGAGTTAGGAAGAAATTCCACAGGCTAACCAAAAGAATGCAGATGCGAATATAAGTGAAAATTTGAATGAGGACAATATATAATGCTAATATGTGGTTAAAGTATATAATTATAGTGGCTATCACAATAACCACTCTAAATCTAAGAGGCTTGAAACAATCCAAAAGAGCCTCAGTCTTTGAATTCTGTAAGTTGCTGAAATCAGATATAATATGCCTACAGGAATGTCATTTCCAATTTAATAATGACTATTCTTTTTTACAGGAAGAATGGGATTTAGGACCGTCAATATGGTCAGGAGCGGAAAGAAAAATGCCAGTATAGGTTCTCTTTTTAAAAAGCAAGTATTTTCCATCCTCAAACAGGAAACTATTCAACATGGTAGAGAAGTTATGTTAACTGTTAATTTTCAAGGAAATCTCTTCTGTATTTGCAAATGGTCATACCCCAAAAAATGATGGATATGACTTTTTTTTAAAGTCTGCAACATTTTATAGTAGGTGCCAGTCCTGCCATTATAGTTGTTGATTTTAATTGTTTTTTAATTTACCACAGACCGAATAGGCTCTTGTGCTACATATAAACTTGACAACTCTTCAAAAATGCTCAAAGAATTGATTATTACAATTTGAAGGATACCTATACAACTACTAATCCAAATTTTATAGGCTTTACGTGGAACTCTAATGACAACTCCACTGCCTCAAGAATTGTCTTCATCTCTGTTTCTGAAAATACTACATGTGTTTCAACAGATTTAGGGGGAGATTTACTAAGATTTTGCACCGTGTTTGTGTCACAAAAGTGACGCAAATCGGCGCAAAATCTTTTTTTCCCTGTTTACTTCCCAGCGCTAAACTTGTTTAGTGCTGGAAATAACGAAGAAATAACGCAAAGCAGTGCATAGCGCTGCTTCGCATTACTTTGCGCCATGGGGGCATGCCGAGGTTGGTGCATTGGCATTCCCATGCAACCACCCAAGGTTTCTCGCGCTAAACCCAGTTTACTAAATAAAGTAAATTAGGTTTAGCATGAGAAAACTGTGCCCTTTTCAAGTAGGCGCACAGATGGAGAAAGGCTTTAATTTCGCTTTCCTTTTCCGACTTTGCATTTGTGCCGCACTGTGCAGCACGTATATAAAGTGGGAAAAGCTTTCCCTCGTGTCTAGGTATGGTATTTTGCACAGGAAGGGTACCCTTCCTGTACAAAACCTATGCTAGACTCGCACACACCCTAGCGCTATGGCGTGTGTGTGGCGCACGACAGCTGTAATCAGCACCTGCGCAAGGGAAAGCGGAGGAGAGAGCCATATCTCTGAAGATATGGCGCTCTCCTGCTCCCTCGTGTCGCACAACACAGCGCAGCCTCACGGGGGGCTTCGCTGTGTTGTGTGACTTTTTAGTAAATCTCCCCCTTAGAGGATAGTTGTCTTTCTGACCATCAAACACTTATCGCAAAAATTTCACTACCTGTTTCTACAAAAAAAGGTAGCAGTTATTGGAAACTCAATACAACCCTCTTTCAGGACAACAAACTTACATCCTTACAGAAATGGTGGGTTTATGTTAAAGCACAAACAAAAGTTTTTTTTTTTTTACATAAGGTAAAGAAAAAGCCAATGAAAAAAGAGCATTTTAATATGTTACAGGAACGTCTCAATTGTCTTGTGGAACTTCAAGATGCAGGTATTCAAGTATTACAAGACATTTAAAATATTAAATCTGAAATAGAAAATTGGTATGTGAGGAAAGGAAAGAAACAATTTTTGACTCACGAGTTCTACAATATGAACAAGATTAAAAATGTAATGATTTATTTTTTTAAAAAGCAAAAAGAAACCATACTGTGCTAGATGGCCTGTTAGACAAACAAGATATCCATCCTTAAGCAAGACCAGAAATAAGTTGGCACTATTGTACAAGATTTTATGAAAACCTTTTTTCAGAAAAAAGGTCAGATATTAATGCATGTGATGATTTATTATCATTCTATGATTTAGGTTTGTCTGAAGAAGAAAACATTTACCTAGATAGTCCCTTTAAGGTCACGAATATTTGTATATAATAGAGAAGGCTCCAAAAAATTCTTCACCAGATCAAGATGGCCTACCGTGGGAAATTTATAAGACCTTCTGGAAAGAAATAGCACATGATGTCATCAACATGATTAAAGAAGGTGTTACTAAAAACTATTTTTTGTACTCTTTAACAAAGGTGCAGTAATCCTAATACAGATAAAAGGGGATTTTAATAATATAAAGTGCTCGAGACCTATTACTCTCTTAAATGTAGATAGTAAAATGTTTAGTAATTGTATAACAAATAAAAAGAAAAAAGTTTTGAAAACTGTGATACACCCTGACCAATCATGTGCTGTTCCCGGAATGAAAATTTGGGATAGCCTCATTACTATCTGCGATGCAATTAATAGAGCTTTAGAAGAAGGGAATCCCTTAGGGGGTCCTATCGTTCGACCTATAAAAAAGTCTTTGAACAAATAGTCATGGGACACCCTGTCAAAGTCTTAAACATTATGGGTTTCCCCCCCCATCCTTAGTTAAAATGATTTGCATGCTGTACTCACAATGCAACCAGCAAAAGTTTAGTTAACGGCCAATTTACATCTGAAGAACCAATTATCCGCTTAACCGCGGCGCGAATTCCGCCGCAGCGCGGCGGTTTAATTAAGTGGGCGGGGCCACGTTGGCCAACGGACGTGCGCAGCACTACGGAGGTAGTGCTCGCGACGGCCGTTGGCCGACAGAAGCAGCGAAGGGGTTATGTCAGGTGTTAGAAAGGGTTGTCCTATATCACCTGCACTTTTTATATGTGCCCTTGAGCCATTATAATCCATGTTAAGGAAAGATAAAATCATAAAAGGAGTGTTTGTTCCTGGAGCCAATGGTAAGGTTACAAAATGTATGGCATATATGGATGATGTCACCGTACTATGTCCAAACCCTTCTTCAGCCGAAAGAGTACTTTTGCATTAAAAATTATTTGCTCAAGCCTCAGGATTGTCTTTAAATATAGAAAATAGTACATGCCTTACGATAGGAAATTGGGACAATTTGGCATAACTTGATGTAAAGACAACCAGGAAACCAATAAAACGCTTCGGCATTTTGTTTTCAAAAGATGCAAACTGACCTCGAGTTCAGCACAAAATTAATCAAAAATTCAGTCTATCGAAAAAAAGAACATTGTCAATGACCAGAAATATTATGGTAATCAAGGCTGTAATTTTACCACTAATATTGTATTTTGCAATGATTTACCCTCCGTGTAAACTCACCCTGAGACACTTATAGAAATATTTGTTCAACTTTCTATGGAATTCCAAAATGGTAAAAGTCAAAAGAACTATTGTTTTCAAACATCCACAAAATGGTGGGAAAATATGCCAAACCTTTACCTGTATATCTTCACTACATACTTCTGCCTCTGCCTCACTGCAAGAGGAGAAGGGAGAAATTTTGCTGCTCACTGTATTCAATATGGGGCAGGTGACTTTTTCTATATATTCAAAATTTTGCCAAGAGACAATACAATTCCTGTTGCTTTTTCTCCAAACAAGTTGGATGCATGTTTACAAACCTTTCTGAAAATGCTAGAACTGCTACACATTGAAAAAGACGGTTTTGAACAAAGAACTCTTTTTTAAAAAGAGATGGAAAAAGTGGAAATGGTGAACAATCTTTCTGAGAAACTCTCCGAAGCGGTTTGGGAAAAAGTATATCACCCAGATATTACCAAAACTCAAAAAGACAGAGCATGGTTGGCAGTGAACAACACATTGCCTCACACAATCATCCACATGTTCCAGACCAAATTGTCCAGGAGAAGAATCCATTGTACATTTCAAGTGGAGCTGTTTTTTTGCATATAAATTCTGGAAGAAATTAGGAAACTTAATTAAAAGCATTAAAAAGCAAGAATTTACTACATATGGACTTATTGTATGGTCTAGGGTATTCCCTGTCAAAAAATAAAGACAGAACCCCATGGAGGATAATTTGTTGTGGAAAAGAAAGACTATAGATAACAAAGAACCTTCTAATGTTTAAACATAAGAATCTAGATGTTCAAGATGTCATTCATATTTGTCTTGATAAATTGACCTTTTATTTTTCTGATATTCAAGTTTTGGGTAAGCACAAAGCTGATAAACAAAAACATTAAGCAGAATGGGTAACTTGATGTATAATTAGGTACACACTTTAGCATAAAGGTGTAATCCTTTATATGAAACTTATCTAGATGGAAAACCAAAAGGATGGTGAATGCGCGCATTGCCTAATCGGGTTATTTTGTATACCACCCTCTGAGACTGGTTATCTACTTTCGGTCTTTTTATAAATAAAGTTTATTTTTACAAAACAAATCTGTTCTTATAAGTTTAATATCTGATACGTTCTCTATCTGAGTACCATATATTAAATAGATTTTTGGAACAGGGAGATGGAATAGGAGCTTGCTCTGCCCACTCCACACATAAACCTGATATTGCAGTACCTCCAGGAATGGTGCACTTCCCCACCCGGGGAAAACAATGCTGTTGAAAGATAGACGAGAAAACGAAAGTAGCGCGTCACTACCAAACTCTGTAAAGTGGCTCTAATGTGTTTGGGTGCGAATAAAACCAAGCTGGCCACTTTGCGGCCACCGTGTCTTGCTTTATTTATTTTTACGTATTTTGAACCTGTTTTTTTTTTTTTTTAAACTCTTTCTAGAGGCTGCACTTTGAAAGAGAAAAATTTCAGAAAAAGACGTTTCAAACAAAAGAGTTTCTTTCTTTTGGGGATCCATTTCACAAAGGGAACTAATGGAGGAACGAGAGTTAGCAGACAGGATTTCCAGCAAGTGAGGAGGAGCAAGGTAGGAGAGAGAGAGAGAGAGAGAGAGAGAGAGGGAGAGGGAGAGAGGGAGAGAGGGAGAGAGAGAGAGAGGGAGAGAGAGAGAGAGAGAGAGAGAGAGAGAGAGAGAGAGAGAGAGAGAGAGAGAGAGAGAGAGAGAGAGAGAGAGAGAGAGAGAGAGAGAGAGAGAGAGAGAGAGAGAGAGAGAGAGAGAGAGAGAGAGAGAGAGAGAGAGAGAGAGAGAGAGAGAGAGACTGCCAGCCAGCAGCTAAGTGGACACTGTCCTTGCCTTCTCCGGGCAAGAAGGAAAAGACAGTTGCCACTTGCTTTCAGGGAGCTGTCCAGGGATGCCTGGCCTGATGCACAGCATCCTCTGCCTGCCAGGATTTCCAGCCAGCAGGGTGGAGGCAGTGGACAGGAAGGGGCGGGGCATGCAAACTCTAGAAAGAGGGCAATGTGTGGGTATGCTGAGGAGGACTCTAGGAGCCAGAGAGCTAGAGACAGACTCCCCAGCACATCCTGTGTCAGATAAACTCAGGTGTGGCCTTATCAACGTAAGGTCCCTAGTAAAGCATCATCAGGAGATCTACATGCTGCTAGAAGACCATGACTTGGACGCCCTATTCCTGTCTGAAACATGGACTCGACCTGATGGGGAAGTCGAACTAGGGCTTGCATGCCCACCTGGTTTTAAATCCTTTCATAAACCCAGGCTAAATGGGAGAGGGGAGGGGTGGGAGTGATACATAAGGAGACATGGAAATTCACCCCCTTAAACATCGATGAAGTAGAAGGCATCGAACTATTAGGCTTCTCCCTGAAAGACGCCAGAGAACAGTTACTCTCAGGCATAGTGTGTTATAGACCACCAGGAGGCTCAGGTACACAATATCAAGCGCTAATCGACACTATCTATAACCTGTCACTCACTCACTCCAGAATGATCATTTTGGGAGATTTTAATCTGTGAGAAAACGGGAACCTGGATTCTGCCCTGAAAGAACTGCTGCAAGCATGCGAAACCATAAACCTTCCACAACTGGTACAACAACCAACCCACATAGGAGGCCATATCTTGGATCTACTATTTGCAAACATCACAGAGGCATCGGTGGAGGAAATACTGCCTATGTGTTGGACGGACCACTCCCTAGTCCTCTTTAGACTACTACTTCCTAAGGAAAATAACAAAACTAAACAATCAAGAAAATATCGTCAGGGTAGAGAATGGGCTAAGTTGCTAAAAGTAAAACAACTCTCTCTATGCCCTGGAGAAAATGCCTTTGACCATACAAAAACGGTCGAGGAAAATTATATCTATTTCTGCGGGCGGATTACTCATACTCTTGATCAGCAGGTACCATTGAAAAAACTGAAAAACAGGGATAAACCGTCAGCCCCTTGGTACAATGAGGAACTAAAAATACTAAGGAAAAAATGCAAACAGGCAGAGAGGAAATGACGGAAACAGTATGAGGAAGAGGACAAAAGAGCCCTGAAAACGAAATTAAATTCCTATAAAATAACAATAGCAAAGGCAAAAGCAGATTATTATGAGAAAATGATCTTGCAGGCCACCGACAGAACAAAAACTGTCTTCAACTTAGTAAAACAGCTATCTAAACCTGATAGTACACAGAATAACATTATAGCTACTCAAGAGCTCTGCGATAGCCTCGCAACTTTTTTTGAAGAAAAAATCAATAAAATTATTGGTGGCCTAGAACTAGACAAAAACGCTCAGAGGGATACCATGAGTAATGTACCGGAGGTAGTTAAAGGTAATAAACAGACTGAGGGTGAAATCAAAGGGGAACAGATTACCTTAAAACAGTTTCAGATCCCCACACAGGAAGAGTTCAATAACATAGCTCTCAGCATCTCTTCTGGATCTCCACTAGACCCCCTCCCACATCGGTTATGGAAGGAGTTCAATGCAGAACTATTTCCATTACTCTATCAACTCTGCGGCCAGTCACTGGGCAGCGGCTCGGTCCCAAGCTGTTGGAAAAGAGCGATGGTGACCCCATTATTAAAAAAAATCCACACTTGATCCTCTTTGCCCAGCAAACTATAGACCTATCTCCCTGTTGCCATACCTAGTAAAGATTTTAGGACGGCTGGTCAGCAAAATGCTAGCTAAGTTTCTAGAGGAAAATGTACTATTAGACGAAATCCAATTTGGATTTCGGCCGTCACACGGCACAGAAACAGCCTTGGTAACAGTCCTGGACGAGTTGAGAATGCATGCCGACACTGGCCATGAGGTTCTATTAGTACTATTGGACATGTCAGCCGTGTTCGACACGGTCAATCATCGGATATTACTTAACAGGCTGGAGGAATGTGGAATCACAGGCATGGCTCTTAACTGGTTCCAGTCCTATCTACAGGATAGACAGCAAGCAGTGACTATTCCTCCTTTTGTATCCAAAAATATACCCATCAGATATGGAGTACCACAGGGCTCTGCAATCAGCCCAATTTTATTCAACATATACCTACACCCACTGATCTCCCTAATAAAATCATTTGGAATCAAGGTAGTGAACTATGCTGATGATACGCAGCTTGTCTTCTCCTTAGAAGGATCCAAAGCAATTTTCCATGACTGTATGGATAAAACATCGAAATGGCTGAAGAATAACTCACTACAATTTAATGGGGAGAAAACTGAAATACTACACTGCTCAGCGAATAAAATTCAGCGTCCCCTCCCCGACAATTTCTGGCCTACCCCTGCTAACAATCAATTGACCCCATCTAATACAGTGCGCAACCTGGGGGTGCTATTCAATAGCAATCTACAGTTGGACTCACAGGTGAACAGAACTGTCAGTACCTGTTTAGGTCTTATAAGAGCCCTACGTAAAATCCTCCCACTGCTGCCACCTTCTACAAGAGCACAGGTGGTTAGAAGTGTAATACTGAGTAGACTAGACTACTGCAACGCCTTGCTATTGGAGGCACCAGCGACCCTGATTAAAAAGTTGCAGAGAGTTCAGACGATTGCAGCCAAACTAGCCCTCAAAAGACAGTTTAGGTCCTCCACATCCTCAGCCTTGAAAGATCTGCACTGGCTGCCAATCAAGCAAAGGATACACTTTAAATCACTGTGCATCGTCCATAAAGCAGTAAATAAAATGGGCCCTAAGCCACTGCAAGAATAATTCCTCTGGTATGCCCCAGCTAGAAATCTTCGCTCTACATCAGCAAAACTAGTCTGCACAGCTAGCTTCAAGAAAACCCGAATGGGTGGTAGGTCATTTAGCTCTGCAGCCTCACGCCTATGGAATAGCCTGCCGTTTGATCTTAGACAAACGAAGAATCTATTAAACTTCAGAAAGAAGCTAAAAACCTGGCTATTCCCTAGGGTTTAGTCTAACCATGCTGCAGCTATGACCATCTGGCTGTATGACAATGTACCACACATAGCGTCTACTGAGTAATCTGAAGCGCCAGGATACCCGTGGGGTGACAGTGCGCTATAGAAGTCTCACATACAATACAGGAGAAGGCCTAAGGTCAGGGCCTCTTTTCCATTGGCATGTGCTGAGCTCTTGCCAGGAGTCAAGAAAAGAGGTGAAAGGGCCGTAAGCGATGGTGCACAGGAGGACCCCGGTCCGGGTCAGCCAGGTAGATGGCTTCGGGAGGCGTTAATTCTGCCACCTTTCGAGTTATCGCCTCTCGGCCTCTTGGCCAAGATCAAGTGTACTTGGTTGAGGCTGAAGGCTGGGAGTAACTACTGAGCCCTGATAGGCTGGCCTGCGTCTCTCTGGCTTGACTGTAGCCAGGCTGCATCACAGAAGGGTGAAGGGGGCTTGAACACGGAACCCTTCTGTTCTGCCTTGCTTAAGGGATTGAGCCTTCATTTCCTGGCTTGCTGGGGGCAGGAGAGGGGTGGGCAGGTAGGGGCTGTCACTTCGGAGGGGCCACTGGGCTTCCCTAAATCTGTGGTTACGAGCCTGCAACTCCTGGCTTGCCCGGGACCTGGCTGCAACCCCCAACACTGGTGGGCACCCAGGACGGTTCTCATGGAAGCTTCGGACACCGTGGAGCAGTCTGCTCCATCTCCTGTTTGCAGTTGATTAAAGAGGATTGTTGCAAGGAGCAGCAGTCACCAATGGAAGGCCTGTGGACCGAGCTCCGGCCTTCTTCTTCAGGATTTCCATTGTGCCATCAGACTGCTGACCTGCAGAAGAGTTTTTGACAACTGTCCACAGGTGTGCCCCCCCCCCCCTCGGGCCGTGCCGACACAGCTGTCAGCGGATGGTTTTAGACAGTGTATCACACAGCCGGCCACCCAGCTGAGTGCGTCTCACTTGCTGGGGTCACAGCGGCTGCTAAATCAATCAATTAGGGGTTTATAAAGCGCACTCCTCACCCGTGAGGGTCTCAAGGCGCTGGGGGGGGGGGAGGGAAGCTCCGGATCAGTCGAAGAGCCAAGTCTTGAGGCTCTTCCTGAAGGTGTGCAGAGTGGGGAAGCATCTGATGTTGACTGGGAGCTCCTTCCAGGTCTTTGCTGCGACGTAGGAGAAGGCTCTTGCGCCTGCTCTGGTTCTGCAGATGCGTGTGGTCTCTGCCAGGGCGAGGTCGGCGGAGCGGAGGTTCCTTTTGGGTACGTGGAAGGAGACTCCTTCGTTGAGGTATTTGGCTCCGATGTTGTGGAGGGATTTGTAGGTGTGGGTGAGTAGCTTTACGGTTACTCTCTTCTCGATGGGGAGCCAGTGGAGGTCTCGTAGGTGCTGGGTCATGTGCTCGTGTCATGGGGTTCCGAGGACGAGTCTGGCTGAGGTGTTCTGGATGGTTTGGAGCTTGTGTAGTAGGGTTTTGTTGATTCCGGAGTAGAGGGCGTTGCCGTAGTCCAGTCTGCTGGTTATGAGTGCGTGGGTGACGGTCTTTCTGCATTCGGGGGGATCCACTTGAAGGTCTTGCGGAGGATGCGGAGGGAGTTGAAGCAGGTGGAAGCGACGGCGTTGATCTGGCCGGTCAAGGTGAGAGTGGAGTCTAGAATGATGCAGAGGTTCCGGGCGTGGTCCGTCAGGGTGGGTGAGTTTCCGAGGGCAGGGGGCCACCAGGTGCTGTCCCATGCAGTGGGGGAGGGTCCGAGGACAAGGACCTCTGACTTCTCCGAGTTCAGTTTTAGGCAGCTGTCGCTCATCCAGGCTGCGACGTCTTTCATTCGTTCTTGGAAGCTGAGTCTGGTGTCTTCGGGGTTCTTCGTGAGAGAGAGGATGAGCTGGGTGTCATCGGCGTAAGATACTATGCTGAGCCCATGCTGTGTGACGATGGCGGTGAGGGGGGGGCCATGTAGATGTTGAAGAGCGTGGGGCTGAGCGAGGATCCTTGGGGTACTCCACAGTTGATCTCTGTAGGTTCGGAGAGGAATGGAGGGAGTCTGATCCTTTGGGTTCTGCCGGAGAGAAAGGAGCGGATCCAGTCAAGAGCGGTTCCTCGTATACCGGTGTCATGGAGTCTGGCTGTGAGAGTGCGGTGTGAGATGGTGTTGAAGGCTGCAGAGAGGTCTAGTAGGATGAGGGCCGCAGGGTGGCCCTGGTCGAATAGCATGCAGATGTCATCGGTGGCAGCGAGGAGGGCGGTCTCGGTGCTGTGGTTGCTGCGAAATCCAGACTGGGAGGAGTCAAGGATGGCATTCTCTTCGATGAAGGTGGTCAGCTGGGCGTTGATGAATCTCTCAGTGACTTTGGCTGCGAAGGGAAGGAGAGAGATGGGCCGGTAGCTTTTCAGGTCCGTCGGGTTGGCCGAGGGTTTCACCTCTGCCCGCTTTCAGTCGCCGTGGAAGATGTCGGATTCGAGGAAGGCGTTGATGGTCCGGCCTAGTTCGGGTGCTATGGCGGCGGCGGCTCTGTGGTAGATGTGCGGTGGGCAGGGGTCAGTGGGGGCTCCTGAGTGGGTGTTCTTCATGGTCGTTCTTCATGGTCGTGGCGGTGTCTTCAGTGGTGGCAGGTTTCCAGGTGGTGATGGTCGGCTGGTTGTCGGTGGTGGAGAGGGGGCTGGTGTCTGGAGTCTGTTCGCTGAAGTTGTCATGGAGGGCCTTGATTTTCAGGTGGAAGTAGGAGCTGAGCTTGTTGCTGAGGTCCTGAGATGGTGAGACGTCCGTGGCTTCGCTGGGGGGTTTGGTGAACTGCTGTATGACTTTGAAGAGTTCTTTTGCGTTACTTGCATTGGTGTGGATTTTGTTCTTGATAAAGGTCTGCTTGGTGGCTCTTATGCGCTGGTGGTATTCATTCATGGCGTTCCTGTGGTTGTTCTGGTCTTCGGTGGTTTTCCTGTTCCGCCAGAGTTTCTGGAGGCGTCTGCAGGAGCGCCTGGCTTCTTGGAGGTCGGTGGTTAACCAGGCAGCCTTCAGGGGGCGTTGTTTGACGGGGTGGCAGAGGGGTGCGAGCTTGTCAGCGCAGCCGGCGATCCAGCAGTGTAGTTCTTTGGCTGCAGAGTTGGCGTCGGTCGTGGTGGAGGGGGGGTCGTGGAGGAGGGTGGTATTGAGGTGTTCCTCTGTGATCTTGCTCTGGTTCCTTCGTGGCGGGCGGAGGGGGGGTTTGGGTGCGGTGGTGGTGGTGAAGTTGAGGTGTACGCAGTGGTGGTCTGTCCAGAGGGGCTGCCTGGTGTGGCTGAAGTGGATGTTTGTCCCTCCTGTGAAGATGGGGTCGAGGGAGTGTGGGGCTCTGTGGGTGGGGGTGGTGACGAGCTGCTTCAGTCCGAGGTTCGCGAGGTTGTCAAGAAGGGTGGTGGAGTCAGGGTCGCTGCGGTTGTCGAGGTGGAAGTTCAGGTCTCCAATGAGAATGTAGTCCGTGGAGGCGATGGCGTGGGGTGCGACGAGGTTGGCAACGGTGGTGGCAGAAGAGGCGTGTGGGCCGGGGGACTGTAGACGAGGGTCCAGCGCAGCCTGGTTCTGGGGCTGGTTTGGATCTGGAAGTGGAGGTGCTCTGTGTTGGAGAGAGGGTCGTGTTGCTTTCCTCAAAACTTCACACCGGCGGTAAGCCTGAATAAAACACTTCACCTCGCTACTATTAACACTCTGCTGGAGGTCATTAGAGTGGTGGCGGCCCACCTTTACTAACATCAGCATGTGCCCTATTGTCTTTCTTTTTCAATACACATTGCATTTTCACACCACCCGTTCACGGAGCAGGGGGTGTGTCCTTTACGAGGTGCTAATTATGGCCTTGTACTTCCGCATGGCGGGTAATACCTGCGCAATTGATTTCGTACCTAATACAGTACGAGTGGAAGTGGGTGAATTTCACCGCAAAGAAAAGAACACGTTGTTTCTAGTGGAGGAGATTATCAAAAAAGGATGTAATATAACAGACAAACTATTGAATGTATTCAAGATTTCTCGAGTAGAGGTATTTTCAACTTGACTTTTTCCAGCAATTCAATTTGTCAATGTTTTCTTCAAAGTGCAGCTGATTGTAAAGATGTCAAAAATTTCAATGGGCTCACTGTTACCTCTATGTTTGCCCCAAAGGAGGTCATTCTAGTAGTCCACATGTACGATCCTTACACGGATCCTAGAAAGATTGAGTTGTTCCTGGAACGTTATTGCAGCACTATCAAGGGTGGACAAAAAATAAAAAATATTTGCGGCATATGGAATGGGAAACGAAAATATGAAGTAACTTTTAAAGAAGACCCAAATGATGTACGGGGACTGGCTCACCTGTCACAGACCTTTTCCCTAGGGGCAAATATGGGGTTTCTAGTGTATTCAGGAAAAACCCTTTTCTGACGGCTTTATCAACAATTTGGTCATTCCAAAGAGCAATGTTCTGGCCTTATTTGCAGGAATTGTGAGGGCGCAGACCATAAAGCCCAGGAGTGTGTTGTTCCTAAAAAGTGTAATCTATGCAGTAGTGAGGAACATTTTTTGTATCCTGCCCAAAAGGGAAGTTTACCTACTCCTAAGTTGCTAGTGTGCAGAGTCCTCATTATTCTCCCTCTGCATAACACCAGGGTACAACTGAGCCCCTCCTGCCCAAGATGCTCCAGACCCTGCTTTTGAGCAGCAACAGATAGCGGAAGAGGCACTTGAGCGTGCTAAAACTAAACGCCTTAAACGCGAGGTGTTGGACAGGAAAGCAGGGTTTACTGGCCTCTCATTGAAGGAGTTAGAACTGACCCAAGTTCCAGATAATGAGCTGGCACCTTCCACATCCACGGATTCAGTCACAGAGGTGCCTGAGTCAGTCAGCTCTGTGCTTCCTCCAGCGACAAATGCAGCCTTTGACCTGCGCACCATTAAAGAGGTTGTTCAAGGTTTACAGCAAGCAGCAGAGGCTCCCCTCTCGTCATCAGATTCCCCCGCTGTGGTCAAGAATCAGGAAAAGGAGATGGATCACAGCAGGTTGTCTACTTACACCTCCAATGAGTGTAAATCCAGAAGCTCCAAAACAGAAGTGGAGCCGTCTACTTCCACCCGCTCCAAACGCCGCCCTTACCCTCTGGATCTTTTTCCAAGAGGGGGAAGGTTCGACCCCTTTATTAAGCCTCTCGGATTCCATTCAAGAGGTGGCTCAGGTTTTTGAAATCAGTGAAAGTCAGGTGATTCATTTGGAGAGAGTGCCGATTTGGAAGCCCTCTTTTCGGCGTCCACTCTACAGAGTCATGAAAGAGGATCTAATTTCACAAGTATTATGCCTGGAAGGAATGCTCCCCATCATGAAGTGCAAAAATGGCTGATCTTTCTATTTTATATATAATGGCTGTGTACCTACCCTCTTGTAATGTGAGGGGCTTGGGGATGGGTTTGCATAGGACAACAGTGCTTGATTATTTTGGAAATGTGCCTTTTGATGTTGTAAGTCTCCAAGAATGTCACCTTCCTTTTCACCAAAAATGTTTCTTTTCAGCAATACTGGACACATGGACCTTCAGCCTGGTCTGGGAGAGCCAAGAAAATGATAGAGTAGTTGTTCTATTAAAAAAAACACTAGCAGATTACAGAAGAGAACGTTATATGGCCAGGGATAGCCCTCCTTCTGTTGGTTTTAATGGATGAGCTCCCGCTGAAATTGTGTGCTATGTATGCACCAACGACCAAACATGAGAGGGAACATTTATTCCAACTAATCAAACCTTTCCTTGCAGGTGCGACACCACTCCTCCTTATGGGAGACTTCAACTGTATTTTGAATTTAAAAGATAGGCAGAATACACAAGTTACCTATTCGCGAGATGTGACATCTAAAATATTAACTCTCATAAATGACTCAAATCTATATGATATTTACAGAAAACATCATCCACCTGGCACTGGGTTCATGTGGGAGGTGGATCACGGGCACGCACACTCCTGCCTGGGCTATGTTTTTGCCTCCAAGTCACTCTATGCAGATAAATGATCTCTTAAACACGTACAATTCTCTGATCACCGTATACTTACAGTGTGGTTCACTGTGCCCTTGCTTCTGGAAATTAAATATTGAACTCCTCAAGGATGATCATATCTGTGACAAATATGTTCTACAGTATCAGAAATGGGTGCAACAAAAGCATAGGTTTCCTAATAAGTACCAGTGGTGGTGTTGGGTGAAATGTGAGATAAAATTGTTTTTTAGGAACACAGCAGGCTGAAACGCCGAGCAGAATGGTAGGATTTTCACGAAACTACAATGACGCCTTATTCTCCTCCAACAGTTGGGTGAGGCTGGCAAAGACGTTAAGGAAGATGTCCTATAAGTCAAATTGGACATGAATAAATGACTGAGATAGAGGAACAATTTTTTTTTCACTCCATCTAGAGGCTGCACTTTGAAAGGGAGAAATGTCAGAAAAAGAAGGCTTTTCCAGCAAAAGAGTTTCTTTCGTTTTTGGATCTATTTCACTGGGGAACAAATGGAAGAACTTTTCCAGCAAGTCAGGAGGCGCGAGGTAGAGACAGAGAGAGAGAGAGAGAGAGAGAGGCTGCCAGCAGCGGAGAAGTGGACACTGTCCTTGACTTCTCTGGGCAAGGAGGAAAATACAGAGTGCTTTTCCTTCTCTGCCCGCCACGAACAGCCAAGCCTTATCTATAGGCCTTAGGATACAGGGCAGCAGAGTCCTGGGCGAGGTGCTGGCCACTTCTTGTCAGGGAGCTGTCCAGGAAGTCCTGGCCTGATTCCCAGCATCCCCCGGCTGCCAGGTTTTCCGGCCAGCCGGCTGGAAGCAGTGGACAGGAAGGGGCGGGGCCTGCAAATGCCAGAAAGAGGACAATGTGGGTATGCTAAGTGACACCTAATGAGGCGATAGCTGAGCTCTTGCTAGGAGTCGGAGAAAAAGGCGAAAGGGCCGGAAGCGACGGTGCAAATGAAGACCCCGGTCCAAGTCAGCCAGGTAGTTTGCTCCGGGAGGCATTAATTCTGGCACCATTCTGGTTATCGCTTCTCGGCCTTTTGGCTAAGATCAAGTGTAGTACTTTATTGTGCTGAAGGGTGAGGAGGGACTCCCGACCCCTGAAGGACTGGGCCTGCGTTCTCTGGCATGACCGGAGCCAGGCTGCGCTACTAAGGGTGAAGGGTGCTTGGAGGACGGACAACACCTGTCCTACCTAACCTAAGGGATTGGGCCTTCGCTCCCTGGCTTGACTGGGGCAAGGCTGACATCTCTGGGTGGGGTGGGCAGTGTAGCGTGGCGGGGCCTGGTTATCGCTAGGCCGCGGCAGCGCAGGAAAGTCACACGACACAGGTGGTTGCACTATCGTGGCCGGAAGACCCCGAGCGGTTTCCGGCCGTTTATTTTATCCCCTCGGGACGAGCCCGCCCCAAGGGGTGTGGGGATGCGTGTAAGTGGCAACATTGTCCAAGAGAGCCCGAATGGCTCTCTACATCCAGGAGGAGGATTGTTGCCCCTAGAGACCACCGCTTTAGAAGGGTCACTGGGTATACCAGAGGCTACGGGGCCGGGCCTGCGCCTCCTGGCTTGACCGGGACCTGACTGCACACCCCACAGCTGACAGGCACCTAAGTAAACCACCTCCTTCGGAAGGCTCGAGCATGGAGGAGCAGTCTGCGGCATTTCCTGCTATGGCGGAAGGCCCCGTTCCTTGTCCTAACCCATGGCTGTGACTGGCCACCTTTACATTCCACCGGCCAGCGGAGCGGAGGACGTTGGCTGCTGTACCCCTGAGGATCCCCCCCCCCGACCGCGCCGGCCCCCTCTTGACAGAGGGTAAGGGAGGGGGACAGGGGGAAGCCTCATTGCTGAAAGATTTCCAGCTGGATACAGTAGCGATTTTCCCTGACACCTGCTACTGCGAACGTCTCACTCGGAGGTAAGACGAAAGTAAAATAAATCCCTTTAAAACTCCACTTTTCTTTTTGGAAGTGCGCATTTGGGACAAGACTGCAGTGGCAATGGGCGGGTTTATAATATCTATCCCATTATGCCCCTTAGCCTCGGATCTTTCATTTGCAAAAAGAGGCAGCTGCACGACGCAAAGGAGAAGTGGCGGCTGCCCACTCCTACAGTTTTATTCGAACTTTACTCGGCATTTGTTTCCACACGAAGCACATTAATTCTGGCACGCCTGCTCCATTAATCACACAGGAGCCCAGCAGGTGCTCGTTCGGAGCATTCATTATGGCTTCATATTCCAGGAAGGCTGGGAATGTAAACGCGTTTGATTATGTCCCAAATTCAGTTTGGATTGAAGTAAGGGAGGCTTTCAGGAAGAAAAAATGTTTTATTTTTGGTTGAAGATATAATGAAAAAGGATTGCTCTGTAGCAAAACTTGTGATTGAATGTGTGCAAGATTTCTCGAACAGGGGAGTTTTTGATGTAACTTTTTCAAGTGATTCTGTCTGTCAAATGTTTCTGAAAAATGCCACAGAACGAAGGGACAGTTCTTTATTCCAAGGGCTTACTTTCACCTATGTTTGCCCCAAAGGAGGTCATTCTTATTGTGCACATGTATTACTCCTACACTAACCCTCGCCTCATTGAGGTTTTCCTATCCAGATACTGTGCCACTATTCAAGGGGGGCAGAAAATTAAAAACATATGTGGCATTTGGAATGGCAAAAGAAAATATACAGTGACTTTCAAAGAGGACCCGAGTGGAGTACGGGGTTAGCGCACCCACCACAAACTTTCACACTCTGGGCAAATTAAGGTTTACCCAAAAAAATGCAATCTGTGTGGCAGCGAGGAGCATCTGTTTAGAATGTGTCCTAAAGAGAAGTTCTCATATGCCTCTGCCGCAAGCGCACAAGCCCAGAGCCTCCCTTCACTAGTCTCTGATTCTGCTGACTCTGTTACAGGGGAATGGGCGGGGGTGGTGGCAGGAGCAAAAGTACAGTCTGCAATTTCTGATTCTGACATACTAGGAATATTTGAAGGCATGGAAATACGGCGCTGTAGGCTAAGGGAGGAGCCAGAAGAGGAGGATACTGGAGGAGATGCTCCTAACCAGGACCCCTCAGACGAACTTAACTCTGATAAAAATCATCAGCCATGCGCAGAGAAAAAGGCAAAGCACGAAGAGATAGAGCGCCTAAAACAAGCTGCGTTAGAGCGTAGAGCCCACCGCCCAGATAAGGCATCACGCACAGGAACCTCAAACAGAGGCCCCGATATCACTCAAGTCCCCCCCACACCCCAGGAGCAGAAGACACTGTGCCGGAGTCGGCACTACTCAATGAGGCACAGGATGGAGCTGAAGAGTGTGTAAACAGCTCTGTGGAACAGGCGGTGAGGGGCCTGCTCCAGGCTGCTGAGGAAACTGCCACAGTATTGGAGGAAGCTAGTGCAGAGCAGGAGGGAAGTAAAGTATGGACCACAGTGGGTAGAAAACATAAAAAACCAACAAGAGGAAAACGAGGAAGTCAAAACAGACGGCAGATAAGCCAATAACAGTCAGGCTGAAACGCTGCCCATCAACCCTCAACAGAGTCCCCCGGGGGAGCCGGTTTGCTCCTCTGATGTCCTGCTCGGATTCCAAGGAGGGTATACAAGGCGTTGCACAAATTGTTGAAGTTGGAGAGAGCCAGGTTATCGATTTGGAATCCACACCAGACCTGGCAGCCCTCTTCTCACAGCCTACCTTACAGTCTCAAGAAAGGGGTTATAGCCTACAGTGTGGGAGTTCTGGAGTGAAACGCGCACCGCAAGAAATTTGAACTATGGTAGTTCAGCTTACTTTATTTGTTATCATGGCAGTAACCATAGCCTCCTGCAATGTGAGGGGCATGAACACAGATCTGACGAGAACCATGGTGCTTGATTTTTGTAAAAATGTGCGTGCTGATGTGCTTTGTTTACAGGAGTGCCATCTTCCTGCACAGCCTAGTTACAGCTCCTTACAACAACTCTGGGCTGACGACCCTTCAGTCTGGTCCGGGGGGGCTAATAAAAACGATGGAGTGGTGGTTTTATTTAAGAATAAACACTGGCAGATAGTCAAAGAGAGAATTTTGGACCCAGGAAGGGTGTCCTCCTCTCTCTCCTGATGGACGGTATACCCCTTAGGGTGTGCAATGTTTATGCCCCTACAAGGAAAAAAGACAGGGAACAACTTTTTAACTTACTTAAACCCTTTCTTACAGGTGCTGTACCAATTTTACTAGCTGGAGATTTCAACAGCATAGCAAAGATCGCCAAGGGTCATTGGCTGGTTACACACTTGATTCTACATCTAAAATCGTAACAAAATTGGTGTTTGATCTCAACATGTATGACACTTACCGGAAACACTTCCCACTGGGTCCTGGGTTCACGTGGGAAGTGGAGCATGGGCGCACACGGTCTCGTTTAAATTATATTTTTGCGTCTAAATCTATGATCCCTGACAACAGTGAGCTTGAACCAGTCCCCTTCTCGGACCACCAGCTTCTGCGCACCTCACTTACGACCCAACAGGGACCTCAAAGGGGTCCGGGATAGTGGAAGCTTAATAGTGAGCTACTGACCAATGAAGACATGTGCACAAAATACGATAAGTGCTACAAAAAATGGGCTAGCCAAAAGTCGAGTTTTTCCTCCGAATACCAATGGTGGAAATGGTTAAAAGTTAAAACAAAATCTTTTTTCCAGGTGCAAGGTCGCCTCCTCCGCAAAGAGGCACGGAAGGAATTTCATGCTCTACAAAAACATCTAGTTCTAATACCACATCTGGGGCAGCAGGGAAAGATGTGCAGGAGGATATGACTCATTAAGAAAGAAATGAACGCTTGGTTAGCGAAAAAGAGTAAAGCTATTATGTTCCATTCAAGGGTAAAACACTTTACCGAAGACGAAAAATGTACTACTTTCTTTTTCAGGAAAGCCAGCACTACACACAAAGTATTGACAATACTGCAGGACAATACTGGCACTAGGCAGCAAGGGGTTAATGCCTGCCAAAAAATAGCACATGATTTTTACAAAGAGTTGTATGCTGTTCCTCCTAACCCCCCTTTGCCTCCTGACATTGGTAATTATTGCGAGGCAGCTACACTAAGCCTTGACACAGAACAGAAAATCTACCTAGGAGAACCATTCAAAGTAGAGGAATTCCTCTCAGTACTGGGGTCAGCTCCCAAGGGCTCCAGCCTGGGTCCAGACGGTTTGCCCTGGGAATATTACAAAAAAAGTTGGAACCTTATTTGTGTTTTTATGTCACTGGTTTTCGGACCGCGCTCTGTCACAAGCCCGATGACGCCCAGCGCATCAGGCTTCCATCCCCTCTGGAGGATTTGGCGCCAACTCGGGTTCCTTTTTTTCACCTTCGCAGTAAGATCCAGGAAAACGGACCTCACCACCGAGCCCCGATTTCCTTCACCTTCGTTTTAGCCTGCACACAAAAAGTGGCGGTTTGCGGTGGCGAGACTGCAACATTTGGAAGGAGCTGAGCCCCACAACAATGAGGCTCACAACAGCAGAACAAAGCCAAGCCCACAACTCGCAACCATCAGGCGAGAAGCAACAAAGGCTACAAAGTCGAGCTCGTGCCCACATAGCGAGATTCCCAACGAGAAACAGCTGACGGATCCCCACAGCTGAAAACCAGCTCGGCTGCTACAACCAACCTATTTCTGCTCCTTTTCCACCACCCGGCGACCACCAGGAGTACTGCAGGAGACAAAGGAAAAAGAATTTCATCCGACAAACCAGCGGTCAAAACCAGGTGAGTCTGTGCCCCCTCCCTCACAGCGCGGATGCCCCCTCTACCCACACACCCCCTAAAACTCGTTTTAGATACACAGGGGTCACACTGGGGGTGGGGAGAGCACCATTTCCAAGACAGGCACGGCGCACGCTCTCCGGGAGCAAACCAGGATCGGGGGATTTTGATTGACACTTTACTAACTCTGATTATCATAAAGCATTCTTTCACGCCTACAGTATCTTTCAATTTAATGCACCGGCACAAGCCGATCTCACGGGTGGCCCACGGTTCTTCTTCTATCACACCCCCATAACAATGACAGCAATGTGGTGTGGCTGATTGAACATTACGGACATAAAACATTCACTCTCCTAAGGAGATGGCACCAATGTGGAGCTCAATGGGCGCAGGCCCACAATATAATAGAAACGTGCCAAAGCAAGGGCACAAGACAATCAAGTTTGAAGTGAGTGAGGAGGAGAGAAATGTTAAAGGAGTGTAATATATTGTCATTGAAAAATTATTTAAAGTAGGAATCGAACAGCTAAGATGTATACAGGAACACCCCAGCAGGGGGGTCTATGAATTGAATTTTATAAATGAGGCAACAGTAAGCAATATCATGTATGGTCCATTATTAAAAAAAATTGAAGAAGCAATGAAAGGAATAACCATGACTAATGCAACCGCAACTAAGGAAATCACAATCCATATGCACAACCCATACGTCCCAGATCAGGATGTTGGGATGGCACCTAAAAAGCTCTTTGGGAGCATGGAATGGCAAAAGGAGGTACCTATGCACACTAAAACAGGATGAAACAGGCATGGGGAACCTCAGACACCCACCAGCTACCTTTTCTATAGGCGCAACAAAGGTTTTCTTAACTATACCAACCAACCCACCTCCTGTAGATCTTGCCAAACTTTTGGACACATCAAGGAAAACTGCAATAAAGAAGTGTGCAAGAACTGCACAGAAACAGGACACAACCTATGAATGCCCCAAACCAAAGAGATGCAATATGTGTGGGAGCGAAAAACATTTGTTCAATTAATGCCACATGAGGAAAAGCTCCTACGCACAGGTAACCAAAGACAAAGGAGAGACAGCATCAACAAAAACAACTACCCTTTCAATCTAATAGAACAAACACAAGTAGTAAAACAAGACCAGGAAATAGACATAGACTCTGACCACCTAGAAGCATCTGCGAAACTTAGTGAGGAAATCATGTAAGCCGCAGAACAAGACCGACAAGCAAATCTCATAAACAGTGAAGAGAATAACAGAGAACAACCACGAGAAAATAGCTCTCAAGGACAAGGCACCAAAACTAATGACACAGCCAAAGAAACACAGGAAAACAACCCACCTTCAGACTCCCAAATAGTGCTAGCAGTCCAACAGATGGAGTCAGTGATAGAAAAAATAGCACAAAAAGAGGAGGGCAAAACAGAGCTCGACACTCATGATGGAGGGTGGCAGTTTCCAAAGGGCAACAAGAGGAAAGCCACAGCAACCATAAAAGACAAACTTCAAACCACGCCCGAGAAAAAACAATACCCAAAAATATAAGAGAAAGCGGTAAAGGGGAAGTTTAGCGTACTACAAAACCTCTCTGATGAGGAGGAGGTACAGGAAACCATTGAGATCCCAGAAACCCAGAAATCCCAATTACCAGCAAAAACACAGGATTCAAACATTGCCATTTTCCCCCATTTATATGGATAACAGAGGAATATGGTCCACTAATGGTGGGACGTCAAGAAATCTAGATTCACCATGCTCACCCACATAAGACAACTCTTTTTATGATGGGTACACAAATCATACTAATGGCGATCACACTCGCCACTTTAAACATTAGAGGTTTTGGACAAAGTACTAAGAAACTGACAGTTATGGAGTATTGAAAAAATTTAAATGCTGATATTATATGCTTGCAAGAATGTTCATTAGACCTCAAAAAAGACTATGCAGAGGAAAAGCACTGGTGGACCCTAGGCCCATCTGCATGGTCAGGGGAAGGCAACAGAAATGCAGTCATAGTGGTACTTTGCAAAAACAGTAATGCACAAATAACTAAGGAAACAATTATAAGTGCAGGAAGGGCAATGTTAATCACAATGAACTTGAATGGTCAATCTTTCCAAATATGTCATGTATACGCATCACCAGACAAAAAAGAAAGAGAAGTATTGTTTAACATGATAAAAAAATTCTCACCGTTTCACACCCTATCTTCCTTTTAGGAGATTTTAACTGTATTTTATCGGAAAAATACAGAATAGGGAAAGCAACTAAATACAACTTAGACATATCAGCAAAAACACTGAACACTCATTTAAAGGCATAAAACTAAAAGACACATACAGGGACAAACACAAGCCAGGCACACACGTCACATGGCACTCAGACAAGGGCACCACAAAATCACGAATTGATTTCATCTTTTGCAACAAAAACATTAACACCACACAATACCACATCACCCCCACACCTTTCTCAGACCACTCCTTAATAACAGCCACTTACCAGATACAAGCAAATACGAAAAGAGGGAAAGGGTATTGGAAACTGAATGTCTCCCTCCTACAAGAAAAAGACATCATAGAAGAGTTTGAGGCAATATACAAAGACTTAAGGGAAAACAAACAAAAACACACATCCATTGCAGACTGGTGGGTGCAAACAAAAAAACACATAGCCGCCCATTTCAAAATGATAGGGAAAAAAAGAAGCACACAGAAGGCAGCACAGTTTGCCATCCTACAAGATAGGATAGCCCTTCTACATAGACTAGACAGTCTAGGGATGAAAGTACAACAGGAAATGACAAAAGCCAAACAAGAGATGAACGCATGGCTACAAGAAAAAGGGAAAGAAACCATCTTTAATGCTAGAGTCAAACACAACGAAGAGGGAGAAAAATGTACCTCTTTTTTCTTTAGGAAAAAAACACAAGTGCACAAAGAAATACAAGAGTTGCTAGATGAGGAAGGGGAAAGTCAGGAGGGGACAGAAAATGTAAAAAAGTGGAAAAAAACGTTTATGAAAAACTGTACCAAAAAGGAAGTGAAGACCATGATTTAATGTCCCAACATGTTGACCTAATTGAAAATATGATGTCACCAAATGAAAGTAATTTTTTACAGGAAGAACTTACAGGAGAAGAGTTCTTACAGGCTCTACAAAAATGTAACAAGTTGTCTAGCCCTGGGATTGATGGAATCCCATGGGAATTTTACAAAGTATGCTGGCCTATCATAGCCACAGATGTAATACAAATGTTCAATGAATGCATACAAAACAACATGATTACACATGGTTTCTGTCATGGAATAATAACTCTGATCCACAAAAAAGGACCAGAAAAGGAAATCTCTAACTGGAGACCAATCTCCCTTTTAAATGTTGATTAAAAACTTTTTTCAAAGGTTCTAGGCAACAGAATGAAGAAAGTATTACAAATGGTAATACACGAAGACCAAACCTGTGCAGTCCCAGGCAGAGAAATCTGGGACAACCTCATAACACTCAGAGACACAATTTGGTCAGCTAAAGACAGAAAAGAAACAGTAGGCAATCTAGCACTGGACTTCAATACAGCTTTTGACAAAGTCTCACACACTTTCCTCCTGCAGGTTCTGAAGAAGATGGGGTTCCCCCACATCTTCATACAAACAATAGAAATGTTCTATACTAATGCAACCAGCTGTGTAAATGAAAATGGATCCCTGTCTAACTATTTTTATATCCAGACAGAATTATGTCAAGGATGCCCTTTATCCCCAGCCCTCTTCATATGCGCCCTAGAGCCTTTATTGATACAGATCAGAAAGGATATGATTATAAGAGGGACACAGATACCAGGGGCAAAAGGGCTCGAAGCCAAATGCATAGCTTATATGGATGACCTCACGGTAATCTGTAAAACACCACAGGCAGTGTGGAGAACTATCCTACATGCCCAAATATTCAGCCAAGCATCTGGCCTAACCCTAAATGAGGAGAAGACAACAGTTCTCAGCATAGGCCAGTGGGACAACCTCACCAAGCTTCCAGTCAAGACCACCACAGAACCCACAAAGATTTTAGGGATTCTCTTTTCACAAGACACCAAAGGGGAAAGAAACTGGAAAGAAGCCACGAAAAAGGTTACAAACAAGTTAGACCTCTGGCGCACAAGAAAACTCACCCTAGAAGGGAAACTTTTGATCATAAAAGCAGGTATATTACTGATTCTTTTATAAATAGCTGTGGTATACCCCCCAACCAAAGTCATGCTACAGAAACTAAACAGGCTACTCTTCACCTTTCTATGGAATTCCACAGCCGAAAAACTGAAAAGGGAACTCATCTGTAAATCCCACGACAAAGGAGGGAAGAAAATGCAAAAACGTTGAAGATTTTTTGTATACTAAATACTCCATGCTATGCTACAGAAGCCTCCACAGTAAGAACACAAAAAGTGCTGCGTATATAAAATTCCACGCCGGTTTTCTGTACCATAGATTCAAGCGATACTCAGTAATAAACAAAGTTTTTGATATTATCACCCCCCCATGTATATATGCCTCGAACCCTTCATGGTGAAAAACAGAACATTGCTAAAAGACATTAGGGAGACAACAACGGCAAGACAACTGACCAAAGACATTGAAAACCAGACAACAATGTACACTATCACCAACTGGTGAGAAAACAAGACAGCTGAAACCTGGAAACAAGTAAGCTGGAAACACCTAACCAATGAACAAAAAGATATAGCCTTGATGGTCGTCCATGCATGCCTCCCAACCAGACAGTTCCAACACCGCAGAGGGATGGCGAGAACACCTAAATGCCCCAGAGAAAGCTGCCTACACGAAGAATCAATAACACATCTGATGTGAAACTGTCCATATGCACAAAGACTGTGGAGAAAACTGGGAAAACTACTAAAACATATCACCACCATGACAGCCCTACACCATGAGAACATTCTGTATGGTCTGGGGCTACCCACCGCAGACAAGGAGATTGCATGGAAAATCATCAATGCGGGTAAAGAAACCCTGTGGGCCTCCAGGAAACTACTTCTCTTCTCGCACAAACACCTGACCACAAATGAATGTTTAAAGTTATGTTTTAATAAAGCAATGACATATGTTCTTCATGGCAATAAAAGATTGGGCCAGGAAGAAGCAAGCCAAACATGGAAATATAAAGAATGGGCCAAATGGCTAATTAAAGCATCATAAAAGACCCCCACTAAGGGGTAAGTCCTAACATATCAGCGACTCTAGATGGAAACCACCAAAGCAAATGCCTGCGAGCACTAACTTTGGATTGGTCAAAACGTACACCACCCTAAAAGGGAATGGTTAACCTGTATCTTAAACAAAAAACTTTATAAATAAAGATATATTTTGACCCAAAAAAATCTATTCATATCAGTTTAATATCTGATACGTCCTCTATCTGGGGACCATATATTAAATTGATTTTTGGAACAGGGAGATGGAATAGGAGCTTGCTCCGTCCACTCCACGCACCAACCTGTTATTGCAGTACCTTCAGGAATGGTGCACTTCCCCACCCGGGGAAAAGAATGCTGTTGAAAGATAGACGAGAAAACGAAAGTAGCGCTTCACTACCAAACCCTGTAAAGTGGCGCTACTGTGTTTGCGTGAGAATAAAACCAACCTGGTCACTGTGTCTTGCTTTATTTATTTATTTACTTTATTTATTTGCCACTTTGCGGCCACCGTGCCGGAGTTTATTTATTTATTTTTCACGTTTTTTCAACTTTTTTTTCCCATCTCCATCCAGACGCTGCACTTTGAAAGAGAAAAATGTCAGAAAAAGACTGCTTTTCCAGCAACAGAGTTTCATTCGTTTTTGGATCCATCATTTCACTGGTGAACGAATGGAGGACGTTTTTCAGCAAGTCAAGAGGAGCGATGGAGCGATGGAGCGATGGAGCGATGGAGCGATGGAGCGATGGAGAGAGAGAGAGAGAGGGAGAGAGAGAGAGAGAGAGAGAGAGAGAGAGACTGACACTCTCTCTGCCCTTGGCTTCTCTGAGCAAGAAGTAAAATACAGAGTCCTTTTCCTTCTCTGCCTGCCCCGAACGGCCACGCCTTATCTATAGGCCTTAGGGTACAGGGCAGCAGAGTCCTGGGCAAGCGAGGGCGAGGTGCCGGCCACTTCCTGTCAGGGAGCTGTCCAGGGCGTCCTGGCCTGATTCCCAGCATCTCCCGGCTGCCAGGTTTTCCGGCCAGTCGGCTGGAGGCAGTGGACAGGAAGGGGCGGGGCATGCAAATACTAGAAAGAGGACAACGTGGGTATGCTAAGTGACGCCTAATGAGGCGACAGCCGAGGAGGACTCTGGGAGCCGGGAGAAGGCCTGAAGCCAGGGCCTCTTTTCCATTGGCACATGCTGAGCTCCTGCTAGGAGTGGGAAAAAGAGGCGAAAGGGCTGCAAGCGACGCTGCGAAGAAAGACCCCGGTCCGAGTCAGCCAGGTAGATTGCTTCGGGAGGCGTTAATTCTGGCACCATTCTGGTTATCGCTTCTCGGCCTTTTGGCTAAGATCAAGTGTAGGAGTACACTTGAGATTAGCTAGAGGGCGCCTGAAACCTTGGAACCTGTTGGTTGCTGGGCCTTCGCTCCACGGCTTATCCGTGGTAAGGCTTCATGACCGAGAGTGAAAGGGTCAAGGCTTAGGTGGAATCTCTTGAGTGTTACCTGGGGGACACTGGGCCTTCGCTCCACGGCTTGTCTGTGGCAAGGCTGCGTTGATCCCGGTTTGACACGAAAGAGTGAAAACCTACATCTGGAGGGATACTCCTTGCAAACCGAGTGGAGGGACGGGCTGTGGATTCCTGGCTTGCCCGGGACCCAGCTGATGCCCAGAAACTTGGGAAGCAGGGGGGGAGCCTCTCTGCACTGGATCACAACCCGCACATAGCTGCGTGGTTGTAAGGATTTTAACGGACTTAATTTTGGTGAGTCCCCGGGCGCACTCACAGCGTGCTCGGCTCGGGGACACTCACACAGACCGAAAAACCCACTACCCCAATTAGGAATCCCTGACCCCGTCAGGACAGGTGAGGCCAGGCAGGCATATCACGCGGGGGTGGGAGGGGGGAGAATCGCACGATGATCACTGAATTTAGAGAGTCCCTGGGTGCACCGAGGCGGTGCTCGGCCCGGGGACACTCTGTGACTCCGACACGAAGGAAAACAACAGAAGGGACGCGCACCACGAAGCACGCCCTCTCTTGGCCACAGACGATATTTCTTTTGAAACGAACGCGAGCCCCCAGGCGCACCGGACGGTGCACGGCCAGGGGGCACGCAAAGGCAAAGAATTCCAATTGGCCCCACAAGCGAGCCCCCAGGCGCACCAGTCAGGTGCTCGGCCAGGGGGCATGCATATCGCACAGTGACATAAACAGCCCTGACGAAAAGACAAGTTTCTCGCCACAGAGGAGGAAGGAAAGGAAACAAGAGGAATTTTCGGCCGCAAAGCGAGCCCCCAGGTGCACCGGACGGTGCTCGGCCAGGGGGCACGCATATTACACAAAAGACCATCCCTCAGCCGCATTTTTTCGCCACAGAGGGAGACCGAGAAAAGTGCGCACTTTGGCCATAAGGCGAGCCCCCAGGTGCGCCGGACGGTGCACGGCCAGGGGGCACGCATTCACCCACAAAGAAGAAGCCTTCAAAAGAAAAGCAAAGTGAGCCCCCAGGCGCACATAGCGCTCGGCCAGGGGGCACACAACTAACCATGGATGCCCAAAGAGCTACGCGTCTGCAGCTGGAGGAAGTCGTGCAGGAGGAGGAGGAAGAGGACCAGCGAAAAACAACTTTACTGGGAAAACGGCCCCACCAGGTATAAAATATTCTGTTAGATTCGAAATCCAGGAAGATGAGAAACACAGAAGAAACCTCACCCATTTAATGGACACAGTTTTTAAAAAAGTCTTTGCAATAGAACCCTCAGCAGTCAAATGCCTACAAGATTTTAGAATACGAGGTCTTTTTGACGTTACATTTTGCAGTGAAGCCATGTATCAAACTTTCCTTTTTGATTTAAGTAACAAAAGAGACGACGCAGAATTGGAAGGATACACTATTACCCCCTTAGCAGCACCCAGAGAAATACCAGTTACAGTACATATGTACAACCCTTTCGCATCCCCAACTGAAATAGCCAATTTCTTACGCAGATTTTGCCAGTCAGTAAGGGGAGGCAGTGAATTGAAAAATGAATGGGGAATTTGGAATGGGAAGAGAAGGTACATGGTCATCCTAAAGACAAATGAAGAAGGGATAGGAGGAACTAAACACCCTCCACTAAACTTTTCAATAGGTCCAAACAGAGGTTTCCTCTATTACCCAGGGCAACCCAATTTTTGTAAAGCATGTCTACAATTTGGGCACAGTAAAGAATGGTGCCCAGGAGACATATGTAGAAACTGCGGGAAAAAGGGACATATGGCCCAAGACTGCAAAGCCCCCAAAAAAATGCAATTTATGTGGGGGGAACAGCCATTTGTATAAAAACTGCCCAACCAGAGAAATAACCAACCTACTGGAAACTTTAGCCGAAAAGAAAAATCAGAGTGCAAATCCCGAGACAAAAAATCCCAAAGAGGCAGACAAAGATATAGGAAAAAGGGAACCAAAAAATGGACAGGAAACAGATATTCCTGACCCAAAAGATACACACTTACACATAGTCCAAATACCACAAGTAGAAGAAAAATGAGATACAAACACAAACCCACACACAGATAGTACAGGAAACACCAGAAGAGTGCCAAACTAACACAAACCTGATAGTACACCAAGAAGCAGAAATAGTCACAATAGACTTAACAGACATAAATGAGGAGACACAGGAGAACAAGGAAGACCCTTTACAGGGATACAACCAGGAATGGTTATTCGCCATCTCACAAGACTCAGGGAGTACACATATTACACAGTCAGTGGACCCTGAGTCACAGTTAGAAGAAAAGAAGGAGGAAGAAGAAGCAGACAAAGAAGTAGCAAAAGAAAAGAAAATAGACAAAAAAGCAAGACTATCAGAAACAGGAGAAGCCTTAAATAAATCAAACCTATCAAACTCAGAGTCAGAATCAGAGGACACACCAAATACCCAAAAACCAGATAAAGGAGTGAAAAGAGTTTCAGCGAGACAGATAGAAAGGAACAAAAAAAGAAAAGAAAAAAGAGGGCTCCTTTACTCAGAAGAAGCAATACAGAATAGAAATAAAAGAAAAGCTACTAAACAACAAATAGAAAGTTCACAATGCCCAGGCTCAAGATTTAGTAGCCTGGCGGACTTGCCTGACTCAGAAGACCCTCACATGGAGGGTCTGTTTGACAATGAAACAAAAAAGGGCCCCACCTTGGGTGAGGAAGACATACAAAAAGAAAACCTACCTTTTGACAGCCCCATTTTCTTCAGTAATGAAGAAGAGATTTTAGCTACTTTCGAAAGTGTTTCAATTCTCCCTCAGGAGAACATTTTGAATGAAAACGTCTAGACAAAAAACGAAAATGATGTGGTCTTTTATTATAATGGCTATAACAATAGCCTCTATAAATGTCAGGGGTTTGAGAAACACAAACAAGAGAGCAGCAATTTTTGAGTATTGCAAAACTTTAAAGGTAGACATCATATGTCTACAAGAATGTGGTTTACCTTATGCTGAAAAATATAGTCACATTGAAAAAGAATGGCCTTTGGGGCCATCCTTTTGGTCAGGAGGAGGAAACAAAAATGCAGGAGTGGGGATTTTATTCACTAATAACCACATCCACCTACTACAGGAAACCACTATCTCCCCAGGAAGAGCACAAATGATTATAGTTAAATACAAAGAAAATGATTTAAAAATCATAAATATTTATGCCCATACAGGAAAAAATGAAAGGAAAGAACTTTTTGAAAACCTAAATTACTTCCTAACCGCAACCAACCCTGCCTTATTGCTGGAGATTTTAACTGCATCCTGTCTCCAGGAGATAGGTATGGATCCGCCACGCAGTACAAGCTGGATATCAGCTCTAAAACTTTACAAAATATGATCAAGAACTTTACACTCCAGGACTCGTATACAATATGTAACCCGAATACCACGGGATACACTTGGCTATCTGGAGATGGAAATACCACTTCTAGAATAGATTTTATCTTTGCAAACATGCAAATAAAATGCATCTCTGCCAAAATAGATGATAGCTGCCTCACTGATCACCAAACAGTAATAACAGAGTGCCACCTGCCTATAAGTTACCAAAAGGGGAGAGGATATTGGAAACTAAATACCTCAATCCTATCAGAAGAAGAGACCCAAAAAGCATTCAAAATACAATATAACAAATGGGAAAACAAAAAGAAAAACTTCCAAAACCTTTCAGTATGGTGGGAATTTGTTAAGAAACAAACTAAACACTTTTTCACAAACATAGGAAGAGAGAGAGCCACCCAACAAAGGACAGAGTTAAAAGATTTTCAGGAAAAACTAGCTTTACTAATAGAACTCCAGGATGCAGGAGTTGCGGTTAAGGAAGAAATAGCAAAGATCAAGGAGAAATTAAAAAAATGGTACCTTCAAAAAGGGAAAGAAACCATCTTTAATTCAAGAGTCAAAGAGTATGAGGAAGGGGAAAAATGCAATGCCTTTTTCTTTAAAAAAGCAAAACAGGCACATAAAAATTTCACTGGACTACAAGACAAAAACGGAACCGTAACTAATAAAGTAGAAGAAATGCTGGACATTACAGCAGAATATTTTACCAATATGTACAAGGAGAAAAAAATAGATGAAAACACAGGCAAGAATTTCATAAAAAATCTAGATGAAAAATTGTCGGAAGAAGCAAAACTCTTCCTAGATAAACCCTTTGAAGGACAAGAATTCTTAGATGTAATTACTCAAATATCCAAAAACTCAGCTCCAGACCAAGACGGTTTGCCCTCGGAATGCTATAAAACCTTTTGGGACAAAATAGCTAGGGATTTTGTAGATATGATAAATAAAGCCGTACAAGAAAACAACCTCCCCTCATCCTTCCTAAAAGGAGTGGTGACTCTGATCTATAAAAAAGGAGATAAACAATGTCTTGAAAATTGGAGACCCATTACCCTGCTAAACGTAGACAGTAAAATTCTAAGCAATTTGATCACAAATAGAATTAAAAAAGTACTATAAAATTTTGATTCATCCAGACCAAACATGTGCGGTCCCTGGTAGAAAAGTATGGGACAGCCTGATCACTGTATGAGACGCCATTTGGATGGCTTTGGAAAAAAATACAAGTTTAGGAGTCCTCTCACTAGACCTACAAAAAGCCTTCGACAGTGTCTCCCACGCATATATGTTTAATGTTCTCAAACACATGGGGTTTCCAGCAGGATTCACAAACCTAATAAGACTTCTATACACCAACGCCTCCAGCTCATTCCAAATAAATAACCATCTCTCCAAAGAAGTAAACATAGGCACAGGAGTCAGACAAGGGTGCCCTCTATCCCCAGGTCTTTTTATATGTACCTTGGAACCACTATTGGCAACTTTGAGAAAGGACAAAATTATAAAAGGAATTTTTGTCCCGGGAGCTGGAGGAAATAAAGCCAAATGCATAGCATATATGGATGACATAACCATACTCTGTCCAGACACACAGTCAGTCAAAAGAACACTCTTACACTGCAACATATTTGCACAAGCATCAGGCCTAAAACTAAATATAGACAAAACCACGTGCCTACCAGTCAAAACCACTAAGGTTAGATTTGGGGGTCTCTAGTTGGCAGAGGTAGATACCTTTGTCCAAATAGGGACCCTTGAGTCTAGTCAGGGAAAGTAGGTACACTCCCGAAATAACCCCTGCTCACCCTCTTGGTAGCTTGGCACGAGCAGACAGGCTTAGTTCAGAGGCAGTGTGTAAAGCATTTGTGAACACATACAGTAATCAAGTGACAACACTACAAATGGACACCACACAGGTTATATATTTATAAAAATAGGTATACTTTATATAGATTTATCACAAGACCATAAACGACAAAAATAATCCACAATACTGTCAAGAGTGCTTAGTTCTGATCAAAAGGCTTAATTCAAGGTTCTGTGCGAGTCTGTAGCCTCCTCCGGCTACGGCGATGTCGAGAACAAACAGAGTCTAACAAATCCAGCTGACCGCGTCGAGACGGGCCAACACAGCGTAGACAGACTCGGTCACAGTACCTTTACTTGAAGCGGCAGGCACGGGCGTGCGAGCCGGATGGCTGTTCGTCGCGGTCGCGATGCAAAAATGGAAGCATTGCAGGACGCGTTGTCCCTCGATGCGGTGCAGGCAGCGGCTCGTTGACGTCGTCGAGACGGAGTCGGTGAGACCAGGGCCGTGCGTTGCAGGGCGAGACGGTGCTTCGATGCGGTGCTGGCAGGTTGCGGGGCGGCGACGGAGCCGGATTCAGGAGCTGGCATCGATCAGTCCGGACAGCGGTGCGAGTCGGGCGGTGCGTCGCAAAGCGTGCGAGCGGTGCCCAACTCCGGTGCGGTCACAGGACTCGAACTCAGCAGCAGTGACCGTGTCGGTCGGACCAGTTCGATTTGGCGTAGCGAAGCGTTGCAGGACGCGTTGTCCCTCGATGCGGTGCAGGCAGCGGCTCGTTGACGGAGGCGGTGAGACCAGGGCCGTGCATTGCAGGGCGAGACGGTGCTTCGATTCGGTGCTTACAGGACACCGAGTCGGTCGTGAGAGTCGGTCACAGCTCCCTACCTCTGTAGCCACTGAAACAGAGTTTCCAGCAGCAATTCACAAAGGGGGTGAAGTCCAATGGTCCTGGGACTTCGGTCAGGTGGCAAGCTCTCTTCCAAGCCCTTGGAGATCCTTCACAAGTTGATGAAAGTCACAGCAAAGCAAAAGTTCCTTTCTCCTTTCTTTGACAGTCAGGCAAACCACTGCAGGCCAATCCCCCAAGCAGCACTTCAGGCTTAGGGATAGTCTCTCCTCAGTTTCTTCTTGGTTCCGCTCCTCAGCAAAGCTTTCTTCTTGTTCCCAAAAGTGATCTAATTTCCTAGGGGTCTGGGTCCCCTTTTATACACAGTTTCTCTTTGTTCTCTGAAGGCAGAGAGGCCTCTGCCTAGCCCAAAACCAGTTCTGGTCAGTCCTGGAGCACTTTGTTTTTCTGACTCCTTCTTTCCTTTCAGAATGTGGGGCAGAGTGCTCAGCCGCCCGGCAGGAGGTGGAGCCAGCATTGTGGAAGGCAGGCACAGCCCTATTCAGACCAAGGTGCAACTCCTCCCTCCACTCTGGATGCAGATCTTTCTATTCAGCCCTGTGCTGACTCACCCTGTCTCCTGTAGCTACCCCCAGCCCCTGTCACTCAATCTCCAGACAAGGAATACACAACCTAGCAGAGGCAGGCTTGGATAGTTAGGCAAGAAAATACCCACTTTCTAAAAGTGGTATTTTCAAACACAGAATGTTAAAACCAACTTCACTAAAAGATGTATTTTATCATCCTGAGTTCAGGCATACTAAATTCGTTTTTCTACCATGTTCCCTGGGTCAGTTCTGACTATAAGGTGTAATAGTCAGTCTGCCCATTCTGGCCTATGGGGAGCAGGTAGCCTTGCAATAGTGAAAAACGAAAATGGCTGTAATTCACTATTAGGACATGCCACATACACCAGGGCATGTCCTACCTTATACTTACAATGCACCCTGCCCTAGGGCCTACTTTAGGGGTGACCAACATGCAGTAAAGGGAAGGTTGAGGGACTGGTAAGTGGGTGCACTCACCAAGTCGACATGGCAGCCCTAGGCTGCACACAGGCTCTGCAATGGCAGGCCTGAGACACACTTTACAAGCTGCTTCTGTGGGTGGCACAACCCGTGCTGCAAGCCCACCAGCAGCATTGGATTTACAAGCCCTGGGCACACTCAGTGCACGGTACTAGGGACTGACAAGTAAACCAATCATCCAATCATGGAGTCACTAATACATACATCAATTCACGATAGGGAGCACTTGCACTTTGGCACTGATTAGCAGCGGCAAAGTGCCCATGAGCATCTAGTCCAGCAAAAACATATCGGCAACAGTGGAGGCATTACGAAAAAATGGAAGGGAGACCCACGCCAATGATGCCAGGTCTAACACATGTCCCCTCCAGCTGAAATGTGGGGAGAACTATCCTACCCCTAGGGAGTTCTCATCGCTAAGGCGGAAAAATCTGGACAGTCCATCAGCATTGGCGTGTTCTGTACCAGGGCGGTGTTCCACCGTAAAGTCCATCCCCTGTAGGGAAATGGACCACCTCAACAGCTTTGGATTCTCACCCCTCATCTGCATCAACCATCTGAGGGGCCTGTGGTCTGTCTGAACCCGGAAGTGAGTCCCAAACAGGTATGGTCTCAGCTTCTTCAGTGCCCAGACCACAGCAAATGCCTCCCGCTCAATAGCACTCCATCTCTGTTCCCGGGGAAGTAACCTCCTACTGAGGAAGGCTACAGGTTGGTCTAGGCCCTCCTCATTGATCTGTGATAGAACAGCCCCTACACCATGCTCTGAAGCGTCCGTCTGAACAATGAACTCATTGGAGAAGTTGGGTGCCTGGAGCACAGGCGCCGTGCACATGGCAGTCTTCAAGGTGTCAAAAGCTTTCTGACAGGCGTCAGTCCAAATCACTTTCCTGGGCTGCTTCTTGGAAGTCAGCTCTGTCAAGGGGGCAACAATGCTGCCATACCCCTTGACGAATCTCCGGTAATACCCGGTGAGTCCTAGGAAGGCTCTCACCTCTGTCTGGGTCTTGGGGGCTCCCAAGCCAGAATGGTATCAATTTTCGGTTGGAGGGGCGCCACCTGGCCGCTCCCAACCTGGTGTCCCAAGTACACCACAGAACCCTGCGCAATCTGGCACTTACTCGCCTTGATTGTGAGGCCTGCCCTCCGCAGCGCCATCAACACTTCCCAGAGGTGACGCAGATGTTCTTCCCAACTGGCACTGAACACTGCGATGTCATCCAGGTAGGCGGCACTGAAATTCTCCAGTCCAACCAACACCTGGTTGACCAACCTCTGAAAGGTGGCAGGGGCATTCTTCATCCCAAAGGGCATCACCCGGAACTGGTAGTGCCCATCTGGTGTGGAGAATGCTGACCTCTCTTTTGCCCCATCAGTCAAGGCGATCTGCCAGTACCCAGACGTTAAGTCAAATGTGCTGAGGTACCGCGCAGCCCCTAACCGATCTATGAGCTCATCAGCTCTGGGGATGGGGTGGGCGTCAGTCCTGGTGACGGAATTGAGTCCCCTGTAGTCCACACAGAACCGGAGTTCTGGTGTGGCACCAGGCGCGGCAGCCTTTGGAACCAAGACCACTGGGCTGGCCCAAGGGCTGTTAGAGGACTCAATCACCCCTAGCGCAAACATCTTGGAGACCTTCTCCTTGATGCAGGCTCTGACCCTGTCAGTCACCCTGTAAGCCTTGTGCTTCACAGGAAGACTGTCCCCAGTGTCCACATCATGGACGCACCAATGAGTGACACTGGGAACCAGGGAGAACAGGTCAGGGAACTGTCCCAACAGTTGGCGACAGTCACCCTGCTGCTCAGGTGTCAGGGAGGTAGAGAGGTTTACTCCCTCCACTGATCCATCTTGCTCTCGGGCTGACAGGAGGTCAGGAAGAGGCTCGGTCTCCTCCTCCATTCCATCATCTGTAGCTAAGAGCATGCCCACTTGGGACCTCTCCAAGTGGGGCTTCAGGCGGTTCACATGCAGGACCCGCAAGGGGTTCCTGGGAGACTGCAAGTCCACCAAATAGGTAACTGGACTCTTGCGCTCCACCACCGTAAAAGGGCCGGTCCACCTGTCCTGGAGCGCACAAGGCTCCACAGGGGCCATGACCCCCACTTTCTGACCAGGCTGAAGCTCTACCAGAGTGGCATTCTGGTCGTACCACCGCTTCATCTCCTCCTGGCTGGCTTCCAGATTTGCCTCAGCAAGTTCTCTGAAACGCCTAGTCTGGTTCCTGAAGGCCAGCATGTAACTGTATACATCCTGGGGAGGTTTCCTGGGAGATTGCTCCCAGCCTTCCTTGACCAAACTCAGAGGTCCTCGCACCGGGTGTCCATAGAGGAGCTCAAAGGGACTGAACCCTAGAGACTTCTGTGGCACCTCCCGGTATGCAAACAACAGGCATGGTAAGAGGACGTCCCATTTACGCCTCATGGGTTCTTCCAGACCCATAATCATGCCCTTGAGGGTCTGGTTGAATCTCTCAACCAGCCCATTTCCTTGAGGGTGGTAAGGAGTGGTGAACTTGTAAGTTACACCGCACTCCTGCCACAGGGACTTCATGTACTTGGACACGAAGTTGGTACCTCTGTCAGACACCACCTCTTGAGGGAATCCCACACGTGAGAAAATTCCCATCAGTGCCCGTCCCACCACGGGGGCCGTCACTGTCCTCAGAGGGATGGCTTCAGGGTGCTGGGTGGCATGGTCCACCAAGACCAGGATAAACCTGTTGCCCATGGCTGTCTTGGGGTCCAGTGGCCCCACAATGTCAATACCCACCCGTTCAAAGGGGGTGCTGACCACAGGGAATGGCTGGAGAGGAGCCTTGTGCTTCCTCCCACTCTTTCCACTTGCCTGGCAAGTCTGGCATGTCCTGCAGTGAGTGGCGGCACTCCTGCGCATCTGGGGCCAATAGAAATGGGTAACAAGCCTGTCAAAGGTCTTGTCCTGCCCCAGATGTCCTGCTAACGGTACATCATGAGCCAACCCCAGTAGGAAGGCTCTGAAGCACTGGGGTACCACCAGCACACGGGCTGACCCAGGCTCAGCAACCTTAGGCTCTGAATACAGGAGACCATTCTCCCAGTAAATCCAATGTGATCCAGACTGATCACCTGCTGCCTGGGCTGTGGCCTGTTGCCTCAGACCCACGAGAGAAGGGCATGTGTTCTGCTCCTCACAGAACTCTTCCCTGGAGGGTCCTCCTTCTTGCTGCCAATGGGTCAGCTCAGGTAGGTCCCCCAGTTCAGCTACCTGTTCCCTTGTAGGCTCCAGGGCATCCCCCTAAGGGTCTGCCTCCTCCTGGACCGTGGGAACTTCGGGGGCCGGTTTCCCGCGCCCCCTGCCTCCTCTCTCTCCGGCAGGCACCTGGGCCTCCCTCTCAGGCTCCAGGTCCTCTTGAACACCTTTAGCTGCCATTGACCGGGTGGTCACACATGCCCAATCAGGCAAGCCCAACATTTCTAAATGCGCACTCCGCTCCACCTTAGCCCAAGGTGAGCTCTCCAAATCGTTCCCTAACAAACAGTCAACAGGCATGGCTGGCCTCACAGCTACTTGAAGAGTACCCGAGACCCCCCACTCAAAGGGAACCTGAGCCACCTTGCAGTGACTCTCTGTGTTGTCAGCGGCAACAACCGGATAGAATGCATCAGGGACAACCTGCTCTTTAGACACCAGGTGACACTTGACAGCTGTCACACTGGCTCCTGTGTCCCTCAGAGCCTCCACCCTATGGCCATTGATGGTCACCCACTGCCTGTATTTCTTAGTGTTCTCAGGCAGCGGGGTCCTAGGGACCATCTCAGAGTCTCCTAATGAGACAAGGGAAAACACTGTGGGATCCCCCCACCTTGGGCACCCAACTCCTCCCCCAGGGCTACACTAGCCAACTGCCGGGGGACTGCACCAGTGGGTGCTGGTTTTCCATGCAAAGGGCAACGAGGATCGTTTGCCTTGTGGCCAGGGGCGCCACACTTGTAACATACCAGTGGTCCCTGGTGAACAGGGGGCCTGTCAGGGCCACTGGCTTCTTCTCAGGGGGAGGCTGGGAACCTTTCTCTTGGTTCCCTTGGGGTCTACTTTGGTGCCCTTTATGGAACTCCCTCTGTTTACCCTTGTCCCCCCACTCTTCTGCTGGGGACCATGCCCACCCTTGGCGGAGTCTCCCACGTGACCCATGTGGACCCGGGTACTCACCCAGCGGTCCGCCTCCTCAGCAAGCTGCCTAGGGTTAGTCCGCTTACTATCAATCAGGTGCTGGCGTAGCTCAGGAAAGCAATTACTGGACAAGTGCTCCCATGAAATCAAATCAAGGAGCGCCTGAAAATCAGTCGCTTTGCTACCCTTTACCCAACCATCCAAGGCTCTGCAAAAGAAGGTCACATATTCAACCCAGGTACTGCTTTCAATCTTACTACAGTTCCTGAACCTTTGCCTATAAAGCTCAGGGGTCAAACCATACCTAGTCATTAAGGCATCCTTCATGTGGCTGTACGAATTATAGACTTCAGAGGGCAAATCCAACAAGGTATCCCGCCCTTCACTGAGGAACCGTCCCCACAACCCCGCCCCCCAATCCTTCTCAGGGACCCGGTGGGAAGACATGGCTACCTCATAGGCTTTGAACCTCTGCCCAATGTCATCATTTTTAAAAACTCCTTCACCACATCTTTGGGAATATACACCCTAGCTTCAACAGGCACAGGCGGTACACTGCCACCAGAGGGAGTAATCTCTAAGCTTTTGGCCTTCAATTCCAACTCCCTCAAAACTTTCTCATGTTCAAACTGCATTTTCTTTTCCTCTAGGGCTAATTTCCTAGTTTGCATTTCGAATTCTAACTGCCCATTCAGCTTGAGCTTGGTCAGCTCCATTTCGTGCATCCTACTCTCTTTCCTGTCCTCCAACTCCTCTGGAGACAGTCCTCTGGCAGAAACACTGCTACCTACTGGGGAAGGTGGTCTTCTAGCCCCTAGACCCAATAGCCCCTCCAGCTGCCCTTCTGCATTCTCAGCCCCTCCACAGGGGCACTCCTTGATTCGACCCAGGCCCTCAGCGCCTTTTGGAGGTCCTCCTTCCTGGAGAGCCCGGTCATGGACACTTTAAACTTTTTGCAGAATTGCCGGAGCTGCTTGAGGGTGTAGCATTCTAGCCTCTCTTCTTCCCAATCACACTCAACAGAGGCTACTGATGCTGGTTTCTCCATAGTGATTAAACTTGGCAGTTGCAAAAAATAGGAAATCCCAGCAAAAATGCTATAAAAGTATGTGGTTGCGTTTTGGTCTGCACTCACTAAGTAGTGTTCACCAATCACTGTACATGAGTCACAAATGCAAGTCCAGAATCCTCACCGCTGACCACCAATGTTAGATTTGGGGGTCTCTAGTTGGCAGAGGTAGATACCTTTGTCCAAATAGGGACCCTTGAGTCTAGTCAGGGAAAGTAGGTACACTCCCGAAATAACCCCTGCTCACCCTCTTGGTAGCTTGGCACGGGCAGACAGGCTTAGTTCAGAGGCAGTGTGTAAAGCATTTGTGAACACATACAGTAATCAAGTGACAACACTACAAATGGACACCACACAGGTTATATATTTATAAAAATAGGTATACTTTATATAGATTTATCACAAGACCATAAACGACAAAAATAATCCACAATACTGTCAAGAGTGCTTAGTTCTGATCAAAAAGGCTTAATTCAAGGTTCTGTGCGAGTCGGTAGCCTCCTCCGGCTACGGCGATGTCGAGAACAAACAGAGTCTAACAAATCCAGCTGACCGCGTCGTGACGGGCAAACACAGCGTAGACAGACTCGGTCACAGTAACTTTTACTTGAAGCGGCAGGCACGGGCGTGCGAGCCGGATGGCTGTTCGTCGCGGTCGCGATGCAAAAATGGAAGCGTTGCAGGACGCGTTGTCCCTCGATGCGGTGCAGGCAGCGGCTCGTTGACGTCGTCGAGACGGAGTCGGTGAGACCAGGGCCGTGCGTTGCAGGGCGAGACGGTGCTTCGATGTGGTGCTGGCAGGTTGCGGGGCGGCGACGGAGCCGGATTCAGGAGCTGGCGTCGATCAGTCCGGACAGCGGTGCGAGTCGGGCGGTGCGTCGCAAAGCGTGCGAGCGGTGCCCAACGCCGGTGCGGTCACAGGACTCGAACTCAGCAGCAGTGACCGTGTCGGTCGGACCAGTTCGATTTGGCGTAGCGAAGCGTTGCAGGACGCGTTGTCCCTCGATGCGGTGCAGGCAGCGGCTCGTTGACGGAGGCGGTGAGACCAGGGCCGTGCGTTGCAGGGTGAGACGGTGCTTCGATGCGGTGCTTACAGGACACCGAGTCGGTCGTGAGAGTCGGTCACAGCTCCCTACCTCTGTAGCTACTGAAACAGAGTTTCCAGCAGCAATTCACAAAGGGGGTGAAGTCCAATGGTCCTGGGACTTCGGTCAGGGGGCAAGCTCTCTTCCAAGCCCTTGGAGATCCTTCACAAGTTGATGAAAGTCACAGCAAAGCAAAAGTTCCTTTCTCCTTTCTTTGGCAGTCAGGCAAACCACTGCAGGCCAATCCCCCAAGCAGCACTTTAGGCTTAGGGATAGTCTCTCCTCAGTTTCTTCTTGGTTCCGCTCCTCAGCAAAGGTTTCTTCTTGTTCCCAAAAGTGATCTAATTTCCTAGGGGTCTGGGTCCCCTTTTTTTATACACAGTTTCTCTTTGTTCTCTGAAGGCAGAGAGGCCTCTGCCTAGCCCAAAACCAGTTCTGGTCAGTCCTGGAGCACTTTGTTTTTCTGACTCCTCCTTTCCTTTCAGAATGTGGGGCAGAGTGCTCAGCGGCCCGGCAGGAGGTGGAGCCAGCATTGTGGAAGGCAGGCACAGCCCTATTCAGACCCAGGTGCAACTCCTCCCTCCACTCTGGATGCAGATCTTTCTATTCAGCCCTGTGCTGACTCACCCTGTCTCCTGTAGCCACCCCCAGCCCCTGTCACTCAATCTCCAGACAAGGAATACACAACCTAGCAGAGGCAGGCTTGGATAGTTAGGCAAGAAAATACCCACTTTCTAAAAGTGGTATTTTCAAACACAGAATGTTAAAACCAACTTCACTAAAAGATGTATTTTATCATCCTGAGTTCAGGCATACTAAATTCGTTTTTCTACCATGTTCCCGGGGTCAGTTCTGACTATAAGGTGTAATAGTCAGTCTGCCCATTCTGGCCTATGGGGAGCAGGTAGCCTTGCAATAGTGAAAAACGAAAATGGCTGTAATTCACTATTAGGACATGCCACACACACCAGGGCATGTCCTACCTTATACTTACAATGCACCCTGCCCTAGGGCCTACTTTAGGGGTGACCAACATGCAGTAAAGGGAAGGTTGAGGGACTGGTAAGTGGGTGCACTCACGAAGTCGACATGGCAGCCCTAGGCTTCACACAGGCTCTGCAATGGCAGGCCTGAGACACACTTTACAAGCTGCTTCTGTGGGTGGCACAACCCGTGCTGCAAGCCCACCAGCAGCATTGGATTTACAAGCCCTGGGCACACTCAGTGCACGGTACTAGGGACTGACAAGTAAACCAATCATCCAATCATGGAGTCACTAATACATACATCAATTCACGATAGGGAGCACTTGCACTTTGGCACTGATTAGCAGCGGCAAAGTGCCCATGAGCATCTAGTCCAGCAAAAACATATCGGCAACAGTGGAGGCATTACGAAAAAATGGAAGGGAGACCCACGCCAAGGATGCCAGGTCTAACAGAAAGATACTGGTAATCAAAGCAGTACTCCTACCATTAATGCTTTATTACGCAATGGTTTTTCCTCCCTCCAAACAGACCCTAAAGAAACTGCAGAAATCCCTCTTTCATTTTTTTTTGGTCCTCCAAAATGGAGAAATTAAAAAGAGAAATAGTTTACAAAAGACTAGAAAATGGGGGAAAAGGAATGCCAAACCTGTACTTCCTAATCACATACACCAGCCTGTGCCTAAATGCAATCATTGAAAAAAGAAATATTGCGGCGCAATTCATTCGATATGGAGCCGCAAACATTTTTAGAACAGCCAAACTAGTGGGACAGGACAATAGATTGCCCACTGCTTTTGTACCACAAAAAATGTACAGCATTATTGCGGATTTTCTAAAAAACTTGCAACATATACAGCTAGAAGCAGAGGACTTCACGCACAGAACAGTTTTAAAAGAAGCCATACAGAAAAAAGAAGCATTGACACCTGCCAACAACCTAAACGAAAAACTTTCCAAAAAGGCATGGACAACAACAAACAGCAAAGAAATAACCAACAGCCAAAAGGACCTGGCATGGCTGGCTATCCATAAAGCTTTACCTGTTAAAAGCTTCCAGTACAAAAGAGGACTAGCAAAGGACCCCACATGCCCTAGAGACAATTGCGTGGCAGAAGAATCCGTACTTCATTTTCTCTGGAACTGCCATTTTGCACAAAAGACATGGAAAACCATAGGACCCCTATTAAAAGGGATCACAGGACAAAACAACGTGAACTATGAACTAATCCTGTATGGTTTCCCCACAACATGTACCAAAGACAAGGAAAATATACTGTGGAAAATATTGTGTGTAAAAGAAAGCTTATGGACTACTAGAAACCTTGGAGTCTTCCAACACAAGAATTTTGAAATCAAAGACTGTATAAATATTGCATTAGATAAAGTAATGATGTTTTACTATGTAGATATTAAAAAACATGGCAAACAAAAAGCTGAGGAAATATTGAAACAAAAAAATTGGGCAGACTGGGTAACATAAACTTTGGAAAACACTTTAGCATAAAGGTGTATTTCCACTATGAAACATATATCTCGATGGAAAACGGACAGGTTTTTGCCTGCGTGCATCACCTAGTCAAGTTAAGAAGTACACCACCCTAAATGGGATTGGTTGATCTGTATCTGTAAACAAACAAATATTTTAAATAAAGTATATTTAAAAAATAAAAAAAAATAAAAAAATCTGTTCTTATCAGTTTAATATCTGATACGTCCTCTATCTGGGGACCATATATTAAATTGATTTTTGGAACAGGGAGATGGAATAGGAGCTTGCTCTGTCCACTCCACGCATCAACCTGGTATTGCAGTACCTCCAGGAATGGTGCACTTCCCCACCCGGGGAAAACAATGCTGTTGAAAGATAGACGAGAAAACGAAAGTAGCGCTTCACTACCAAACCCTGTAAATTGGCGCTACTGTGTTTGCGTGAGAATAAAACCAACCTGGTCACCGGGTCTTGCTTTATTTATTTATTTACTTTATTTATTTGCCACTTTGCGGCCACCGTGCCGGAGTTTATTTATTTATTTATTTTTCAACTTTTTTTTTTTTCCCATCTCCATCCAGACGCTGCACTTTGAAAGAGAAAAATGTCAGAAAAAGACTGCTTTTCCAGCAACAGAGTTTCATTCGTTTTTGGATCCATTTCACTGGGGAACGAATGGAGGACGTTTTTCATCAAGTCAAGAGGAGCGAGGTAGAGACGGAATGAGAGAGAATGAGAGAGAAGGAGAGGGAGGAGAGAGAGGAGAGGAGAGGAGAGGAGAGGAGAGGAGAGGAGAGGAGAGGAGAGGGAGGGAGGAGGGGAGGGAGGGAGGCTGCCAGCAGCAGAGAAGTGGACACTGTCCTTGGCTTCTCTGAGCAAGAAGGAAAATACAGAGTCCTTTTCCTTCTCTGCCCGCCCCGCCCGGCCACGAACGGCCACGCCTTATCTATAGGCCTTAGGGTACAGGGCAGCAGAGCCCTGGGCAAGCGAGGGCGAGGTGCCGGCCACTTCCTGTCAGGGAGCTGTCCAGGGCGTCCTGGCCTGATTCCCAGCATCTCCCGGCTGCCAGGTTTTCCGGCCAGCCGGCTGGAGGCAGTGGTCAGGAAGGGGCGGGGCATGCAAATACTAGAAAGAGGACAACGTGGGTATGCTAAGTGACGCCTAATGAGGCGACAGCCGAGGAGGACTCTGGGAGCCGGGAGAAGGCCTGAAGCCAGGGCCTCCTTTCCATTGGCACGTGCTGAGCTCCTGCTAGGAGTGGGAAAATGAGGGTAAAGGGCTGCAAGCGACGCTGCGAAGGAAGACCCCGGTCCGAGTCAGCCAGGTAGATTTCTTCGGGAGGCGTTAATTCTGGCACCATTCTGGTTATCGCTTCTCGGCCTTTTGGCTAAGATCAAGTGTAGCAATACACTCGTGACTAGCCAGAGGGCGCCTGAACCTTGAAACCAGTTTTTTTGCTGGGCCTTCGCTCCACGGCTTGTCCGTGGCAAGGCTGCACGGAATACTGCGGAAGGGGAAAGGTTTTGGGTGTAAACCCCTTGAGAGACACCCGGGCTAAACTGGGCCTTCGCTCCACGGCTTGCCCGTGGCAAGGCTGCGTGGATCCTGGTGTGTTCTCGAAAAGGGGCCAACGCCTACATCAGGGGAGATACCTGCTGCACTCAGAGTGGAGGGACGGGCTGCGGATTCCTGGCCTGCCCGGGACCCAGCTGATGCCCAAAAGCTCCGGGGGTGGCGGGGAAGCCTCCCTGCACCGGACTAAAAACCCGCACATAGCTGCGAGGTCACGGAGATTGCATCGAGAGACCCCGGGCGCACTTGCATAGTGCTCGGCCCAGGGTCACTCGCGGATAAAGGAAACCCACCTTCTCAGAATCCCTGACCGCCCGGTCAGGAACCAGGTGAGCCGCCTCGGCACACTACGGGGGAGGAGGGCGGGGAGCACTGCGGAAATCGGCCTTTCCTTGGAGACACCCCGGGCGCACCAGCACCGGTGCTCGGCCCGGGGATACTCCAAGCGCAAAATCCACGACCAGGGCTAAAAACACCAGAATCCTCGGCAAAACTACAAACGCGAGCCCCCAGGCGCACCGGATGGTGCTCGGCCAGGGGGCACGCACAGGAAACGGGAAAGACACCTGTAAGCACCAGCGAGCCCCCAGGCGCACGAAATAGTGCTCGGCCAGGGGGCACGCCTTTGTGACGGTAAAAACAGAGGGACGACCACAACGAGCCTGAAGCCAGCAGCAATTTTGAGATCGCGAGCCCCTCGGCGCACCGGACGGTGCTCGGCCAGGGGGCACGCACAGAGAAGATCGCACGAGCCACGCAACACCAGAGGGAGCGGAAAATACAGAAAAGCAGATCGCGAGCCCCCAGGCGCACCGGGTGGGTGCTCGGCCAGGGGGCACGCATACCGCCCAGACAAAGAACACCACATTGCCACCAAAAACGAGAGAAGAGAAAAACAGCGGCCGCAAAGCGAGCCCCCAGGCGCACCGGACGGTGCTCGGCCAGGGGGCACGCACAGTACATCAGAAGACCGCACAGGAGGAGATTGGGCAGAAAAGCGAGCCCCCAGGCGCACGAGACGGTGCACGGCCAGGGGGCATGGACATAAAACACCAAAAAAGGACCACGCCAAGTAAAGCATAGTGAGCCCCCAGGCGCGCGTAGCGCTCGGCCAGGGGGCACACAACGGAAACATGGATGCCCCAAAAGCTATGCATCCGCTGCTGGAGGAAGCCGTGCAGGAGGAGGAGGAGGTCCTGCAAAGAACAACTTTACCGGGAAAGCAGCGCCACCAGGGATAAAATTCTCTGTCAGATTCGAGATCCAAGAGGAGGAGAAGCACAGAAGAAACCTCTCCCACTTAATGGATACAGTCTTCAAAAAGGTATTTTGTATAGACCCCACAGAAGTCAAATGCTTGCAAGATTTCAGGATTAGAGGCCTGTTTGACGTCACCTTTTATAGAGAAGCCACATACCAAACCTTCCTCTTTGACCTAAGCAACAAAAGGGACAACCCACTAGCAGCACCCAGAGAAATACCTATCACTGTACACATGTACAACCCCTTCGCATCCCCAAATGAGATAGCAAACTTCTTGCGCAGATTTTGCCAATCAGTTAGGGGAGGTAGTGAACTGAAAAATGAGTGGGGAATATGGAATGGGAAGAGGAGATACATGGTAATCCTAGAGGCAGATGAGGAAGGTATAGGAGGAACCAAGCAACCCCCGCTCAATTTTTCCATAGGCCCAAACAGAGGTTTCCTCTATTACCCGGGACAACCCAATTTTTGTAAGGCTTGCCTACAATTTGGACACAACAAAGAATGGTGTCCAGGAGATATTTGCAGGAATTGCGGCAAAAAGGGCCATATGGCCCAAGACTGCAAAGCCCCAAAGAAATGCAATTTATGCGGGAAAACAACCACCTGTACAAAAATTGTCCAGCTAGAGAGTCACCCAGATCCCAGGCAAATAACCCCGAAAGGGAAAATCAAAACACAAATCCTGGGGAAAAAATTCCAACTGACATAGACAAAGAGATAGCAAAGAAAAAAAACACAAATGGGCAGGAAACAGACTCTCCTAACCCAAAAGAAACAGGCACACACACACACCAAACACCACAAACAGAAGTAAGCGAGATACCCATACACACACAGGTAGTACAAGAAACACAAGAAGAGTGCCAAACCAACACAAACATAATAGTGCAACAGGAAGACAACATAGAAACAATAGACCTAACAGACACAAACGAAGAGCCAGTAGAAAACAAAGATGACCCACTAGAGGGATACAACCAGGAATGGTTATTCTCTATCCCACAAGACACAGGAAGCACACACATCACCCAGCCAGAAAACACCGAAACACAAATAGAAGAAAACATGGAGGAAGAGGAAGCAGACAAAGGAGTAGACAAAGATAAGAAAATAGACAAAAAAGCACAAGTATCAGAAACAGGAAAGGCTTTAAATAAATCCTTCTTATCAGACTCAGAATCGGAATCAGAGGACACACAAAAAACGGACAAAGAGGTCAAAAGATTTTCAGCAAGACAGATAGAAAAAAACAAAAAAAGACAGGAAAAAAGAGGGCATTCTTACCCAGAAGAAACACAGAATAGAAATAAACGTAAAGCAACAAAACAACAAATAGAAATTTCCAAATGCCCAGGCTCAAGATACAGCAGCCTGGCAGACTTGCCTGACTCAGAAGACCCACCCATGGAGGGTCTGTCTGAAAATGAACCAAAAAAGGGAGCCGACTTTGGAGAACAAAACCTAGAAACAGATAACAAATCTCTAGACAGCCCCATTTTCTTCAGCAATGAAGAAGAAATCTTGGCAACTTTTGAAAGCGTTTCAATTCTCCCCCAGGAGAGCATGCAGAATGAAAATACCCAATAAACACAAAATGATGATAAACATCACATTTATAATGGCTATAACAATAGCCTCAATGAATGTCAGAGGAATAAGAAATTCTAATAAGAGAGCAGCAATTTTTGAATATTGCAAAACTTTAAAAGCTGACATTATATGCCTACAAGAATGTGGATTGCCATATGCAGACGAATATAGCCACATTCAAAAAGAATGGCCCTTAGGCCCATCCTTTTGGTCAGGAGGAGGAAATAAAAATGCAGGGATAAGGACACTGTTTACAAGTAACAACGTCCACCAAATACAAGAAACCATCATCTCACCAGGAAGAGCACAATCAATTACTGTCAAATACCAGGATAATGATTTAAAAATCATAAATATCTACGCCCACACTGAGAAAAATGAGAGAAAAGAATTATTCGAAAACTTAAACTTTTTTCTTACTGGAAACCAACCTTGCCTTATTGCAGGTGATTTCAACTGCATCCTATCTCCAGGAGACAGGTGTGGGTCATCCACGCAATATAAACTAGACATCAGTTCCAAAACCCTAAATAACCTAATTAAAAATTTCTCACTCCAAGACTCATTCACAATATGCAATCCTAACACAACAGGTTACACCTGGATATCTGGAGATGGTAACACCATCTCTAGAATAGACTTCATCTTTGCTAACACACAAATACAGTGCACCAGTTCCAAATTAGATGACAGCTGCCTAACAGATCATCAAACCATAATAACACAATGCCTCCTACCAAAAAATTACAAAAATGGAAGAGGTTATTGGAAACTTAATACCTCAACACTAGCAGAAGAGGAGACACTAAAAGCCTTCCAAAAACAATATGAGAAATGGGTAGGGAAAAAAGAAAAATTCCAAAACCGCTCAATGTGGTGGGAATTTGCTAAAAAACAAATCAAAAACTTCTTCTCAAATATAGGGAAAGAGAGGGCAAACAAACAAAGGGCAGAATTTAAAGAACTACAGGAGAAACTAACTCTCCTGACTGAACTCCAAGATGCAGGGGTAGAAGTAAAAGAAGAAACAAACAAAATAAAGGAGAAAATTAGGAAATGGTACCACCAAAAAGGGAAGGAAACCATCTTTAACTCAAGGGTAAAAGACTATGAGGAAGGAGAAAAATGTAACGCCTTTTTATTTAAAAAAACAAAACAATTACAAAAATCCTTTTCAGGACTACAAAACGTAAACGGAACCATAACAAATAAAATGGAAGAAATGCTAGACACTACAGTAGAATATTTCAGTAATATATATAAGGAAAAAAAAATAGACAACACCATAGGGAAAGACTTCATTAAAAATATTGAACAAAAATTGACAGAGGAAACAAAACTCTTCCTAGAAAAGCCCTTTGAAGGACAGGAATTTTTGGTCGTAATTAACCAAACACCCAAAAACTCAGCACCAGGCCAAGATGGACTGCCCTGGGAATTTTATAAAACCCTTTGGGCTACATTAGCAAAAGATTTTGCTGAAATGATAAATGAAGGCATAAAACTAAACCAACTCCCCCCATCCTTCCTAAAAGGAGTAGTGACTTTAATATATAAAAAAGGGGATAAACAATGCCTCTCAAACTGGAGACCCATAACCCTGCTAAATGTAGATAGTAAAATTCTAAGTAAAGTAATTACAAATCGAATTAAAAAAGATTTAAAAATTGTGATCCACCCAGACCAAACATGTGCGGTCCCGGGTAGGAAAGCATGGGACAGCCTAATCACTGTCAGAGACGCCATTTGGATGGCATTAGAACAAAATACTAGCTTAGGTGTCCTCTCACTTGACCTAGAAAAAGCCTTTGACAGCGTCTCCCATGAATATATGTTTACAGTACTTAAACACATGGGATTCCCCCCAGGCTTCACAAACATAATTAAAATGCTCTACACCAATGCCTCCAGCTCCTTCCAAATAAACAACAATCTCTCAAAGGAGGTTAAAATAGGGACAGGTGTCAGACAAGGGTGTCCTCTATCCCCAGCCCTCTTTATATGTGCATTAGAACCACTCCTAGCAACCCTAAGGAAAGATAAAATAATAAAAGGAATATTTGTACCAGGAGCTGGGGGAAATAAAGCAAAATGCATCGCTTATATGGATGATATAACCATACTCTGCCCAGATACGCAATCCGTCAAGAGAACACTACTCCACTGCAACTTATTTGCACAAGCCTCAGGATTAAAAATAAACATACAGAAAACAACCTGCCTCACAATTGGGAACTGGGACAATCTGACCAAACTGCCAGTCAAAACCACCAAACAAACAACAAAAATACTAGGGGTAACCTTTTCTGAAAATACCTCAGGGGACAAAAACTGGGAAGAAGTTCAAAATAAAGTGAACCAAAAAATAGGGCTATGGAAAACAAGGTCTTTGAGCTTAGCCGGGAAAATTCTAGTAACCAAAGCAGTACTCCTCCCACTAATGCTCTACTATGCGATGGTGTTCCCACCACCAAAACAAACCCTAAAGAAACTACAAAAAACCCTTTTCGAATTTTTTTGGTCATCCAAAATGGAGAAACTTAAAAGGGAAATAGTGTACAAAACACCAGAGATGGGGGGAAAGGGAATGCCAAACTTATACCTTTACTTCATGACAACATATACCAGTTTATGCCTCAATGCTATTAGAGAAAATAGAAACATAGCAGCACATTTCATCAGATACGGAGCCGCAAACATTTTTAGAAATGCCAAACTAATAGAACAAGACAATAGACTGCCCACTGCCTTCTTGCCCCAAAAATGTACAGCATCATCTCGGACTTTTTGAAAAACATGCACCCGCTACAGCTTGAAGTAGATGATTTCAAGCACAGAACAATCCTCAAGGAAGCCATACAAAAAAGGAAACCATGACACCGGCAAACAATCTCAACGAGAGGCTCTCCAAAAGGCATGGACAACTGCAAACAGCAAAGACATTACAAACAGTCAAAAAGATCTAGCATGGCTGGCAATCCATAAAGCCTTACCACTGAAAAGCTTCCAGCACAAAAGGGGACTATCAAAGAATCACACATGCCCTAGAGACAAGTGTGTCGCAGAAGAAACAGTACTCCACTTCCTATGGAATTGCCCATTCGCACAAAGAACATGGAAGACAATAGGCCCGCTATTAAAAGGGGTCACAGGACAAAACAATGTCAGTTACGAACTAATTCTGTATGGTTTCCCCACAAACTGTGACAAAAACAAAGAAACAATTCTGTGGAGAATAATATCATGTATTAAAGAAAGTTTATGGTCTACCAGAAATCTAGGAGTATACCAACACAAGAAATTTGAGATTAAAGACTGTATAAATATGGCATTAAATAAAATCATGACTTTCTACTATGTAGACATTAAAAGACAAGGCAAAGAAAAAGCTGAGGAAATATGGAAACAAAAGAAATGGGCAGATTGGGTAACATAAAACATGGGAAAACACTTCAGCATAAAAGTGTTATTCCTTTATGAAACATATCTTGATGTAAAAACTGACAGTTCCTTGCCTGCGTGCATCGACTAGTTAAGTTTTATGTACACCACCCTAAAAGGGGACTGGTTAACCTGTAAACTGTAAATTATTTTAAATAAAGTATATTTTTCCAAAAAAATAAAATAAAATCTGTTCTTATCAGTTTAATATCTGATACGTCCTCTATCTGGGGACAATATATTAAATTGATTTTTGGAACAGGGAGATGGAATAGGAGCTTGCTCTGTCCACTCCACGCATCAACCTGGTATTGCAGTACCTCCAGGAATGGTGCACTTCCCCAACCGGGGAAAACAATGCTGTTGAAAGACAGACGAGAAAACGAAAGTAGCGCTTCACTACCAAACCCTGTAAAGTGGTGCTACTGTGTTTGCGTGAGAATAAAACCAACCTGGTCACCGTGTCTTGCTTTATTTATTTTATTTATTTGCCACTTTGCGTCCACCGTGCTAGAGTTTATTTATTTATTTTTCACGTTTTTTCAACTTTTTTTTTTTTCATCTCCATCCAGACGCTGCACTTTGAAAGAGAAAAATGTCAGAAAAAGACTGCTTTTCCAGCAACAGAGTTTCATTCGTTTTTGGATCCATTTCACTGGGGAACGAATGGAGGACGTTTTTCAGCAAGTCAAGAGGAGCGAGCGAGGTAGAGACGGAAAGAGAGAGAGAGGGAGGGAGGCTGCCAGCAGCAGAGAAGTGGACACTGTCCTTGGCTTCTCTGAGCAAGAAGGAAAATACAGAGGGGCAGATTTACAAGCCCCCTGCGCCACCAGTACGTCACTTTTCGTGACGTACCAGTGGCGCAGGGGGCTGCTCCATATTTACAAGGAGAGGAAAAGCCACCCTGCGTGACTTTTCCTCTCCTTGTAAATACGGCCCAGTCACACGCAGCACTTTGCGGTGAAGGGGCGTTCCATGGGTGTTGCTGTGGGTGTTCCCACGCAACACTCATGGAACAAGACATATCTCCAGAATTACGAGAAATCGTAACTCTGGAGATGCGTCTGAAAGCTACGCCACCCTAGACGTGGCGTAGCGAGGCGCACCGAGGCATTTCTCCTCGTTTTTTCCTCTTTCAATGCGTGAGAGGAAAATGGTTGTAGTGATTGTTTTTGTGCAGGAAGGTTCCCCTTCCTGCACAAAAACAATCTCCCACGACGCAGGCATCCTTGCACCATGGTGCAAGGGTGCCTGCGCCGGCGCATGGCTGCAGTTTGTGCGCCAGCGCAGGGGGAAGCACAAGGATGCGACATATTCTTGTAAATATGTCGCATCCCTGTGCTTCGAAACTAACGCAGCATGGCGCAGCAAAATGACTTGCTGCGCCGTGCTGCGTTAGTTAATTGTAAATCTGCCCCAGCGTCCTTTTCCTTCTCTGCCAGCCCCGCCCGTCCACGAACGGCCAAGCCTTATCTATAGGCCTTAGGGTACAGGGCAGCAGAGTCCTGGGCAAGCGAGGGCGAGGTGCCGGCCACTTCCTGTCAGGGAGCTGTCCAGGGCGTCCTGGCCTGATTCCCAGCATCTCCCGGCTGCCAGGTTTTCCGGCCAGCCGGCTGGAGGCAGTGGACAGGAAGGGGCGGGGCATGCAAATACTAGAAAGAGGACAACGTGGGTATGCTAAGTGACGCCTAATGAGGCGACCGCCGAGGAGGACTCTGGGAGCCGGGAGAAGGCCTGAAGCCAGGGCCTCCTTTCCATTGGCACGTGCTGAGCTCCTGCTAGGAGTGGGAAAAAGAGGCGAAAGGGCCGCAAGCGACGGTGCAAAGGAAGACCCCGGTCCTGGTCAGCCAGGTAGATTGCTTCGGGAGGCGTTAATTCTGGCACCACTTTGCTTATCGCTTCTCGGCTTTCTGACTAAGATCAAGTGTAGCTTGGTTGGTGCTGAAGGATGGGGTGTGACTCCTGATTCCCTAGGGGGCTGGGCCTGCTTAACTCTGGCTTGACCGGAGCCAGGCTGGGCTGAGTCAGACTTTTCCTGTCTTACTGAGCCTGTGGGGTTGGGCCTTCGTACCCTGGCTTGTCCGGGGCAAGGCTGACGCTTCTGGGTGAGTTGGACGGGGAGGGACAAGCCATCACTCGGGCTAGGTCACTAGGGAATCCCTAAGGCAGCGAGGACGGGCCTGCGTCTCCTTGCTTGACCGGGACCTGTGGGGCTTTCTCCGAGCAGACGCCTGACAGCTGCACAACGTGGAGCCCAGACGACGGAAACGGTGGCAACATTGTAGCTGAAGGCGAAGTTACAGCAGGAGACCAGCCGGGCCCGAGCTTCCCCCATACACCATTCCATCGACAAGGAGCTGCCACAGATATATTGTGACAGAAGAGGCGTCCCATTAAGGAGAGTCCCCGTGGGGGGGCCGTGGTGCCCCTCGGCACGAATTTGTTACATTCTCAGTCAGCAAGGTAAGACTGTACTTTTGTTTTCCTCGCGCTGAGAGATGAGCTGCAGCAAGGACACAGAGGTGGGGGCTCTGCCCTCCTCCTCGAGCAGACTTTCATCCACTTCTTCGCAGCTGTCAGTTGCAGCGTGTCTCTGCTCCCTCCTCCCTCCCAGACACAGAGGCGATACCAGCGAGAGAGCGGTAGCCATGGCTACATACTCAAGAGTAGCGGAAGCTCCTAAAGCTTCTAGCTTTGATTTCGTGGCTAATTCAGTGTGCATTACAGTGGAGGAGAAATTCAGAAAGGAAAACAATTTTGTTTTCATGGTTGGTAAAGTTCTTAAAAAAGAATGCAATGTGGCAGAGCGCGCAATTGAATGTGTGCAGGATTTCTCAAACAGGGGCATTTTTGACATTACGTTTTCTAGTGAGTCCATATGCTAGATGATATTGCAAACAGCACAGAAAAATTGCGAGCATAAGACACTGCAAGGTTTGTCATTTACATCCATGTCAGCGCCTAAAGATACAGTGCTGGTTGTACACATGTATAACCCTTATACCGACCCACGTCTTATTGAGGTATTTCTTGATCGGTATTGTACTTCAGTAACAGGGGGACAAAAAAGTAAAAACATTTCTGGAATATGGAATGGGAAAAGGCGCTAACTGGTCAACTTCAAACCAGACCCTGAAGGCATTGGCGGATTAGCCCACTCGACTCAGACTTTTGCCCTGGGATCCAACAAGGGTTTTCTTGTGTACTCTGGGCAACCCCTTTTTTGCAGGATGTGCCAACAGTTTGGGCACTCCAAGGACCAATGCTCTGGTGTGGTGTGCAGGAATTGCGGGGGTATTGACCACAAGACCAACCAAGGTTCTGTTTCCAAGAAGTGCAATCTATGTGGCAGCGAGTCCCACCTATTCAAAGCCTGCCCCAAGGGTCGTTTTTCATATGCAACAGCAGCAGGCTCAGGAAACATAGCCCCTTCTCAAGACCACAGTACAGCAGAGTTATCGGGGGTTGGGGAGGGACTGAGTACTTCAGAAGGTCCCGATTCTGAGATTGTGGGAATCTTTGAAGGCATGCCAATATACAGGTGTGGAAAGGCATCAGCAGAGAAGGAGGAGCAAGCAGGGCCCTCTGCTGAGGTCGACATACAAGGAGAGGAGGATACGGTTGATCTTGTTAATGAGCAACAGCACATAGAAGACATGGAGTAGCGTAGAGACACTGAAAGCGCTAAGCAAGCGGCGCTAAAAAAGTGAGCGCGGCGCAATGTGGGCAAAAATAGAGTAGCAGCCACTGAGAGTCCCACCCCTTCTGTCAGTGTGCTCATAGACCCAACTCCGCCAAACACATCTGAGAATATGGATCCCTTGGTGATTCCCCCTAAAGAAGAGGGAGGCTCGGCCGAGCAGGTCATGGACAGGGCAGTGCGCGACCTGCGAAAGGCAGCGGAGGACGCAGCTACTACCCTAAACAAAGTAGGGGTGAAGTCAAATGACTCTCCTAAGGCAAACCTGGAGGGGTGGACATTGCAGAAATCTAATAAACATAAGGCAAAAATTGCGAAAGCTTTAGCAGAGACCTCCTGCCCCTCCCGCATCAAGAGACGCCCGTCCTCCCTGGAGCGGAGGCCCCCGGGAGGGAGATTCGACCCTCTCTTAGACCTCTCGGACTCCGAGGAGGTTTTTGAAAATGTGGTACAGGTGGTAGAGGTTTGCGCCAGCCAGTTCCAGGACCTCGAGAGCACTCCGGTCCTGGAGGGTTTGCTTTCGGACCAATTTTCTCAGAACAAGGAGGTGGAACTGGAATGTGAAGATGACGGTTTTGTGGTGGACTCACAAGAAGTCTAGATATGGGTTTCACCTTCTGTTTCATAATAATGGCAGTGTCAATAGCCTCCTGTAATGTAAGGGGCATGGGCACTGAGCTAAGCAGAGCCATGGTACTGGATTTTTGTAAGAATATGCAGGCGGATGCCATCTGCCTGCAGGAATGTTCTTTAAATTCAGAACAAATTATTCTTTCTTGCAGCAATTTTGGAATAGGGGCCCATCCGTTTGGTCTGGTGGCTCCCTAAAGAATGACGGAGTGGTGCTGCTATTTCAGAATAAACACTGGCAGCTCCTGGATGAGAAAGTAATATACCCAGGGCGCGCAGTTCTGATAACTCTACTCATGGATGGCATCCCCATAAGAATCTGTATACTATATGGGCCTACAAAGAAAACAGAACAAGAACACTTGCTCCTTCTAATTTAACCTTTTCTTGCAGGCGCTACACCAATTGTCCTAACGGGGGATTTTAATTGCATTCTGCACCCCAAAGATCGCCAAGGGACCCAGGCAACTTATACACTAGATGTTACTTCAAAAATACTTAAGACACTGGTGCATGACCTGGATTTATATGATATATATAGGAAACATCGCCCACCAGGTATGGGGCTTACGTGGGAGGCAGACCACGTGAAGACACAGTCCCCGATTGATTGCTACCAAGGACTTGGAGGCAAAGATGTAGAGTCCTGCTCTATAGAGCCGGCCCCTTTTACTGATCACAAAGTGGTGTATGCAAAACTCTTAGTCCCACAGCGGCCTCAAAGGGGCCCGGGTTCATGGAAGCTAAATACTCAGCTTCTGCTTGATGAACAAATATGCAACAAATACCGGGTTTGCTATGACAAATGGTGTGGCCAAAAACACAGATTCACCTCAGAATATCAGTGGTGGAGGTGGATAAAGAGTAAAACAAAAAGGTTTTTTCAACTACAGGGCCGCCTGCGCAAAAAGGCCGAATGGGCAGAATTCCAAGTCCTACAACGGCGCCTGGTCCTTGCGCAACAGCTAGGGGCAGCCGGGAAAGAAGTGAAAAATGAGGTGAGAAAAATAAAAAACGAAATGAAAGCCTGGTTGCAGCACAAAAGCAAAAAGATCATTTTCCAATCACAGGTGCATCACTGCCAGGAAGATGAAAAGTGTACATCATTCTTCTTCAAAAAAGCTGGTACGGCTCACAAGTTGATGACTACATAGCAATCTAAAAGAGGAGCCTGGGAACAGGGTGTGGAAGCCTGCCCAAAAATTGCTTTTGAATTTTATAAAGATGTATACACTGCTCGGCTCAGACACCAGGAGCCACAAAACGCAGCTGAATATTGCGAGGCAGTGACTGACTGTCTCACCAAAGAACAGAGTGAATATTTAGGAGGACAGTTTTCCGGGGAGGAGTTCCTCCCTGTTCTGAGCTCGGCACCCTGGGGTTCTAGCCCAGGTATAGATGGCCTTCCCTGGGAATTTTACCATACTTTTTGGGGATTGTTATGTACAGATTTGATATCTATGATTACACACTCATTTGATAATGACACTTTCACTAATGATTTTTCTGCAGGAATAATGACATTGACCTACAAGAAGGGTGATGAAACCTCCCTACAAAATTGGAGTCCCTCCTCAATGTAGATTATAAATTGGTATCTAAAGTGCTGGCAAGACGCTTCCGCATGGTCCTACATTCCACCATACACCTGGACCAGCCTTGTGCGATTAAGGGGAGCTCAATAGTGGATAGCCTCACCTTATAAGAGATGTCATCTGGTACAATACTGAATGTAATAGCTCACTAGGAGTTCTGTGCTTAGATTTCCATAAAGCATTTGATCGAGTTCCTCACAATTTTCTTTTTACAGCCTTAGAGCGCATACAAGTGCCCATCAAAATAAGAAACATGATATGCACCATGTACAAACATGCTTGCAGTATGGTAAGCATAAATGGCTACTACACTCAGGAATTTGCAAGAATGGCACGAGTGCGGCAAGGATGCCCCCTATCCCCTGCTCTATTTGTTTGTGCCTTAGAACCTTTCCTGTGCCATGTACGCAGGGACAAACTTATGAGTGGTGCCTTTGTGCCATGGGGCTCTGGAAAACAAGCCTCAGTGGTGGCATATATGGATGATGTCATTATCCTCTGCACTGATGTACAGGCAGTACGAAATCCGTTAAAACAAGCATCTCTCATTCAGAAGGTCTCGGGCCTCACCCTGAACGTAGATAAAAGTGTATGTCTCAGAGTGGGCCCATGGGACAACTTAGCCAACCTGCCAGTTCCGGTCACTGAAGCCCCCACTAAAATTTTGGGTGTTCTTTTTAACGCAGGGAATCCAACAACCGCAAATTGGGATGAGGTATACGGAAAAATGACCAAAAAAGTGTCCTTGTGGTCCACACGAAAACTTACCCTGGAAAGGAAAATCTTAGTGATTAAAACAGTCTTACTCCCCATCATGTTATATTTGTTTATGGTTTTCCCTCCTACTACGCCTGTTTAGAAAAAATGCACCAAACTCCTATTCTCCTTTTTATGGGGGTCTAAAATGGAAAAACTGAGTCGGGTTAACATTTGGAAGCATGGGGTAAAAAGGAATGCCGGATGTTTATTCATTCTTATTTTCAAAACTGCTCTAGATCTACTGATTTACAGGACTCGGTAGCTAGCCTTTTTACACGCTATTACATGGGTGCCTTTTTAAGATCTCATGCATTGTATATACCTAATAATGCGAGGCCCTTGGCTCAAACTGTTCCTCCATTCTACAAAGGTTTGAAACATTATTTTAACACTTTAGATTTTGCAGCAATTCCTTGTGCAGCCTGTCAGGACGCCAAAAGACTGAAAATGGCACTCCGGCTTCAGGAACAAACCACAATACTGGGCCCTCTGTCTGAACAACAATCGACAATGGTGTGGAGTCTTGTGGGGCATCGTGGGCTCTCTCACGGACATCAGAACCTTGCCTGGATGAGTGCACACGGCTGCCTGCCCACCAGAGCCTTTCAGCATCGAAGAGGTTTGACTCCATCAGCCTGCTGCCCCAGAGACAATTGCGTGCACGAAGAAACACCACATCACCTGTTCTGGACATGTCTCTTTGCCAAATGTGGCAGTTATTGCATCCTTCTCTTATGACACTTTATTGTATGGTTGGTCTCTCCCCCCAGCAAAGGTATTGATAGCATGGCGCATACTGAACGGTGGAAAAGAGGCACTTTGGGACGCTCGCAACCTGCTGTTATTTACACACAAGACTTTATCACCCAAAGACTGCAGGAACTTATGTTTGGACAAAATGAACACTTATTTGCAAGTAGATAAGCAGGAGTTGGGCTCCCAACAGGGGTGTGACCTATGGCAAACTAAGAACTGGAAAGGGTGGGTCACTTAAGAGACTGATTATTGACCTCCCTTTAAAAAAAAAAACCTAGCCACCAGGTTTTTCGTCTTTCATGGATTGGCACTTGTATATAGGCCATAAATAAAAACTTAGACAGCCTCTTGCCACCAGGCTATAAGGATTGGCTCTTGTACAAATTACCTGTCATGTTTTAAACACTAAGTAGTATTTTCTTTGTTTTCAGTGAAATATTGGCTTTTCTGTACTTTTACATGTTCCAAAGTATGAACCCAGCATTTACCTGATGTAATGTTTTGATATTTTTTATGCACCTTTATCTTTAATAAAGGATTTCTAAACAAAAAAATCTGTTCTTATCAGTTTAATATCTGATACGTCCTCTATCTGGGGACCATATATTAAATTGATTATTGGAACAAGGAGATGGAATAGGAGCTTGCTCTGTCCACTCCACGCATCAACCTGGTATTGCAGTACCTCCAGGAATGGTGCACTTCCCCACCTGGGGAAAACAATGCTGTTGAAAGATAGACGAGAAAACGAAAGTAGCGCTTTACTGCCAAACTCTGTAAAGTGGCGCTGTGTTTGCCTGAGAATAAAACCAAGCCGGCCACCGTGTCTTGCTTTATTTATTTATTTGCCACTTTGCGGCCACCGTGCCATGCTTTATTTATTTTTTACGTTTTTCTTTTACCCCCCTTTTTTTTTTTTCTTCACTCCATCCAGAGGCTGCACTTTGAAAGAGAGAAATGTCAGAAAAAGACGGCTTTTCCAGCAAAAGAGTTTATTTCGTTTTTGGATCCATTTCACTGGGAAACGAATGAAGGAGGTTTTCCAGCAAGTGAGGAGGAGCGAGGTAGAGACAGAGAGAGAGAGAGAGAGAGTGAGGAAGGGAGAGAGGGGGAGGGAGGGAGGCTGCCAGCAGCGGAGAAGTGGACACTCCTCAGACCGCAGTGACTTTACCGATCTCAGAGACCACGTTCACCTTCTTTCACCTACAATTGACATTTACCGTATCTGCCTGACCCTTGATGTGTGACGTTTATCAGCCTTGAAAAAGCCCCAGGCCAAACGGCCACAGGGCAAAACACGTGTCGGCTTTTGTTGTTCATGTCGCACCATTACCTGGCTTATTTCAAGACAATAAAGAAATTTAATTTATTGTCCAACACAGCATATCTTTTGGATATTATTTCTGATAAATCAATGCATGATTAAAGAGGTACGAACCTCCACCAACTACTGACATTACCCCTCTTTTAATGGCATTTGGGTGTAGCCATTTGTGAGGCACGTACCAACCAATAGTTTGGGTCTCTACAACAAGTGCGTGAGTCCCAGTCTTACACACCCTGGTTAACTTGCCCGGTGCAAGGCTGGTGTCCCTGAGTGGGGCGGACAGGTACGGGACTGTCACTGCGAGGGGGGCACCAGGTTGTTTTACTGCTTCGAGGCCGGGCCTGCAACTCCTGGCTTGACTGGGACCTGGCTGCAATCCTTGGGGGGGGCTGGTGGACGCCCGGGGTCCTTCTTTCAGCTACTGGGAAACAGTCTGACCCGTATCCTGCTTGGCACACCTGCATCACCGGCATTGTTACGAGGAAGAGTACCAGTTACCAGCGGGTCGAAATCCGGTCTTTCTACGGCATTTCCTGGACGTCATCGGCCTGTGACACACCAGAGAGAGTTTGACACCTGCTCCACGTCTGCGGGAGTCCTCCCTCCTCGGCCCACACCGGCTTTGCCGTTGGCAGCGGAATTTTGGACAGTGCACCACTGGCAGCCGCCTTGGCGAGCACGTCTCACTTCCATGGCTATAATTAAATCGGCTGCGACCCCGTGTGGCTATATCTTGTACTGCCATAGGGAGGTAAGCCCGAATAAAATACTTTTCTCTCGTTTCGTTTCTTCATTATGACTAGCATCAGAGTGGCGGCGGCCAGCCTTTATTAAACTGCATCGAGTGCCTCTTTGTCTCATTTCTTGCTCCGCATTGTCACCTTTACAGGGCCCACGCACGGAGCGCAACGTGGGTCTTTTCCGGAGGTGCACACCATGGCTTCATATTCTCGCATGGCGGGTCCTACCCGTGCATTTGATTTTGTTCCCAACACTGTGCTTGTGGAAGTGAGTGAATTGTATCGCAAAGAGAAGAATGTGTTATTTTTGGTCGACGAGATCATCAAAAAAGAATGCAATATTGCTGAACGTGCTGTGGAATGTATTCAGGATTTCTCCACTAGAGGTATCTTTGATGTGACTTTTTCCAGTGATTCCATCTGTCAGAGTTTCCTGCAAAATGTGGCTGCTCATAAAGATAGCCAACCTTTCAGTGGTCTTAAAGCTACTTCCATGTTTGCCCCGAAAGAGGTTATACTTGTGGTTCATATGTACATGGATCCAAGGTTAATTGAGGTATTTCTAGAGCGTTATTGCAGCACTATCAGGGGAGGGCAAAAAATCAAAAATATATGCAGTATATGGAATGGGAAGAGGAAGTATATTGTGACTTTAAAAGAAGATCTTAATGGCATAAGGGGTTTGGCACACCCACCGCAGACTTTGTCCTTAGGGGCAAATAAGGGGTTTCTGGTGTATTCAGGACAGCCCCTCTTCTGCAGACTGTGTCAACAATTTGGTCACTCCAAAGATCAGTGTTCCGGCTTGTGCAGAAATTGTGGTGGCGCAGACCATAAAGCTCAGGAATGTGTTGTCCCTAAGAGATGTAACTTATGTGGTAGCGATGCCCATCTTTTCAAGTCTTGCCCTAAAGGTTAATTTTCTTATGCTTCTGCTGCCAGTGCACAGGGCCCTTTGCACTTCTCCTCGGCCCCCCAGGCGCCCACTAGCAGTTCTAGTGCAGTCCAAGACATTACTGACTCTGAGATTCTAGGGGTTATAGATGGCCTAGAAATTCGGAGATGTAGGGCGCTCCCGGAGCAGGAGGAGGGGTCTGGGGACGATGCTTCTGACCATGATGCCCCGGACTCTGCTCTTGAACAGCAATTGCAAGAAGAAGCAGCAATGGAGCACGCTGAAACCCTACACCTTAAGCGGAGGCGTTAGACAGAAAAGTGCGGCGCACAGGTGTTTCGCCTACAGAGTCAGTTGTGGTTAACACTCAAACCCCTAATGACCTTGCAACTCCCACTTTTACAGATTCGGTTACGGTGGTACCTGAAACCATCCTTTCTGTTATTTCTCTTACAGTGCAACCGGCCTCTCCACCGCCTCCTAATGTAGAGGTTGTGCAAGAGCTACAACGAGCAGCGGAAGCCTTGGCTTCGCCTATAGATTGTCAAGCTGTGGTCCAGAGTCAGGGAAAAGAAATGGATCACAGCGGGTGGTCTACTTATACCTCCAGTATCGGAAATTGCAAGGATCTAAACAAGTAGCAGGTCCCTCTCGTGCTACGTGCTCTAAAGGCCGCCCTTCCTCTCTAGATCGCTTTTCTGGAAGGGGAAGGTTTGACCCCCTATTAAGCCTTTCGGATTCCGAGGAGGCCTTTCAAGAGGTAGCCCAAGTTCTGCATCTCTCGGACAGTTCAGTTATTGACTTGGAGGGTACGCCGGATCTGGAGGCCCTTTTTTCAGCGTCCACTCTCCAGAGTAGTGAAGGAGGTTCTAAGTTTGCGAGTAATGTTTCTGGGGTGCATGTTACTGATTAAGTACTACTATGGCTGATTTTTTTCTTTTATATAGCATGTCAATATCCCTTGCCTCTTGTAGTGTGAGAGGTTTGGGAACGGACTTGTGTAGGATGACAGTCCTTGACTACTTTGGGACTATGCAGTTTGATGTCTGTTTACAAGAATGCCATCTTCCTTAGAAACTAAAATATCTTTCTTTTCAGCACTACTGGCCCCATCGACCTTCGGCGTGGTCTGGGGGTGCCAACAAAAATGATGGTATAGTTGTTCTTTTCAAACACAAACATTGGCAGATTACAGAAGAAAGAGTATTGTGGCCAGGGAGGGCTCTCCTGCTGTCACTTTTAATGGATGGGCTCCCATTGAAATTGTGTGCTGTGTATGTTCCTACTACTAAGCCAGAGAGGGAACAGCTGTTTAACGTCATCAAACCTTTCCTTGCAGGTGCAACGCCAACCCTCCTGGTAGGAGATTTCAACTGCATTTTACATTCCAAAGATAGGCTGGCTGCACAGACTCTCTACACGTTGGATGTGACATCAAAGTTATTGTTATCTCTTATACATGATTTATATGACACTTACAGGAAACATCATCCTCCCGGTACGGGTTTTACATGGGAGGCCGATCATGGAAATGCACGTTCCTGCTTGGACTTTGTTTTTGCCTCCAAATCTCTTAGTGCAGACAAATGTTCCCTTACACAGGTACCTTTTTCTGATCACCGTATTCTGGCTGTTTGGTTCACGCTACCCGGTCGGCCTCAAATAGGCCCTGGCTCTTGGAAGTTGAACAATGAGCTCCTTCAGGATGATCTTATCTGTGATCACTTTATCCAACAATATCACCAATGGGTAAAACAAAAGAATAGGTTTCTAACTTAATACCAATGGTGGTGCTGGGTGAAATATAAAACAAAACTCTTTTTTCAGGAACAAGGCAGGCTCAAACGCCGCATTGAATGGGAGTCTTTTCAGAAGTTACACCGCCGCCATGTTCTTCTCCAGCAACTGGGGGAAGCTGGCAAGGATGTCAAAGAAGAAGTACGCTTAATCACTTTACATATGAATAAATGGTTGAAAAAGATAAATAAAGCCACCATCTTTCACTCTTGTGTCAAACACTATCAGGAAGATGAGAAATGTACATCCTTTTTCTTTAAAAAAGCCCAGTCATCTCATAAACTCTTGACACAGCTGCGAAATGACCATGGGATATCTTACATGGAGTAGAGCACTGCCAACATATAGCTTTTGACTTTTATAAAACATTATATGCTAAACATACTAACCTCCTCTTCTTTTCAGGACATTGAGGACTATTGCACGGGACTCGAAGGTGGGCTCAATGGGGAACAAAGGGACTTTTTGGAACAACCTTTGGATGGGGAAGAATTCTTATCCGCTTTGCAATCCTCTCCCAAAGGCTCCAGCCCTGGTTTGGATGGGCTCACATGGGAGTTTTATCGCAAATTCTGGGCTCTGATGTGTATTGATTACATGGATGTTATCAATGATGGTTTGGCTAATGATACTTTTTCTGCAGATTTCTCCATCGGGGTTAATCACTCTCTTATATAAAAAGAAAGGAGACGAAACATCTTTGCAAAATTGGCGGCCAATATTGCTTTTAAATGTTGATCATAAACTAATAGCTAAAGTAATTTCACGCCGGGTTAGAGGAGTCCTGCATTCTTGTGTTCAGCTGGATCAAACATGTGCTCTCAAGCCGCGTACTATTGTGGACAGTCTTGTTACCTTACGAGATGCATTGTGGTAAATCAAGACAGAGCACTGCCTTTGGGTGTTCTAAGCCTAGATTTTCAAAAAGCTTCCAATAGGGTTTCCCATGATTTTCTGTTTGCTGTGTTAAAGAGAACGAATGTTCCTTCCACCCTTATTAAGATGATACAAACACTTTACAAAGGTGCTCATAGCAAAGTCAGTATCAATGGATTCTACACCACTGCTTTTCCCATTCATGCAGGGGTGCGCCAAGGGTGCCCAATGTCCCCCATCCTCTTTGTTTGTGCGTTAGAACCTTTTCTCTGCGAAATCAGGAAAGACAAACTAATCAAGGGTGTTTTTGTACCTGGTGGTTCAGGGGTCCCGAACAAGGTCATTGCATATATGGATGATCTGACTGTTTTGTGCACTACCGCAGCTTCTGTGCGCAGAACCCTTTTGCAAGCTTCTCTCTTTCAGGAGGTGTCAGGGTTGTGTTTAAATAATGCAAAGAGTGTCTTTCTGACTGCAGGTCCTTGGGATCTGCTGGCACATTTACCGGTAGTTGTCACCACGGCTCCCACTAAAATTTTGGGAATCTACTTTGGTACGCAGGGGCATATTGGAAAAAACTGGAAAGAAGTTCAGGATAAAGTGCTGAAAAAAGTCTCTCTGTGGTCTTTGCGCAAGCTAACACTAGAAGGCAAAGTGCTAGTCATTAAAGCTGTTTTGTTTCCTTTGTTATTGTACCTTTCGATGATCTTTCCTCCTCAACCCCATACCTTACAGAAATGTCAAAAAAGTATTTTTACTTTTTTATGGAATTCTAAGATGGAGAAACTCAGCAGGGATAAAGTATGTAAAACCTGGTAGCATGGGGGAAAAAAGTTGCCAAATCTTAAGACCTTTCTGTTTTCTAAGTTATGATGTTATGTTGTGTCCCGCACAGACGATGATGTTGTTTCCGTGCCTGGCCTGTTCACACGCTATTTTTTAGGTACCATGTTAAGGGGCTTTGGACTGTTTGCCCATTCCAACCTTTTTCCCTTGGCACAAACAGCACCGCCATATTACAAAGGACTTCGTTCTTTCTTAGAGACTCTGGACACTGATATTTTCTCTCGAGATGTGTGTATTCACCCTACCAGATTAAAACAGGAATTTCTGCATCAAGACCAACCCCTCATGTTGGGCAGACTGTCAGAACCACAGTCTTTATGTGTGTGGAAGATGGTAGGCCATAGATACATTATCCACAGGCAAAGGGCTTTGGCTTGGATGGCTGTGCATGACTGTCTCCCTGTTAAGGTCTTCCAGCATTGGATAGGTTTGGCCCCCACAGCTACATATCCACGCTCCAGATGCGGAAATGAAGAAACAGTTTTTCATCTGCTATGGGGCTGCCGTTATGCCAAGGATTTCTGGACTTTGTTGAAGCCTTTCCTTTTGCATATTGCTGGCATCACGACATTGTCTTTCAACACCCTTCTCTATGGACAGGACATTTCAGCGAAGCATCCCCCCACTGCATGGAGACTGTTGAACTGTGCTAAAGAGGCCTTATGGGATGCACGGAATCTGCTTCTCTACCTCCATAAAGACATGGACAGTCATGGCTGTCGAAACTTGTTTTTTGATAAAGTAATGACATATGTCTCTGTAGATCGTGCTACCTTGGGACTAGATGAAGCCAACACATTGTGGCACATTGCTAATTGGAAAGGTTGGGTAACCTAGCCACACAAATGTCTGACACAATTTTATGCCCTGCCACCGGGCCATAAGGATTGGCAGTTCTATAGGCCATAGATAAAGGCTTAGTCTTTTTTTGGGGGGTGAAGAATGTACGTCAAGAAAAGCTATTTTCTTTGTTCATATGTTCCGTTGCTGTGGGACTTGCTATTGATAACAATTTGCATCGTTTTGTACTCCCTGTATATGTGATTTCACTCTCTTTTGACATATAAAACCTGTATATGTGCCTTTATCAATTAATAAAGGTTTTTGAAACGAAACAAAAATCTGTTCTTATCAGTTTGAAAGTGCAATTTTTGCGCTAGCAAAAATTTGATATTTGACAGTATAACGACTTTGACTTGGAAGTGAATACATTAGCTTTATGCTAATTTCAGCAAATTTCGTGATCGGCCCACCGCGCTCTTGACCGGGCAGGAGGAGGGGCACCAGCGTGCTGGTGTCTGTTTGTTCCTTAGGAACATAAAATAGAACCCCCAAGGACCTGTGGTCAGCTTTAGAGCACCGGTAACGTTACGCTCCCTACAACTCTCTCTTTCCTGGCGTTTGGGTGGACTAATGCTGACACACTTGAAACACCCCCTAACACCCTTCACAGGCCTGTACAGCACCCAAACCTCTGACGAGGAGATACATGCTTAGGTGGCAACACCTATAACCCTTGCCTTGGCTCTAGGGCATGACTGGACAGTGTTTCTTGCACTGCAGACTATTGTGGTCTGCTGTGAGACACCCCAGGTACCCAGTTGGAGGACCCCAGGTGAAAACGGTAAACCGGCGGTAACCCCAAAATTACCGGTAAGCCCCAAATCCCCCAAATGGAAGACGAAATGGACACTGGAGCCCCACTGACCATCCCAGGTGGCATCCCCCCACCGGACGACCAGAAACCCTACCCCCTGGGGTGGGCGGCAAAGCGGTAAGTGAGGCTGCACCTGCAGAACTAAGCACCAGCGCTGGGAAGGCTGGTGCCCCGAAGGCAGGTGCACCTGGAAACCCCAATGCTGCCAAACCAGGGAGCGGGGGGAAGGGTGAGGCAGGGACTAGGCAAGCGACCGCCCCCAGATCCTTCAATGGGTACAGTGTCTCCTACCGGCACGCCCAGGTCATGCGGTGGGAGGTGGAAGACAAGGAAGGGCCCAGACTGGACAGGGACTTGTTCTTGAACAAGGTCCTCAAGCCAGCAGGGATCCCCGAGTCCGGAGGTGCTGAGCTGCCAGGTGTCCGCGTCGGGCATGATTTTCCTCCTAAGCTTCATCACCCAGGCCCTCTTCACGAAGTACTGGGACTCCTTCAAGGGGAAAAAGAAGGTGACACCCAAGAGCACCTTCAGCCTGACGACAGTATGGGCACCGGCGACCACGGAGAAGATGGTAAAGGTTGAGATGACCAACCCCCACATCTCAGACAGAGACATCGAGTGGCTCCTCCAGAGGTACGGCACCATCCTGAACGGACCCACAAAGGTCAGAGACACCAACGGAGTATGGAACACGACCTGGCAAGCAACCATCAACCTCCACAAAGACCCTGCAGGGAGAGACCGAATGAAACACCCAACGGCAAGCTTCTACCTAGGAGCTGACGAAGGGAGGATCAGATACCCGGGACAATCCTTCACCTGCAGGAAGTGCGAGGCCGTGGGCCACTTTGGAAAAGACTGCCTGAAGAAGTTCTACAGGATCTGCAAGCGGAGTGGGTACGACACAGCCCAATGCACCGGCAAGAAGATATGCAACTTCTGTGGAGGAGAGGGCCACACCTACTACCAGTGAGCCAAATCAGACAAGCCAAAGACCTATGCAGCGGCAGCGGGAGGCATCCCTACCCCGAGGAGCACCAGACCAACGGTGGACCCCGCTGTCAACGCCAAGGTGAACGACATCCTGAAGGCTGCAAGAAAAGAAGCGGACAAGAAACCGGAGCCAACCAGGAAGGTCGAGCAGAAGGAACCAGCCCTGAAGGTGACACCACCCCAAGGACCAGGCCAAGTACAACCCAGGAGGAGCCCGTTGCGGAACCAACTACAGCGGAGGAACCACCACCCCCGATGGAGGAGGAACAAGCAACGGGACCCCAGCGCCCCAATGGAGACCCCAAGGAAGAAGCACCAGAAGCCGAACTGACGGAGAACCAGAGGGACCAAGACCCAAAGCCAGAAACAGGAGCCAAGACAGGAGGGGAAGAAGAGGAGAACGCCCCAGCCAAGGCAAAGGGTAACAGGAAGAAGAAAGAGAAGAACAAAGCAAGAAGTCCCAGCCAGAAGACAGCGGTGGCAGCAGTGACGAGGATAAGCCGGTGGAATGGACCAAGGTGAAGTCACGAGGATGTGGGACAATGGGGAAAAAGGAGAAGGAAGAGAAAGAGGAGACAAGGAGGCTGACCAGGTCAGGAGAATGGACGGGAACCGCACCAACACCGACCACCACCTAGGCTGACACCGACAGCATCAAGGGAGTGACAGGAGGCCAGACATTCCCCCGGAACACCAGGAAGAGAGTGATGTCTGGAAGGATGACTTCTACACCCGGAAGAAGATCACCAAAGCCCAGGGATACCAGGAGACAGAGGGCGACTACATCACAGTGGATACTGGGACAGAAGATAGCGAATTGGAGGATCACGGAGACCCCCCGACCGACTCCGTAGAAGCTGTCTGACAGGACCTGAAGAGGCTGCACCAGATAGTCAGTGAAGCACCAGACGCTGGAGCAGAAGAGGAAGAGGAGGATGATGACGTGAGACAAGACGAGTGGGTCGAAGTCCCAGAAGTCACAGTGGAGATCTCCATCGAGATTCCAGAGACGTCCGCACCAGTGACAGAGGGCTGACAGGCAGTTCAGCACCCAGCGGTCTAGTAACCCCCCACAGAAAGTTTCAGAAACCGGACACTGACTGCTAGCGCTGAGACAATGGCTATATCATTGTTCACCCTAAACGTCAGGAGTGTGAAGGATCAGGTTAGGCGGGTTGGCACATTGCGCTTCCTGGCTGCTCAGAGCCAAGATATCTGCTTTCTTCAGGAAAGCGGGATTCCGTACGCCCAGTCGTACAGCCATCTTGAATGGCAGTGGACGCACGGGCCATCTTTTTGGTCTGGAGGTAACGATTGCAAATCGTCTTGAGTGGCCATTCTAATCAAGGGGAGGCTTTTTACCGTAGACAAGGTCACCGAGCAGGTCAATGGCAGAGTGCTGGTCATGGATGGCTCGTGGGCCGGTGAGCCCGTTAGACTTATCAATGTCTATGCCTGCCCAGAGAAGAATGAGCGACTCGAGATGTTCAGGGTGCTCAGGATGCAACTCGTGACCTCCAGAACCATTCTGATGGGTGGTGATTTCAACTGCATAGTAGAGTTGGATGGACACAATGGGTCAGGCTCTGCAGGGATGGATGTGCTGTCCAGGCTGTTGGTGGAGATGATAGGTGAGGCCTCCAGGATGTAATTGGGAGCGTGGGGCCGAATGCCAGGAATTTTTCCTGGAGTAGGCCGGACGGATCTGTGCATTCACGGATTGATTTCCTATTCACCTCCCCAACAGTAAAGCCTGGGTGAAGCTCCATGGTCACCCTCCACTTCTCTGACCACAGAGCAGTCAGTTTAGAGGGGGAACTTACAGGGAAGTTCCCTGCTGGCCCAGGATCGTGGAAGCTGAACTGCTCTATGTTGGAAAATGAGCAGTTAGTGGTGAACCGCAGAATCGTGTATGTAGAGTGGAGGGACATGAAGGACCTCTTCACTCCACCAGAAAGTGGAGGGAATGGATGAAGGACAGGTTCCGGAGCTTCTTCCAGGATGCAAGCAGAGCTGCTGCACAGGGGAAAAAAGAGGTCGTTCAGGAAGCTGCAGTGCAAACTGCAGCAACTGTACGAACTCAAGCTCAGGGGATGGGACGTGGATGACGACTTTGAGGAAACCTGAAAAGGGCTCACAGAGCACTTTAGGGAAGGATCCAAGAAAATCATCTTCCGGACCAGAACCGAGAACCTCGAGAAGGACGAGAATTGCAACTTGTTCTTCTTTAAGAAACTTCAGTTAGCCCACACACCGCTCGTGGAGTTTCGGGACTCGGAGGGCAACCTCCAAAGTGAGAAAGAAGAAGTTATGAGAGTCGTAACCGACTTTTACGGCGATCTCTACTCACCGAAGTTGTCGAAGAGAGCCCAGGCGGATAATTTCCTGGAGGGCATCTCAAAGACACTGGGTCCGGAAGAGAGAGAAGGCCTGAACGCGCCCTTCACCCTGTAGGGGTGCACTTGGCCGCCACGATCTCCAAGAGAGGCAAAAAACCCGGGAATGACAGTCTCCCAGTGGAACTTTATGTCGAACTGTGGGACCTGATCGGGCCGGACTTGCTGGAACTCTACGAGGAAATGGTGGGCAAGGGCAGTATGCTGCAATCCCTGCGAGAGGGTATGATAACACTCTTGTACAAACAGAAGAGAGAGAGAGATGACCTCAAGAACTTGAGGCCCATCTCTCTCCTCAATGTGGACTACAAGATTCTCGCGAAGGTGAAGGCCAACCGCCTTAAGAATGTGATAGCGAAAATAGACCAGCCTGACCAGTCCTGTGGGATACCGGGTCGTCAAATCGCGGACAGCCTGGCCCTGGTCTGGGACACAATCGAGTACGTCAAGGGCCGCAAGGTCCTGACGGCCTTGGTCAGCCTGGACCAGGAAAAGGCATTCGACCGCGTTTCACATGAGTTCATGGACCGGACACTCAGAGCACTGGGAATGGGAGACTTCTTCTGTGACGTGGTGACCACAATGTATAGAGACATCTCCAGCACGGCGTTGGTTAAGGCTCAAGAACTGACCCGATCCCTTTCCTGTCTGGGGTGAGGCAGGGCTGCCCGCTTTCCCCCCTCCTGTTCATCTGCGTGATTGAGCTCCTCGCCGACGCATCCGGCAGAACAAGAACATCAGAGGAGTGAAGGCACCATGAAGCAGGGGACAAGGCGAAGTGAAGTGCTCCCTTTACATGGACAACGTCTCAGTCTTCTGTTCGGACGGACCATCTGTGAAAGAGCTGGAGAGGACTTGTATCGAGTTTGGGAAAGCGCCAGGAGCAAAGATCAACAGCGCCAAGTCGGAAACCCTACTCTTCGGACACTGGACCCCCACCCGAGACCCACTGCCATTCCCCATCAAGCAGGACTTCCTGAAGATCCTTGGAGTCTGGTTCGGCAGAGACGGTGCAGCGGAGAAGACATGGGAAGAAAGACTGTCGAAGACGAGGCAGAAGCTGGGACTCTGGAGCCTCCGGAAGCTGACGATCGAAGAGAAGTCTTTGGTCCTGCGGAACGAGACCCTGCTAGTGCTCCAGTACGTCACTCAAGTGTGGCCTGTGCAGACCCAAACGGCCAAGGCCATCACAAGAATGATCTTCTACTTCATCTGGAGCTCAAAGATGGACAGAGTGAAGAGGGCAGTGATGTTCAAGACCCATGGCAAGGGAATGCCAGACCTCGCCACCATCCTGAGGGGAATCTTCATGTGCCACTGTGTGAGGAATACCCTGATGACCGAAGATGAGAGCCATTTCGGCTTTCTGATGGCATGCTTCTTCCTATTGCCAACATGGAGGCGCCTCGGATGAGCAGAGTGGGTGAGCGTTGGCTCATACAACTGGGAGACCCCGTGGTTCTACAAGGAAGTGGAGAAGTTCATGAAGGAGTTCGGGTTGGAGGCTGCCGCCCCCGCCACATGGCCCCCCAAGCTTGTCCAATGCCAGATACGTGCAAGGGACATCAGCGAGCTGATCAGCGCTCTCCCCTCTGCCACAGCAGACCATGTGTGGGGAAACATCGCATCCAAGCGCCTGACGAACTAGGACAAAGACATCACCTGGATGGCCATCCAAGGAGGACTTCCTGTGAGAGCCTTCATGCACGCAAGAGGACTCAACCGATACAAGTTCTGCCCGAGAGGGTGCACCGTAGACGAGACGACATACCATCTCTTCTGGGAGTGCACGTACGCACAGGACCTGCTGAAGGCCCTAGGCACAGAGCTTAAGGCCTGGATTCCTACTTCATGCATCACCGCGGACTCTGTGATGTGTGGTCTGTTCCCAGGGACACATGCACAAGGTGACCTCCAGGGCTGCTGGAGGCTCCTGTGCTGTTTTAAAGATATTCTTCTATTTTACAGGAACCGCCTGGTAGTACGGAACAAGGACATTGACCCTGGTGTGCCGTAAGATGATCCACAGCCTCCTGTGTGACTACGCTGCACTGGATGGATCAGATGATGATGACGAGAACGACGACTGAGGACCCAAAGGGGTTCCCTTGTACCCTAGCATGGGGGGGACCCTGGAGGGGCCACTAACCTGTTTTTGCCCTTTTTTCTTTAACCCAGGAACCAGTTGGTGACAGGGGAGAGGAGAAGGCGGATGAAGACGGGCGGAGTAAATGTAGTTATTTACTGTATGTATTTGACTAACATGACCTTTTCCCTTCACAGGTGAAAGGTCAATGGGATAGCTTGCGCACTTGTTGTCCGGTTTGGTACCAACAACTGGCGAATAAATAGGGTGTTGTGGAAGGTGACGATTGATGTATCTGAACCAGAAATGACTCCCTGACAAGAGGAAAAAAAAATCTGTTCTTATCAGTTTAATATCTGATACGTCCTCTATCTGGGAACCATATATTAAATAGATTTTTGGAACAGGGAGATGGAATAGGAGCTTGCTCTGTCCACTCGACGCATCAACCTGGTATTGCAGTACCCCAAGGAATGGTGCACTTCCCCACCCGGGGAAAACAATGCTGTTGAAAGATAGACGAAAACGATTCTTCTATCTTCTATCTATCTGAAACGATCGCTTCTCGGCCTTTTGGCTAAGATCACAGGTACGTTCACCTAGTCTGGGGTCTAGTTGGGAGGTCTGACTCCGATCCCTAACACTTGAAGGTGCTGGGCCTGTGTTCCTTGTCTTGTCCAAGGCCAGGCTGCGTGCCGACAGGTGAAGGGGCAAGGGGTCCAGGGAGAACTCAGCGAAGGCCAACTAGGGGGCTGGGACTCGTGCCTGGCGTGACCGGAGCGAGGTTTTGCCATCTAGGGAAGCTAAAACCTGGGGGACACCTGCATCACCGGAATACAGGTCACTACACATAGCTGTAGGGGACAGGAGAACTGCCGAGGGACACCCCACGCAACGAACCTGCTGAGGACAATCTCACGCATTGCACCTAGGAGCCTGCCGGCTCTCTGAGTTCCCATCTCGCTAGAATACCGATCCTGGACCGGACACACCACTGGTGCGCACCTGCCTAACCCATTGACACCATCCACGGGACGACGTCACCACCGGGCAATCAGCGCTAAAGGTCCCAAAGTCCCCCGCGAGATCTAAGAGGGAAAGCTCTCTCCACCTGGCCTTCCACCTGGCTTTCCATCACTGATTTTTGGACAGCCCTCGGTCACAAGCCCGAGGACACCCAGCACATCTGGCTTTCATCCCCTCCAGAGGAATTGCGCCAACTTGGGTTCCCTTTTCACCTTCGCAGTGAGGTCCAGGAAAACGGACCTCACCACCGCGCTGTTATTTTTTGTTCCCTGCTTCATACAAAGAGTGGCCGATTTCGGACGTGAGATCGTAGCCTTGCACCAGAGCCACAGAACAACAAGGCTCTTTCATTCAAACAGCTAGGCTGAGGCTAACAAAAAAAGCTTGCTGTGAAACAATCAGCCGAGGGACAATCCGGCTCCAAGGTTCTGCTCCTGCCCGAGATTCTCGCAGGGGCAGCAGCAACGAGCATCTACAAAGCCCTAACAGCTGCAAACCCGGCTCAATAACGAGCTTCCAAAACTAATCCATCTCCACCCCCCGACGGACACGTCAATTACTGCGGGAGAAAAAGATCTCTCAACATTTATTTACAACAGCTTTTTAACAGGCCCGAGACAGCTTGCACACCAATTTCCCAAGTCTAGAGGCACCACGGAAATAGTGTGTCCACAGATCCTTAAGGACACCGGAGCCTTCAGTTCCCTTTTCTCCCTTTTCTCCCCTTTTAACCCACAACTCACAAGCCAGGCCTGGGGTCAGAGGCTAAAACCATAGACATTCAAAACCTCGCCCGCCATCAAGGACACAACCAAGTCCAGTACAGCCGGCCTGGACACCGCCAGCTCGTGCGCCTCCGCAAGCCTGGTGACAAGAACACCCACTAGCAACAGCCCCGCCGCCCTGTGTACTGCCTCTAGATCCCCAGCAAGGAAAGCGCAGTCAGAGCCATCTATGCTGACCTGAGCGCCACCGCACCTATCCAGCTGCCCTCATCCTCAACAAAAAGACCACCATCAAGAGCATCAACAGCTCAGCCGACCCGCGAGCCGCCACAAAAACCATCAGCAAAGCAGCAGCACTAACTCCGCTGGCCGGCACATCACCGCAAGCCTGCCAACAAGAATACCCGCCAGCATCAGCCCTGCTGGCCCATGCGCTGCCTCAAGACCCCCAGCAAAAAGGCACAGTCAGCGCCAACCCCATCCCTGCCGGCCTGGGCGCCACTCCACTGATCCAGTGGCTCCACTTACAGCAACAAGACCTCACCAGCAAGTCCGCCAAATCCGGTGTGACCAACGGAAATACGTCGATCGCCTGAACCAAGGCTCAGCATCAACACAAAGTACAGCACCGACGCCAAGCAACAAGAGCTTCCCACGACCTGCAAACAGTAAACAGGTGAGTCTGCATCCCCGCCACCCTACATGCGAGCCAGGATATAGCAGACACCCACACCCTAGCACCATCACCCCCCATCCTCACAGGCAGGCACCAAGGGGATTTGCCCAGGGGACCCAACAAAAACTTATTCTGCCACAAAGGGATCAGACCCTCAGACTGTACTTGCAAGCCACGCCTCAACATTATAAAACAAGATCTCCCCAAGACTCACAAGTGCTAAATCCAATATAAAGTCTTGCTCACCTCTTGGAAAAAAATATAACCGTTTCTTCCTCCCATAGGTTGAAGGGAATTTTTTCTTTAATTGCAAAGTCTGCTCACAAACGTATAACCCTGTCCACTCATACGTTGCAAAGGTGTTTACTGTCAGTGAAACTACCCCCACAAGGTATACCCCTGTTTTCCCTCCCACAGGTTGATAAGGGGCCTCCTTTTTTCCACTTCCCCTCCAGCGTTAAAATGTGTTAAAATGTTTTGAAATTTGTTACAATGTTTTAAAATGTTTTACAGTGTTCTAAAATGTGTTGCAATGTTTTGAAAATGTGTTGCAATATTTTAAAATGTGCTACAAGGTTTTCAAATGTTTTAAAACGTGTGTGTAGTAGACCACACCAGCACTGTATCCCTTAAAAGATAGGCTTAGACATGGCCACCAATAATGGGCCAGAGTATGTGGCCGACTCGGCGAGCAGAGGTGACTCCACAAAAAACACAGTGAGACTTGAGGTTGAAGGGGGAATTTTAAAAGACCACCTGAAAGTTCTTATGAATGACATCTTAGTTAAACAATTTAATGTGCAGGCCAGGGATCTAGAACGTATGGCTGAATACAACAAGCAAGGAATATATGATTTTACCTTTACTAAAGAAGAAACATGTAATACCTTTATGTAAAATGTGCTGTTTGATACTGACAAAACAAAAGGGGATAAAATCACTTCACTGTCCACACCTGCAGAAATCGCTCTGTACGTTTATATGTACAACCCATGGGTCTCAACATGGGAAATTGACAAATTCCTACAAAGACACTGCTCCAAAGTAAGAGGAGGTATGAAACTAAAAAAACAATGGGGGGTCTGGAACGGTCGCAGAAAATTCATGGTGACCTTAAAAAGAGATGCATTAGGCATAGGGGGGTATTGCCATCTGCCAAACACCTTCACCATAGGAACAAAGAATGGGTACTTATATTATCAAGGACACCCAATCTTCTGTAGGAAATGTAGAAAATGTGGTCATACCAAAGAAGATTGCACACACAATGGGTGCCGAACTGTGGCCAAGACTCGCACCCCACACTTAAATGCCCAATCCCTAAAGAATGCCTAAGGAATGCGGCGAGAGCAGATTGTGGCACAATCTGCTAAGACCCGTTTTGTGGCGGTAATGCGACAGCGCTCTCTAGCCTCCTAACATTACTTTGCCTCAATACCACTGTTTTATATTGATTAGCAAAATAGTTTTTAGCGCACGCTTTTAAAAGCTTTTATACGTTTAGCCCACTGCATTTTAGCACTGTTTTAAACTTACCTTGAACTTGCTGGTACTTGTGCTCGTCAAACATTCTTCCCGCCCCGGTCCGACGCAGCAGTTAGTGCCGATTGTGCGGAGGGCGAGGAAGGAGGGGCCAAGCACTTCCGCTTTTGTGGCTGAATTGCGGTTAGCGGTCTAGCTTGGGGAAAGAAGACCCTACTTAATGCGCATGCCCGAGCGGACGCGCAGCAGACGCGCGCAGCAGGCGCGTCAAAGGCAAGCTTGTCTGCGCCCGGTCGGGGCCCGGGGCCAGAACACTTGTTCAATCAGGATCAGCCCGTAGGTATACTGCTGAACAGCTATATGCACTATGCCCCCCCATTTTGGAGATATGTAAGCACAGCATAGCGACAGGAATCATGCACCAGAAATGTAGACACTGCCCATTCACTATGGAGACGAACAAGAAACAGATAGGGACATGCCAGAAGTTTAATCTCACCCTGATCAACTGCAGATCCCTGAAGAAGCACAAACACGAAATCCACGACTATCTATTAGACATGCAGCCAGATGTGATGTTTCTTACTGAAACCTGGCTAAACGAGGACTCTACATCAGAGATTCTCGAGGCTCTTCCACATAACTATGGAATTACAAGAGTGGATCGGCCGACTAACGGGGGAGGGATTGCCATTATTCATAAATTAACGATTCAATGTACTTTAGAGCCAGCAAACATTGATGATAGCGAAGCAGGCTTTTTTTCTATAATGGCAGCAGCTAACTATATTATAAAGGGGTTTCTAATTTACAGACCACCAGGGCCCTCCACCCGGTTTGTACCGAGCCTAATAGAGCAGGTGATTCAACCTGCTCTGCGTTATGACAAAATGCTTTTGCTGGGGGACCTGAACCTTCACTTTGATGAGCTGACTAATACCGTAGTACAAGAGCTCTGTCAGGAACTGGCTGCCCTGCAACTGACACTACAATCTGCGCTCCCTACTCACCAATTAGGCCACCTATTAGACCCGATTTTTGCCAATTGTGGGGCCCTAGGAATTGAACGCCCGATTGCAGTTCCCTGGACAGATCACTTTGTGGTTCCCTTTAGCGCTCTGGTACCCTATACATCTACTCTTAAGACGTCAGGCGCTGGGAAACCGCATAGGAAGTGGGATAGGTTCTCAGCAGCTAGCTTTAATCTAGCCCTCCAGCAGGGCGGACCACCTGGTGGCAATGATATTGACTCAGCATAAGCGGATTACGGAGGCATTAGATAGAATTGCTCCATGGTCCTCGAGTGCGCCTGGGAAACAATTAAAAATGGCACCTTGGTTTAATGACGAACTCAGGATAGCTAAGTCCGCCTGTAAGCGTTTAGAAAGGACATGGAGGAAAGACTTTTCAGATCTCAAGAAGACTGAATACAAAACCAGCCTTAAACACTATCACTCCCTCATAAGAAAAACCCGGGCCGCCTTCTATAGTGATAGGATTGAGATAGCTGAGAATTCCTCTAAGGAACTCTTCACTATTTTCAAAGAGATCTCGTCACTAGCAAGAACTACAGCTTCTAATATCAGCTCCGTGGACTCTTGCAACTTGGTGGCAGACTTCTTTGCGGAGAAGGTAGAAAAGATCTATTCTACCTTCCCAGATGAAGCACGTAAGGGGTGCTCTGATAGCGATGGGACGTCCAGCATAGCAGAGGCAGACTGCCTTTGTGGTTTTGTTCTCCCCTCCTGCGACAACCTCAAAGACATAGCCTCAAGCATCAAATCCGGCTCACCTAGGGACCCCACTACTCCTAAAGTGTTAAGAGAGAGCCTAGAGGTCCTAGCGACCTACATCAGCCACCTCCTTGGACTCTCTTTCACTTCGGGAACGGTCCCAAAAAGGTGGAAAGAGGCGATTGTCCTCCCCATAAAAAAGAAGCCGAATGTAAGCATGAGTCAATTGGAGAACCTGCGTCCGATCTCACTTCTGCCATATTTTGCCAAAATAGCAGAAAAAGTGGTCAACACTCAACTAATAGCCCATATTAATCAACACAACCTACTTCACCCTACACAATCGGGCTCTCGAGCGACCTACTCTACTGAATCAGCACTGCTCCTATCCACAGAGACCATCCGCAAACATGTAGATGAGGGCCAGACGGTTGCCCTAGTCCTCTTAGACCTCAGTGCCGCATTCGACACTGTAGCCCACCCAATACTTCTACAGCGCCTCAGGAAAGGAGGACTGGCGGAACGAGCCCTAGACTGGCTGAGGTCCTTCTTACATGACCGCAGCTTTCAGGTGTCTCAGCAACCTTACTATTCTAAGAGCATTGCGCTGGCCCAAGGGGTCCCTCAGGGCTCCATACTCAGCCCCACTCTCTTTAATCTCTATATCACCCCATTGGCAGAGATTATTGGGAAGTATGGCATCAGTGTTGTGTCATATGCGGATGACACACAACTGGTGGTGTCATTAGCACAAGCCCATGATGAGGCAGCCATCAACTTTTCTACTTGCCTACAAGAACTGGCGTCTTGGATGTCGAACAACTGTTTAAAACTTTTTTTTTTAATCTGTTTATTAGGCAGCTTGTAGTAACAAATAAGCAACAGCCCAATGTGGGGCTACAATGCACATTAAACTTTAGCCAATACAAGCCATTTTAAATATGAATCAGCAGTCAACAGTTACATATGCACTTGAAGCAGAAGCACTGTAATAACATTATACAGTCCTAACTTCCTTCCCTTATACTAACCTCCCCCAACGAACCCATCCCCACCCAACCCCCCAACAAAGTGGCTTGCAGTACATTCCACAGCGATGACACAGCATTGCACAGAATGCACTCTAGTAGGTGACAGATAACACTTATAGCGTGGTCCGCATCTTCAAAGGAATGAACTCTCAGGGAACATAAACAGTGCACTATAAATTACAATAGATTTGGTTGAGTATGCAGATAACTCGTAAGGGGCGCCCAAAAGTCCTTGGGGCGCGAGGGTTCAGGTAATTCCTCGGCATATATCTCCAATTGGTCTCTGCAATTAACCAAATCCCGGATCCAACTTTTGACAGTGGGAGTAGTTTTTGCCCCCAGCAAAGTGCTATGGACCTCTTTGCAAATAAAGTAGAGACAGCAACTATCCGCCTGTTACATGGTTTCAACTTTTTTACAAAGCCTAGCAGGCAGAGTTCCGGCTCACATCGTACCTGTTCCAACACAACCTCTGTAAGAATATGAACAGCCTTGAACCAGAAAGCGGAGATCCCAGGACAGGTCCAGGACATGTGGGAAAAATCAGCGTCAGCCTGCCCACACCTTACACAATTAGCATTCTCACGCAAACCATATTTATGGAGTTGCAATGGGGTATAGTAAAATTGGTGCAAATATTTGAAATGAATCAACCTCAAATTACAATTTGCCGTGAGGCGACCTGTCAATGCACAGCAGTCCTTCCACATTTCAAGTGTGAGTGCAGTACCCAGTACCCGCTGCCATCTACAATAAGATGGATGTTCCTCAATCTCTCTCTCCCGCAATGAGGCATTATATAATTTGGTAATGAGGCCTTTCCGTCCCTCCCCTCCCAGCATGTGCTGCAGTGCCTGCAAGGCAACCGGCTCTGTCGGATAGTCCGGATAAACAGATTTTATAGCTTGTCGCACTCTTACATAAGTGAATCCTAGCATCAACCCTCGATCCGTGGAGCCCTGTGTTTCCTTCAGTGTCTTGAATCGACCTTGTGTGTAAAGATCTCCTAGAGTGGATATACCAACAGACGCTAGTGCCTTCAGCGACGGTGCCTCCCTCGCTGCAGAAATGCCCGGGTGAGAAGCCAGGGGTAACTTCTGGGCATAAATATACGAAAGTCCTGCCCGCTTAGCTAGCATTTTCCAGGGCCAAGCAGTGCATAACACTGGATTTATTTCTGTCCTAGGGCCCCCCGATCCTCCAGAGAGGGTCGCTGCCTGTAAGGGCATAGGTCGGATAGCATCTGCTTCAATCGCAAGATGAGGTAAAAATCGCTTTGGGTAGTGCCAATAATGTGCAAATTGCGCCTGAGCGCATAAATAATAAAGATAGAAATCTGGAGCTTCAAATCCGCCCCGTTCAAATGGTTGCACCAACACCTCCCAACTACATCTAGGTTTTTTCCTGGCCCACACAAAGGTAAGTAGTGCTGATTGTAATGTCTGAAAGAAGGCTATGTTCAATTTAATGGGTACATTAACAAAGAAGTAGAGCAGCTTAGGTAGAAAGGTCATTTTAATGACCGCAAGACGATCTGCAAGAGAGAGCGGCAAGTGTGCCCATCTCTCCGCCTTCTCAGTTACATGTATGATGGTCCGGCCATAGTTCTCCGTAATCACCCTTTCAGGGTCCCTGTGCAGCCAGACCCCGAGATACTTTACCGGTTCCTGAGTCCACGTCAGAGGGAAATCTAGGTCTATTTCTTTGGTACTAGCTGTCAATGGAAATACCACAGACTTTGACCAGTTAATTCCTAGACCAGAGTAGTGCTCAAATTTCACGTATTCCCGCAATATGGCCGGTAGAAAAACCGCAGGTTCCCTGACATATAACATCATATCATCAGTGTATAACGAAACCACAAGTGGTCTTTGCCTGAATCGTAATGCCGCGTGCGCATGTAGCTGTCTAATCTTGCACGCTAAAGGTTCCAAAGCCAGTGAGAAAAGCATCGGCGATAAAGGGCATCCCTGCCGTGTGCCTCTTTCTATAGGGAGCGTCTGGGAGACCCACCCATTAACCCGCACCCTCGCAGCTGGATTCGTATATAGGACCTGGATCCATTTAAGAAAAAAAGGAGGGAAGCCCATGCGGTGCAAGACCGTAAACATGAAGTCCCAACGGAGGGAGTCAAAGGCCTTTGCGGCATCGAGTAGCACAGCCACCGCCTGAAAATCAGGTTCAAAGTAGTGCAGCATAGAGAATACAGCACGCAGATTGTGTGTTGTAGATCTAGCGGTCACGAATCCAGACTGGTCCGGCAAGACTAAGAGAGGGATCAATGGCTGCAGCCGGGTAGCAATCATCTTCGCCAAAATTTTGGCGTCAATATTTATAAGTGAAAGGGGCCTGTACGATTCGCATCTGTTTGGGGGCTTGTCAGGCTTCAGTAGAGTTACTATTAGAGCCTCCCGTAACGTAGGCGGAAGCTGCCCTTTATCGTAAGCCTCCGCAAATACTGCCGCGAGGCGCTACCTCATCAACATACATTTTATAGAATTCACTAGGGAATCCATCTATACCAGCTGCTTTACAAGTGGGTAACGCCATTATAGCGAGTTTGACATCTTCCTCATCAAAGGGCTGCACTAAATATTCCCTATGCGCATTGGAAAGCCACCCCAACGCCACATCATCGAGGTAGGAGTCTATTTCCTCTGATGGAGGGCCTTCTTTAGCAGCATATAGAGTAGTATAAAATTTTAACACAATATCAGCAAGCTCAGTGTTCAAATAATGTGTTTCCCCGTCTTCATCGACTAGCTCCTTGATGTGGTCCTGACTACGGGGTCCCGACAATTTCTGTGCTAATGAGCGACTCGGGCGTCCCCCCTCACCATAATAACGAGCTTTCGCTCGACGAGAACAGTGCCTCAGTTCCTGGTCAACGGTATCATTATATTCGGAGACCAGATCCCTAATTTTAGCCAGCAAAGGAGATGGGGGATTCGACTCATAGTCGCGCTCCAGTGTGGATATCTCAAGCGGCAACTTACGAATCCTGTGTCTGATATCTTTCAATACCCCAGCTTGCGCTCCGATACATGCACCCCGCACTGTCACCTTGAAAGCCTCCCATAACAAGCCAGCGCTGTCTACTGTCCCCTCATTTTCATGGAAACATTTTTGAATAGCTTCCCCAATAGTCTGCTTAAACACTTGGTCCGCAAGCTCAGCAGCTTGCAGTCTCCATGCAAATGGCGGTCTCTCACACAAGGGTATCTGCAGAGCTAGAACTACCGGAGAATGATCTGATAATGTGCGTGGCTCATGTCTCACCCCAACAGTCCAAGCCCCAACCATCTCAGACACAAGCCAATAATCAATACGGGACCAAGTCCCATGCACCGAAGAAACGAACGTGCTTTCTCGGTGTCCTGCGTGGTGGAGCCGCCAAATATCCAGTAAGGGGCCAGCATCCAAAAGTCCAAGAATGGCCTCCGCCGCCTTTCTGCTTCTACCTACAGTATTTTCCGTTCTATCTATGGATGCGTCCAGACAAACATTAAAATCCCCTCCCCAGATTATTTCCGCAGACGGAATGCTTGGGATACGACGCCACACATCAGCAAAGAATGAGGGGTCGTCTATATTTGGCCCGTATATATTAACCAACAAGACCAGCCTTTTCCCCATTTGGCCATACATGATTGCTACTCGCCCCTGGTCATCTACATCTGTCTTAAGTAATGTGAAGTTCGTCCCTTTTTTTATGAGTATCATCACTCCCCTTGAATAGGTAGAATAGGATGAGTCAAGTTTTACTGCAGCCCACCTCGCACCTATGCACTGCGCCGAGGTCTTAGTTAAGTGCGTCTCCTGAAGGAAAGCTACAGACACACCCAATCTATCCAGTTGAGCAAACACTGTATGAATCTTTTTCGGTGAATTCAGACCACGGACATTCCAAGTGACGAACTTAGTGACACCACTCATACTGTGCATTGATCAGTCAGATAGTTCCTGAAAGCAATGCCATCAATGAACATGTAAACTGCAATATTCTTGAGTACTACACAGTCCCATCCAGCCCATCCCACCCCTTTCCCTGGATGCACCCCCCACCCACTTCGGCTACCCCAACACGCCAAAGCCATCCCATACATATCTAACCAAACCCTATGAACTGTCCCACCAAACAGCATAACGTGGGGTATTCCCATAAGGGGGGGCGTCAGAGTGCTACTGTCCTCCCATTTCGTAGGAGGTGGCTGATCAGGTCTTGTACCTGTGTTACAGTGTACAGTCGAATACTCAAAGCTTAAGGCATCTCTAATCTTGGATAGGTCCGATACATAGCATATCTGGGAGTACCAGCCCTAGTACGAATAGTAACAGTGCACATATATAGTTGGCTAAACATAATGCAACACTTCTACGCATCATACTATTTATACATCACAATATTTAGGTTATTATGGTCAGTCGTCTTCTTCTCGCCCAGCATCTGCCTCTTGGCGGTGTCTTTCAAGTGTTTCGCGTGTTCCATCGCCGCTTTGGGGGTGGAAAAGATCTTAAAATTCCCCTCTGTCCCCACACGAAGTCTTGCAGGATACAACATAGCGTAAGGGATATTTTCAGCCTGTAATAATTTTTTAACCGTACCATAATCTCGCCTCGCAGCTTGTACCGCAACAGTAAAATCAGGAAAAAGGACAAATCGTTTCCTTGGTGGTTGATGGTACCTTTCTCTCTAGCTAACCGCAAGACAGTGTCTCGATCTCGGTAATTTAATAACCGAGCTATTATGGGGCGGGGAGGAGCCCCAGGGACTGGGCGCGCCGCCAGGGAGCGGTGAGCGCGCTCCACCACAAACATGGAGGACAGATGCTCAGGACCAAAGACTTCTTTAATCAGTGCCTCAATGAATTGTTCCATCCTCCCAGTATTTGTCGACTCCGGCAGGCCCGTTATGCGAAGATTGTTCCTCCGCGATCGGGCCTCCAAATCCTCATTCTTCGCCTGTATGAGGGACAGCACCTTTTCCATATTTAGAGTTTTGCTAGTTACCTCACCTAGACCATCCTCCGCACTTGAGACCCTCTGTTCGACCTCTCCAATCCTCATTGACTGCTTTTCCAATTGCGAGGACATATGGTCCAGTCGATGATTTATAGTAGACATGCCCCCTTCTATAGCCTGTATGCTTTTTTGCATGGCCAGCAGTGTAGATTCCAGATTTGGGAGGCTATCTCCTTGCCCATCGGCCTCCGAATCAGAAGCCGCCTTCTGCTGGGCCCTGCCTGATTTTCGCGCCTCAAACGTGAGGCGGGGCTGCGACTTATCTGGCTTACCCATGGTGAATAGCGGGAAATGTGCAGCACTCAATTCCGCCAGTCTTTATTCCAAAGGCTGCCAGCCACAAGCAGGCGGGAGTAGCCTTATACTGCAGCACGCAACCGTATGCCAGTCTCTTTCAAATAAGTGTTTCCACACCGTATGGACAGGATCAAGGTTCCAATATGCAGCCAGTTTATAGAGGCAGACAGCCCAAGCACAAATTTACAAGGACCCAGTTCTCCAGTGATACTAAAGATTGAAGCCCTCAGGCAGGCGACAGTCCCCCCAGCAGCCAGTCACAGACACATGTTACAGATCACTCTGCCAGACATCACAGCCCTTGGAATGTAGCGGCCTCCACCACTCAATGAGACAAGGCCCAACACTTATGATAGCAGCTGCCAGCAGTGATGGTAAATTAGCTGTATTTATGTCAATTCCAGCCTGGCAGGCAGGACCTCTCAGCATCAGCAAGGAGCTCAAATGCGGCAAAAGCAGGGGGTCAAGAAGGATCGCGGTGCACTGCCAGTCGCGGCCTCAAAGTAAGCCAATCACACCCTCCCTGTGCCGTCAGTACAGCCTGTGGTCAACAAGCCGTAGGCGCCGCACACTCGGGATCAGCCGGCACCCAGATATCGCCACAGTCCACAGCTCGCCCTTCCCGGGCGGAACAGCCGCTGGCAGAGGCCCCAAGCAGTCGAACACCGGCCGCACGCGTAGACCTCCGGCGGCAGGCCGCGGCCCGGATCCCGGGCCCACACCCACCTCCACAGCCGCGGGTCAAGGTCCGGGACGCACCCACCTACCTCAGCCCACCGCGGGCGCCGCCGCACCTCTGCCCTCGGGGCCCAGAGTCATCCGCCGGAGTCAGCGCTTCACATCCGCCGCCCGGATTGCAGGCCGCACTGCCGGATTCCCAGGATGGTCGTAGCGAGGGGCAGTCACACCGTCCCCACACCACTGCAGGTCAGTGTTATCGATTCACTCCAGCAGCCCGTACAGGTCAATGTACCATAGAGCACAGGGTCTCCAAGTCGTCCGCTACACCGCACACCGCACGGCACCCGGGCTCCTCCTTCTGTTTGCTCACGCCGCCATTTCACTGTCGCTCGAGGTGAAACCTCATCGTCCACTCGCAGCTCGCCACAGCGTTGTCCAGGCGTTGTTTCCGCACCATTCACCTCAGGGGCATTGGCACTCCCCGAATGCCAAAGGAGAAGTTAGGATGCCTCGTTTTTATGCCGATATTAGGCGGATTGCAGATCAGCCGGGCAGAGCTGCACTAAAGCGCGGCCATTTTGCCTGGCGCCCTCTAGCGCCCCCAACTGTTTAAAACTTAATGGCAATAAGACAGAGGTTCTAGTGGTAGGCAAAGCCCCCTCGATTTGGTCCTCATCATGGTGGCCTCAGACTTTGGGCCCTACTCCATCCCCCAGCGAACAGGTTAAGAACCTAGGGATGTGGCTGGACACCAAGCTCTCCTTTGAGAGCCACACTAGACGGGTGGCAGGGAAATGTTTTGGGGTAATGAGAGGACTTCGGAAGACCCTTGATGTACTTCCCATGACGGCTAGAAAAACCATGGTCCATGCTCTGGTAACCTCCCACTTGGATTACGGTAACGGCCTTTATTTGGGGGCAAGTAGCAAATGTATGAAAAGACTTCAATGCATTCAGAACGCGGCAGCCCGCCTCGTTATGATGCTGCCCAGGAGAGCTTCCTCTAACCAGGCTCTGGCATCCCTTCACTGGCTTCCGGTGAGGGAGAGAATTCTCTTCAAAGCCCTGTGTGTTAGTCACCGCATCTTACAGAGAAAAGGGCCAACCTATCTACATGATCTACTTACCCCCTACACCCGACCCGCCTTCTGAGATCATGTGGGACGGGAAAGGTCAGAACTCCGACCATCAAAAGAGCGAGAATGGGTGGCCGATCCCTCCGTTTCCTGGCAGCCAAGCATTGGAATAACCTCCCCCTTTTTTCTCCGGATGGAGCCATCGGAGACAATCTTTCGGAAAAAACTCAAAAAATGGCTTTTTCCGTCCTTAGGCCTTCCCTTCTAGCTGTTTCACAGTACTGCTACCGACGAGTTTTTCTGATGCCGCAGCGCGGGGACACACTAGTGAGTGTAGCCATGCGCTTTATAAATTTGTTTATTATTATTATTTAACCTATGCGGTCTGATGGGCCACCTGTACTGGAACTGCCCTGACAAAAATCAATCCTATGCGGCAGCAGCAGGCAACAAGGAAACCATTTGGGGAGACAAAATCTCCTATTTTACAAACAACCAAACAAAAGAATCTCAACCATCAAAAATAGACTATGGATCAATCATAATCCCAGCTACCACTGCCTCACAAAAACAATCCTTCCCTACCACATCCACCCAGCAACAAGAAAACAATCAAACCAAACAACCTAAAGCCACATAAAGAAAATGAAAGAACCTTACCGGACAATGCCACCCAAACAGGACCAAATGTAAGCCAAAAGTCAGGTATCCAAGAAACAGATGACGTACTGCAGGGTTTCCTAAATGACCACTCACAATATGAGGAAATAGTAGAACAACAAGTGGATGGCCAAACAGAAGATTCCTTGCAAAACTTTATCCTTAACATCTCCTCAGTCCCAGAAACACAAAAAGTGCTCCGGAAAATCCCTCCCACTACTCAAATAGAAATATCGCCTGGTGAGGCAGAAATTCTAACTAAGGGTCAAGAAAATACACAAATTACACAAACAACCAGCATCCCTGAGGAAGAAACAGACACAGAATCAAACCCAGAGAACCTGGATGCAACACCAAAAATCTTCAAAATCCTTCCTAAAGAAGTGGGAAAAAGTGGCAAACAAAAAAACAAGCAAAACCAAAAACAAAGAAGAAGATGAAGAAAATAGCAAAAGCAGAACAACAAGAAACAAAAGGAAAACAGAAAACCAAAAAGAAGAACCTCCCCCAACAAAGGGAAGAAAAAAGCAACAAATTTGACAAGAACCGCTTTAAACCCTTAGCTGGCCTCTCAGAGATGGGGAACCTTTCAACAAAAGATGAAATCTCCAAGAACCCTCTCCAATCCCAGACAGAAGAGATCCTCTTTGTGTCATCCCCTTTCGTGGGAAGCATAGAAGAGATAGATGCCCAACAGCAAGAACCACAATCCTGGTCAGGATTTAAAGAAAGTGACAAGTAGAATATACCTCTTTTAATTTTCATGATGGATACACCAATAGAATTCACCATAGTAACTCTAAATGTCAGAGGCATAAAGCAGACCATCAAAAGAGGCGCCATCCTAGAATACTGCAAAACCATCAAAGCAGACATTATCTGCCTACAGGAATGCAACCTACCTCAAATGCAGAACTACCAAAGCTATGCCAAAGAGTGGCAAGTGGGCCCCTCCGCATGGTCAGGCGGGGGAAACAAGAATGCAGACATGGCTATCCTAAGCAAAAACAAAGACATCTTGTTCCTAAATGAGAATAACATAAGCCCAGGGAGAGCTCTAATGTTTAATATGAAAATAGGAGAGCAACCCCTTAGAGTATGCAACATATATGTACCCTCAGACAAAAATGGAAGAGTGGAACTTTTCGAAAACGTCTCCTTTTTTCTTACAGGTACTACTGCCACCTTTGTGGCTGGAGATTTTAACTGTATTATGCATCCAAAAGACAGGAAGGGCACCAGCACAGATTACAAACTAGACAAATCCTCCACAACATAGCTTAAAATATCTCAAGGCTTATCCTTAAAAGACCTCTATGGAGATGACAACCTCAAAGGTACAGGTATGACAAAGAAGTCAGATAAGGGGGACATATCATCTAGAATAGATTTTGTTTTTGCCTCAAGAGCAATCTCATACGCAAGTGCACTCACAGAAAACAGCTCACTCACAGATCATGACACTTTATTTATAAATTGTAAACTAGATTTTGAAAACAACAAAGGCCCAGGTATATGGAAGCTTAACATATCTATTCTAGAAGATGAGGAGGTGGTCACAAGCTATTAAAAAGAATATAAAATATAGTGTAATGCAAAAAATAACTTCGTCTAAAGCCAAATGGTGGGAATGGGTGAAGAAAAAGAGTAAACGTTTTTTATCAATGTAAGCAAGAGAAAAGCTCAAGACAAAAAAGTGCTTTATCAAGAGATTCAAGACAAGCTACAACTATTAGAAAGATTTAGGGACTCTGGTATAGATGTAGCGGAAGACCTTCAAGAAACCCAAAGTAAACTTAGGAAGTGGTTTACAGACAAAGGTAAACAAACCATTTTCAATTCGCGAGTTAAAGTCTTCGAAGAAGACGAAAAGTGTACAAGGTTCTTCTTTAAAAAAAAAAGCATCTATACCCAATAAAGAAATGAACGAAATCTTGAACAAAGGGGTAATACAGATAGGCAAAGCAAACATACAAAGCATTGTACAAGACTACTATAACACCTTGTATAAAGAAAAATATATAGTACCAGAAGAATGCTCTAAATATCTAGACACCATTGAAAATGTTTTAACCCCTTCGTTGCTAGGCCTTTCCCTCCCCCCCCCCCCCTGTGCTAAGCCTTTTTTTGGCTATTTGGGGTAGTTCGCGCTTAGGCCCCTGTAACTTTTTGTCCACATAAGGTATCCACGCCAAATTTGCGTCCTTTTTTTCCAACATCATGGGGATTCTAAAGGTACCCAGGGTTTTTGGATTCCCCTGGAGGGGACCCAGAAATTAGCCAAAATACAGCTAAATTATTATTTTATTTTTTTTGAAAAATGGGAAAAAGGGCTCCAGATGAAAGCGTCTGTTTTTTCCCCCTGCAAATGGTATCAAAAAAGGGGTTGTGGTGCTGAAATCACCATCTTCCCAGCTTTCAGGGACAAGCAGACTTTTGTCAGAAAACCAACATTTTTTACACAGTTTTGGCATTTTTCTAGGACATAGCCTATTTTTGCTATTTTGAATTCTGAATTCAGCAAGGGGTCATTTGTGTAGATCCTTCAAGGTTTCTTCATAGAAACTAACAGTTAAATATAGGAAAAATTGAAAATTAGTTGAAAAAAACAGCCATTTGTGTCAACGTTTTCACCTGTAACTTCTTCTAATTATGACAGCTGTTTGAACGCAATATACCGTTACATTCGCTGGACCTTTCTGGTTGTGGGGATATATAGGACTTGTAGGTTCACCAAGAACCCGACGAACCCACAGCCAATAACTGAGCAGCGTCTTGCAATGGTTTTTTATTATGTACCGGGTATATAGCAATTATTTTGGGAAAATGTATACATGGAAAAATCGGTATGAAAGACACCTATGTATTTCTGAAATGGGAACAAAATTTAGAATTTAGAAACAGTAGATATTTGCACATTTCCGAAATTGGGAGTACCCATACTAGCATGAGAATTATAGGTCATTTTTCAAAATGACTTCTTTTTTACACATTGTCTTTCATTTGGAAGGCAGAAATGCATCAAAAGTCGATAGGTAATAACAGTTGCTCTACAATTCTGTGTTACGCTAAGTCTCCCGATAAAAAGGTACCTCACTTGTGTGGGTAGGCCTTGTGCCCACGACAGGAAACGGCTCAAAACGCAACGTGTCACACCACATTTTCACAATGAAAAATGACCCTTTTTTTGCAAAGTGCCTAGCTGTAGTTTTTGAACCCTAGCTCTGCCTGCACCTAGGAAAACCTAGCAAACCTATACATTTTTGAAAACTAGACACCCAGGGGAATCCAGGATGGGGTGACTTTACTGGCTCTCACCAGGTTCTGTTACCCAGAATCCCTTGCAAACCTAAAAATTGTAACAAAAAAACACATTTTCCTCACATTTCCGTGGTAGAAAGTTCTGGAATCAGCGTGGATCCACAAAATTCCACCCACCCCGCGTTCCCCAAAGTCTTCCGAGAAAAATGGTACCTCACTTGTGTGGGTAGGCCTAGTGCCCGCGACAGGAAACAGCCCAAAACGCAAGGTGGACACACCACATTTTCACAGTGAAAAATCACCCTTTTTTTGCAAAGTGCCTAGCTGTAGTTTTTGAACCCTAGCTCTGCCGGGACCTAGGGAAACCTAGCAAACCTATAAATTTTTGAAAACTAGACACCCAGGGGAATCCAGGATAGGATGACTTGACTGGCTCTCACCAGGTTCTGTTACCCAGAATCCCTTGCAAACCTGAAAAATTGTAAAAAAAAAAACATTTTCCTCACATTTCTGTGGTGTAAAGTTCTGGAATCTGCGTGGATCCACAAAATTCCACTAACCCCGTGTTCCCCAAAGTCTTCCGAGAAAAATGGTACCTCACTTGTGTGGGTAGGCCTAGTTCCCGCAACAGGAAACGACCCAAAATGCAAGGTGGACACACCACATTTTCACAGTGAAAACTGACCCTTTTTTTGCAAAGTGCCTAGCTGTAGTTTTTGAACCCTAGCTCTGCCGGCACCTAGGGAAACCTAGCAAACCTATACATTTTTGAAAACTAGACACCCGGGGGATGCTAGGGAGGTATGTCTTGCGTGGATCCCCCAACGTTTTCTTACCCAGAATCCCCTGCAAACCTCAAATTTAGCTGAAAAAAATCACTTTTTTCACACATTTTTGTGTGGGGAAAGTTGTGGCATCACCGGGTTGACACAAATTTCCTACCACCCAGCGTTCCCCCGGGTCTCCCGATAAAAATGGTGCCTCACTCGTGTGGGAGGCCCAAGTACCCGCGACAGGCAAGGGCCCAAAACGTATTGAGGAGACATCAAAATTGCCTATCACAAAACGACCTGATTTTGCAAGGGGGGTCACCTGGGTTTTTGGCCCCGTGCTCGGCGGCCATCTAGGGAAACCTACCAAACCCACACATTTCTGAAAATGCGACACCTGGGGGATTCCAGGGAGGTATGGCTTGCATGGATCCCCCAACGTTTTCTTACCCAGAATCCCCTGCAAACCTCAAATTTAGCTGAAAAAATCACTTTTTTCACACATTTTTGTGTGGGAAAGCTGTGGCATCACCAGGCTGACACAAATTTCCTACCACCCAGCATTCCCCTGGGTCTCCCGATTAAAAATGGAGCCTCACTCGTGTGGGAGGCCCAAGTACCCGCGACAGGCAAGGGCCCAAAACGTATTGAGGCGACATCAAATTTGCCTATCACAAAACTACCTGGTTTTGCAAGGGAGGTCACCTGGGTTTTTGGCCCGTGCTCGGCGGCCATCTATGGAAAACTACCAAACCCACACATTTCTGAAAACTATACACCCATGGGATTCCAGGGAGGTATGGCTTGCGTGGATCCCTCAACGTTTTCATACCCAGAATCCCCTGCAAACCTGAAATGTAGCTGAAAAAATCACTTTTTCCACACATTTTTGTGTGGGAAAGTTGTGGCATCACCGGGCTGACACAAATTTCCTACCACCCAGCGTTCCCCCAGGTCTCCTGATAAAAATGGTGGCTCACTCGTGTGGGAGGCCCAAGTACCCGCGACAGGCAAGGGCCCAAATCGTATTGAGGCGACATCAAAATTGCCTATCACAAAACGACCTGGTTTTGCAAGGGGGGTCACCTGGGTTTTTGGCCCCGTGCTCGGTGGCCATCCAGGGAAACCTAACAATCACACACATTTCTGAAGACTAGACACCTGGGGGATTCCAGGGAGGTATGGCTTGCGTGGATCCCCCAATGTTTTCCTACCCAGAATCCCCTGCAAACCTCAAATTTAGCTGAAAAAAATCACTTTTTTCACACATTTTTGTGTGGGAAAGTTGTGGCATCACTGGGCTGACACAAATTTCCTACCACCCAGCGTTCCCCCAGGTCTCCTGATAAAAATGGTGGCTCACTCGTGTGGGAGGCCCAAGTACCCGCGACAGGCAAGGGCCCAAATCGTATTGAGGCAACATCAAAATTGCCTATCACAAAACGACCTGGTTTTGCAAGGGAGTCACCTGGGTTTTGGCCCCGTGCTCGGCGGCCATCTAGGAAACCTACGCAAACCCACATTTCTGAAAACTAGACACCCGGGGGATTCCAGGGAGGTATGGCTTGCGTGGATCCCCCAACGTTTTCTTACCAGAATCCCTGCAAACCTCAAATTTAGCTGAAAAAATCACTTTTTCTACACATTTTTGTGTGGGAAAGTTGTGGCATCACCGGGCTGACACAAATTTCCTACCACCCAGCGTTCCCCCAGGTCTCTCGATAAAAATGGTGGCTCACTTGTGTGGGAGGCCCAAGTACCCGTGACAGGCAAGGGCCCAAATCGTATTGAGGCGACATCAAAATTACCTATCACAAAACGACCTGGTTTTGCAAGGGGGGGGTCACCTGGGCTTTTGGCCCCGTGCTCGGCGGCCATCTAGGGAAACCTACCAAACCCACACATTTCTGAAAACTCGACACCCGGGGGATTCCAGCGAGGTATGGCTTGCATGGATCCCCCAATGTTTTCTTACCCAGAATCCCTTGCAAACTCAAATTTAGCTGAAAAAATCACTTTTTTCACACATTTTTGTGTGGGAAAGCTATGGCATCACCGGGCTGACACAAATTTCCTACCACCCAGCGTTCCCCTGGGTCTCCCGATAAAAATGGTGCCTCACTCGTGTGGAGGCCCAGAAGCTACCACGACAGGCAATGGCCCAAAACGTATTGAGGCGACATCAAAATTGCCTATCACAAAACTACCTCCTTTTGCAAGGGGGGTCACCTGGGTTTTTGGCCCGTGCTCGGTGGCCATCTATGGAAACCTACCAAACCCATACATTTCTGAAAACTAGACACCCGGGGGATTCCAGGGAGGTATGGCTTGTGTGGATCCCCCAATGTTTTCTTACCCAGAATCCCCTGCAAACCTCAAATTTAGCCAAACAAATCACTTTTTCTACACATTTTTGTGTGGGAAAGTTGTGGCATCACCGGGCTGACACAAATTTCCTACCACCCAGCGTTCCCCCAGGTCTTCCGATAAAAATGGTGCCTCACTCGTGTGGGAGGCCCAAGTACCCGCGACAGGCAAGGGCCCAAAACATTTTGTGATAGGCAATTTTGATGTCGCCTCAATTTGAGTTTGCAAGGGATTCTGGGTAAGAAAACATTGGGGGATCCATGCAAGCCATACCTCGCTGGAATCCCCCGGGTGTCGAGTTTTCAGAAATGTGTGGGTTTGGTAGGTTTCCCTAGATGGCCGCCGAGCACGGGGCCAAAAGCCCAGGTGACCCCCCCCTTGCAAAACCAGGTCGTTTTGTGATAGGTAATTTTGATGTCGCCTCAATACGATTTGGGCCCTTGCCTGTCACGGGTACTTGGGCCTCCCACACAAGTGAGCCACCATTTTTATCAGGAGACCTGGGGAGACGCTGGGTGGTAGGAAATTTGTGTCAGCCCGGTGATGCCACAACTTTCCCACACAAAAATGTGTAGAAAAAGTGATTTGTTCAGCTAAATTTGAGGTTTGCAGGGGATTCTGGGTAAGAAAACGTTGGGGGATCCACGCAAGCCATACCTCCCTGGAATCCCCGGGTGTCTAGTTTTCAGAAATGTGTGGGTTTGGTAGGTTTCCCTAGATGGCCGCCGAGCACGGGGCCAAAACCCAGGTGACCCCCTTGCAAAACCAGGTCGTTTTGTGATAGGCAATTTTGATGTCGCCTCAGTAGGTTTTGGGCCCTTGCCTATCACGTGTCCTTGACCCTCCCACGCGAGTGAGGTACCATTTCTATTGGGATACTTGGAGAAAGGCGGGGGGTAGGAAATTTGTTGTTTCTTTCTGCAGCGTGAAAATTTTGGCACAATAATGCAAGGAAAATGTGACAGCCACATTTTGAGGTTTGCAGGACATTGTGGGTAAGATAACTTGTTGGGATCCACAAGAGAGACATCACCATGTACTCCCATGGGTGTTTAGTTTACGACAATATCTACAGTTGGTAGGTTATTCTTAGATGGAATGTACACTTTGGCAAAGAGACTAAAAAGACAAAGATTACTGCACAGCCATCTATTCCTCAAGCACACACACATACTGGTTGGATTTGGCACGAGGGCGAGTGATGGTTCAGTATATAAAATTTTATTAACAAGAGATTTCACAAAAATGAAATGCACTGTCAATAATTGAAAGGACAAAAAACTGAACCAGTGACTCGCAGCTCGTGAGCTGTAAAGCCACGTCAAGGCCCCAACCGCTTTACAGGCCATTCACACACCTTTCATACGTGATACACACAAGACCATTCACACCACCAGGCACGAAACCAACACATTACAACATTCACAAAAAGGGACAAGGTACCCCGTGCTTGAGAAAGACAGAAAAGACAAATATTTCTGCACAACCACCTATTCTTCAAGCACACAGACATACTGGTTGGATTTGGCACGAGGGTGAGTGATGGTTCAGTATATACAGTTGTATTAACCAGAGATTTCACAAAAATGAAATGCACTGTTAATAATTGAAAGGACGAGAAACTGAACCATTGACTCACAGCTCGTGAGCTGTAAAGCCACGACAAGGCACCAACCGCTTTACAGGCCATTCATACACCTTTCATACGTGTGACACATACAAAACCATTCACACCAGCAGCCGCGGGCCCAGCACATTACAACACTCACACCAGCAGACAGCGCCATTCAAGGGCCCATCACTTTCACACGCCCACATTCCTGACACAGCAACCACACCAGCTCACGGATTGCGTGGAGTGGCGTTTAGCTAGCAGTGTGTGTAGTGACCAGCAGCAAGTCACTACTCACACACCGCCAGCCAAGTGCCTGTCCACGCACACCGCCAGCCAAGCGCCCGTCCACGCACACCGCCAGCCAAGTGCCCGTCCACGCACACCGCCAGCCAAGCGCCAGTCCACGCACACCACCAGCCAAGCACCAGTCCACGCACACTGGCAGCCAAGCGCCAGTCCATGCACACCGCCAGCCAAGCGCCAATCCACGCACACCGCCAGCCAAGCACCAATCCACACACACTGCCAGCCAAGCGCCAATCCACACACACCGCCAGCCAAGCGCCAGTCCACGCACACCACCAGCCAAGCGCCTGTCCACGCACACCGCCAGCCAAGCGCCTGTCCACGCACACCGCCAGCCAAGCGCCAGTCTATGCACACCGCCAGCCAAGCGCCAATCCACGCACACCGCCAGCCAAGCGCCAATCCACGCACACCGCCAGCCAAGTGCCAGTCCACTCACCGCCAGCCAAGCACCAGTCCACGCACACCGTCATAAATGTTTTTTAAACAAGAAAGAAAACACAAACCAATTGCAACTAAATACTAAACTATAACTACATAAACAACAGTAGTAACTAAAGACATCATTCTATTGCCAAACGTTAAACTGAACAACTATATAAAACCATACAGACCAGGCAGTACACTATTAGACTCACGGTTGCTCCCAAAAACTCTTTTGAGTGTGATACAATCTGAAACATGTGGGCACACACAGCCCAGGATTAGAAGGACAATCGGCACAGTGCATACGACTCTCCTTCCGCACACCTCTTCGCAAGCAGACTCTACATCTCTTACAGGGATTGTTTTTTTGGGCGTGGGAGGAATTAAATCAGGAAAGTGGCGATCTTTCAATCTAGCCACATCCTCCACCACTCCAACTCTAGGAACACTTGCCTGTTCCACAACAACAAGGCTGCCTATCACAGACTCCTGAAACTGAACAAAAGTCAACTTTGACGCAGGAGAACACTCCTTGTACACAACAAAAGCATTAAAAGTTGCTAAATTGAAGAGATGGATGGCCAACTTCTTATACCAAATGTAAGCCTTACCAATAGTAGTGTAAGGTTCCAACCTCTGATCTACTCTATCAACACTACCCATGTGCTTATTGTAGTTTAAAATGCACACAGGTTTGCGCACTTCAGCAATCTGACCCCAAACAGCCACAGGTGAAGTACTCTCATCATGGATGGTAGTCAGCATGTACACATCCCTCCTGTCCACAAATTTCACAGTTAGTAGTTCATCACTATGCAAGGAACTGCACTGTCCCCTCTGAAGCTTTTTGCAAACAAGCTCTTTTGGGTAACCTTTACGGTTAGAGCGGATTGTGCCACAAGCAAAAGTGTCCACTTTGAACAATTCCTTAAACAATTGCACAGCAGTGTAGAAGTTATCAAGGTACAAATGGTGGCCTCTGTTAAACAGTCCTCTAGCAAGATCCCACCCAATTTTCTCTGAAACTCCAAAAGTGGACGGACAGCCAGGGGGGTCAATAGTGGAATCCCTACCAGTGTACACCCGGAAATTAAAGACATATCCTGTCCTACTCTCAGACAACATATACAGCTTAATTCCATAACGTGCCCTCTTGCTAGGAATGTACTGTCTAAAAACCAAACGACCCTTGAACAGGACCAAAGACTCATCAATAGCTATTTCTTTCCCTGGAGTATAGATCTCTGAAAATCGATCTACCAAGTGATCAAGAACAGGCCGAATCTTAAAAAGACTGTCACAGTCAGGGTTATCTCGTGGCAACGCCAAAGCATTATCAACAAAATGCAGCATCCGAAGCAAAAGTAAATACCGATCACGACTCATATTTGCAGGAAATATGGCCGTTGCCATCAAGGGACTGGTAGACCAATATGAAGCCATGGACGGCGTCCTTATCAAGCCCATCAAAAAAGTCAAACCCAAAAACTTCTTCATCTCATCCAGATTTGTGGGAGTCCACCGAGTAACTCTAGAGTAGGGCCTAAGTCTGGCACTGTTGTCCCTCAAAAACTGTTCAGCATACAAATTAGTCTGCTCAACAATCTCACCCAAAAATACATCATCCATGAACAACTGAAAAAACTGTATAGGCAAAAAAAATTCACTATCCACTCTACACCCTGCATCACCACTAAAGGCAGGCAACACCGGCTGCACCATGTTTGGATCAACCCAGAGTCCAGCACTTCCAATGGGAAGCCTTAAAGCCCCAGGCTGCAATCCAGATGCCTCTTGCACCATCGGCACATCAGTGTCCTCCTCTAAAACAGGCACTTCATCCGCACTGAGAGTAGCTTCATCCGGATTGAGAGTAGCTTCATCATCCGATGATTCCATGTGGAGAGAAAACTCACTGCCTGAATCTTCCCCTCCCTCCTCTCCCTCAGACGCACTGTCAGTCTCATAATCCTGCTCAGAGGAATATTCAAGAAGCATACCAACCTCCTGCTGAGCAGTAATTCTACGGCTAGCCATAATGCTTACTAATAAAGGTAACTTGTCAAACAAGCCAACAACAACAAACCCTTTGTAAAAAAAGAAATAAACAAAATGTAGCTTTAGCACAAAGACCTATATACTCCAACACTATACCACTCACTTGCCAGAAGCAGCTAGACTCACCACCACCTACTCTGCACAGACACAGTAAGGAAAAACAGTATCACACTAAAAAAGAAAAAAAAACAGAAAATTACACATAAGACAACGCAAAACACATCGCAAAGAATTTCATGCACAAGACACTAACTAAATATGCTGCTATTATGACACCACTTACAAAAAATTCATTCATGCATGACATTAATACTCAATTTGAGTAAACACAACAAAAATGTATTTCTTACTAAAAAATGCAACTACGCAAAACTGCAGATCAACCACTGCCGAAACCGCAAACAAGAATCAAAAGCTTTCCACTAGAATAAAAAGGAGAAAAAACACATTACAATCACATATGCAAATAATGCACTAGTCCACACACTATCCACCAGCCAAGCAAAGGTAGTAGGTGGGCCTAAAAGCATGAGGCCGATCTGCCCCCACAGGGAGCAGAAACAGCCAAGAAATTCACCCTCATAAAGGGGGAGCGACCCTTGCCCAAGGGGTCACTACCAAACACCAACATTTAAAAAGCCCTGGTGTCTAGTGGCTTCTGCCCCCCTAGGGGACAGATCGGCCTAAAAACATATGGCCGATCTGCCCCAAAGGGGGTAGAAACGACCACAATAAATACCCCATAAAGGGGAGCGACCCTTGCCCAACTCAAACAATCCTTGGTGTCTAATGGCTTCTGCCCCCCTTGGGGGCAGATGAGCCTAGAATAACAAGGCCGATCTGCCCCCAAGGGGGGCAGAAACGGCCAAAATAAATGATCCCCCAAGAGGAGTGACCCTTGCCCAAGGGGCCACTCCCCAACAACAAAAACAAACAATCCCTGGTGTCTAATGGCTTCTGCCCCCCTTGGGGGCAGATGGGCCTAGAATAACAAGGCCGATCTGCCCACAAGGGGGGCAGAAACGGCCACAATAAATGATTCCCAAAGGGGAGCAGACCTTGCCTAAGGAGCCGCTCCCCAAAAACATATTTAAAAAAAAAAAAAATCCCTGGTGGCCTAGTGGGCTCACAGCAACTTTTATTAATTCAATCTGCTCCCACAAGGGGGCAGACCACTACTAAAAAAATATCCCCAAGGGGAGCGACCCTTGCCCAAGGGGCCGCTCCTGACACAAAGGCACTTTTTAAATAAAAAAAAAAATTCCCTGGTGGCCTAGTGGTCACATAATGCCTTTTTAAAATTAATTTATAGATCTGCCCCCAAGGGGGCAGACCCATCCACAAAATTTTCACCCCCAAGGGGGCGACCCTTGCCCAAGGGGCCGCTCCCGACACAAAAGCACTTTGTAAATAAAATAAAAAAATCCCTGGTGGCCTAGTGGTCACAAATGCCTTTTAATTTACATATATTGATAGATCTGCCCCCCCCCCAAAGAGGGGCAGACCCATCCACAAAATGTGCACCCCCAAGGGGAGCGACCCTTGCCCAAGGCGCGCTGACATCATTACATGATGTGGTGGGGAGGGGCGGGGGGGTGAAGCGGAAGGGCTTACCCTTCCATTGCGGGTGGGGGCAGGATGATGGGCGGCCCACAGGGGGAGCACCAGCGCTTCCCCCGTGGGTGGGTGCCAGGAGCCTTCATGAGCACACGCCCACCGTGTCTCAGGACGGCTCCCGGCCGTCCTGAGCACCGAAGGGGTTAACTTACGAAGAAACAACTTTCCTACAAAGGCCTCTAGATGGTGAAGAATTCCTTGAATCCCTATCCCAGTGTTCCCCTCTTTCCTCCCCAGGAGAGGATGGTCTCCCATGGGAATATTACAAGAAATGTTGGCAAATACTATGCATTGATTTCATGGACATGGTAAAGGAATGCATAGAGAGAAAGGCTTTCCCCCCATCCTTTTCTAAAGGAGTCATCTCCCTCATATATAAGAAAGGCATGAAAGAAGACCTAAAAAACTGGAGACCCATCTCCTTACTTAATGTAGAAAGTAAACTAGTGACAAAGGTGCTAACAAACAGGCTAAAGAGAGTATTGAAGTCAGTCATCAATGAGAACCAATCCTGTGCAGTCCCCAAGAGGAAGGTGTGGGATAGTCTAATGACGACAAGAGAAACAATTAGACTCGCAGTAGAGCAGAACCAACCTCTAGGTGTTTTGTCCTTGGACTTGCAAAAGGCATTCGACAATTTCTCACACAACTTCTTTTTTAAAGTCCTAGCTAAAATGGGTATACCCACCTCCTTCATTGGTATTGTACAGGCCCTATACAGAGAGGCATCCAGTCAGATTCTGATAAATGGGTCTCTCTCAGAAAAGATTAAAATTAGATCCGGGGACAGACAAGGATGCCCTTTATCACCAGCCATCTTCATATGCGCCATAGAACCACTTTTAAACAAAATTAGACAAGATGAAAATATCAAAGGTCATTTCGTCCCGGGAGGAAAAGAGTAAAATATATTAGCTACATGGACGATGTAACAATCTTTTGCAATGACGCACAGGAAGTATATCGAGTCATGATGCATGCCTCCTCCTTCTCAAAAGCCTCAGCACTGGAAATCAACAAAGAAAAAATCATTCTGCATGGTTATAGGCCGGTGGGACAACCCTGCAAAATCCCCTGTAACTGTTACAAAAGACCCTATTAAAATACTTGGGGTCCATTTCAGCATGGACACATCAGGAGAGCAGAACTGGCCTCCAGTTAAGGAAAATAAATCTGAAAAAATTTACTTCTGGAGGCTAAGAAACCTTTCAATGGAAGGTAAAGTCCTGATTCTTAAAGCTGTCATACTGCCTATTCTTTTGTACCTTGCACTGGTTTTCCCACCAAAAAGTGTAATGTTAAATGGTTTACAAAAATGATCTTTAATTTTGTATGGAATTCCAAAATGGAAAAATTCAAAAGAGAATGCATGTACAAACAAAAGGAAGAAGGAGGAAAAGATGTTTCCAATCAAAAATCTTTTTGTTTTCAAAATACTTGCAGTTATGCATAAGTGCCCTGGAAAGGAAAACAGGGTTTGTAGCGGACTATATCACATATTCAACTGCCCTAATGTTGAAAAAATATGACTTTGTTCAGTTCACAAACAGCACCCCCACTATTTTTAACCCCAAAGATCTATGAACCTTTGAGAGTGATCATTGAACATTGCAAAAGAAATAGCATTGACTTCAAAACATGTGTGGAAAAGAACTCTTGGAAACAGGAATTCAAAGACTCTGAATCTGTACTCCAAAGAAGTTTGGAAACAGACGAGCAATAAGAACCTGTCCAACTTCCAAAAAGATATTGCATGGATGGCAGTAACGGGATGCCTGCCAGTAAAGACATTCCAACACAGAAGAAACTTAGCTAAAGATACCAAATGCCCCAGATCATCATGTGCAGGTGAAGAGAGCGTTCTACACTTCCTATGGAACTGTGTCTTTGCACACGAAGTGAGGAAGAAAATGGGGAAACTTATCAAAAATGTCACCAAGCAAACGTCACTTTCTTACGAACTCATCCTATATGGCATTGGCATGTCATGCCCAAAGGAAAAAAATTACATGTTATGGAGGCTGATAAACCCAATCAATCAATCAATCAATCAGGGGTTTGTTAAAGCGCGACTACTCACCCGTAAGGGTCTCAAGGCGCTAGGGGTAGGGGGGGGTGCAGGTTCCATTCCATCAAGGAGGGGGTCTGTCGAAGAGCCAGGTTTTGAGGTTTCTTGCGAAGATGGGGAGCGATGTTGTCTGTCTGAGGTGGAGCGGAAGGACGTTCCATGCTTTGGCCGCGAGGAAGGAGAAGGAGCGGCCTCCCGATCTGGTCTTTCTGGTGCGGGGGACCATGGCGTAGGAGAGCTGGGCTGATCGTAGGGTCCTTTGGGGTGCATGGAATTTGAGTCGGCTGTTCGGGTATGCTGGTCCGGTGCCGTGGAGGGCCTTGTGTGCGTGGGTGAGCATCTTGAAGGTGATTCTCGCCTCGACGGGGAGCCAGTGGAGTGTGCGCAAGTGCAGGGAGATGTGGCAGTGTTTTGGCAGGTTGAGGACCAGTCTTGCGGCGGCGTTCTGGATGTTCTGTAGCTTGCGGGTGAGGTTTTGTTTATTCCGGCGTAGAGTGCGTTGCCGTAGTCGAGTCTTCTGGTGACCAGGGCGTGAGTGACGGTCTTTCGGTGTTCGAGGGGGATCCATTTGAAGGTCTTACGAAGGAGGCGGAGGGTGTGGAAGCAGGAAGATGAGACGGAGTTGATCTGGCGGTCCATTTTGAGCTCAGAGTCCAGGATGATTCCCAGGTTGCGTGCGTGGTCCGTGGGGGTTGGCGGGTTTCCGAGGGTGGGGGGCCACCAGGTGTCTCTCCAGGCGTCTGGGTTTGGGCCCATGATGAGTACTTCTGTTTTGTTGGTGTTTAGTTGTAGGCAGCTGTTTTTCATCCATTTGGCGACGGCTTCCATGCCTTCTCGAAAGTTGCGTCTGGCGGTGCTGGGCTCGTTGGATAGGGAGAGGATGAGTTGGGTGTCGTCTGCGTATGACACGATGTTGAGTCCGTAGGTTCTGACGATGGGGGCGAGTGGAGCCATGTAGACGTTGAAGAGCGTCGGGCTGAGGGAGGAGCCCTGTGGGGACTCCGCAGGTGGTAGGTGTGGGGTCCGAGAGGAAAGGGGGGAGTCTGACCCACTGCGTTCTGCCGGAGAGGAAGGAGCGGATCCAGTCTATGGCGTTGTCCTGGATTCCTGCGTCGTAGAGTCTGCGTATTAGGGTGCGGTGGGAGACTGTGTCGAACGCCGCTGATAGGTCGAGGAGGATGAGGGCTACTGTTTCTCCTTTGTCCAGTAGGGTGCGGATGTCGTCTGTTGCGGCGAGGAGGGCGGTTTCCGTACTGTGGTTTTTTCTGAAGCCGTATTGGGAGGAGTCGAGGATGTTGTGTTCTTCAATGAATGTGGCGAGTTGGCTGTTGATGGCTTTCTCGATGACTTTCACTGGGAATGGGAGCAGGGAGATGGGTCTGTAGTTTTTGAGGTCGGTGGGGTCTGCTGAGGGTTTTTATAGGAGGGGGTTGACCTCAGCGTGTTTCCAGTCATCGGGGAACGAGGCGGTCACCAGGGAGCGGTTGATGGTGTGGCGGAGCATGGGTGCGATGGTGTCGGCGGCTCCGTTGAAGATGTGGTGGGGGCAGGGGTCCGTGGGGCCCCTGAGTGGATTGACTTCATTGTCTTCAGTGTGTCTTCGGTGGTGAGGGCTGTCCAGTCGTCAATCGCTGGTTTCCGGGTATTGGGGGTGGTTGGTGAGGGTTCAGTGTGTTGGTTGTCTTCGTCGAAGTTGTCGTAGATGCTCTTGATTTTGTGGTGGAAAAGGTGCTGAGTTTGTCGCTGAGGTCTTGTGAGGGAGGGATGTTGGTAGACTCGCTAGTGGGTTGGGCGAACTCCTTGATGATGCTGAAGAGTTCCTTGCTGTTGTGCGCGTGGGTGGAGATTCTGTCTTCAATCGCTTTTTCCTCGTTTCTCTGATGAGTTGATGGTGGGCGTTGGTGGCGGCTCTGAAGTTGTTGTGGGCTTCTGTGGATTTGTTGTTCCTCCAGGCCTTTTCGAGGCGGCGGCATGTGCGTCTGGACTCTCGAAATTCGGTGGTAAACAATCTGGCTTTCTTGGCGCGGGTATTGTTGTTTTTCTTGAGGGGGCTATGGTGTTGGTGCTGTCCGAGATCCATCTATGCAGGGTTCTGGCTGTGGTGTTGGGGTCGTCGTTTTCCGCGATGGTTGGGGTGGAGTTGTTGAGTGAGGAGGTGAGCTGGTCGTCAGTGATTTTGGTCCAGTTTCTTCGTGGGAGCAGGTGCTGGTGTCTGTGGATGCTGGGTGTTCTGAAGGTGAAGTGGACGCAATGATGGTCGGTCCATGGGAGTTCGGTGGTGAGGCTGAAGGTGATGGAGTTTCCTGTAGTGAAGAGGGGGTCGAGGGTGTGTCCTGCTGAGTGCGTGGGCACGGTCATGATCTGGCGGAGTCCAATGTTGTGGAGGTTGTCCAGGATGGATGTGGTGTTGGGGTCCAGTTGGTTGTCGAGGTGGAAGTTGAGGTCTCCCAGCAGGGTGTAGTTGGTGGATGCGATGGCCTGCGGGGAGAGAATGTCCGTGATGGAGTTGGCGAAGGGTCCGCGGGGTCAGGGGTCGGTAGATGAGTGTTCCTCGGAGGGTGGCGGTGGGGGCTGGCCAGTATCTTGAAGTGAAGGTGTTCCATCAGTTCTGTGGGCTCGTCGGGGAGTGTGCTCAGGCGGAGGCTGGATTTGTGGACGATGGCGATTCCTCCTCCTGGGCGGGTGCAGCGGTCCTTCCTGGAGATCTTGTATCCTTGGGGGATGGCGATGTCCGGTCCCGAGGTGGTGTTGGTCCAGGTTTCGGTGAAGAACTCTACGTGGTGCTGTCGAGGAGGTCCGAGATTTCTGTGGCGTGTTTGTGGAGGGATCGGACGTTGAGGAGGATGCATTGCAGGGTCTTCGGTTCGGTTGTGTTCTTGTGGGCGGGTTGTGCTGGATCCGTGTTCTTGGCGGTGCTGCAGGTGTGCCAGCAGCGGTGACAGCTGAAGGGTCCGTGGGTGTCTGCTGGTGATGCTAGCTTGCAGTTGTTGTTGCGGCCTGGGTTAAGTGCGTGAAGTGCTGCTGGGTCGTAGCGTTGATGGGGCGGAGGTCCAGGGTTCCTGGCACTGGTCGCGGTCGGGTCGCGGACGGGCGCAGACGGGCTTGCCTTTGACGTGCCTTCGGGGCCGCCATTAAGTAGGGGTCGGGGAGGGCTGGACAGCTGGGAGGCGGGAGCGGGGAGGGGAGCTGGACTGGGCTGGTCGCTCTGGGGGGGAAGGGCCAAGGGGGCAGCAGCGGCGGGGAAAGGTAAAGGGAGGAAACAAGGGATAAAGAAAAAAGGGAAAATAAGCAGAAATAAGGCACAGAAGAGCAGAGATGCAGAAAAGTGCAGAAAGTGAAAGCTAAAAGAGGGTAGAAAAACGAGTGAAAGAGCAGAGCGAGAGGAAGGGAAAATGAGGAGAAATAAGGCACAAAGAGCAGAGATGCAGAAAAGTGCAGAAAGGTGAAAGATAAAAAGGGTAGAAAAAGCGAGTGAAAGCGAGTGAAAGAGCAGAGAGAGAGGAAGGAAACAGAGGTCCACTGGACCACCAGGGATGAGGCGCAGGAAACCTGCGGGTAGAGGAGGGCCTCGATCACCAACACTCGAGTGCAGGGGCAGGGGCAGGCCTCACTTAATGGTGGAGCTGCGAGGGTGGGAGAGCAATTTCACTTACAATGAGTCAGTGGTCTTGCTCGCCTGTCCCGCAGCGGCCGCCATTAAGTAGGGGTCGGGGAGGGCTGGACAGCTGGGAGGCGGGAGGCGGGGAGGAAGCTGGATTGGGCCGGTCGTGCTGGGGGAGGGGCCGCGGGGGCAGCAGCGGCGGGGAAAGGTAAAGGGATGAAATAAGGGATAAAGAAAAAGGGAAAATAAGCAGGAATAAGGCACAAAAGAGCAGAGATGAAGAAAAGTGCAGAAAGGTGAAAGATAAAAGGGTAGAAAAACGAGTGAAAACGAGTGAAAGAGCAGAGCGAGAGGAAGGGAAAATGAGCAGAAATAAGGCACAAAAGAGCAGAGATGCAGAAAAGTGCAGAAAGGTGAAAGATAAAAAGGGTAGAAAAGCAGTGAAAACGAGTGAAAGAGCAGCGAGAGAGGAAGGAAACAGAGGTCCACTGGACCACCAGGGATGAGGCGCAGGAAACCTGCGGGTGGAGGAGGGCCTCGATCACCAGCACTCGAGAGTGCAGGGGCAGGGGCAGGCCTCACTTAATGGTGGAGCTGCGAGGGTGGGAGAGCAATTTCACTGACAATGAGTCCGTGGTGTGAAAGAAAGCCTCTGGGCCTCCAGAAACCTGAAACTGTTTAAACACAAAGAAATCACCCCGGATGAATGTATCAAAATGGCACTAGATAAAGTACAAACCTATGTCTTTGTAGATGTGAGGAGGAAAGGCCAAGAATGGGCCCTTAACAATTGGAAACAAAAGGACTGGTCAAAACTAATAAACAACCACAGACAGTAAATAAACTTGTCAAATAGGAAAATAAAATAATCTTGATGGAAATTTTGCACATGTCCAAGCTGTGTCTCTATCATGGACGCAAAATCAAAAGACGCCACCATATTGGATTGGCTAAACAGTAAATATGTCTATATTTTGAAAAAAGCCTGTTGAAACTTTAAAAAAAAATCAGTTCTTATCAGTTTAATATCTGATACGTCATCTATATTAAATTGATTTTTGGAACACGGAGATGGAATATGAGCTTGCTCTGTCCACTCCACGCATCAACCTGGTATTGCAGTACCTCCAGGAATGGTGCACTTCCCCACCTGGGGAAAACAATGCTGTTGAAAGATAGATGAGAAAACTAAAGTAGCGCTTCACGGCCAAACTCTGTAAAGTGGCGCTCATGTGTTTGCGTGAGAATAAATCCAAGCCGGCTATCGTGTCTTGCTTTATTATTTAATTTATTTGCCACTTTGCGGCCACCATGCCGTGCTTTATTTATTTCATTGTTTAATTTTTACAGGTTTTTTTCCCACACCATCTAGAGGCTGCACTTTGAAATAGAGAAATGTCAGAAAAAGACGACTTTTCCAGCAAAAGAGTTTCTTTCGTTTTTTGATCCATTTCACTGGGGAACGAATGGAGGAAGGAGAGGGAGAGGGAGAGAGTGAGAGAGAGGGAGTGAGAGAGAGGGAGTGAGAGAGAGAGAGAGAGAGAGAGAGAGAAAAAAGAGACAGACACGGGGGGGGGTAGAGAAGGAGGAGGGAGGGAAGGAAGCTGCCGGCAGCAGAGAAGTGGACATTGTCCTTGACTTCTCTGGGCAAGGAGGAAAATACAGAGTGCTTTTGCGCCCACCCGCCCGTCCCTGAACAGCCAAGCCTTATCTATAGGCTACAGAGAAGCAGAGTCCTGGGCAACCGAGGGCGAGGTGCTGGCCACTTCCTGTCAGGGAGCTGTACAGGGCATCCTGGCCTGATTCCCAGCATCCCCAGGCTGCCAGGTTTTCTGGCTGGAGGCAGTGGACAGGAAGGGGCGGGGCATGCAAATGCTAAAATGATGACAATGTGGGAATGCTAAGTGACGCCTAATGAGGTGACAGCCAAATAGGACGCTGGGAGAAGGCCTGAGGCCAGGGCCTCCTTTGCATTGGCACGTGCTGAGCTCTTGCTAGGAGTCGGAGAAAGAGGCGAAAGGGCCGCAAGCGACGGTGCAAAGGAAGACCCCGGTCCGGGTCAGCCAGGTAGATTGCTTCGGGAAGCGTTAATTCTGCCACCATTCTGGTTATCGCTTCTCGGCCTTTTGGCTAACATCAAGTGTAGGAGTACACTGGTGATTGGTCAAAGGGTGCCTGAAACCTCAGAACCTATTGGTTGCTAGGCCTTCGCTCCACGGCTTGCCCGTGGCAAGGCTGCGTGATTGGTAGTTAAGAGGTCAAGGCTCAGAAGGGAACTCCCGAGTGCTGTCTGGGTTAAACTGGGCCTTCGCTCCACGGCTTGTCCATGGCCCCTGGGCAAGCACGAAGGAGTAAACTCCTGCATCTGGAGAGATACCTCCTGCAACCTGAGTGGAGGGACGGGCTGCGGATTCCTGGCCTGTCCGGGACCCAGCTGATGCCCAGAAGCTCGGGGGGCACGGGGGAAGCCTCTCTGCATCGGATCGCAACCCGCACATAGCTGCGTAGTTGCAAGGACATACTTGGAATTATTTTGAGAGTCCCCGGGCGCACTGACAGAGTGCACGGCTCGGGGACACTCTCGGAGGAAAAATCCTACTTCCCCCAATTTAGGAACACCTGACCCCGTCAGGACAAAGGTGAGCCAGGCAGGCACACCACGGAGGGGGCGGGGGGAGGTTTACGAAGGACGTCGCATTTAGAGAGTGCCTGGGCGCACCGGGACGGTGCTCGGCCCGGGGACACTCCGCATGTCACCGAAACGAAAATCCTTTTGGGATCAAACAACTGACCAGAAGGCCGATAAGAGACGGGACGCCCACCGCAAAAACACGCCCCTTCATCCCAGACGGGATTTCGGCAATAATGCGAGCCCCCAGGCGCACCGGACGGTGCCCGGCCAGGGGGCACGCAGCATCAAAGAAGCCTATTGGTCAGTAAAGCGAGCCCCCAGGTGCACCACACGGTGCTCGGCCTGGGGGCACGCCCAAATACAAGCAAAAAGGAGTTTAAAAGCAAAGCGAGCCCCCAGGCGCACCTGCCGGTGCTCGGCCAGGGGGCACGCATCCGAATCCACAGAAGTCATTCACAGCAATCTCTGTGAGCCCCCGGACGCACCGGCTGGTGCACGGTCAGGGGGCACACACCCTCGCACACAGAACAGGATGGCAGCACCATTGTCCTACGAGGCAGCGGCCGGAAACGGACATGCAAATAAAGAGACAAGCCAAGACAGCAAAGGTAATATACCCATGTCAAACATTAGATTCACTGTACACATTGAGATACAGGATGAGGCAAAATACAAGCGCAGCATTAAACACCTTATGGAGGTGTTCATGAGGCAGGTATTCAAGACCCTGCACACACTAAGTGTATTCAGGACTTTAGAAAGAAAGGCATCTTCTATATTACACTGTCTTCAGAGACAGACTACCAAAGTTTTTTATATAACTACAACTGCAATAAGAACCACCCTGAAATTATAGGTTACAAGGTAACCCCTATTGCGGTCCCCACAGAAGTGCCCTTGATGGTACATATGTACAATCCTTTTGCACCAGCCAACGAAATCGAACTCTTCTTACTAAGATACTGCGACAAAGTTAGGGGTGGCACCGAATTAAGGAATGAATGGGGGGCGTGGAATGGGAAGAGGAGATATATGGTCGTCCTGTCCCCAGAAAAAGACGGCATAGGAGGAACAAAACACCCTCCTCTGAACTTTTCCATTGGCCCCAACAGAGGGTTTCTCTACTACCCTGGCCAACCAATCTTTTGTAGGCAATGCTTAAGATTTGGACACACCAAAGAGCTGTGCACAGGGGATGTGTGCAGAGATTGCGGGGCAAGAGGCCACAAAGCACACAACTGCGTAATTGCAAAAACATGCAACCTATGTGGCACAAATGAGCATCTTTACAAAGAATGCCATTTGAAAAACAGCAACGCCACTAGAAAAAATAAGATACCAAAAGGCCCCACTGTTAACCCAAGAGAGGAGAAAGGAGAGGAAAAGGGGGAACAGAATGACAATCCCCCCCAGAATCACAATATATGTTCTCTTCAAGTCCAGTAGGAAAAAACCTCAATCCCAGTAAACCCCAAACAGAGGCAGAAACCACCCCTAGGCAAGCTAGCACAAGAAAAGACTCACAGCAGACAGTTTCAGAAACCCCAGACAGCCAGAGGCCAAAAGAAGACACTACAACAAGAGCAGGTCAGCGACATAGCGGATGTAAACCCAAGTGATGCCAGTACACACATCACCGGTCTTGCAACAGAAGAAGATGCTACGAAATCTTCAGATGGAAAATGGGAGACAGCACTATCAAAGAAACAAAGAAAATCACAAAGATTACAAAATTCACAAGAAATGGAGTTTGAAACAAGCGCACCAACAAGCCTCCAAGAACAGGATCTAAACACAGAGGAGAATATAACGAACGACATGATAGGAGCGAATAAAGAATTGCAAAAAATACACCAGAAAACAGACATACACCTACAAAGAATAATGAAAAGGAAACAAAATCAAAACCTATAATTTACTCAGGATGCCATACATACACGGCTTAAAAGAAGAACATCTCAAAAATCTGAGCACGATTTAGAGGGGGTAGCCCGCCTTTTTCCAATTCAAAAAGACAGCACAAGCACAATTTTCAGTAGCCTACCTACTATTGCAGATGTAGAAGGTATACATTTGTCAGGGCTCACAGCAGCCCTACAAGAAAGCTTAACGTCTCCTTTACCAGAGACACACAAAGAATCATTTTACGAGTTTGGCGCCTTTTTGGGGAGCAAGGAAGAAATTCCACACGCTAACCAAAAAAATGTAGATGCAGGAATAAAGGTCAACACTAATGAGGACAATGTATAATGTTATTATGATGTTCAAATGCATATTTCTAATGGCTATCACAATAGCCACTTTAAATGTAAGAGGCCTAAAACAACAATGCAAAAGAGCCTCAATTTTGGAATATTGTAAACTGCTACAATCTGATGTAATATGCCTGCTGGAATGTCATCTACCATTTAACAATGACTACTCCTTCTTACAGGAAGAATGGGATTTAGGTCCTTCTATTTGGTCAGGGGGTGGTAACAAAAATGCCGGGATTGTTATCCTCTTCAAAAACCTCGCTTTTTCCATCCTTAAACAAGAATACATTGAACATGGCAGAGCTGTCATTCTAACTGTGAATTTCCAAGGGAATATATTTCGGATTTGTAATGTTTATGGTCATGCAACCAAAAATGATAGATATGATCTCTTTGAAAGTCTACAATATTTTCTTGTGGGAGCCAGCCCTACCATTATGGTGGGGGATTTTAATTGTATTTTAAACAGCACTTACCGGATAGGCTCTAGTACTACTTACAAATTGGATAAATCATCCAAAATGCTTAAGGAACTGATGGATAATTTCTATTTGAAGGATACTTATAGAATCACTAACACTAAGCTACCAGGTTTCACTTGGAGATCAAATGACAACTCCACTGCCTCTAGAATAGATTTTATCTTTGTATCTGAAAGCATTACTTGTTTTTCAACTACCTTAGAAGATAGTTGCCTTACTGATCACCAAACTCTTATTGCAAAAATATCTCTTCCTTTTTCTGACAAAAAGAGAAGTGGCTACTGGAAACTAAACACAACCCTCTTTCAGGACATAGATACACAGAAGGAGTTTATAACCCTTTACCAAAATTTGCAAACACAGGAATGGTGGGTTAACGTCAAAGCACAGACAAAGTTTTTCTTCTCTGCAAAAGGTAGAGAAAAAGCTAAAGAAAAAAGAGAGCAGTTCAATAATTTACAAGAACACCTCACATGCCTTGTGGAACTCCAAGACGCAGGAGTTCAGGTATCACAAGACATCAGCAAAACTAAAACTGAAATTAAAAATTGGTTAGTTCGAAAGGGGAAAGAAACAATTTTTAACTCACGAGTTCTACAATATGAACAAGATGAGAAATGTAATGCTTTTTTCTTAAAAGAAACCATACAATGCTAGACGGCCTTTTTGACAACCAAAACAGTCTTAAAAAAGACCAAGAAGAAATTGCCAGTATTGTACACAAATTTTATGAAAACCTTTTCTCAGAGAAAAAGTCTGATATAAGTGCAAGCAATGATTTATTATCTTTTTATGATCTTGGTTTGTGTGAAGAAGAAAGAATATACTTAGAAAGTCCCTTACAAGGACATGAATATTTAGAGGTTATAGAGAAGGCACCCAAAAATTCCTCACCAGGTCAAGATGGCCTTCCGTGGGAATTTTATAAAACCTTCTGGAAAGAAATTGCAAATGATTATATAAACATGATTAAAGAAGGGATAAATAATAACACCTTTTTGTCCTCCTTCAACCAAGGTGCAGTTATCCTCATACACAAAAAAGGAGATTCAAACAATATAAAAAATTGGAGACCCATTACTCTTTTGAATATAGATAACAAAATTCTAAGCGAATGTGTTACTAATAGGATGAGAAAAAGTTTGAAAACTGTAATTCATCCAGATCAATCGTGTGCTGTTCCTGGAAGGAAAATATGGGATAGCCTGATTACTATTAGAGACGCTATAACTGGAGCATTAGAAGAAAAGAATTCCTTGGAGGTCCTTTTATTAGACCTCCAAAAGCATTTGCTAGTGTGTCACATGGTTATTTGTTCAAAGTGTTAAACATCATGGGGTTTCCCCCGTCTTTTGTTAAAACAATTTCTATGCTGTATTCAAATGCAACCAGTAAGATACTTGTTAACGGTCAATTTACTTCAAAGGTCCAAATTAAGTCAGGAGTTCGCCAGGGATGCCCTTTGTCCCCAGCACTTTTTATATGTGCCCTTGAACCACTATTATCCATGCTAGGAAAGGATAAAGTCATAAAAGGAGTTTTTGTTCCTGGAGCAAATGGTAAGGTCGCTAAATGTATAGCATACATGGATGATGTTACAGTTTTATGCCCAGACCCCTCCTCAGCCAGGAGAGTACTTTTACATTCAAAACTTTTTGCACAAGCTTCAGGATTGTCTTTAAACATTGACAAGAGTACATGCCTCATCATAGGGAACTGGGACAACTTGGCAAAGCTTGACGTCAAGACAACCAGAAGACCAACAAAAATACTAGGCATCCTTTTCTCAGACGACACAGAAGGTCAAGCAAACTGGCCTCCAGTCCAGCAAAAAATCAATCAAAAGTTTGGCTTATGGAAAAAGAGATCATTATCAATGACCAGGAAGGTCATGGTAATTAAAGCTGTTATTTTACCACTCATATTGTATTTTGCAATGATCTACCCCCCGTGCAAACTTACTCTGAGAGAGACACTTACAGAAATGTTTGTTTAATTTCCTATGGAACTCCAAAATGGAGAAAGTCAAAAGAACTATTGTATTCAAACACACACAAAATGGTGGAAAAAATGTGCCAAACCTTTACCTGTATATTTTACTACTTATTTTTGCCTTTGCCTAAACGCAGTATGAGAAAGGAGGAATTTGGCTGCTCATTTCATCCGGTATGGAGCAGGAGACATTTTCCACAAATTCAAACTTTTGCCCAGAGACAATATGATTCCAGTTGCGTTTTTCCCACACAAACTGTATGCATGTCTGCAACCTTTCTTGCAGATGCTAAAACTACTTGAAATAGAACCAGACTGTTTGGAAAACAGAACACTCCTGAAAAAGATATGGAAAAACTGGAAAAAATGGAAATGGTGAACAATCTGTCTGAAAATCTTTCCAAAGCAGTCTGGGGGAAAATAAATCACCAGAATATTACGAACAATCAGAAAGACATTTCATGGCTGGCCGTCAACCACGCTCTGCCAGTGAAAGCATTTCAGCATAGAAGAGGGCTTGCAAAAACAGCCAAATGCCCAAGACCGGACTGTCCAGGTGAAGAATCCATTGTACATTTTTTGTGGAACTGTGTGTTTGCCAATTTTTTCTGGAAAAAAATGAGGAAACTAATCAATGGTATCACAAAACAAGATTCTGTTACATATGAACTCTTTTTGTATGGCCTGGGGTCCTCCTTGTCGAAAAATAAAGACAGAACCCTATGGAGGATACTGTGTGCTGCAAAAGAAAGCTTATGGATAACAAGAAACTTGCTAATGTTTAAACACAAGAATTTAGATGTTAATGACACCATTCATATATGTCTTGATAAACTGATGACTTTCTATTTTTCTGACATTAAACTTTTGGGCAAACAGAAAGCCGATAATATCTGGAAACAAAAACAATGGGCAGAATGGGTAACTTGATGTTTTTAAGGACACACTTTAGCATAAAAGTGTACTCCTATATAAAAAGTATCTTGATGGAAAACCGTTAGGATGGTGCCTGCGTGCATTACCAAACAGGTTATTTAAAAAAAAAAAAAAATCTGTTCTTATCAGTACAACAGGAAATGACAAAAGCCAAACAAGAGATGAATGCATGGCTACAAGAACAAGCATTTGCAATGCAATTGGTCTCGCATTTACAAGAGTTTGAGCTATTAATATTGTAAATGACAATGCCTTTTATTTATGTGTTGTTTTTAAAACGGATAAATAAAAGGCATTGGGCCAGATGTATGAAGCCCTATTCCCGTTCGCAAACGGGCCGATTCTCAGAATCGGCCCGTTTGCGAACGGGAAAAAGCCTTTTGGGATGTATCATCCCAACAGGCCCTCGCAAAATAGGGAATCGCAAAATTTGCGATTCCCTATTTGCGAATGCATCTAAGGAATCACAAATTGCGATTCCTTAAATGCAATGCAGGAAGCACCCAAGTTGTGCGATTTCTCCTTAAGAAATCGTAAATTACCACCAACTTCAAATTTGTGGTAATTTGCGATTTCTTTGAAAAATGCACTTTTATGCATTTTTCAAACTGCCATGTGGCGCACATACATGCCCTTAGGGCATGTATGTGCGCCACATGTGCACGCATACATATTTCAGGGATGCTACAGGGTGTCCTTTTGACGCCCTTGCACCCTTGAAATTGTATTCGCAATTTCGAGTACCTAATAGGTACTCGCAAATTGCGGATGTCTTTCCATTCATTCCTATGGGCCTCTAGGCCCATAGGAATGAATGGGAAGGTATGCCTTAATTGCGAATCGCAATTTGCGATTCGCAATTAAGGAATCGCAAATATTATTGCGATTCCTACCTACATAGCATTTTGCGAGTCCTTAATAGCGATTCGCTAAAAATCGCTATTAAGGACTGGCAAACTGCTACAATGATACATCTGCCCCATTGCCATTTACAATGCCAATAGCATAAACTTGCGCAAATGCGAGACCTGTTGCATTACAAATGCCACCCGTGCTATAAAAAAAAATGTAAAAAGCGTTAGGAGAGAGCTTGCCCTGCCTGCTACAGCAGGAAGGACACAGCTACTTGAGTAAATAGTGCTCGGAGGCTGTAATTAAAGCCTACCGAGTAACAACACACATAACAGGGGGTGTCATCATGGGAGGTTACAAAATGAGACAAGGCGGTACTAAGGAGGAAATACTAAGCCTATTGACCAATGAACAGTCACAGTTTACAGTGGACAATGACACAAGCCAATGAAAGATATGGGCGGAGCTTCAAATCCCTACCTAGGCCCGACCTAAACATGGGGACATCAGCTTATATAGCTGCTATGAGGATGTTATAGACTGGATAAGAGAAGGAAAAGGGGAGATGCAACGCATATAATTAAATACCTTAGAGGAGGAATTTCAAGAAGTATTAAAATGTTTTTTTTAAATTTAGCAGCACGCATCTGTCCTTCATACGTACTGTAAATAACAGGTTTTACTATTACTCAATTTAATGGTGCCCAGTTCACAAACATTAAAAGTAATGCTGCTGGGACTTAAACTGAGCAATTAACTAGCGAGCTGCGTTCCAGCAATGCAGCGGAACAGATTGGAGAGATTGGGAATTTATTAATATATTTAAGGAGTATAAATACAGGGGAGAAACTCGGTGGGAGCTGAGGCAGTAAAAGAAAGCTTACGAAGGAGCTGGCCGCTTTGTATTCTGCTGACGTTATCAATGCTCTGTCGGAGAACACCGCCGAGCAGTACACACACTCCAAAGATTATGATTCATAGCAGCATATGGGATATCGGCTGCTACCCCTTCCACAGACTGGCGCAGGGAAACCTCGCGGGGATCCAGAGAGATGCCAGCACGCACCCGTGAAAAAACACATAAAAAAATTAAGAAACAAACGCACATGGCCCATAAGGCACTTTTCCACTCTTTGCCAAGACATCTTTCCAGTCTGTGAATGCTACAACCAGACACCCCGCATTCCAAATTCAGAGAGATGCCAGGGGGCGAAAAAACATAGAGGTCGTGGGGAATAAAGGTATCTGTATGGCGGGGATAGTGCTCACCTGTCTCGGCGCCTGAAATGTCTGCCTGGGTCCCTGGCATGTCGTGCGGTAATGCGCTGCTGACAATTCCAATTTTTATGGAGTCAGTCTACTGGAAGTGCTGGGATCCGGTCGTGGCGAGTGGATGCAAACATGAAAAGAGGACTAATAATGAGGCGCCATATTGAGGTGGTGTGTCGTGTAGATTGGGAACCCAACTAGTGCATATCACTAGATCTACATTCATAATCCAAAGGATGTATCGAGCAACCCTGCTACTGTGAAAAAAATGTAGTAGCTCCCAAAAAAAACTATTTTTTGCTGGAGCATGCCTGCTTCTCTAATATAGTGTGCAGCAGTCGATAATGTGTGTTTGTTCAGGAGAGACAAGCCCAATCCTCCGTAAAAACAAAGCCCAAACTAACATCCTACTAAAAAGAAGCCCAAATGACGGTCGAAAGCGTAAATTGCTTAAAAGCCTAAAAAATATAACCACGAAGAGGGAGGCATGGCGAAAAAAGTACCCCCAATAAAACTGTGGAATTATGAGGATGTGGGAGGGAGGAAAACTATATTTAAATGTAATCAGCTATGGTGCCGAAACTACACACAGGCAAACAGAAACAGAGCAGCAAACATAGAAATAAAGTAGTCCCCCAGAGAACAGACAAAGAACTGTAGTGTGATGAGACAGTACTTAGTCCCTGCAGCATGGGAGGAACAGAAGAGAGAATGGAGGGACAAAGAGGCAGGACTGACCACTGGCAAGCAAGGATTTTTGAGGTACACTGAAACAAACAAATCAAAAGCTGGGGGATGGCTTTAACCCAACATAAGAAATTACAATAGGTCTCGAATGCTCGACCTAAAAAGGGAAAGAAACCATCTTTCTGCTAGAGTCAAACACTACGAAGAGGGAGAAAAATGTACCTCCTTCTTCTTTATGAAAAAAATACAAGAGTTGCTAGAAGAGGAAGGGGAAAGTCAGGAGGGGACAGAAAAATGTAAAAAAGTGGCAAAAAACTTTTAGGAAAAACTGTACCAAAAAGGAAGTGAAGACCATGATCTAATGTCCCAATATGTTGACCTAATTGAAAATATGTTGTCACCAAATGAAAGTAATTTTTACAGGAAGAACTCACAGGAGAAGAGTTCTTACAGGCTCTACAAAAATGTAACAAATTGTCTAGCCCTGGGATTGATGGAATTCCATGGGAATTTTACAAAGTATGCTGGCCTATCATAGCCACAGATGTAATACAAATGTTCAATGAATGCATACAAAACAACATGATTACACATGGTTTCTGTCATGGAATAATAACTCTGATGCACAAAAAAGGACCAGAAAAGGAAACCTCTAAATGGAGATCAATCTCCCTTTTAAATGTGGATTACAAACTTTTTTCAATGTTCTAGCCAACAGAATGAAGAAAGTACTACAAGCGGTAATACATGAAGACCAAACCTGTGCATTCCCAGGCAGACAAATCTGGGACAAGCTCATAGCACTCAGAGACACAATTTGGTCCGCCTAAAACAGAAAAGAAACTGTAGGCATTCTAGCGCTGGACTTCAATAAAGCTTTTGACAAAGTCTCACACACTTTCCTCCTGCAGGTTCTGAAGAAGATGGGGTCCCCCCACATCTTCATACAAACAATAGAAATGTTCTATAGTAATGCAACCAGCTGTGTAAATGTAAATGGATCCCTGTCTAACTCTTTTTATATCCAGACAGGATTTCGTCAAGGATGCCTTTTATCCCCAGCCCTCTTCATATGAGCCCTAGGGCCTTTATTGATACAGATCAGAAAGGATAAGATTATAAGAGGGACACCAGGGGCAAAAGGGCTCGAAGCCAAATGCACAGCTTATATGGATGACCTCACAGTAATCTGCAAAACACCACAGGCAGTGAGGAGAACTTTCCTACATGTCCAAATATTCAGCCTAGCATCTGGCCTAACCCTAAACGAGGAGAAAACAACAGTTCTCACCATGGGCCAGTAGGACAACCTAATCAAGCTTCCAGTCAAGACCACCACAGAACCCACAAAGATTTTAGGGATTCTCTTTTCACAAGACACAAAAGGGGAAAAAAACTGGAAAGAAGCCACGAAAAAGGTTACAAACAAGTTAGACCTCTGGTGCACAAGAAAACTCACACTACAAGGGAACATTTTGGTCATAAAAGCAGTTATACTACCGATTCTTTTATACTTAGCTGTGGTATACCCCCCAACCAAAGTCATGCTACAGAAAATAAACAGGCTACTCTTCACCTTTCTATGGAACTCCACAGCCGAAAAACTCAAAAGGGAACTCATCTGCAAACCCCACGACAAAGGAGGGAAGAAAATGCCAAACGTTGAAGTTTTTTTGTTTACTAAATACTTCATGCTATGCTACAGAAGCCTGCACAGAAAGAACACAAAGTGCTGCATATATAAAATTCCACGCCGGTTTTCTGTACCATAGATTCAAGCTATACTCGATAATAAACAAAGATTGTGATCTTATCACCCCCCCAATATATATATGCCTTGAACCCTTCATGGTGAAAAACAGAACATTGCTAAAAGACATTGGGGAGACAACGACAAGACAACTGACCGAAGACATTGAAAACCAGACAACAATGAACGCTATCGCCAAATGGTCAGAAAACTAGACAGCTGAAACCTGGAAACAAGTAAGCTGGAAACACCTAACCAATGAACAAAAAGATATAGCCTGGACGGTCGTTCATGCATGCCTCCCAACCAGACAGTTCCTACACCGCAGAGGGATAGCGAGAACACCAAGATGCCCCAGAGAAAGCTGCCTACACGAAGAATTGACAACACATCTGATGTGGAACTGTCCATATGCACAAAGACTGTGGAAAAAAATGGGAAAATTACTAAAACATATCACCACCATGACAGCCCTGCACCATGAGAACATTCTGTATGGCCGGGGCTACCCACCGCAGACAATGGGATCGTATGGAAAATTATCAACGCGGGTAAAGAAACCCTGTGGGCCTCCAGGAACCTACTTCTCTTCTCGCACAAACACCTGACCACAAATGAATGGTTAAAGTTATGTTTTAATAAAGCAATGACATATGTTCTTCATGACAATAAAAGATTGGGCCAGGAAGAAGCAAGCCAAACATGGAAATATAAAGAATGGGCCAAATGGCTAATTAAAGCATCATAAAAGACCCCCCACTAAGGGGTAAGTCTTAACATATCAGCGACTCTAGATGGAAACCACCAAAGCACATGCCTGCGAACACTAACTTTGGATTGGTCAAAATGTACACCACCCTAAAAGGGAATGGTTAACCTGTATCTTGAACACCAATCTTTATAAATAAAGATATATATATATTTTTTTAAAACTGTTCTTATCAGTTTAATATCTGATATGTCCTCTATCTGGGGACCATATATTAACTAGATTTTTGGAACAGGGACATGGAATAGGAGCTTGCTCTGTCCACTCCACACATCAACCTGGTATTGCTGTACCTCCAGGAATGGTGCACTTCCCCACCTGGGGAAAACAATGCTGTTGAAAGATAGAGGAGAAAACGTAAGTAGTGCTCCACTGCCAAACTCTGTAAATTGGCGCTAATGTGTTTGCGTAAGAATAAAACCAAGCCGGTCACCGTGTCTTGCTTTATTTATTTGTTTATTTTTAACGTTTTTTTTAACCCTTTTTTTTTTGTTTTTACTCCATCCAGAGGCTGAACTTTTTTTCTGGCATATCTGTCTTTCCGACGGCATTTTCAGCAAAAGAGTTTCTTGCTTTTTTGGATCCCTTTCACTGGGGAACGAATGGAGGAAGTTTTCCAGCAAGTAAGGAGGAGCGAGGTAGAGACAGAAAGAGAGAGAGAGAGATCAGCAGAGGCTGATTCCCTACTACTATTTGAAAAACACAACAAGGACCCCTGGGTCTAAAAGTGTATTGTTGGGGTGCTGGAGTGTCCCTTTCTTAGGACGATTCCCCTCACCCATCCGTGGGTGGCATGCTTCATCATTGGGGATCTCCTCGCACTACGAACCTAGTCGTAGTGCGGGCTACAACCCCCTCTCTGAGACGGAGGATCTCAGGGATGTTTCAATGGAGGTGCTGAGGTATACTAAAACCTCTTGATGAGCTGGGTGTTGTGAGACGGGAGTGAAATAAAGGAGTAAGTGATTAAAACTGACTGAATGGTATGCTAATCAACTTTAATAGAGGGAGATTCGATCTATCAAAGCAATTGAATGACCATTCAGTTGCTTTGATAGATTAATCTGGCATCCACAGGTAGAGGGAGATTCAAAGTTGATCAGCATACCATTGAGTCAGTTTTAATCACTTACGTGGATGACGAACTGGAAGAGAACGAGGGCCTGAACGTGCCCTTCACCTTGGAATAGCTGTACTTGGCCGCTACGACCTCCAAGAGGGGCAAGATGCTTGGAAATTACGGTCTCCCAGTGGAACTTTTTGTAGAACTGTGGGACCTGATCGGGCCGGTCTTGCTGGACCTCTACCAGGAAATGGTGGGCAAGGGCAGTATGCCGCAATCCCTGCGAGAGGGCATGATAACACTTTTGTATAAGCAGAACGGAGAGAGTGAAGACCTCATGAACTGGAGGCCCATCTCACTTCTTGACATGGACCACAACATTTGTGCGAGGATGATGGCCAACCGCCTAAAGAAAGTGATAGCAAAGATAGTTCACCCTGACCAGTCCTGTGGGATACCGGGTCAGCAATTCGCGGAAATTCTGGCCCTTGTCTGGGACACGATCTAGTACTTCAAGAGCCGCAAATTTCCGACAGCTTTGGTCAGCCTGGATCAGGAAAAGGCTTTCGACCGCGTTTCCCATGAGTCCAAGGACCGGACACTCAGAGCACTGGGACTGGGCGACTTCTTCTGTGACGTGGTGACCACAATGTATAGAGATATCTCTAGCACGGCGTTGGTAAATGGCTGGAAAACCGACCCATTCCCTGTCCTGACAACGCCAGGAAGCAACGAAAAGGGCAAAGTGAAGTGCACCCTCAACAAGGATGATGTCTTGGTCTTCTGCGCTGATGGACAATCTGTGAAAGAGCTGGAGAGGACAAGTATCGAGTTTGGTAAGGCGTCAGGAGTAAATATCAACAGCGCAAAGTCAGAAACCGTACTCTTCGGCCCCTGGACCCCCACCCGAGACCCACTGCCATTCATCATCAAGCAGGGCTTCCTGAAGATCTTTGGAGTCTGGTTCAGTGGAGAAGTTGCTGCAGAGAAGACATGGCAAGAGAAACTGGCAAAGGCTAAGCAGAAGCTGGGACTCTGGAGCCTCCGTAAGCTGACGATCCAAAGGAAGTCTTAGGTCCTGCGGAATGAGAGACTGCCAGTGCTCCAGTACATAGCTCTAGTGTGGCCATTGCGGACCCGTATGGCCAAGCCCATCACGAGAATGATCTTCTACACCATCTGGAGCTCGAAGATGGATAGAGTGAAGAGGGAGGTGATGTTCAAGTCCCATGACAAGGGAGGCAAGGGAGTGCCACTGCATGAGGAGCACCCTGAGGACCAAAGACGAGAGCCATGCCAGCCTTCTGATGGCACACTTCTTCCTGTTGCCAACGTGGAGGCGCCTCGGATGGGCAGAGTGGGTAAGAGACCTCCCTTACACCTGGGACACATTGTGGTTCTACAAGGAAGTAGAGAAGTTTGTCAAGGAGTTCGGGCTGAAAGATGATGCCCCAGCCACGTGGACGCCAAAGATCGTCCAACACCAGATACATGCAAGGGACGCCAGTGAACCGATCGGCACCCTCCTCTCTGCCACAGCAAACCACGTGTGGGAGAACGTCGCCTCTAAGCGCCTGACCAACCAGCACAAAGACATCGCCTGAATGGCCATCCAAGGAGGACTTGCCAGTGAGAGCCTTCATGCACCAAAGAGGGCTCAACCAATACAGGTCCTGCCTGAGAGGGTGCACCATGGACGAGACGATCTACCATCTTGTCAGGGAGGGGCATATGCACAGGACCTGCTGAAGGCCGTAGGCATGGAGCTTAGGGCCTAGATACCCACATCATGCATCACCGCGGACTCTGTGATGTCTGGTCTGTTCTCAGGGACACAAGCCCTAGGGGACCTCCAGGGCTGCTGGAGACTCCTGTGCTGTTTTAAAGATGTTCTTCTGTTTTCCAGAAACAGCCTGGTAGTAAGGTAGGAGGGGTCATCGACCCTTGTGTGCCGAAAGATGATCCACAGCCTCCTGCATGACTACACTGCACTGGACGGATCTGATGAAGACAGTGACGACTAAATCTGAGGACCCAAAGAAGTCCCCTTGCACCCTTACACAGGGGTGCCCTGGAAGGCTCGGGCAATGAAGAAGACGATGACGACAGCTGAGGACCCAAAGTTGTCCCCCTGCCTTTACCTGGAAGGGGACCGGAGGGGCCACTAACCTGTTTTTTCCTTTTTTACTTTAACCCAGGAACTGGACCGTGACAGGGGAGAAGGCTTAAGACAGTTGGAGTAAATGTAGGTATTTGACAAACGCGACCATTTCCCTTCACAGGTAAAAGGTCAATGGGATAGCTTGTGCACTGGTTGTCATATTTGTTACCAACGACTTACGAATGATAGGGTATTGTGGAAGGTGACAATTGATGTATCTGAACAAGAAACGAGGCCCTGACAAAGTGGCAAAAAAAAATTTCTTATCAGTTCTTATCATCGCTTCTCTGCCTTTTGGCTAAGATCACAGGTAGGTTTACCTAGTCTGGGGTCGAGCTGGGAGGTTTGACTCAGATCCCCAACACTTGATGGTGCTGGTCCTGCACTCTTTGGCTAGACCGAGGCCAGGCTGCGTGCTAACAGGTGAAGGGGTGAGGGGTCCAGGGGAAACTCGGAGGAAGCCAACTAGGGGGCTGGGACTCGTGTCTGGCTTGTCTGGTGTGAGGCTGCACCACCTGGAACAGCGGAACCTAGGGGACACCTGCATCACTGCCACCAATGGTCTTTACAGATAGCTATAGAGATGAGGATTACCGGACAGCCATTTCCACGCCACGACCAGCCGCCCGCCTGCCGACCGGGCTACTACTTCACTGATTACCACATACCAGATTGCCGTTTTTCGTCTTGCTACCCACCCACCTTCGTAACGAATCTGGCCATTGCTGGGGCCACCACCAGACGAACGCCCCCCTGCATCGGAGCCAGGGCCATCATCGCCAGCAGCAACTGATCCGCTGCCTACCACCTAAGCTGGCCGCACATAGGACCCAGAACCTTGGAGGGTGTCCGGAGAGCGGAAGAACCAAGCCAGGCAAAAGTACTGCATCTGTTCACTGCCGGGGCCACCCCCTAGATGAACGGCTCCCTGCATCAGAGCCAGGGGCCCACATTGCTGGCAGCAACAGACCCGCTGCCTACTACCCAAGTCGGCTGCACAAAGACTCCGAGCCACGGGGACACAGAGCGAAAGAACCGAGAACTGAGACAGGAGAAACTCACCAGAAGACTCACTTTAAAAAGGGGTCGCTGGCCAGATCCCCACTGGGACTCCACATAATTGCTGACCAACGGTGCCCTAGCCATGCTACACAGTGCCATCACCTGCACACTGATACAATAGCGGAGCACCCGGAAACGCAGGACCTCAGATCAAACAGCAAAACCTGAGTCACCTGGCACCACTGCAGAACGAGGTCCCCATCAACCCCAGAAGACACTGTGTTGGCCAGCTCAAACCCCGCCTACACAGCAGAGGTCGGAGGCTTGAGCCCAAGACGCCCCAGAGCCACAGGACCGCCATCAAGAACAGCAGCACCACCAGCCCCAACCCCACTGGCCTGTGCGCCACCCCACCGTTCCAGCACCCCCCTTAGCCACAGGATCTTGCCAGCAAGTCCACCAAATCCGGCATGATCTATGAGACGGGACATTGAGCCCAGCACCAGGTTAGCACAGAGGCATCTGCTACAACATGGAGTGGCCACGCAATTCCTGCCAGCAATGCGGGTGCCGGGCAACAGAGGTTCCCATGGCCAACACAAGCAGCAACACCAGGTGAGTTCTCATCCCCGCTGCCCTTTATGCGGGTCAGGATACAGCAGACACCCACATCCTCTGTCGCCTCTTGAACAGGGCGCCTAAACCTCCTTTTCATTGTTTAAACGCTGCGCTGCCTCTGGAAAAGAGATCAAATGAAGGTAACATTTTGTTAATCCCCCAGGTCACGAGGAGGGTGTCCTAATCTTATGCCCACCAAACACAGGTCTTTTTATACCCCCTCCATCTCCCCACGCATGAGCGTCAAGAAGGGTCTGCCAGTGTCTTCCTTTAAAACTTCTGTAATACAATTACATGCTTTATGCAGGGATCGGACCGTCAGGCTGAACTTGTGCACCACATCCCATCTTTTAACCAATCTTCTAACCCAGGAACTCTATAAGCCTCACTGTCTCCATTTAATTTATAAAGAATTTTCATTGCTTGCACAATTGCTGTCACAAAGTATAACCCTGTTCTCCGACAGGTACCATAGCACTCATTACAACAATCAACATGAAGTGTTTCCACTTCTCTTTAGACGCTCTAGATTGTTTGCAGAGATGCGGCAATACTTACGGGGGCTTATAATAGCTCGTCTATGATCTCAATCTTCACTGCTTTTCAAAGGATAAGTAATAGTAGGACATGATTGGCGTCATGGCTCGTTTCTACTCTCAGCATTTTTGAAGAGACAAATTACAGTAGGACGGTACTGACGTCCGATACTTTCAGGGACTTCGTGTGTAGGATATAGGATACCACGCCTCAAAGCCGCTTCCTATTTACTCAGAATATTATTTCAGAAGGGTGGATAAATTACACATATATTTTAAAGGTCTCTTCGGAAATCTTGAACTTATTAGCCAATACCTCATCTTGACCTTTCTATTTGATCCCTACACAGGACCAGCGGCACTATACCGCTGCTTTAGCCTTGAAAAAGTCACTGGTGTGACGAAACATGTGCCAGCTGTTCTTTCCTGACTGGCTGTTTTTCCGGATTGAAAATACAAGCTTCTATGAGAAACAACACTTGGCTCTGGTTTTTAAATTATAGAATGTACTGATTACTAAAGGGAAGTGGAAACACTTCCTGTTGATTGTTGTAATGAGTGCTATGGTAAAATTGTTGTACAGTTTGGATTACGGACACAGCTGCACATTACAAGAGAGGTGCGATCTAATATCGATCACTACCCGTTCCAATTGCCTGTTCTCTGACAGGTTGCAAAGGTTTTCATTGTTTGTACACTTGCTCTCACAAAGCATAACCCTGTTCTCCCACAGGTTGCAAAGAGTTTTTATTGCTTGAATACTTGGTTTCACAAAGTATAACTCTGTTCTCCCACAGGTTGTAAAGGTTTTCTTCTTCCCCCTTTTCTCTCACTAACACCCCTCACCCCTATTGCAATAATGTGATCATTTGTATTATGTAAGGTTATTACTGTATGCTTTAATTCTATGCTTAGACATGGCCACCCATAATGGGCCACATTTAGTGGCCGACTCGGCGCGCAGAGATGATTCCTCAAGCAACACAGTACAGTTTGAATTAGAAGGAGAAATTCTAAAAGATCACTTGAAAGATCTTATGAATGATGTACTAGTAAAGCAATTTAATTTACAGGCCAGGGACCTAAAACACATGGCAGAATACAATAAGCAAGGGATATACGATTTTACCTTTATTAAACAGGAGACAGGCAATGGGCTTTTTGATACCGGTTAAACAAAGGGGTAAAAGGTTACTTCCCTGAGCCACCTGCTGAAATCGCTGTATATGTATTTATGTGTATTCCATGGGTGGTCTCACCATGGGATATTGACAAATTCCTGCAAAGATACTGTTCAAAAGTTAGAGGTGATATGGAACTTAGAAACCAATGGGGCATCAGGAATGGATGCAGGAAATTCAGGGGAGAAGCATTTGGCATAGGAGGATACTGCCACTTGCCCAATACCTTTGCCATAGGACCAAACAATGGGTACTTATATTACCAAGGTTAGCCAATCTTCTGCAGGAAATGCAGAAGATTTTGACATACTAAAGAGGATTGCAAACATTATGGCTGCTGTAATTGTGGCCAGGAATCTCACCCCACCCATGAATGCCCAGTACCTTAGGAATGCAATCTATGCGGCCTGACTGGCCACCTGTATTGGAAATGCCCAGATAAAAAGAAATCTTATGCTGCAGCAGCAGACAACATTTAATCCATTTGGGGAAATAAATCTTCCATTTTACAAACACTTCAACAAAGGAAACCCAATCACATAAAACAGACTATGGATTGATCATCATCCCAGCTACCACTGCCTCACAAAAGGAACCTATTGCTACCCCAACCACTCAGCAGCAAAATAACAATCAGGCCAAGCCAACAAATGCCACTTCAAAGACTAACAAAGAAAATGAAATCACCAGGTCAGACAATACCCCTCAAATAGGACCAAATGCAAACTCAAGGTCAGGAATCCCTGAAACGGAAGACTCACTGCGGGATCTCCAAAATGACCTCCCGCAATATGAAGAAGAAGGGGAACAAGAAGCAGAAAATCACACAGAAGACTCCTTGCAAAACCTCACCCTGAACATCTCCACAGTCCCAGAAATGCAGGAAGAGATCCAGGAAAAAACACCCACTACCCAAACGAAAGCATCTTCTAGTGGGACTGAAACCCTAAATGAGGATCAGGACAATTCATAGATTACACCAGCATACGAGATGAAGAAACAGACACAGAAACACCAAAAATCTTTAATTCTTTCCCAAAGAAGTGGGGAAAAAGTGGCAGGTAAAAAAACAAGCAAAACCAAGAGAAGACTAAGGAAACAACAAAAGCAGAACAACAAGAAATACATGGAAAACAGAGAACCAGAAGGAAGATCTTCTCCAACACATACACAATAAGGGAAAGAAAAAAAAAAGAATTAAGCAAAATCTGCTTTGAACCCCTAGCTGGCCTCTCAGAGACAGAGAACTTATCAACAATTGAAGAAAGCTCTAGGCCACAAAAAAACCCTCCCCAAACCCAGACAGAGGAGATCCTCTTTGTGTCATCTCCCTTTTTTAGGGAGCATCGAAGAAATAGACGCCAGCAAGAATCACAAACCTTGTCTGTGTTCGAAGAAAGTGACAAGTAAAATATACCCCTCTGTAATTTCCACATGATGTTTACACCAATGACTTTCACCATAGTAACCTTTAATGTTAGAGGCATAAAACAGCCCATTAAAAGAGCCGCTATCTTAGAAAATTGCAAGATCATCTAAGCAGATCTCATCCGCTTACAGGAATGCAACCTGCCACAAATGCAAAGCTACCAAAGTAATGCAAAAGAGTGGCAAATGGGTCCCTCTGCATGGCCAGGAGGGGGAGAACAAGAATGTTGGTGTGACAGTTTTGAGCAAAAACAAAAACATCCTTTTACTCAACGAAAACAATGTAAGACCAGGGAGAGCTCTGATGGTAAATATGAAAATAGGAGAGCACCCCCTTAGAGTATGCAACATATATGCAACAAAATACAAGAATGAAAGATTGGGGCTATTCAAAAATGTTGACTTCTTTCTTACAGGTACGACTCCCACCTTTATAGCTGAAGATTTTAATTGTATAATGCACCCCGAGGGCAGGAAGGGTACCAGTATAGGATACAAACTAGATAAATCTTCCACAACATGGCTTAAAATATCACAAGATTTATCTTTAAAAGAGTCTTATGGGGATAACAGCCCCAATGGTACAGATATGATGTGGAAGTCAGACTTTGGATATACGTCTTCTATAATAGATTTTGTTTGTGCCTCAAAATCAATCTCATACGCAAGCGCACACACAGAAAATAGTTCACTCTCAGATCATGACACTTTATTTATAGTGTGTGTTCTGGATTTAAAAAACAACAAAGGCCCAGGTATCTGGAAGCTAAATGTATCTATTTTAGAAGAGAAAGCGATTGTCACAAACTAAGAAAAAGAATATAAAACATGGTGTGATTCAAAAAATAACAATGTATAAAGTAAAATGGTGGGAATGGGTGAAGAAGAAGAGTAAACGTGTTTTTATCAATGCAAGCAAGAGAAAAGCTCACACCAAAAGAGAACCCTACCAAGAGATACAGGACAAACTACAACTGTTAGAATGATTTAAAGACTCAGGCATAGATGTATCTGATGATTTAGAAGGAACTAAAAACAAACATAAAAAGTGGTTTACAGACAAAGGTAAACAAACCATCTTCAACTCACGAGTTAAAGTCTTCAAAGAAGATGAAAAATGTTCAAGGTTCTCCTTTAAAAAAAAGCATCCATACCCATAAAGAAATGAACGAAATCTTGAACAAAGAAGGGGTAATACAGAAAGGCAAAGCAAACATACAAAGCATTGTACAAGACTACTATAACACCTTGTATAAAGAAAAAGATATGGTACCACAAGAATGCTCTAAATATCTAGACACCATTGAAAATGTTTTAACTTACGAAGAAACAACTTTCCTACAAAGGTCTCTAGATGGTGAAGAATTCCTTGAATCCCTATCCCAGTGTTCCCCTCTTTCCTCCTCAGGAGAGGATGGTCTCCCATGGGAATATTACAAGAAATGTTGGCAAATACTATGCATTGATTTCATGGACATGGTAAAGGAATGCATAGAGAGAAAGGCTTTCCCCCCATCCTTTTCTAAAGGAGTCATCTCCCTCATATATAAGAAAGGCCTGAAAGAAGACCTAAAAAAGCTGGAGACCCATCTCCTTGCTTAATGTAGACAGTAAACTAGTGACAAAGGTGCTAACGAACAGGCTAAAGAGAGTATTGAAGTCAGTCATCAATGAGAACCAATCCTGTGCTGTCCCCAAGAGGAAGGTGTGGGATAGTCTAATGACGACAAGAGAAACAATTAGACTCGCAGTAGAGCAGAACCAACCTCTAGGTGTTTTGTCCTTGGACTTGCAAAAGGCATTCGACAATGTCTCACACGACTTCTTTTTTAATTCCTAGCTAAAATAGGTATACCCACCACCTTCATTGGTATTGTACAGGCCTTATACAGAGAGGCATCCAGTCAGATGAAAAAATGTACACGGTTCTTTTTAAAAAAAAGCATCCATACTCTTTAAAGAAATGGATTAAATTTTGAATAAGGAAGGGGTTTTACAAAAAGACAAAGAAAACATACAAAAAACTGCACAAGATTACTATAACACATAAGAAAAAAGAAATTGTACCACAGAAAGTCTCTACATACCTAGATACCATTGAAAAAGTTTTAACCATTGAGGAAGAAATGTTCCTACAGCAACCACTAGTGGGCGAAGAAGTCCTTGAGACCCTGTCCCAGTGTTCTCTTCACTCCTCCCCAGGAAAGGATGGACTCCCATGGGAATACTACAAGAAATTTTGGTCAATACTATGTGTAGACTTTATGGACATGGTAAAGGAATGTATAGAGAAAAATGATTTCCCGTCAGCCTTTTCTAAAGGAGTCATTTCTCTCATATACAAGAAAGGTGTTAAATAAGACCTCAAAACTGGAGACCTATCTCCCAACTTAATCTAGACAGTAAACCGGTTACAAAAGTATTAACAAACAGGCAAAAAAAAGTATTGAAATTGGTCATCAACGAAAACCAATCCTGCGTAACGAGAGGCAATAAGACTTGCAGTAGAGCAAAGCCAACCTTTGGGAGTCTTATCTTTGGATTTGCAAAAAGCAACAATGTCTCACACAAATTTCTTTTCAAAGTCCTAGCTAAAATGGGGATGCCTTCCTCCTTCATTGGAATTGTTCAAGGGCTATACAGAGAGGCATCCAGACAGATTCTAATAAATGGGTCTCTCTCAGAAGAGATAGAAATTGGATCCGGGGTCAGACAAGGATGTCCTCTATCACTTGGCCTCTTTATATATGTAATAGAACCACTGTTAAATTGAATTAGACAAGATGAGAACATCAAAGGTCACTTTGTCCTAGGAGGGGGCAGGAAAAGGGTCAAATGTATTAGCTATGTGGATGATGTAACAATCTTTTGCAATGATGCTCATGAAGTAAATAGGTTCACAACACATGCCTCTTCCTTTTTCAAAAGCCTCAGCACTGGAAATCAATAATGAGATATCAGTCTGTATGGCCATAGGCCAGTGGGATAACCTAGCCAAATCCCCTGTCACTGTTACAAAAGACCCTATCAAAATACTCTGGGTTCATTTCAGTACAGACATAGCTAATGAGCAAAATTGTCCTGTGAAAGAAAAAAGTCTGAAAAAATGTATCTTTGGAAGCTAAGAAACCTTACAATAGAAGGTAAAGTTCTGATTGTTAAAGCAGTCATACTGTCTATTCTTTTGTATATTGCAGTGGTTTTCACACAAAAACTGCAATGCTAAATGGTTTGCAAAAAAAAAGATTTTCAACTTTGTGTGGAATTCTAAAATGGAAAAACTCAAAAGAGAAAGCATGTATAAACCTAAGGAAAAAGGAGGGAAAGATGTCCCCAATCTGGAAATCTTTTTGTTTTCTAAATACTTGCAGCTAAGTTTAAGTGCCCCTTGAACGGAAAACATGTTTGTTGCAGACTATAATATGTATTCAACTGCCCTAATGTTGGAAAAGCACGACTTGATTCAATTAAAAAACAGCACACCCAACTGTTTCTTGACCCCAAGATTTTTGGACCGTTGAAAGTTATCATTGAGCATAGCTAAGGAAAAACATTGACTTTAAAACCTGTTTGAGAAAGAACTCTTTGAAACAAGAACTCAAAGACTCTGACACTTTACTCATGGCAAACAACCTGTCGGAAAAACAATCCAGAGAAGTTTGGAAACAGATGAACAATAAAAACCTGTCCAATCACCAAAAATATATCTCATGGATAGCGGTAACGGGGTGCCTACCAGTAAAGACATTTCAACACAGAAGGAACTTGGCCAAGGATGCCAAATACCCCAGATCATCATGTGTGGTAGAGGAACGCATTCTACACTTTCTATGGAACTGTTTTATTGCACAGGAAGGGTGGAAGAAAATAGGGAAACTAATTAAGAAACTCACCAAACAAACCTCACTTTCTTACGAGTTAATCTTCTATTTTATTGGCATGTCATGTCCAAAGGAAAAACACATCATGCTATGGAGACTTATAAACTGTGTCAAAGAAAGCCTCTGGGCTTCAAGAAACCTTAAACTTTTTAAACACAAAGAGATCACCTCAGATAACTGCATTAAGATGGCACTAGATAAAGTACAAACGTATATTTTTGTGGATGTGAGGAGGGAAGGTCAAGAATGGGCCTTTAACAATTGGAAACAAAAAGACTGGTCAAAACTAATAAATAGCCACATACAATAAAAATGTGTTAAATAAGCAAATGAGATAATCTTGATGGAAACTTTGCACATGTCCCAGCTGTGTCTCTATCATGGACGCAAAGTCAAATGATGCCCCCATATTGGATTGGCTTTCCTGTAAATATGTCTATATTTTAAATGAAGCCCTTTGGAATAAAAAAAAAAATCTGTTCTTATCAGTTTAATATTTGATACGTTCTCTATCTGGAGACCATATACTAAATTGATTTTTGGAACAGGGAGATGGAATAGGAGCTTGCTATGCCCACTCCACGCATCAACCTGGCATTGCAGTACCTCCAGGAATGGTGCACTTCCTCACCCAGGGAAAACAATGTTGTTGAAAGACAGACGAGAAAACGAAAGTATTGCTTCACTGCCATACTCTGTAAAGTGAAAACAAGGAAGGCTTGGGTCCTGTATTCCCCAGACTGGACCACCCAAATATTGAAATCACAGAAAAGTGTCAAGGGAGGTTTATTTTAAATATTCGCGTTAAACCTGAGACCACTAATTCTGAGGTTTTTGAGCATTTATTCTGCTTAGTTTTGATAATTCAAAAAGGCATTCATAAATCAATTGGACATGTCTTTTAAAAGGAAACACCACATTAGTAAATCACACAATTGCAACACATTTATATGCATGCTTTAGAACCATTTCTTTTGTGAGACAATATATACAACACATACATAATACCGAACGTTATTTATGACAAAAATATATACAGCAAACCAATGATCACAAGACAAACATCGATATAAATGTGTTGCAATTGTGTGATTTACTAATGTGGTGTTTCCTTTTAAAAGACATGTCCAATTGATTTATGAATGTCTTTTTGAATTATCAAAACTAAGCAGAATAAATGTTCAAAACCTCAGAATTAGTGGTCTCAGGTTTAACACGAATATTTAAAATAAACCTCCCTTGACACTTTTCTGTGATTTCAATACTCTGTAAAGTGGCGCTAATGTGTTTGGATGCGAATAAAACAAAGCTGGCCACTTTGCGGTCACCGTGTCTTGCTTTATTTATTTTGGAATGTAGAAGTAATATTCCCTTTGGTTTTCAGATCATTCACACCTTCTTCTCCACTCCATTCCACATTCACTCAAATTTCTTAAATACAGCTTTAAACACCCTATTTAATAGTTGTAGTGCCACGAATACTCCAGTAGTGGACAAATATAGTATGTTTATAAAACATTATGTACAAAAATACTCCCCACAATATTAAAAATTCAGTTTGTACATAAAAACCATTTCATGGATATAAGACACTGCCAGGAAACAGTCAGCCATAGAAACGTGAGCAATGGGGGCATGTAATAAAAAGCCGACATTCGGTGCCCGTGGTCTAAACAACACATTGAAAGCAAGCCGCATGGACGTCAAGGAAATTTAGGAAATTCAGGTAAGCGGTTTCTACGGGGGGCTGGCCTGGACTATAGAGTTGGGTTTATTAATTCTAACATACAAGAGAGCAGCTAGCTTAAAAATGAGCATTTTCTGATATTGTGTTATCTCTGGTATTCAGAATAACTTATTTCACGGAGGCAGACTGACCGTGGCCCCTATGACTTGGACACTGGGAATTTGACTTTGGCCCAGGACACTGTGAAGTGCACCCACCAGAACTAATTATTTATAGTAGGAGGTATGGCAATGTTATCGTTTCTCTTAATAAATAGTGTAATATTAAACTACATTGATGTGAAAAATATCAAGACAGTGTTTTTAACCATTATGTAAGTAATACGCATATAAAAAATATTACAAGATATTTAATACCTTTTAAAAAATTTTTTTTTTTTAGAAAGTAATGAATAATTATTATAAGAGGATGCAGAATATTTATTCCCAGTATTTATATATATATTTTTTAAATATAGAGAACATAATATTGGTCCTCTCTTATCACGTCGCTGATAGGGACATTGTCGACATCACTAAGGAGGTCATTATGATGGCGGACGGAAAAACAACCGACCGCCATGGTAGCGGGAAATCACCGCCCGCCGCTACCGCGGTAAAACCGACGGCTAGATTATGATCTTTGGCGGTAAAAATCCAACTGCGGCGGAAAGGAGACCCGAGAAACCGTCGTTCGCCTGCGGAGAAGGCCCAAACCCGTCCGCGGCGGTCGGTCTCGCAGTGGAAACAGCCCAAACGACCGCAACCACAGCGGACACACCGCCATCGAAATTATGACATTCCCGACATCCCCGCGGTGCAGTGCGCTGTTACCGCCCGCCGCGGTCGACAACATTGATGAATCAGTGAGACGGCGGAAGCGCCGTAGCCAAGCCACCGCTGCGGACGCTCCGTTAAAAAAATGGCGGTCGCGAGAAAATCACACATCATGACCACAAAGTGCACCAACCAAACAAGGCATGCACCCAAAAATACCTAACACAGCCCAAAGACACACCCCCATGGGAAACTCAAAAACTACAAATACCAGGTTCACACACACACCACACCTGCTACCAATACCCCATCCTGACACACCCACAGACACCAGTATAAATCCAGCCCCCAACAGACCACAATCCTTTGCAAAACTCCACAACTGAGGGGACATCCACCACAGATGACAGGAGAGGCAAATCTGCACAACACACACACATCACCACCACCACCACCACTTCCACACCTGCACCTCTAACACCTTTGCACAGCACACACCATACACATCACAACCACCACTACCACTTCCAAACCTGCACCTTAAACACCTTGACACATCACAAACCATGTCACCACAGAGAATGCCCAAATTCACTGAGAGTGAGTTGAGGGTCATGGTTGATGAGATAATCAGGGTAGAACCACAATTGTTTGGTAACCAGGTCCAACAGACACCACTAGCAACAAGAACGCTAATGTGGAGAAGGATAGTAGAGAAGGTAAATGCAGTAGGGACCGTGCCACGCAATAGAGATGAAATCGTGAAGAGGTGGCACGATCTGAAGGCAGTGGTCAAAAAGAAGAGAGCCAAGAACCATGAGCTGGCTCACAGGACAGGCAGTGGCCCTCCTGTTCCACTCAAAACATTCACTGAATGGGAGGAGAAGGTGCTTGGCATTCTACATCCAGAGAGTCTCTCAGGAATAACCGGGGGAGTGGAGGCTGGTAAGTACAAACAAATGCCTAACATCACACAAATGTTCTGTCTTGCACTACTACAAAGTAATAGCTCCTAGGTACAAATGTATTCATGTGCACAACACTCCCCCAACACATCTCTCACAGATTCAACAGACACTCCCCCTGAAGCCCCCAAAGGTAGCTAGCAACATCACCATGGGTACATGTGTACATGCTGCCAGCACTACAACTCCCACCAGGGCCCCTTGTCCCACAGCTGAGCAGGAAGGAGCCCTCCCCCCACCCAGAAGCATGCCTCAGCCATTGTGTGCTTCACCCTCACCTAACAGGTAGGTAGCCATCTTTATAGGGAGGTGTCTGTGGAATAGGGAGGCCTGCACTACAACTCCCACCAGGCCCCCTTGTCCCACAGCTGAGCAGGAAGGAGCCCTCCCCCCACCCAGAAGCATGCCTCAGCCATTGTGTGCTTCACCCTCACCTAACAGGTAGGTAGCCATCTTTACAGGGAGGTGTCTGTGGAACAGGGAGGCCTGCACTACAACTCCCACCAGGCCCCCTTGTCCTACAGCTGCGCAAGATGTAGCCCTCCACCACAACCCATGTGCCAACCATAGCATTGCTCACCTGAACCTAACAGGTAGGTAGCCATCCCTACAGGGAGGTGGGTGGGTGTTTGGGAAGCCTGCACTACAACTCCCACCAGGCCCCCTTGGCCCACAGCTGAGCAGGATGGAGCACTCGTCCCACCCAGAAGCATGCCTCAGCCATTGTGTGCTTCACCCTCACCTAACAGGTAGGTAGCCATCTTTACAGGGAGGTGTCTGTGGAATAGGGAGGCCTGCACTACAACTCTCACCAGGCCCCCTTGTCCCACAGCTGAGCAGGAAGGAGCCCTCCCCCCACCCAGAAGCATGCCTCAGCCATTGTGTGCTTCACCCTCACCTAACAGGTAGGTAGCCATCTTTACAGGGAGGTGTCTGTGGAATAGGGAGGCCTGCACTACAACTCCCACCAGGCCCCCTTGTCCTACAGCTGCGCAAGATGTAGCCCTCCACCACAACCCATGTGCCAACCATAGTATTGCTCACCTGAACCTAACAGGTAGGTAGCCATCCCTACAGGGAGGTGGGTAGGTGTTTGGGAAGCCTGCACTACAACTCCCCCAGGCCCCATTGGCCCACAGCTGAGCAGGATGGAGCACTTGTCCCACCCAGAAGCATGCCTCAGCCATTGTGTGCTTCACCCTCACCTAACAGGTAGGTAGCCATCTTTACAGGGAGGTGTCTGTGGAATAGGGAGGCCTGCACTACAACTCCCACCAGGCCCCCTTGTCCCACAGTTGAGCAGGATGGAGCACTTGTCCCACTCATAGGCATGTGACGTCTGTGCAGCCGCACATGACACCATGCCACTTAGTCCACAGTCACCGACACAAATAATGCAAAACAGTTGTGTTGTAGTCACCATGCACAAGTCTCTGTTCAAAATTGACCCACATTCTGTACACTGTGCCAGGCATCACACACTGCAACACTAACAACGATCATGCTGCCCTGCAGCAGTGTCTGGCCATTTTTTTGCAAAGTGCAAATCACCCATGTCATACCACAGTGTTGCAATGTAAACAGTGGAAGTGCACTGTACCCAAAACTACACTGCAGCTGGGACTCACAATGCTAAACTAAGCACATCCCAAATGTCCTGCAACACACCCAGCTACCACAGTGCTGCACTGAATTGCAGAACAGCACCTTGTCTGAATAAAATTGTCAAAGGTGTCTTGTTTGGACCACCAATGTGTGTATGCATTGACAATGTTCACATCTCACACTGTCTGTCTGAACAGTGCTGGTATAGACTGGCCCCAAAAGCACACATTGTCTGCACAGGGCTGAGTACATCTCTCACACACACCACTGTTGACCACAACATGTCAGTGTATGGATGCCCTGGAACAACTGCTTCACCAGTACTGTGCTCATGTTTTCAGGTCCCCAAATACCATGAAACCATGACAGTGTGGAAATGTATGCTGGGTGAGATGTTCACCCTGCTGTCTGTCACCACTGTGCTACGAGACTATACCCCTTGCCCTATTGTGCCTTCAAATGTCGGGGGAGTGAACCCCACAGCCAGATAGGTGAGACAACAGTGATGGGGGGGCTATACCCCATGCCCTATTCTCCCTTCAAGTGTTGGGGGACTGAACCCCACATCCAGATAGGTGGGACAACAGTGATGGGGGGCTATACCCCATGACCAAATGTAATCTGAAATCAATGGGTACAAAAAGCCACACACACATTATGCTCACCACACGCACATTCCATCCAAAGATTTCTACCAAGTCATATAGCCATGTCATTGCTCACCTCCACCTCAAACGGTAGTTAGCCATCTTCACAGTGAGACGGTGTAGTGTGTTTGGCTATCCGTCCCACAAAATGCAACATGCATGCTGTTCCACCACTATGGATGATGGGACATTACACCCCCAATAAGAATCATGTGGCAGGCAATGTATGCTACCCACCCAACTCACAGGTAGGTAACCGCATCTCACAGGTCGTGCTGTGTGGGGCTGGGAAGCTTGCACAACAACTCACACTGGCCCACCTGACCGTCAGCACACAAGACCCATTACTTCCTGGCACCAACATGCATGTGTCAGTCATTGCAATGTACACTGCAAAAGAACTGGCATGTGGACATATCATGCTGACTTGTCCCACACTGGACCAAGATGGAAGCCCTCATCATACACACACAGAGAGATCACTCAAATACAAGGAAAAAACAGCAAACACAACATATCAACAGCCACAACATGCAGCCATATATGAATTTAAAAAAACATGTTGGCATAGGACACCAGGCCTCTCAATGCACAACTGCACACCCAGATAGCATTGGCAACTATAGTGTGCACACACCTAAGAAAATGAAACTGTGACAGCAACCAAAGTGTGAAAGTCTGAAACACATGTAGATGGAACTCCGAGCACAACCATGCACACCACTACATGCCATCTGACAGTAGCAGTGGTCCAGACCACCTAGGATCTAATTAAAGCAAACTTAAGCATGTCTGGAATTGCAAATACAGATATGTACACCACATTGCAAAGGTATGCTTGAGACTACAATGTTCACTCAATGTGCTGAGTAAACCGCTGCAAGGGCTCAACAAGTGACACATACACGTAAATGGATGACATATGATTGATCAATAACTGTATGCCAACATGAGACTGTCAATGTTAAACAATTATATTGTGCATGTCATGTCTTGACAACTCCCAATATGGACAAGTATGCATGTACCACAACAACTTGTAATGCATCACTGGATGTCGGTCAATGCAAATTTGTACAGTGAACAACTGCTGGATGTACAAACAGTTGATGTAACACTGCTAACACAAACTTTGCTGGGTGCAACACAATGACCATTTCTCATCTGACCCACAGGTGACCAAGAACTCACTGCAGAGGATGACACCACCCTGCAGAGCCAGTCCCCCCGGAACAGAGACAACTGGATGAGGACTCCCTGGATTCCTTGGATGAGGAGCTCCACGCTGGCCCATCTGGTGTGGCAGGCCTCAACCAGTCCCAGGCACCCATTGTCCCCCAACCACATCAGCTGCAGCCCCTGACCATCCTCTGACAGCTGCTGTCACGGCCTGTGTGTCAACCACTACCACCACCACCACCACAGCTGGCTGCAACACCCTCCCTGCCCCAGGGGTTGAGCAGCCCACTACATCGACTGCGGAGGCCAGGGAGAGGATGCAGCGGGCCAATGTGAGGACCGGACAGGACCGTGGCAGCAGTGCAGGTGGTCGGGACAGGGTCATGCAGAGGAGGACTGATCCTGGGACGGAAGCCCTGGGCCACATCGACAGAGTCCTTGGGGCCTACCAACAGGCCCAGGGACGAATGGGCCGGTTAGAGGAAGAATCTCGGGAGCACCTCTTGCTGCTGAGGTCCATGGACACACGCATGGGACAGATTGTGGACCTCTTGGGGCAGCTAGTGGCGGTTCTGAGGGACAGGCCAGCGCAACATTCTGCCCCTCCGCCTCCCCTGTTGGGCAGCAGGATGACACTTCATCATCCTCCCTGCGTCCACAGAGGGGGTGAGTCCTCAGACACCACTGTCCCTGCAGCAGTGGCCCCTCCAGTCAAGCGCAAAAGGGGCCGTCCAAGGAAAGGCCAGGGGGACCCACGTGCCAAAGCACCTGCCAAACGCTAGTCCCCGAGCCAGCTATGATGGCAGACCACTGCACCACTGCATTGACCTTTTGGACTATCCTTCACCACACTGCCATGTGAATGGCATCTATCTGTTGGACTGGGTCTCCACATCATTGTGGGGACTATTCAAGTATCTCATCTACCATGACTGTCAACTCACTTCTTCAATTTCCCCTTCACATTTTCTCCACCCTCGCATGTCACAATTGTAAATAAATACACCTTACACACATGTTGTTGTGTCTGCTCCGTCTTTAATACAGGATGTGCAACCTTCACCGTGTAGGACATGGTCCAGGGGAATGGAATGTAGGTAGGCAGTGAGATGCTGAAGGGACCTAGGGAAAACCGCAGAACAAGAGTCACTTGTATGGGTGTGGCATCGCACACATCACACAACACTTGTCAACAAGGTACTCAGATCTACAAACTTTACACAGAGCAACAGTCACCATAGAGACATTCTGTATCACACTAACCAATCACACATACATTGGCAGGCAGCAATGAGTCAACACAAAGCTGCAGTCAGCAAGCTCACATACACCCACACAGCAACTGCAACACCATCAGCCCAATTTGTCCCTTCTACATCGTCACTCACCTTCAAGTGAAGTAGCGGGTGATGAGCTGTCGACGCATGTGTTAGACTTGGCATCTTTTGGCGTGTTTCCCCTGACTTTTTGCTTTCTGACCTCCCGGTTTTGACTCTGTTTTTGCTGGTGTAATGATTCTGCGCACTTTCCTCACTGCTGTCCAGTGGGAAAGTGCAAGTGCTCCTGTATAAAATGTGTTATGAACTGGCATTTCCATGATTGGCCTATTTGGTTTATGTGTCAGTCCCTTGTAAAGTGCACTGCGAGTGCCAGGGCCTATAGACCAAATGCTATTGGTGGGCTGCAGCACTGAATTGTGCCACCCACGCAAACAGCCCGTAAAGCGTAACTCGGGCCTGCCATCGCAGAGCCTGTGCGCAGCCTGGGGCTGCCATAGTCGACTTGGCAAGTGCACACACTTGCAAGTCCCTAAACCTTCCCTTTTCTACATGTTAGTCACCCTAAGGTAGGCCCAAGGTACCCCTGTGGGCAGGGTGCGTTGTATGCGAAAGGTAGGACATGCCCTGGTGTGTGTGGCATGTCCTGATAGTGAATTACAGCCTAGTTCGTTTTTCACTATTGCAAGGCTACCTGTTCCCCTAGGCCAGAACGGGCAGTTTTGATTATTACAGCTTATAATCCTAACTGACCCCGGGAACATGGTAGAAATTCGAGTTTAGTATGCCTGGACTCAGAATGATAAAATGCATCTTTTAGTGAAGTTGGTTTTAACATTCTGTGTTTGAAAATACCACTTTTAGAAAGTGGGTATTTTCTTGTCTATGTCAACAACAAAGAGAGACCAAAGGGCAATATAGGTCCAGCATACGGGCCCTAGCATCAATAGCAATAAGAGAGTATGAGTTCCTGAAGTGAAGGCGGAAAACAGCGATGGAAGTATCAATAACTGGCTAACAAAAAGGAAGGATGGGGAATCCTTCCTTTTTGTTAGCCAGTTATTGATACTTCCATCGCTATTTTCCCGCCTTTCACTTCAGGAACTGCATACCCTCTTATTGCTATTTTTCTTGTCTAACCATCCAAGCCTGCCTCTGCGAGGTTGTGTATTCCTTGTCTGGAGTGTGAGTGACAGGGGCTGGGGATGCCAGGAGACAGGGTGAGTCAGCACAGGGCTGAATAGCAAGATCTACATGTAGATGGGTGGGAGGAGTTGCACCTGGGCCCTGAATAGGACAGTGCCTTCCCTCCACAATGCTGGCTCCACCTCCTGTGGTGCGTCTGATGTCCCTGGCCTACTCACTGAAAGAAGGGACGGAGACTTGTCAACAAAGTGCTCCAGAACTGGTTTGGACTAGGCAAAGGCCTCTCTGCCTTCAGAGAACAAAGGAATTTGGGATATAAATATTGGGGCCCTGACCCCATGAATTTAGATCTCGCTGGAATCAAGGAACCTGCCAAGACGAAGAGCTGGAAGAGCTGCCAGGAGGAGTACTGCCCTTTGCTGTGTTGTTGCTTTGTTGGGTTGGCCTGCAGCTGCTGCTTCTGCCTTGGGCAGTGAAAGGAAGGAAACTTTCTACAAACTTGTGCTGAGTATCTCCAAGGGCCTGGAACCGAGCTGGCCTCCTGTTAAGAAGTCTCAGGGACTACAAAGACTTCACAAGCCTCTGGGTACCGCTTCTGGAACGCTGTTTCAGTGGCCACAGAGGAAGGGAACTGCAACCGACTCCGTCAACCGAATCCATCCCTGACCGGTGACCTGTTTGCACCGCAGACCGCATCGCCCCGCTTCGCATCGCAACCCTGGTCTCACCTTGGGCGACGTCCGACGCCGCCAACACCGAGCCGCTGCTTGCACCGTGACCTGTGGGCACCGCAGTTCGCATCGCATCGCTTCACTGAACCAGCCGGACCCGACCGACGCAGTCGCTGCAACTGGCTCAAGAGTCGTGACCGCACCGCATTTGGGGCACCGCTCGCACGTCTGCGACGCACCGCTCTGACTCGCACCGCTGTCCGACGCCAGCTCCCGCACTCCGGCTTGGTCGCCTGCATCGCAACCTGTCAGCACCGGGGGCCTTGGCTGATCATCATCGTCATCCAGGATCAGGGGTATTGCCTTGCGAATGGCCAGGTTGTGGAGCATGCAGCATGCCACCACTATCTGACACACCTTCCCTGGCGAGTACATAAGGGCACCTCCAGTACGGTCCAGGCACCAAAATCTCGATTTTAGGAGACCAAATGTCCGTTCTATCACACGCCGTGTCCTCCCATGGGCATCATTGTATCGCACATCAGCTGGCGTGACGGGATTCCACAATGGGCTCAGCAACCACGGGCGGTTCGGATATGCCAAGTCACCTGGGTGTGAGAGACACAGATTAACCTTGCAGTCCCAAAATGCCACACAACAGCATGTCACACACACACCACTCTAATCCACCATGCATACTCACCCACAAGCCATGCACGCTCCGGAAGCAGATTGGCCATCAGCTGAGGAACGATGCTGCTGCGCAAGATGTGGGCATCATGGGCTGAGCCGGAAACTTGGCACACACGTGTGAGATGATCATGTCTGCCAGGCACACCACTTGAACATTTACAGAGTGTGAATGCTTCCTATTGCGGTAAACCTGTTCACGTGCCTGTGGTGGCACAAGCCCAACATGTGTGCAATCAATTGCACCAATGACATGGGGGATATGTCCAAGGGCATAGAAATCGCCCTTCACAGCCACCAACTCAGGCCCCCTGGGAAAATGGATATACCTGTCTTTGTAGAGCATCATGGCCGACAGGACATCCCTCAGCACCATGCTGAACATCGGCTGTGACATCCCGCCTGCACTTGCGACCGTGTGCTGGTATGAGCCTGTTGCAAAGAAATGCAGGCATGCCATCACCTTAGATGTTGCGGTGAAAGCTGTTGGATATGTCCGACGTGGCTGCAGGTGGGGCTCCAACATGGCACATAGGTTCTGCAGGGTTTGTCGGTCCAGCCTGAATTTGCGGATTATATCCTCATTTTCCATGTCTGCCAGGACTGTGAACGGACGATGGATATTGGGCCTCCTCCTCCTAGGACAGATCAAAGTGCACAGATGTCAATGCAGAGGAACATGAAATGTGCATCACATCAATTGTTTCTACAGACACATTCCCAAGTCTTACAACATGCACCATTAACCGACAGGGCACTTCACAAGTAGGTACACATCAGGCACACTACTCGTACACCTGTCCCCTTACCAGCAGCAATTATCTGTGCACCCCTCCGGCTCATTCGCATGCACAGTGTGATATACTAACAGATATGTGTGCATACCTGCGAGTATGACCCCCAGCATATGTTAATAATTGCAATACTACCCGAACACACCATGTTGCTGGCCCTGATACACCTCCCAACACAGGTTGCACATGGCACACATCAACTACACACTGACCACCGGCTGAGCGTGGGGGACACATGTGTGCATGTGCATTGGACAATGTGCCAGTTGCTGATGCCCCTAGTTCAGTCAATGAGACGACATTGTGCGTTACATTGCACACACAGACATTGACCATTATCTCCATATGCTATGCAACACATAAACTGGACAGTCTACATTTCATTACACAGCACATGTGACATGTGCGAGTGTATGTGCCCATGCAATGTATTGGCGACCCATATATGGTATGTGTTGGTGACGTGGAGTGACATGTCCCTTTTGTGCATTTGCCCTCATGAGAACCCTTCAATTGTTGAGACACTGGGCACTGTACATGTTGGCCTATGCAGAGAGCTGGAGGACACGTTAGGTGCAGCACAGCTACTCCACAACTCCATTAACGCTCACTCCAGGCACTGTCTGCCAGACATATGGCGGTGCCTAGCGCCTGGCCCCTGAGGTGTGTCACCGCCCATAACCCATGCACGATCGCGGGAGACACCGCCAGATATGTATGTGACAATAGCGGTCACCATGCACCGCTACCCAAATCACGGTCACTCCAGGCACTGTCTGCCAGACATATGGTGGTGCCTACCCCCTGGCCCCTGAGGTGTGTCACCGCCATGGACCATGCCCTTGCAGCCAATGGGAAGCAGCCTCGCGGTAGCCTGATGCAAGTTTGAAAATCGCGGTAGGCGTGCACCACCCCCGCGGAGGCGGTCACTGGAGGCATTCAAAAGATGCACCACCGCGGTAGCGCGCGCCTGGCCCCTACGGTGTGTCACCGCCATGGACCATGCCCTTGCAGCCAATGGGAAGCAGCCTCGCGGTAGCCTGATGCGAGTTTGAAAATCGCGGTAGGCATGCACCACCCCCGCGGAGGCGGTCACTGGAGGCATTCAAAAGATGCACCACTGCGGTAGCGCGCGCCTGGCCCCAACGGTGTGTCACCGCCATGGACCATGCCCTTGCAGCCAATGGGAAGCAGCCTCACGGTAGCCTGATGCGAGTTTGAAAATCGCGGTAGGCATGCACCGCCAATGCGGAGGCGGACATTGGATGTATTTGAATGAGGCAGACCTGGTACACCAATTGCAGCACCCTGGGACCACTGACACAGCCCCAGGGGCCTATATATGTGTGGGAGGGTGCACCACATTCCCACAGCTACCAGGGACTGCTGACTGACAACCCTCACCTGCTGCTGCTGCCTCAAGGGACTGCTGGCTGCCACCCTGCACCTGCTGCCTCAAGGGACTGCTGGCTGCCACCCTGCATTTTGGTGCTGCTGCTGCCTCAAGGGACTGCTGGCTGCCACCCTGCACCTGCTGCTGCTGCCACATGTCCATTGTGATGTCGAGGACTCAGAAGATCCGTGCCAGTCCCTTCACCAGCGAGGAGCTTGGGGTCCTGGTAGACGGGGTGCTTGCACAGTACCCAAGGCTTTATGGCGGCCCTAATGTCGTGGTAAGTCTCCCAGACTGTGAGTGAGGGTGCAGGGTGGGCACACGTGAGGTGGAGGTGCTTCGGTATGTGTCAGTGGTTGTGGGGCTCTGACATGCACTGCCTATCATGTTTACTACAGCGGGAAGGGCTTGGTGGGCTCTTTCACACGTTACCCTGCATGCCTATCCTGAGTGGAGGGACATGTTCTGTAGTGTAAGCCATACAGTGCAGCTTCATTTTGGTGATGCAGGAGTCTGGCCAGATATCGTTTGTGTGAATGGCTGTGTTGCTCCCAATTTACCCACTCAGTGTCAGTCCACCTGCCCTGCACAATCCCCGCCGAATGCCACATGTCCACATCACTGCATGTACAGTGTGTTCCATGTGTGTTTGGTTCACGCCTCTTCATCTAAGTCCCATCTCTGCCATGTAGATTGCACAGGAGCAGCCGTGGGAGAAGGGTGTGTGTATGACAGTTGTTGTCACTCTATGTGAGTTCCAGGACACAGTGAGGCTTTCACAGGGCTAGGACACTTAGGTCTGCGCAGTGTTGGACACAGTGAGTCCAACAACAAGACACATGTATTGCTATCTTCTCTATGTGTAGTTGTAGGTAACTGCAGACAGTAGCTGCGGCCAGACTACATGTTGCTGGCTGTGTTGGTATCCTGCATGTGAATGGGATGTGGAGGTACTGTGTCCACCATCGAACATGCATGCCTGTACGTCTGATTGACCAATGACAATGTACCATGTTCACAGCAATTGTTGGCTCTGTTACAGTTGTAGCTGGAGTTTTGGATGAGTCACTGTCGTGCTACTGCATTTTCGTTGTGTTGTCATTGTGCACTGTGTCACTGGAACCTCACCCCTCTTGTCTCCCATGCCTGCAGCTGAAGGTCCACCAGCGTAAAGCCGTGTGGAGGGCCATTGCCTCCAGAGTCCAAGATCTGGGTGTGTCAAACCGAAGGCGCACCCACTGTCATAAAAGGTGGGACGACATTTGCCGGCTGAGCAAGAACGTGGCCGAGATGACGCTGGGGCTGCTCCCTCGGACTGGCAGGTTGGCTAGGCGCAGCATGACACCACTAATGGCCCGCATCCTGGCTGTCACACAACCTGAGCTGGACAGACAACTGAAGGAGCATCAGCAGCAAGCCAGGGGTGAGTATGTGTTGCAGGCTGCCTTTGGATGGGAGTGGGTGCATGTGTCTACAGAGTGTGCAAATTGTCAGCTGTGTGACGTTGGTTGTGTGGTGCAATGTTTTGTGAGTGGCCTCTGTGCTGGGTGTATGTGCCATGCATTTGCCCAAACAGTGCTTCATAAAGTCAGTTTTAGCACTGTGCATCTCTCTTACATTTGGAGTTGTGGCCTTCAGGTACCTTCTGCTGTGGGGTAGTGTGTAAATTCAGATGGATGGGAATGCCAGTGTGCCAACTGTGAATGCGTTTCAATGAATGCGTGCTATTCCAGACCTCAGATGTCTGCCAGTCAGACATCTGAGGCCAATGTGCAACAGTAGATGTGCCCATGAACTCGATATGGTGGATGGCATGTGTGCAGGGTCATTTGGGCTGGTATGTTGTGGTCTGTGTAGTCCCCTACTGCTCCATACATGTAGGTGATGTGCACCATGTTGTGGTGTTCATCCTTGCCAACATCGGGACAGTGTGTGTGCACAGGCCATTTTGCAGCTGTGTCTGATGTGAGCCAACAGCAGGATGGTGTGCTGGGTGAGTCACCTGGGGCACTTATGGCAGGATGTGTGTCGGACATGCACCGTTGGGTTGATATTTTGGGTGGCAAGATATATGTGTGCACAGGGTGGCATGCGATGTGCTACACACCTCTTCTAGGATGCAGATGTATTGGCACGTGTTAGTTCTGTTGATGCCACTCATCTCACAGTACTTCTCTCTCCTATGCAGCAGCTCCCGTATGTGCAGAGGGAGAGGGGACGGACACCAGTGGTGAGGCTTCCAGTGCAACAGCCGGACCGGAGCAGACTGACACAGATGTGACCAGCGCCGAGGAGGGGGACAGGAGTCTGCTAGAGGATTCACAGCCGGAGACACAAAGCTCTACCTCATCTGATGCCAGCGGTGACGCATCCATGTTGGGGGTACAGGGAACGGGGACTCGGCCTCCTCCTCCGCCACACAGCGTCCAGTGCCCAGCCTCCCTTCAACCTCCACTGGTGCTGCCCGTGTCCGCACGAGTAGGAAGGGAAGAGTCACCTTCACCCCAGGCACAGCTGCCCCAGCCCATGTCAGCCCTGCTGCCCTCAGTGCAGAAGCAGTCGAGCTATTGCGCCAGCTGTGTGTGGGGCAGACAGCACTTCTCAATGCCTTCCAAGAGCACGACAAAAAGTTGGGGCAGGTTATAGCTTTCATGGAGGGCATACATTCCGACGTAGGTGGGCTACACCGGTCTGTGCAGTCCTTGTCATCAACTGTGACAGCAGCCCTGCAACAGGCACATAGTCAGGAGCGGCTCCCAGCACTCGGTCCGGCCCCGTGTCACTGTGCACCTCTGACGACAGTGACAATGCTCAACGGACCCCAAAGTCCCGATACAGAACCCGCAGCACACAGGAGCAGCAGCAGCCCAAGCGTACTAGGGCGCAGACACCATCCCCACATAAAAGTAAGGCCACCCCAGAGCGCAGAGAGAAAAGCCCATCAGGCGACAGCAAGGGCCACAAAGCAAAGAACAAGCATCAGGGTCACAGGCCTCACCTTCCTCCCCCGCCAAAGACTCCCCTGTCCCAAAGACGTCTCGCAGAGGCAAACTGACAGTTTCCACACCCACTGAGAAGGTGTTGCCTGCAAACATTACACAGGATGAGGGCCCCATGGATAATCAATCCTTGACCTCCACTCCCATCCCAAGCCCTGTGAAGCCAGCACGGGAGGACACTGTAGGGGGCAAAGCTGGTGGACAGAGGGAGGCAGGGTGGCGGCAAACACCAGGCAAGCGCACAGCGGGATCGAGCATGTCCCCAGAGGGAGGCTCAACATCCACACCAGAATCAGCTTTGGTAGTTGGGTCACCTGTTGTGTCTGCCCCAGTTCCCCTCAATCCCCAGACAGGGAAGCCTTTCAGGATCCCCAAGAAGTGGAGAGGCACCCCTCCACAATCTCCGGCACACACTGTGTCTCACCAGGGCATGAGTCCACCTCCCCGGGCCACCACCCCACCTGGTCCAAGCAGCCCCCCAGCTCCCACAAGGACAGTTGGCTCTTCTACAGTTGTTACTCCCACTGCCCAGGGCAGCCCTCCAACTGACCCCAACACACAGTCCGCTCCAAGTCTGCCAGACAGCCCCATCTGAGTGGTGGTCACCCTCACACACCTGTCTGTCCACAGGGGTGCGTGTGATGCCCATTGTCAGGCCCATTACTCTGTTGCTGGGCATGGCATGGTAGAGTTGCATACATTCCCTGTGTAGCTTCTGATGTCACTTCTCTGCACAATGTCTTTGCCTTGTTGTTCAGTGCTGTTTGCCCCTTGCCTGTGCAGCTTCTCATGTACCTCACCTGCACTGTGTCCTGGCCACTGGCCTTGTTGTTCACTGCTGTGTGCCCCTTGCCTGTGCAGCTTCTCATGTACCTCACCTGCACTGTGTCCTGGCCACTGGCCTTGCTGTTCACTGCTGTTTGCCCCTTGCCTGTGCAGCTTCTGATGTAACTACTCTGCACATTGTACTGGCCACTGGCCTTGTGTTTCACTGCTGTTTGCCCCCTGCCTGTGCAGCTTCTCATGTAAATACTGTGCATATTGAAATGCCCACTGGCTTTGCTGTTGCCCAAATTTGTTGTCTCAGTCAATATGCAAATTGTGAATAAACACAGTTGGTCCTGCTGTGAGTTGTGTCAGTGTCCTTCCTGAATAAAGTTGTTTCTGTGTGTGCATGGTTTACTGTGTCACATGCTCAGTATGCCACTTCAACATTGCCAATGGGTTGTCTCACATTTCATTTTTTTTGCAGGGGTGGGAGGCACTTCATTTGTACCTGACTGTGATACTTATGGGTGCAGTGCAGGTGGTTGGCAATGAATTCTTGTTGTCATCTTCCTTCTTTGCTCATGTTATCTATGGTGGACACATGTCAGGTTTGTGGGCAATGGCAGCACAGGGTGGGAGTTTGGGCACAGGCTTACAGGCAGGCAGGCCAGGGTCATGGGGTCTGTGTGAGCTTCCTTTCTGTGTGCCAATCAGTGTCGGTGTATGGACATCTTGTGGTGAGGAGTTATCCAGGTCCCATGGCTTACTTCCAATGTGTGCACTTGGGTGGTGGAGAAGTGTATGGTGTGAAGGGGGTGACTTTGTTGTGACTGGGGATGTGTGTGCACCTGCATTGTCAACTACTGCCATGTGTCACCCTGGAGTAGTGTGCCTGTATGTGTACTTGTTGAGCCCTGTGGTTGTGTTTTGTGCACATGGCAGTATTGTGTGTTGCTGTTGTGGGAGGAGGTATGTGTGACATATCCTACGTGTGCTTGGCTGTCATGTAGTGTGTCACTGGGCCCTGTGTGTTGTGCAGCAGACATTCTCTTGTCCAGTATTTGGATGCCTATGTGTGTCTGGTCAGTGTTTGAGTTCAGGGCCTTCCTTACATCCCTGTGCCTATACATGGGTGTCCTTGCTGTCTCCAGGAGTTGTTGCATTGGGGTGACCGTGGTTTGTGTTGACTGACTGTGTCAGGCATGTGTGCTGTGATGGGCTGTGTGTGTTCTCACATGTGTCTTGTCTTGCATGAGCATCACACATGCTTGATGGTTGTGTCACTGCCCTTCCATTTGTGGGCACCTCACTTTGGCTTTCCTATTGGTTGTCCTCCATTACTGCTGGCATGTGGTGTGTGTATGTAGCTGTGAGTCAGGGTGGTGTGTGTGTGTGTGTGTGTGTGACTTGTCAGGTAGTGTGTGCAGTGAAGTGTTTGGTCCTCATCTGTGTGTGTGTACATTTTGTGCCTGGCCTCAGTGTTCTTGGCTTGTGTGTGATGTTGTTGTTGTGGTGTGTGTGTTGGCTGGGGACTGGGCTTCTGTGCTATGTGTTCCTGTGCAAAGGGTCCTGCTGTGGCTATATATGCAGTTGTTGGGACGTGGGGCATGGTGTGGCTGTAGTTGTGTGGTTGTTGTGCAGGAGTGGCACTTGGGAGGCACATGTTGTGTCCCTTCAGGGAGGTAGCTGGTGTGTTGTGGATGGAGTTGTGGCTCTGTGCGATTTGTACGGTGCCCTTGGCATGCGCTGGCCCTGGGCTCTGCATTGTGTGCATGGTTTCATGCACACTGACCGCGGCGGTGACGTGACCGGGACATTTGTTCATGATGGCGGTATATGGGTGGGCAGTATGTGGCGATGTGTGTTTGTCACAGGTGGAACATGTGTGTGTGCAGTGATGGCTGTGTGCCTGTCCCCACAGGGGTGTGTGGTGTTCCCAAGCGAAGTTTTTCCACCCTGGAGCTGTGTATTGTGTTACTTGCACTGTTGTGTCTGTACGTACCTGCGGTAGCGTCCGCGGCGGACGATGACTTGCAGGTGGTGTATCATGTACAGCACCGGGAAGGCGTGTAGGGCAGGATCCATCCCGGTGTGTCCTGGGTGTCTCTTTTCTGTCTCCGCTGTGGTGTCTCCGCCGTCTTTCGCTGTGCGGTTTCTCCGTCGCGTTCCGCTGCCATGTTTCTGGCATCGTGATATCTTCGGCGTATGGGACGTCATTCCGCACGGCGGTGTGTGGTGATTGGCTCACTCCGCCGCGGTGGCGGGCGCACTTTGATGGCGGTCGGCGTCGCACCGCAGCGGGCGGGAAATGGGCAATGTGTGGCCATCCTAATATGGCGCGATACAAAAGGGGATGATGGACGGAACGTTTGAGCCAATCAAACACTCACCCCCAGTCAACTGATCTGGGTTTAATCCATCATCATTCTTTAGCTCACTCCACCACCCCAGTTCAGACATGGCCATATGCAAATCAGTCTGACCCTGTGCCTCATGGGAACAGTCCAGCCCGAACTGCCAAGCCATGTCTTCCCTGGACCGGAAACAAGCATCCTAGGACCGGTTTCTGGCATTCCAGCCGTCATCAGCCAGGCTTGCTTGAATCCAGTGGCAAAGTGAGCAAGGGACCCACGTCTGGGCATACCCCGGCCAACTTAAGGCGAACAAAGCGATACAAAAGGGGATGATGGACGGAAGGTTTGAGCCAATCAAACACTCACCCCCAGTCAACTGATCTGGGTTTAATCCATCATCATTCTTTAGCTCACTCCACCACCCCAGTTCAGACATGGCCATATGCAAATCAGTCTGACCCTGTGCCTCATGGGAACAGTCCAGCCCGAACTGCCAAGCCATGTCTTCCCTGGACCGGAAACAAGCATCCTAGGACCGGTTTCTGGCATTCCAGCCGTCATCAGCCAGGCTTGCTTGAATCCAGTGGCAAAGTGAGCAAGGTCCAGGGAAGACATGGCTTGGCAGTTCGGGCTGGACTGTTCCCATGAGGCACAGGGTCAGACTGATTTGCATATGGCCATGTCTGAACTGGGGTGGTGGAGTGAGCTAAAGAATGATGATGGATTAAACCCAGATCAGTTGACTGGGGGTGAGTGTTTGATTGGCTCAAACCTTCCGTCCATCATCCCCTTTTGTATCGCTTTGGTCGCCCTAAGTTGGCTGGGGTATGCCCAGACGTGGGTCCCTTGCTCACTTTGCCACTGGATTCAAGCAAGCCTGGCTGATGACGGCTGAAATGCCAGAAACCGGTCCTAGGATGCTTGTTTCCGGTCCAGGGAAGACATGGCTTGGCAGTTCGGGCTGGACTGTTCCCATGAGGCACAGGGTCAGACTGATTTGCATATGGCCATGTCTGAACTGGGGTGGTGGAGTGAGCTAAAGAATGATGATGGATTAAACCCAGATCAGTTGACTGGGGGTGAGTGTTTGATTGGCTCAAACCTTCCGTCCATCATCCCCTTTTGTATCGCATCCTAATATGGCGGGCGTGAGGACCGCTGCCGGCGCGCGGTAAATTGCATTTTTCCGCACCGCCAGCGCCGCGTTGGTGCCTCCGCCCGCCATCGTAATAGGCCCCTAAGTTAGCATGACCACAGCAACCATGATGCAGCTTTTGCGCCCGCTACTACATGGCTTTATTTTTGCACGACTCTGTTTATGCCGTTCACATGAGAACTGTCTGCTGTGTTCGTTCTCTGCCTGTTCCCTTGAGTTTAGTGTGAACTTTGCGAGCAAGGTCGATAAACAATGCCCCTTGTTATTCTGTTCTGGTCAGGCCCTAGCACCTAGACAAAACATACGAACGCAGCTGCTGCTGGAAGCTCGTACTTTGATATTACGGGGATACATGTTAAGATGAGACACACTTGGAGGGGAACTTTTCCAGGGAGAAGAGAAACACGCACCTACGATGTAGAAATACCATCTAGGATCTAAGGTATGGGGTCTGCTGACAAAGCCCAGAGATCTTCTATTATATAATAATACTTCTTCTTACCAAGGGGAGGAAGGTTAGGCACTAAAGTCCTTTCCCCCCTTGTTTTTATATAATGACATCTCCCTTTATGATGTATGGCCTAGCTGCAATGCTAAATATATTCGTGTTGTGCATTTTTCTGCTTGTTGTGGCACGTATACTGCATGTTAGAGCACGATAGCTAAAATAAACATTTTAAACTATATTCGTGTCTCAGTCAGATCTTATTGGGGACAGGCACGAGAGTGTGAGCGAAAAGGTGTGTCTTGTTACCGTGATTCCTGAGAGATCCGGGAGTGTTGTGTTCTGGGGTGTCTAATCATTTGCTTCTTCATGAGTGTGTAGGAGAGCGAGTGAGACACTATAGCTAGTCGGTCCTGGGCTCGTGGGCACTAAGGTGGTGGGAAGGCTTAGCCCCTATACACCAAGGTCCCATAATTCCGTGAATAGTTCTGTGTATGTGCAGAATCCCTGCAACATGGCACCACCAACATTTGGTCTGGTACTTATATGCGAGAACCGTGAGTAGCGCTGGTGCTTGTCCACAATATCCACTCACCAGTTACAGAGACGTCCGTGGTGCCTGGAATTCACCTCCTATATTATAGTTTTCATAAGTTTTTCAAGCTTGAATTTTAAAAGGTTTAGTTTTGTTTCTTATTTGACCCAGTGTTGCGCCACCATTACTGTAATGGCAATAAATATTGCTGTGCCAAACCAGCTGTTACTGTTCGTTTGACTCGACATGAAGTCCTGGTTGCGGGAGCAGATTTTATATTTGTGGTAGAGGCGGATGCAGCTTTCCGCTTCGAAGTTTTTTACTCCTGGGTTAGGTTTCCTGCGTTTGATGAGAACGATAACTTCTTTCATGAATATGAACGTGGTGCTGTTCCACAAGCTTATCGTCCATATCGTTTACTTGAAGTTCCATTGTATGGTTTAATGGCGCCCTTCCTCACCCTGTTTCAGTGGTCATACTCGGCCCATTATCGGTCGACGAGGCCACATGGCCAGTTTTGGCGGGATTTACACCACATCCTAATTATCTTGGTGTTTCACGCGCAGAGCTACGCGTTTTACACACATTGTTAATTCATATACACAGGAGTATCATACAATACTTGTCTCGTAGTGTACCGGTGGCTCCGGTTGGTGCCGTTCAGCCACTGGGGCATGACGGTGGCGTGGTTATTAGTCCTATAATGATTAATTTCATGATGGCAAAACGTCCTCAGAATAGAGATTATTTTCCTTTCTGGTTGACCGAAACATTTGAGCAACTCAAAGCAGCTTTTCCACATACTTCTCCTGTGGATAAACACAGGTTCCTTATGATGAGTTTACCAAAAGGCCTTATTCCTAATCTGGCTGATTGCACCACTTGGGGAAAGGTGTTTGCTGCGGTTTATTTGCTATGTTTTGACACCCCCTCCATGACTGTGCTTCCGACAGTACTTAAAAAGGTTCAAGATGAACACGGGGCAGAGGCTGCTCTGGAGTTAGTGATGAGATTAGTTGACGTGTTCCCTATTGTCTCCGACATGATTCTTGCTAACGTCAAAGGGGAAGCAGTAAGCTTACAGGTGAGTCAGCGCCTAGAGGCTGACATGGATAAACAACGTGAATTGCCAAATATTATTGCGAACGTATATAAATTCTTGGGGCACAATAATCTGGGAATTAGACCTTTTACGCAGACACAGAAAAAGCCCCCAGCTGAAAAGGAGGGGCGTCCGGTCTTTCCTAAAAAAGCTTGGAATAGAAATCAGCGACAGCAGAAGCAAGGTTTGCGTGCAGGTTCACCGACACCTGATGCTTCTGAACGTAGAGATGATATGCGTGATCGCTCTCAAATTATGATGCCAGAGAGGTTTTAGGTTCCTGATCCGCGCTCTCCTCGTTCCTTTCAGGAATCATCGGATCCACAATTCGGTGGCGGAGAGCGACAGGATCGCAGACAAGGCAAGACCACTCAACAACGACGTGATCCGCCACGCCAGTTTGACGTAAAAGCCAAACCGGAGGGACAACCTCTTTATCGTGCCCCGTTTCAGAAGTAGACAGTTGCCGCTTTAACAGCGAAGTATGCCTCAGTCGGTGAGAACCCTGCTCCTCGATTGGAGATGGGAGGGGCACTCCTCGACAGTGCGGTAGAAGTTACCATAGTGTGAGAGGCACTCCATCCTTGTCTGGAGGCAAGAGCAACTGATACATTTGTTACTGAGGAAACAGCAGATACACGAGTTGCACCCCCTGATAGGCTTTATGACATAGTCCTCCTAATTGAAGGTGATATGAAATGGACAATTAAGGCAGTCTTTTGGGACAACCTTACCTCCTCTTATGACATTTTGTTGGCGGAGGCAGATTAGCCTCCTCCATTCATTTTGGCTTCTTCCCGAGGGGAGGACGTGATACTTCCGAGTTTTTCTCGTTACGTCTCTCAAGAAGCTAAACAAGCTTATGCTTCGGAATGGGCATTAGCCCTAGCACCGGCTGTGTATAGTAATCAGGTAGGCTGGTATACGGATTCACCGGCACATGAAATTCCTTTACGATCTATACCGCAGCCACAAGCACAATATCTGATCAAGCGCGAGGTGAAAGCCTCCGTAAGTGAAATTTTGATCAAGTTGGAATATCAGGGTGCCATTGAACCCTGTGTTTCATCCATGAATAATCCTCATTTTCCGATATCGAAACCGGACGCTTCATATCATATCGTTTTGGATTACAGACATTGAAACAGTCACGTTCGTACATTTGCAGTACAAAACACACACAGCTCTGCGTTAGTGAATAACATTGTTCGCAAAAAATACAAAACAACACTGGATATTTCCAATGGATTTTATAGTCACAATTTGGCTCCTGCTAGCCGTGACTTGACCGCATTTACTGCGGTCGGCAATCAGAAGCAATTTACGCGTTTACCTATGGGCTATAAGAACAGTCCTGGGGCTTTTGCTGCGCGTGTCGTGTCTCTTTTGCATGACATAGACCCTGATGCTTTCTCATACGTTGATGACATTTGACGGATGACAAATTAATACCGCATCTTGTGCGTGTGTATTGCATCATTCTGTTGTTTGCTGACTTGGGGTACAAATTTATTTTGCCAAGTCACACATCGCCTGTTTGGCGGTGCTCTTATTGGGCTACGAGCTCAATAATGAAGGTAGAGGGTTGGCCCCCCACTTTCTGGAGAAATGTGCACAATTACAACCTCAATCTACATTGAAAGAATTGAAATCCTTGCATGGATTTTTGAACTTCAGGAGGACATACATTCCTGATTATGCCCAGCGTATCAAACCGCTTTATGCGTTGATACAACCCTGTTTTTCGTCTTCCAGCTGGCTTCCGGAACATAACGCGATTCTTTGGTCTTTGCAGTCTGATCTGCTTGCGACCAATTCTTGTTAACACGTGACAATTCCACAAACTTGGTCATAAGAATTGTGCCAGGAACTGTAGGTTTCACTTACTTGACATTCAATGAAGGTGACACAGTACCAATAGCTTATAAATCATATTGGTACACATCGGTGGAGATGCGCTTTTCCACAGTTGAAACCATTTTGACAGCTGTCCAGTGTTGGAATGGAAAATGTTAATGGTCGACTTCCCTTTGCATTGTACGATTTAAGTTAGCATTTGCGGCACCATTTTGGATTCAGCCGTCATTTTGTACCATGATTGAAACTAAGCTTCTGTCTCATACCGCTTGCCTCAGCAGAAAACAGCCTTGATTGTTTTTTAATTTCTCCAAGGTTGAGCTTCGCTGCACTAATGAATAAACTGTTCTATTAACGCATTCCTTTCCCAGTAGATAGGCCTGATCCCACTCTTAAAGAGACGGGCACGGGCAGAGTAACCTTGAAACTGAGATAACATGTACCCGGTCTCAGGATGGTAGCTCATCCCTCTATGTCTCCTTTGTTCATTAGCTACTAACTGGAAAATTCCAGTCTGGGTGTGCCTTTGGGCATATTGGAAATGTATATCTGGCATTACCATGTTGGCGAGGGTCAGTCCCTCTGCAGCAATCTAAGGTGGCTGGTCAGACCGGACTCCGCTCGAGCGCATACTAATAAATAACTTTGGTTTGTATTCTCTACTGTCGGACCGACTCTTCATTTGTATGGAAGGCTGAGAGGTGGCCGCGAGTGACCCGGGTGGCTCTAATCGGGTCACTTCCTTCAGTTGGCGCCTGAACAGGTACCCCATCGGGTGAGTGACCCTTCCTTGCCGGCGGACGGGTGGGGAGGTCGGGGCCACGTCGGGTTGGGCGGGCGGACCGGGGATCCCTGCACGAGAGAGTCTGGTAGTCGCGGCTGCCCCGTCTGTCTGACCGGGCGGTGCCTCGGCCAGTGGTCATCCCGGCTGGGGTCCTGAACGGTGAAACCTTTGGATCTGACCGTTTGGTCCGAAGAGTCGGCAGTGGAGAATAAATTGGTTCGACCTTTGTGCACCAGGTGAGTTTGCTTTGGTTTGTGGTGGCTGCGGCGCCATTTTGGTTTGTGTTTGGTGCGGTCTGAGGACCGTCTTTGGTAAGATATTTGCAAATATCTGCTCGGCATAAATGGTGAACTAGTTTTCTTGTGAAAAATGCCCTGTTTTAGTAAATTGTGTTGTGTGGGTTGTCATTGTTCTACTGATGCTCGGTTGGAAGAAAGTCAGCCTGCGCCTCCAGAAGGTACTCCCAACTTTGATATGTATGTGAAACACGGCCTTGACCCTATTATGTTTAGTACATTATGGTACAAATATACGAGGGACAATGCCGAGTTGCAGTGGCCGTTGACGGGCACTTTCAATGAACAAAAACATAATTTTCTGCAGGATAAATTGTTTGCAAAAAGAAGTAGGCAGTCAATGTTTGATTCCCTTAGAACTTGGCAAAAGGAAGCTAAACAGAGACGAATGAAGGCTGAGAAGGAGGCCCGGAAGGGAAAGATACAGACAGTGACTCAGAAAGCTGTAGCGTATGATAGCGAGAAAACCGAGAAAGGGATAGTGTGCCGATAGGAAGTTTCGATTGCAATGTGAAAAGTCTTATGTTGCTGGAGAAGAAAATGATACATTTGTGGAGGAATTCTTAGATACTCAACCTCCACCCCCATATGCCCCGCAGAAAATATATCCCGCCATTCCCCAGCCTCAACAGCCCGTTTCCTCTGCCTCTGTTGTTTCTGCTGTTATTGATCCAGCTGCTCTGGCCACCGCACCTTCTATCCTTTCTGTGGCTTCACCTTCTGCACCGGCGATGACTGCTAGTCTCCCTACTATGCCTATTGTGTCAACATCTCGCTCCAGCCCTTTCACCCACAACACAGTCACTAACAACATTGGTGCCTGCTCCTTCTGTTATTACCCCTTCTCTGTTCCTCCATTCCCCAACAGTACTGAGTAACGGAACGCCTGTCCGTGGATCAGGGGACGGGAACTGGGCAACTGCTAGGGAGCGAATGGGGCGGATATTGATACGATCTGATGTGGGCGATGAAGAGAAAAAGGTGGTAGCCAGTCAGGCCGCTCAGTGGGCTCGTAACCCCATCTATAGTACGGAAGTTGTGTGGACTGTGATGAGAGATTATGAGCTGTTTGTGCATCAGTATGACCTCAAGCACATGGCTACTTTGATTGGATTGTGGGAACAGTGTTTCAATGATGTAGCCCCTCAGATTATTTATGATATTAGGGGCAATGTATATGCTGCTGGTATGGCACCAGGTGAGGTTTTTGGTAATGTCGCAACGCTGGTAGCTAACCGAAGTAGGCTGCTTGAGAAATGCCCGAAGACAGTATCCCAGTTTCCGATGAGGGAAGTCCTTCCCATATATCACCCTGAACTACCGGAGCTACGGGAGCAGCAGAATGCTGCTGTTAGACCAAGGGTAGAGGCCTGTTTCCAAGAACAGTGGGTTTATACCCCATGGAAGAGGAGTGAGGTGTTGTCCCTTAAGACTCAGTTACCCGACTCTAGGAAAAATCCTACTGCGTACTATAAGGAATTGACGGAGGCTGCTTCATCGACAGTGATGACGCTTGCGGATATTGAAATATTCTATGGTTTACTGGTACCCGTTGATATTTGGAGGCAGGTACACACACAGGACCATGGTGCAGAATTCGGTGGTACCTGGGAACAGATTAAAGCATGGTATCAGGGGAGGAAGCCTGGTGAAAAGCCTAGGGCCCGAGATACTAGCCTTGCCTGGCCGAATTATTACTTATATGCATTCTCTTATTCCACCAAGAAGAGTATATTGGGACATGTTAAGGGCATGCCATCAGATGAAAGTGTGCCTGATTTTTTCACTCGGTTCAAGGGTGTGTTTCTGGACTTTAGCGGACAGGATTTGTCGGTGGAAGGGGGTGTCCGATTGTTCGTTAACAGATTTGTCCTGAACCTACTCCCAGAGATTGCGGCTCGGTTGCAGGCTTCGGAGAGCACTTGGACGACCTCCTCCCCTTCTGTGATATTGAGTATGGCACAGTATTATGAACACAGGGAAAATGAGGAGAAGAATAAGATGGCGAAAAAGCACAAGGAATTGAAGACAAAGGTGTTGTTACAGCAGGCTTCTCGGGGGAATGGTAGAGGATGTGGTGGTACCGCCCGCCAGCTACCTCGGACCAGCCGGAATACTACGCCTGTAGGGCCAAATCAGTATTGTAAGGAGGAGGGACACTGGTGTAGTCAGTGTCCTGTGTTGTTGCCGAAAGTCGCAGCCCCTCGAGGACGAGGTTCTTGTGGACGGGGTCGTCGAGCTGGTGGACAGGACAGAGCCCAGCATGCTGCCACATCGCAGGATAATTCAGATAGTAATTACTTTGATGGCAACAGGGGTGGCCAGTATTACCACGATGACTATGATCTGGATGAGGTGACAGGGATGTCTCACAGCTAGGATAGCCAGGGACAGAGTGAGGGACCAGTCCAGATACCTGTAGATCAGCGTGGTCCGTATGGTACTGCAGATTTGCATGGCTCAGCTGGGGAATTCTTGGTGGATACAGGTACAATGCATAGCTCTGTTTCTCATAAACTGGTCCTTGGGGCAGCTCTGTCTGGCCATAATAACGTTTCGGTCGGATTTTCTGGTGTAACGGTTGTAAGCCCCATTTCCAAACCTCTTACATTGACTATAGGTCCTTTTACTGTGGATTCACCGTTCCTGTTGACATCAAACTGTGGAGAAAATTTAATGGGCCTAGATTTATTAAAGAAGTTGCATAAAACCATTTATTGCTCCCCAGAAGGTGTTTACATGACAATGGGTCTGAATGTGGTCAGCTCTAAGCAGTGTCTGTCTAAAGATGCACCCCTTCCTGCTGAGTTTAAGGATGTGCCAGCCATGTTGTGGGCAACAGGTGACACGGATGTAGGACTATTACAAATTCCCCCGGTTTCCATTAAAGTTAAAGACAATGCCATTTTGGCTCGTATTCCCCAGTACAAAATACCACAAGCAGGGGAGCGAGCTTTGCTGCGGATTATACAGGACCTGATTGAGACGGGAGTGGTTGAAGAGACGACTGCAAATGTGTGTAATAGCCCTATTCTTCCCATTCTAAAAAAGGCATCTTCAGACTCCACCGATGATCACCCAGATGTTTATCGTTTTGTGATTGATTTGAGCGCAGTTAATAAAAAAGTGGTCCCTTAGTTCCCGTGGTCCCTGACATTACTGCTCTTTTGACAATGTTTCCTTCCTCTGCTAAATTCTTTTCTGTCATTGACTTGAAAATTGCATTCTTTAGTATCCCGATCCATCCCGACAGCAGACAATTGTTTGGTTTTACCCTAGCTGGCAGAAGCTTTAGATTCTGTCGAGCTTCTCAGGGCTATACTGAGAGCCCTAGTATATATAGCCAAGCCTTAAAAGCCCAATTGGACTCCCTCACGCTTCCCTCAGGTAATGTATTGCTTCAATATGTGGATGATATACTAATAGCTTCTGACACTGAAAAGGGATGCAAAGACTGTACGGTTAAGTTGTTGCTACATTTGGCTCACCATGGATATAAAGTGTCCCTTTCTAAATTTCAATATTGTCGACAGGAGGTCACCTATTTAGGTCACCTACTGTCGAAGGAGGGTAGAAGATTGACCCCTGAGCGCATCAGCACCATTGTGAAAATACTTATCCCTAAAACGCAGAGGGAGTTGTGCGCTTTTATTGGCATTACTTCCTACTGTCAACAGAGGATCCCTAATTATTCGTAACTAACAAAACCCCTGCTTGCGCTTACCACTAAAGATGTGCATGAACCCCTGCCTTGGACGCCTGACAGTCAGCAATCTTTTAAGCAATTAAAAGTTGCTCTTTGCTATGCGCCTGTGCTCGGTACGCCTGATCATGTGAAGCCGTTCGTGCTGTAAGTAGACGAGTCAGCCGGTTGTGCGGTTTCCGTCTTAACACAAGCATTTGGAGGTAAGCAACGGCCGTATGCTTATTTTTCTGCTCTTCTTGACCCTGTCGCAAGAGCCCTCCTGAGCTGTCTAAGAGCGGTCACAGCAGTGGCCATCTCTATAAGGCAATTGGCTGGGCTCATACTTGATACTGATCTCACAGTCATGGTACCTCATGCTGTGGACACACTTTTGAATAAAACACAGACACAGCACCTCACCAGTGCACGTCTGACTGGTTATGAATTGACCCTCTTTGCACCACATATCACAATTAAAAGATGTGCCACTCTAAACCCAGCCACGTTGCTACCCCTCCCTTCCGAGAGTGAGAAAATTGATATGCATGATTGTATTTTTCGGACAGAGGAGGAGACGAAGGGACGGGTAGACCTGACTGATGTTCCCTTATCTGACCCCCCAAGGGGAACTATATGTTGATAGCTTTTGTTTTAAGCTACCAGATGGCACTACAACGGGAAACATCGGTTACATCGCGGTGTTTACACCGCAATACCTTTACCATGCGGGTATTACAACTCAAGTCACTACAATGACTTGCGCTGGATGGCGCTCTAAGCTAAAGAATAGTATGACCCTTCCCTACTGTAACGTAGGCTGGAGTTGGAATAGTAAATCATACTATTCCTAAGTCCAGCGCCCTCCAACGCAAGTCGTTGTAATGACTTGCATTGTAATGCCTGCGTTGTAAAGGTATCGCGGTGTAAACACTGCGATGATAACATCATATATTCCACTACAACAGCAGCATACGCTATCACAACACTGCACACAGTAGTTGAGACATTGCGAGTTCCCTATCAGTCGGCCCAAGCTGCGGAGCTCGTTGCCCTTATACGAGCTTGCGAGTTGAGTGAGGGACTGGCTGTCAATATCTATACTGACAGCCAGTATGCTTTCGGGGTCGGCCATAATTTTGGACGGCTCTGGGCAGAGAGAGGGTTTCTCACTTACCATGGGATGAAGATCCAGCATGGCCCTTTGATATACAGGCGTTTGTCAGCTTTGACACTCCCCAAGAAATTAGCGATAGTGAAGTGCAGTGCCCACAAGGCAATTACTGACAACGTGGGTAGGGGGAATGCATTTGCAGATCAGACAGCTAAGGAGACAGCTCGAACGAAGATGAAAAAGATGTTTGTAGCAGGTCCAGCTAGGTGGATGCCCGAGGTTACTATGTTTGAGGATACGCTGGACAATGTGAAGGAGATTCAGAGTGAAGCAATGATCGAAGAGTTGGCAGTATGGCAGGAAAGCACAGCATGTTTGGATGAGGACGGGTGTTGGACGGATAAGTCAGGGAAAAAGAGATGGATGTTACCAGATGCATATGTCCTCCCTGTAGTCACTACGGTGCATGGGCCAGCCCATATCAGTGCAAAGGGCATTTGTAAACTGTTAGACCCTGTATGGCAGAATGACACTATCCCAAAGACGGCCGCCCACTTGGTCAAATATTGTATGGTATGCATGATGCATAATCCTGGGAAAGGTACCCCTACACCCCCTGGTAATTTTGCACCTCCCACTTTTCCTTTTGAGGTCCTCCAGATGGACTTCATTGAAATGGAACGAGTCAATAATTTAAAATATGTGTTAGTGGTTGTTTGTGCATTCAGTAAATGGGTTGAGGCTTACCACACTAAAGAAAACACAGCCGTGACGACTGCGAAAGCACTCCTAAAGGAGTTCTTCCCTCGTTTTGGTTTGCCCCATTTGATATGGAGTAATAACGGCAGCCATTTTAATTCAAAGGTCATCCAGTTAGTGTGTGAAGGTCTACATTCCAAACAGAAATTTCATGCCGCACATCACCCCCAGTCAGCAGGCTTAGTTGAGAAGTACAACGGTACTTTCAAACTGAAATTGGCAAAGATTCAGGAGAGCACAGGGTTACAGTGGCCAGATGCTTTACCATTAGCCCTTTTGTCTATGAGAGTCATGGCACACTCTAGGACAGGACTGTCACCTTACGAGGTCGTGTTTGGACGCCCAGCAAACGTGTGGGGCGTCCCGCAGCCTCGTAAATTTTCAGAAATTGAATGTCCACTGTTGGTAGATTACCTATATGAGTTAACTAAAAGTCTGCTTTCTATTCACCAACAGATCCAAGACGCACTTCCGCCAGCAACTGAGGGGCCAGGACATGATATTCGGCCCCGTGATTTTATTTTGGTCTGCCATTTCCAGAGGAACGGAAGTTTGAAGCCGAGGTGGAAGGGGCCAGTGCAGGTGCTCCTTGCCACCCGCACCGCCGTGAAGGTCACCGGCCAAAAGAACTGGATTCACACCCAACACTGCTGCAGAGTGCCTTTGCCCCTGCCCTACGATCAATGGGTCCTTGATGGCATCGGGGACTCGGAGTGGGAACAGGTGCCCCGCTGTGTCCCCTTTTCGTATGCCCAGCTAACGTGGACCTAAACGGAGGATGAGAATGATGCAGTGTTGAATACAGCAGTGCCCCGCGAGATCCGGGCCATTCAGGAGCCCTGTTCTGCCGGCCCATCTGTGCTTGAGTCCCAGCCCATTGGCCCCAGTGTGTCTGAGCCCCTTTATACTGACCCTTCTGTACCTGGAGTACCTAGGTACAATTTGCGCCCCCAACTGAGGAACAGTGCACCAAAGGAAAAGTCAGATTAACAGGGATGGACTCGATAAGTCAGGCAATAGTAGAATAGGGAGAGGCGAGATTGGTGCATTGTTCAGACATTTGACAGGATAAATTGAACGTGCTCCCCCGGAGGGGGGGACCTTATCCTGAGCGACGTGGGATTTCTCAAAGAGCTGGGATCGCCTAGCTCCACCGCCGGTGCTCAACAGCGCCGACGTTGATGAACAATAGGAGTCTACCAGTGAGGTTCAGAAGGACACTGGGAACATTTGCCCCCTTCTTGTTTTCTTGTCATCAGCTCCATTGCATTTCCTTTCCTCTGATTACAATGTATCCATTTGGTCGTCCAATTATTGAGGAGGAACAGCCATTTGCAGCACCGCGTTTAGGGCGGAATGAGTCTGGTTGGTCCAGTTGGTTCACAAAGAGTAATATAGTTTTCGTGGTGATTGTTCTGATTTCCCTGATAGCGGTTCTTGGAATATTATGGTTCCTTGAGGAGAAATATCCTGTGCACTCTCTGATTGGTACAACGCCTGTTCCCCCTGAACACATGTTTGTTACTTTGGCCCCTCATAAAGGTGAACACAGAAAGACATATGTAGATAATGTATTTTTACAAACGCTCCACAAAGCCCATGATACGTCTAATGTTACTAATTGTTGGATCTGCGGATTGCTCCCTTCAGTTACACATAAGAGTGATAGTCTGTTATCGTTACCATTGTCCTATCTGGGAAGCTGCGAGGGTGGTTTGAATTGTTTACTATGGTATACATTCATTATCATTCTTCTACTATGAACATGGCTTCTGCTGATTATCACACAGCGTTAGAATATATATGTGTCCACCAAGGGTTTACCCCAGGAAAACAAGGGACCCCTGATACATTGTCCCCGACAGCTTGTATGAACGTATATGAGAGAGAGAAAATGTAACATGGCTTCGAAATTAAATGTTGGATTTCCAGGGGTTCAATGTCACTGAATATTTTCGCTCCTTTCAAATGCGCAATATTACTCAGGATGAGGCAATGCCGGTGTCAGTAGTCAACACAACAGCTGGTTTCTGTGTTCGAGGACTTGGGAAGGTAAAAGTGGGAGTGAGTAATTGCAACTATACATATATGTTGAGCACGAGCAGTAGCCCACCTTTGCTCCCACCGCATAATGTCTACTTTGTTTGTGGGTCTCAAGCTTATGTCTGGCTCCCTAGGGGATGGTCAGGTATATGTTATCTCTCTTTCCTTCTTCCCCCAGTGTACATAGCACTGCCCAATTACCATAAGGACCATCAATTGCAGCGTAGGAGTCCCCATCTGTCCAGAATTAGAAGGATTATTAAGACAGAAGACATAGATCAGACAGACACCACTCTGCAGCAGTTCACAGATGCTATGAAGGGTATCCTACCCTTTTGGGGCCCTATGTCCAATAGCCTTAACATTCGTCGGCACACCAGAGTTGGGTCATTAATACCACTTCAGGGATTTTGACCAATATTACAGCTGAGCTCCAGGCTACAAGGCTTGTTGCTTTACAGAACCAGATGGTGTTAGACGTCATCCTTGCTGACCGGGGAGGGGCCTGTCGCGTAATTGGCAGCAGCTGCTGCGTGTACATCCCAGATCACGCCCCTAATGTATATGCTGCTATAGAGAAGTTGCATAGGCTCGCATCTGACATTCACCAAGATAATGGTACCTGGACTCTTTCTGGTTGGTTCTGGGGTCTACTAGCATCCTGGGGTTGGAAGATCCTTATCTTCGTAGTAGCAATTGCAGGTATAATTTTCACCTGTTGCCTGTACATACATTGACTTCCTGCTTGCTGTGCTTATTGTATAAAAACATTGACACCCACACCGAAGATCCCAGTACATGACACTAAGACGACGGCTAGGATGTTGCAGGCTATCCAAGACTTAATGTCAATAGATGAAGGTATTTTTGAATATTGATAAATGTGTGTTTTAGCATGTAACAGTAGTTTTTATGATGTGCAGGAGTTATTTGTTTTAACACAGTAGCAAAATTGTTAGCGAATGCTAAAAGGAGGGTCTGTTGGAATGGAAAATGTTAATGGTCGACTTCCCTTTGCATTGTACAATTTAAGTTAGCATTCGCGGCACCATTTTGGATTCAGCCGTCATTTTGTACCATGATCGAAACTAAGCTGCTGTCTCATACTGCCTGCCTCAGCAGAAAACAGCCTTGATTGTTTTTTCATTTCTCCAAGGTTGAGCTTCGCTGCACTAATGAATAAACTGTTCTATTAACGCATTCCTTTCCCAGTAGATAGGCCTGATCCCACTCTTAGACGGGCACGGGCAGGGTAACCTTGAAAATGAGATAACATGTACCCGGTCTCAGGATGGTAGCTCATCCCTCTATGTCTCCTTTGTTTATTAGCTACTAACTGAAAAATTCCAGTCTGGGCGTGCTTTTGGGGGTATTGGAAATGTATATCTGGTATTACCATGTTGGCGAGGGTCAGTCCCTCTGCAACAATCTAAGGAGGCTGCTCAGACCGGACTCCACTCGAGCGCATACCAATAAATAACTTTGGTTTGTATTCTCTACTGTCTGACCGACTCTTCATTTGTATGGAAGGCTGAGAGGTGGTCGCAAGTGACTCGGGTGGCCCTAATCGGGTCACTTCCTTCACCAGATGGCGATTCTGAAAAAACGCTCTCTGGCTCAGGAAAAACACATTCTTATGGTCTTGCCTGTACCTGCTTTAGAAGCAGTGATGAAGGCGAGTGTTCCAAATTCTAGAGCTTTACTTCACGTTGGATACAATGGGCAAGTTCTTTGACATCGTCTGATGTCACTTTTATTGTTGATCTCTCTTTGCAGACACAGGAGTTTTTACGACGGTTCTGCTCAGCCAGCCGTTGTGTCAAAGCATGCTTATTCAGCAACTTGCTAGTGGCTGGCTCAATTGTAAATGGTGAATTTAAGTCTTCCATAGTCCATACACAGGCACTTGGAGACTGTACGGCTCAATTGGCGGAGCTGCGTGCTTTGATTTTAGCTCTAGAATTCGTGTATCCTGATGTGAACACTCTTGTTGGGTACAATTCCTACTACTGTGTGCAGGCTTTCAATGACAATTTATTCTTTTGGTCTCAGAATGACTATAGAGACACTAAAGTTAGTGCAATAAAGCATAAAATGCTTTGGGTTCGAGTGGCCGAACTTAAGGAACGTTTGCCACTCACACATGTTATTCATACTCTTGGCCATCAGCAGGTGGGAACACATGCTGTTGGTAATTCTGTGGCTGATGAGGCAGCCAAATCTGTAGTAGCCACATGTTCAGTAGCAGCAGTAACTAGGTCCATGACTAAAATAGATAATGATATTCTTGCGGCAATTCCTGCTACGAAGGGTGGGACGGAGTTCCGCAGGGATTCCCTTTGAAGTATTCTTATCATTTGTCACCTGTGCAAGTCCCATTTGCTACAATACCGTCTGTTGGGGATCGGCTGATTCCCAACAAGGACCGCAGACTTCCTTTGATCATAGCCGTACATGATGGCATGGCTTCTGCACATGCTGGAGTTTCTGCGACTGTTTCCATTTTACAGCAACGTTATTGGTGGCGTGGTTTATACAAGCAAACCCTTAATTATGTACTGTCTTGTGACATTTGTCAACAGATTAAACCCTCTACTGTTGCACGTCCACCACATACACAGCTATACATTTCTAATCAACCATTTGGTTGTATTTATCTTGATCACTGCGGTCCTTTGACATCTGACACTGCATATAAACATTTCAGTTGCAGTGGATTCGTGCACTCGATTCCTTTGGGTTTGGCCGCGCAGTGCTGACGCTCGAAATGTCATTAGAGATTTGCGTCTCTTTTGCCTGTGGCACCTTCCATTCTGACCAAGGTCCTGCGTTTGCCTCTAAGGCTTACAAGGATGCATTGAGGTCTCTGGGGGTGCTGGTGCAGTTTTTGTCTCCATACAAGCCTGAAGGCAATTCTATAGTGGAGCGAATGAACCGTAATTTAAAGCAATCTTTGACAGCTAGAGTCTTAGGTACTGGCAGGGGTTGGCTGACTCATTTGTATGGAGTTCAACGTGCACTTAATAATCTCCCAAGAAGATCTCTTGGTGGGTGGACCCCATACGAAATGCTCTTTGGCATTAATATGTTTGTGCCAGACCTTGATGGTCTAGACGTTGTGGCGGCTGCCGCAACGTTTGACATAGATAACCATTCTACTATGTTACAGGAACTACAAAAGACCCGTGACACACTAGCTAAAGATCATTCGCAATCGTCCACTAAAGCTGCATTGCTGATTCCTGTTACTGGCTGGCTTCCTAAAGTTGGTGATCTGGTACAAGAAAAGCTGGAGAACAAAAAAGAATTTGGTCCCTCTTATCATGCACCTGTCCCAGTTTTTGGATTGAAGGGTACTCGTACAGTGATCTTGCCACCTTTGCCTGGCCGCAAGGAAAATAGATTTATTTCTATTGACAATGTCAAGCTACACCATGTGGACAATACTAAATAGTGTGACTCCAAGTATTCCAAACCGAAATCTGTCACTGAATCCGATGGCTTCAGCTTCTTCGATTACTTCCCGCATAATGGAGGGGGAGTTGGAGACTTCTATTGATTTCTTGCCTGTTGTACATTCTGCCTCCACTAATGCAGACATGGAGTATGTTTCATTGACATTCCTGACAGTACCATACATACTTCATCTGATGCTGCACAGCCTCCGTTGTTTTGTTTGGGAGAGAGTGGTTATTATATGGATCGTACCAGTTTTTCATCAGACTCATCTTCTTCGTCCTCACCTGTGGCATCACCTCCGACACGTTCCTGTCTTTTCACTGCCTGGTTCAAAAAGATTTACCTAGTCTCACCCTGGACATACATCTGGATGGTACTCACGCTTATATTCCTTTTCATGTGGATTGGATTTGTGACAGTGTTCTTCTTGCTCATCAATGGTCATTATTTGCCTGAACGCTCTGCTCTGAAATTTGTTGATGGAGTTCTGGCTCCCGATACATCATTCCATATAATGAAAAGAGATCATGCCCTCATGAACATTTCGGCCTTCCCTGTTGCTGATGGCATCGATTGGGATAAAATTGCATTCGATATTCATGGTCCTACGGAGGTCCTGAACATTCCATATGTGTTCCGCGTTTCATTAGGAGATGTGTTATCACCAGACATACACTCAGACAACTGGAATGTTCAGGCAGTTCAATCATTGTTTTCTGATTTAAAATATTATGCTGCATTTGATGCTGAAGATTTATATTTGAATTCGGCCAATTATGCGGATTTATTCTGTTACCAACATTATGGCCATCATTTCCTACACAAAGCAAACACTCTAAGACCGATTTTTTATTTTACACAGTGGGAACATTGTCTGACCCCTTTACAAGGGAGTTCTAATACTCAAAGGAGTAAGTTCACATACTTTTCCGATTATAATATTTCCAATCCAGAGTCCTATTTTATAAGTTACGTTTGCCATCTCAATCTAAATTCATATTGATGCACACTAAATTGATTTATTCTAATTCCTTTAGGGCTGATTTGGCCTTACATGGTTATGAACATTGGAAGAACACCATTGATTTAAAATCCATTTGGGATACGAATGATTGGCAGGTACAAGGCACTGAAGCTCTGCATCGTGCATGTTTAAATCTGACTAAAATTTTGTTTTTGAATGACACGGTGCAACAAACTAGTTGTTTTGGTTTAGCAACGGCCAAAAATTTGAATGTTCCTTCTATTCCCTCATTAGCTGAGTATGATACATGGCGTTCACACACCAATCTTACTATTGACGTATTGATTTCCCTGTTCCAAAATGGGAGAATAAATTCTTCTGATCTTGACCCCTTGGGGTGGTTATTTTGGCCAACAAGCTCAAATGAATGTCAACTGCGTTTTCTTAATGCAACAACAGGTTTCACACAAAGCAGACCTGATCCGCGTTTCCCACGTTCTCATTCAGTCACCACGTATTCGGTGGGGAAATTGTGTCAGCAATGGTTGGGACTCGCCACAGTGTCGTCAGTGAAACAACACCTGTCTCTTTTGTCGAGTGACATCAATTTGGCTGACTTTGTTTTAGGTCCAAAATCGCCTAGGTCAAAACAATTTATTTATGAAGCATAGAATGAATTGTGGAAGCTGTCGCAGATGGAAGCTGTGGTGCGCCTGCTCCAAATTGACCAAACTAGTTTGGAAAAAGTTCTTGCAGTGGTGGATAGCAGCATTAATACATTGTCTTCCCGTATGAAAACCTTGGAAAATATTTTTTCCTCTGTTATTGATATTGTGCAGAGTGATGTGTCCGTGTTGTATCATGGTCAAAATCAATTGCGCTCTGTAGTGCAGTTTGCATGGATGTTACAAACGCTCAAAAATTGAAAAGTTCCATGGGATTATTTGAATGCTTCTGTACTGTTTTTACCTTTTAATTTGACTGATAAACAGAAGTTTATGTCTATGAAAGACACAACTTACACACTATTACATATAGAACAATTAGAACAGTTACCTTTTTCTGTAGCAGAGACTGATTCGGCTGTGTGGTTAATACATGGTGTTATTTCCCTGCCCTTCTCACTATTTCAGTTTACATCGTGCATGAAACACTTTCCTGTGGGACGCTACGAGCCCCCGGGGAGTGCATTTATTCATGAATTGTGGTCCTTACATTTCACCTATAGATGTCTGCGTGCAGATAAGGGAGTTTTCTTAACAGGCGAGGATTGTGACTCCACAGTAGGCCATTCCCTAGTCTGCAAACAAGTTAAATTGCACGGGGCCTGTAACGTGTCGGCACCTAATCTGGCTTGTTTTTTAAAAGGTACACCCATACCAGCTATTATTCCCGCACTAACTTTGCTTTCTAATGGCAGTTATCTTATTTTGAATAACCACGAATGCTGCGGCTTACGGGCCGGCATCCCGTATATAGTAACTTTTTCGCAACGTGTTACTTGTTGTAGCAATGTCCTTTTTCCACCCCCGCATGGGATTGTAGATAGTACGCTTTGGCCTTCTATTTCAACTTTAAAAACAGATTTCAATAAACTAAGCAGACTCAAAGCGCTATTGTTTCAACAAGAAGTGGCTCTAACATCGGCTCAAGAGACCTTCGAATTACAGGTGGCGAGAACCGCAAGTGAGATACACTCGCTGCTGAACACAAATCTCCCACTCCATTTTGGAGAATTAATACACCAAATATTTAATGTGTCTGATACTGAAGGCCTTGCACATTTTTTTAAACTTGTGGGATCGAGCCTTGTGTCCTCTTTTCAGACGATTTTTGGAGTAATACCGGCTTTTATTCATTCTATTTTTCCAGCACCTTTGGAGGGTTTCCATTGATCCTCTTGCTGGCGTGCGGCGTGCTGGTACTTCTACTCCTGTTGCGCAATGGCTGCCCTTCATGTCGTACTACACAGACACAGCCAATTGCGACTGTACCGTGACCGAATGCAACAACTCTTTGGATGCTTGCCATTGGCGACGCTTGGTGTGAGTTATGTCCTTACCTTTCGCTTCGCCTATTTCACTTGCGTGCAACCTGTGTTCTATTGCGGACAGTGCCCTTTCTGTTGGGCCTTGGATGTCTCCTCTCCAATACATCATGCGCTGACCTGGATTATGATCTGTTGGTGCGTCCATTGCTGGCCCATGACCAGGCCTGTTCTGGGGACGGTCGTTTGAAGTGTGCGGCTGTACTTGGAGTGTTGGCAGGCTGGAATACCTGTGAGGCTGCACAGCACCTCTTACAACGGAGTTTCGTCGAATATCACGGAAGTTCCCCAGATATGCTCCTAGAGGCATTGGATTATGAAGATCACGTGTGTTCATTCGAACTGCTTAACTGGATGGCATCCCGCTTTGCTACAAACTACAGGGATGACCTTTTGGAACAGCTTGCATTCCACGGTACACAAAATCTGTTGAATTTTCTGGACTCGCCTTTAAATATTTTGAACTAGAATTTTTGCATTATTACAATTTGGCCATTTTACAAGCATCTTTGACTCTGCTTACCGTTGCATTCTGTTTTTTCTATATGCTCCGACCTGCCCAAGGGGAGGGTGTCACGTGGCCGATAGGGACATTGTCAACATCACTAAGTTAGCATGACCACAGCAACTATGATGCAGCTTTTGCGCCCGCTACTATATGGCTTTATTTTTGCACGACTCTGTTTATGCCGTTCACATGAGAACTGTCTGCTGTGTTCGTTCTCTTCCTGTTCCTGGAGTTTAGTCTGAACAAGGTTGATAAACAATGCCCCTTGTTATTCTGTTCTAGTCAGGCCCTAGCACCTTGACAAAACATACTAACGCAGCTACTGCTGGAAGCTCGTACTTTGATATTATGGGGATACATGTTTAGGTGAGACACACTTGGAAAGGAACTTTTCCAAGGAGAAGAGCAACACACACCTACGATGTAGAAATACCATCTATGGTCTAAGGTATGGGGTCTGCTGACAAAGCCCAGAGATCTTCTATTATATAATAATACTTCTTCCTACCAAGGGGAGGGAGGTTAGGCACTATAGTCCTTTTCCCCATTGTCTTTATATAATGACAGCTCCCTTTCTGATGTATAGCCTAGCTGCAATGCTAACTATATTCGTGTTGTGCATTTTTCTGCTTGTTGTGGCACGTATACTGCATGTTAGAGCACGATAGTTAAAATAAACATTTTAAACTATATTTGTGTCTCAGTCAGATCTTATTGTGGACAGGTAATAGAGTGTGAGCGAAAAGGTGTGTCTTGTTACCGCAATTCCTGAGAGAGCCGGGAGTGTTGTGTTCTGGGGTGTCTAATCATTTGATTTTTCATGAGTGTGTAGGAGAGCGAGTGAGACACTATAGCTAGTCGGTCCTGGGCTCGTGGGCACTAAGGTGGTGGGAAGGCTTAGCCCCTATACACCGAGGTCCCATAATCCTGTGCATAGTTAAGTGTATGTGCAGAATCCCTGCAACACTCTCTACATTGTGGAAGGAACTACAGAGCCTAGTTTATGATTCTCTGAATTTAAAGGACGTTATTCCATACATGATTAGGGCGACTTAAAAAGTCCAAACGGTGAGTGAGGGGAGATATAGTGGCTCCCACACTAGATCTATACCTGGGTATACAGAAAAAGGTTGAGAAGAGTATGGTGTGAACATGTATGTTTGTGTATATGGTTTCATGAAAGCTGTCACTTTGACCCAAGTGTGTAGATGGGAGTGATTGGCCCATTAGGTGTGATACAAACGGGATCTATTGATTTCTTAATATGGCTAATATGGATGGATCCCACACTGAATGTTTATGAATATGGCCTTTTTGTATGAGTTTGGCCGTTTGCACTAACTGGAAGATGGAGGGGTAAAGGGTTCCGGTGTATGTTAACTCTCATGGATGATTGACTTGGGGGTTGGGGGCGTAATAAGATGTATAGGGATCATCCCTAAATTTTAGCTGTGGTGCCATAATATATAGTTTAAAGGCAGTAGGGATAAGAAGTGTTGAAATACTGTATTGGAAAAAAATTAATAATATAGCACTTGGTACTTGATAACGAAAATGTTACAATTAGTAATATTTGTGTATTTACATATAGGCTGCATTGACAACGGTTTTAAAAAGAGGGACATAATTTTGGTCTTGAAAAAGGTGGTCGCTATTCGTATAACACCACTGAAACGCATTGGACAGATTAAATCCATTGAACATCCTGGCATAATTGATGAAAAGTTTACTTTAACCATATGCCTTGTTTGATTGCACATATGGATTAGTTCACGAAATACATAAAAGTGTATTGTTGTATTTATTTGTCTCTCTTTGTTTTTCCTTTATCTTTTCTCCCTCCATTGGGTTTTATAGTGTTTTATCGTATTGTTATAACATACAGACCAACTCTGCAATTGGACTATATGGGTTTGTTGTCCTTTGTAAGAAAATGTGACTATATTGTGAATGTCTTATATCAATGAAATGGTTTTTATGTACAAACTGAATTTTTCATATTGTGGGGAGTATTTTTGTACATCATTTTTAATAAACGTACTATATTTGTCCACTACTGGAGTATTTGTGGCACTACAACTATTGAATAGGGTGTTTAAGGGTGTATTTAAGAAATCTGAGTGAATGTGGAATGAAGTGTAGTAGCAGGTGTGAATGATCTGAATACCAAAGAGAATATTACTTCTACATTCCAGTTTATATAGAACCCTGTCCCTTTGGCACGTGGGGCCTCTCTCATAAAATTACATACATGCTTTATTTATTTGCCACTTTGCGGCCACCGTGCCTTGCTTTATTTATTTATTTTTATGTGATTTGAAACTGTTTTTTTTTTAACTCCGTCCAGAGGCTGCACTTTGAAAGAGAAAAAAGTCAGAAAAAGATGCAGTTTCCAGCAAAAGAGTTTTTCTTTGTTAGATCCATTTCACAGGGGGACGAATGGAGGAAAGAGGGTTTGCAGACATAATTTCTAGAAAATGAGGAGGAGCGAGGTAGGAGGTAGAGACGGAGAGAGGTAGCGAGAGGTAAAGAGAGAGAGAGAGAGACAGACTGCCAGCAGCGGAGAAATGGGCACTGTCCTTGTCTTGTCCGGGCAAGAAGGAAAAGACAGAGTCATTTTCCTTCTGTGCCCACCTTGAACGGCTAAGCCTCATCTATAGGCCTTAGGCTACAGGGCAGCCGAGTCCTGGGCAAGCAAGAGTGAGGTGCTGGCCACTTCCTGGCAGGAAACTGTCCAGGGCCGCCTGTCCTGATGCCCAGCATCCCTTGGCTGCCAGGATTTCTGGCCAGCAGGCTGGAGGCAGTGGACAGGAAGGGGCAGGGCATGCAAAAGCTAGAAAGAGGGCAATGTGGGTATGCTAATTGATGCTTAATGAGGCGGCAGCTGAGGAGGGCTTTGCAAGCAGGGAGAAGGCCAGAGTCCAGGAGTCGGGAAAAGAGGTGAAAGGGCCACAAGCGGTGGTGCAAAGGAGGACCTCGGTCCGAGTCAGCCAGGGAGATTGCTTTGGGAGGCATTAATTCTGGCGCCTTTCTGGTTATCGCTTCTTGGCCTTTTGGCTAGGATCAAGTACCGTGGTACTTGATCCTAGCAAAAAGTTTTTGGCTGGAGTTTTTACAATATGAACATGTTCATCCTCCTCCGTTGTCTTTGCTTGCTCTAGAGAGGTACGAATGTATCATCTATACCGACGGTTCTGCTCAGCCAGCCGTTGGGTCAAAGCATGCTTATTCAGTGGCTTGCTAGTGGCTGGCTCAATTGTAAATGGTGAATATAAGTCTTCCATAGTCCATAGACAGGCACTTGGAGACTGTACGGCTCAATTGGCGGAGCTGCGTGCTTTGATTTTAGCTCTAGAATTCGCGGAGCCTGATGTGAACACTCTTGTTGGGTGCGATTCCTACTACTGTGTGCAGGCTTTCAATGACAATTTATTCTTTTAGTCTCAGAATGACTATAGAGGCACTAAAGTTAGTGCAATAAAGCATAAAACGCTTTGGGTTCGAGTGGCCGAACTTAAGGAATGTTTGCCACTCACACATGTTATTCATACTCTTGGCCATCAGCATGTGGGAACACATGCTGTTGGTAATTCTTTGGCTGATGAGGCAGCCAAATCTGTGGTAGCCACATGTTCAGTAGCAGCAGTAACTAGGTCCATGACTAAAATAGATAATGATATTCTTGCGGCAATTCCTGCTACGAAGGGTGGGACGGAGTTCCACAGGGATTCCCTTTGAAGTATTCTTATCATTTGTCACCTGAGCAAGTCCCATTTGATTCAATACCGTCTGTTGGGGATCGGCTGATTTCCAACGAGGACCGAAGACTTCCTTTGATCGCTCGAAATGTCATTAGAGATTTGCGTGTCTTTGTCGGAACGTTTGCCCGTGGTACCTTCCATTCTGACCAAGGTCCTGCGTTTGCCTCTAAGGCTTACAAGGATGCATTGAGGTCTCTGGGGGTGCTGGTGCAGTTTTCGTCTCCATACAAGCCTGAGAGCAATTCTATAGTAGAGTGAATGAACCGTGACTTAAAGCAATCTTTGACAGCTAGAGTCTTAGCTACTGGCAGTGGTTGGCTGACTCATTTGTATGGGGTTCAACGTGCACTTAATAATCTCCCAAGAAGATCTCTGGGTGGGCGGACCCCATACGAAATGCTCTTTGGCATTAATATGTTTGTGCCAGACCTTGATGGTCTAGACGTTGTGGCGGCTGCTGCAACGTTTGATGTAGATAACTATTCTACTATGTTACAGGAACTACAAAAGACCCGTGACACACTAGCTAAAGATCATTCGCCCTCGTCCGCTGAAGCAGCAGTGCTGATTCCAGTTACTGGCTGGCTTCCTAAAGTTGGTGATCTGGTACAAGAAAAGCTGGAGGACAAAAAAGAATTTGGTCCCTCTTATCGTGCACCTGTCCCAGTTCTTGGATTGAAGCCTACTCGAACAGTGATCTTGCCACCTTTGCCTGGCCGCAAGGAAAACAGATTTATTTCTATTGACAATGTCAAGCTACACCATTTGTACAATACTAAATAGTGTGATTCCAAGTATTCCAAACCGAAATCTGTCACAGAATCCGATGGCTTCAGCTTCTTCGATTACTCCCTGCATAATGGAGGGGGAGTTGGAGACTTCTATTGATTTCTTGCCTGTTGTACATTCTGCCTCCACTAATGCAGACATGGAGTATGTTACTCCTCCAATTGAGGTAGTCATTGGCATTCCTGACACTACCATACATACTTCATCTGATGCTGCACAGCCTCCGTTGTTTCGTTTGGGAGAGAGTGGTTATTATATGGATCGTACCAATTTTTCATCAGACTCATCTTCTTCGTCCTCACCTGTGGCATCACCTCCGACACATTCCCGTCTTTTCATTGCCTGGTTCAAAAAGACTTACCTAGTCTCACCCTGTACATACATCTGGATGGTACTCATGCTTATATTCCTTTTCATGTGGATTGGGTTTGTGACAGTGTTCTTCTTGCTCATCAATGGTCATTATTTACCTGAACGCTCTGATGTGAAATTTGTTGATGGAGTTCTGGCTCCCCATACATCATCCCATATAATGAAGAGATCATGCCCTCATGAACATTTCGGCCTTCCCTGTTGCTGATGGCATAGTTTGGGATAAAATTGCATTCGATATTCATGGTCCGACGGAGGTCCTGAACATTCCATACGTGTTCCGCGTTTAATTAGGAGAAGTGGTATCACCAGACATACACTCAGACAACTGGGATGTTCAGGCAGTTCATTCATTGTTTTCTGATTTAAAATATTATGCTGCATTTGATGCTGAAGATTTATATTTGAATTCGGCCAATTATGCAGATTTGTTCTGTTACCAACATGATGGCCATCATTTCCTACACAAAGCGAACACTCTAAGACCGATTTTTAGTTTTACAGAGTGGGAACATTGTCCGACCCCTTTGCAAGGGAGTTCTAATAGTCAAAGGAGTAAGTTCACATACTTTTCCCATTATAATATTTCCAATCCAGAGTCCTATTTCTATAAGTTACGTTTGCCATCTCAATCTAATTTCATATTGATGCACACTAAATTGATTTATTCTAATTCCTTTAGGGCTGATTTGGCCTTACATGGTTATGAACATTGGAAGAACACCATTGATTTAAAATCCATTTGGGATACTAATGATTGGCAGGTACAAGGCACTGAAGCTCTGCATCGTGCATGTTTAAATCTGACTCAAATTTTGTTTTTGAATGACACAGTGCAACAAACTACTTGTTTTAGTTTAGCAACTGCCAAAAATTTGAATGTTCCTTCTATTCCCTCATTAGCTGAGTATGATACATGGCGTTCACACACCAATCTAACTATTGACGTATTGATTTCACTGCTCCAAAATGGGAGTATAAATTCTTCTGATCTTGACCCCTTGGGGTGGTTATTTTGGCCAACAAGCTCAAATGAATGTCAACTGCGTTTTCTTAATGCAACAACAGGTTTCACACAAAGCAGACCTGATCCGCGTTTCCCATGTTCTCATTCAGTCACCACGTATTAGGTGGGGAAATTGTGTCAGCAATGTTTGCGACACTCCACACTCTCGTCCGTGAAACAACACCTGTCCCTTTTGTCGAGTGACATCAATTTGGCTGACTTTGTTTTAGGTCCAAAATCGCCTAGGTCAAAACGATTTATTTATGAAGCATTATAATGAATTGTGGAAGCTGTCGCAGATGGATGCTGCGGTGCGCCTGCACCAAATTGACCAAGCTCGTTTGGAAAAAGTTCTTGCAGTGGTGGATAGCAGCATTAATACATTGTCTTCCCGTATGTACACCTTGGATAATATTGTTTCCTCTGTTATTGATATTGTGCAGAGTGATATGTCCGTATTGTATCATGGTCAAAATCAATTGCGCTCTGTAGTGCAGTTTGCATGGATGTTTCAAACGCTCAAAAATGGAAAAGTTTCATGGGATTATTCGAATGCTTCTGCACTGTTTTTACCTTTTAATTTGACTGATAAACAGAAGTTTATGTCTATGAAAGACGCAACTTACACACTATTACATATAGAACAATTAGAACAGTTATCTTTTTCTGTAGCAGAGACTGATTCGGCTGTGTGGTTAATACATGGTGTTATTTCCCTGCCCTTCTCACTATTTCAGTTTACATCGTGCATGAAACACTTTCCTGTGGGACGCTTTGAGCCCGCGGGGAGTGCATTTATTCATGAAATGTGGTCCTTACAGTTCACCTATAGATGTCTGCGTGCAGATAAGGAAGTTTTCCTAACAGGGGAGGATTGTAATTCCACAGTAGGCCATTCCCTAGTCTGCAAACAAGTTAAATTGCACGGTGCCTGTAACGTGTCGGCACCTAATCTGGCTTGTTTTTTAAAAGGTACACCCGTACCAGCTATTGTTCCAGCACTAACTTTGCTTTCTAATGGCAGTTATCTTATTTTGAATAACCACGAATGCTGCAGCCAGGGACATTGCTTTGGGAGGCATTAATTCTGGCACCTTTCTGGTTATCGCTTCTCGGCCTTTTGGCTAGGATCAAGTACCTTGGTACTTGGTCAGTCTAAGGCCTGTTGGGATTCCTGCAGCCCCGTAGTGCTGGACCTGCGTTCCCTGGCATGTCCGGGGCCAGGCTGCGCATGAACAGGCCACCTCTCTGATTTATGGGGACGGGCCTTTGTACTCTGGCTTGACTGGAGCAAGGCTGATGCTCCGTGAGTTGGATATGGTGGAGAGGGGAGCTTGTAAGCATTTACATTTTGATTACATTATTGAAGGATTGCCCGGCTTTTGGTGCATGTTTCTTTCCCTGTCATGTCTACAGGTTCTCCTGCAGTGACGAGACAGGTGCAGACACATCGAGGAGGCAGAGACCGGCTTCGCTTTGTTCCTCTCCTCTGTGCCCTGCTGGTAGGGGCTCTGGACTCTCAGTGCTTTGGTGCTGGAGTCATTGCTGGTGGGGGTGAGGAGGGAAAGGGGGAGATTTTGCAGAACGTTCGCCAGGACACTCGAGGAGCTTTGCAGTGACAACCAAACAGCTGTGTGGCAGGGGTTCTTCAAATTCCTAGCTCGTGAGGCAGTTTTTCTTTTCTCTGTTCTCACTCTGACTTTGGCTATATTGTTCCCTTTCTTCAAGCCTGCTCCCCTAGTCTTTTCCAGGATGTTCCAGGGAGGCCCTAGAGTGGGCATACAGAGGCACTTTGAGTGCGTTTCACCAACAAGCAAGAATTCATGTCTGGTAAGAAAAACTTAATATGTCTAGTGTGAATTTCGTACAAATCATATTGCAGAAACATTTGAATATAGAAGCATGTGACATATTCTGTGTTATAACGCTGCCTGCTGTTAATGGTTGGGATGTGAGCTTTCAATCCGCAGTGTGTTTTAATCATTTTTGGTTAATGTTTGAAGAAGAAAAAGGAAGAAATGAATTGGCATGTTTTAATGTAGATGGCTTAACTGATCTCAGCAATAAAATAGTCTTTATTAAGGTTTATAACAAAACAGTGAGTGCGCATGATACTCTAATGTGGCTCAAATGAAATTGTGAAACTGTCCATAATCTAGAGAAAGTACGTGATATTTTGGGCATATAGAATGGGTCATGGAGAATATCTGTCAAACTGAGATTACATCAGTTAGGGATGGGGGCTTGAGTCATTTGCCTCCATCCTTCATGTTTGGTCCCAATTGGATTTTGCTTTTTTATGCAGGTCAGCCAAAACTGTGTAGGAGGTGTGGGGCCAGGGACCTGATCCACCCTGAGTGCACTAAGCTAATATGTTCTAATTTTAGCGGTGAGGGACATATGGCTAAAGACTGTGTGGAGAGGTGGTTGTCTAATGTGTGTGGAAAAGAGGGCCATCTTTATAGTGATAGCCCTTCATCATTTGCTAATCAATTGTAACCCCCCCCCCCCCGAGTCCTTCCACAAAACCTGGTATTAGTGATGGTGGGGTTGAGTCACAGAGAAGGGGGATGAGTGACGCAGTGGTTAATGAAGAAATGGTAAGAGAGGAAAAGGAGAGACAATCAGATGCCTTGGTACAACAAAGAGAGCTGAGCACACTAAAGGGGTGCAGGGACAGGACATCCTACAGGATGGTCAGTCTCCCCTACTAGAGGATATTGGAGAAGGAGTAAGTGCTCTCCAGGGTCAAGTGGCCGGTAAAGGAAAAGGCAGTGGCAAGGAAACAGGTATGCGGGAACTGAGATAGTGTTTTTGCACAGTTGTCCTCAGGTTGTGTCAGGAGAGAATAGGAGGATGGGGTGGGGTTCTTGAGATTCCTTTTAAAGGATTTGAAAAGATGAAGGGCAAATTTTGGAGTCCACTCTCCTCAGATGGGGAGGAGTCCATGGAGGAATCTGAAAAAGGGTCTCTTCCACTAGCACAGGCTCAAATGGTTTTGGAGATGGAGGTTGGAGAAGAAGAAAAGGACAGTGGGGGTGTGACACAAGTTGAAAAGCATATAGTAGAGATTGAAGGGCAGTTGGTGGCAGAAAGGATGAAGTTGGAGCGGAAGTTGGAGAGCTGGAAGAGTCTGGAGGGAGCAGAGGAGAAGAGATACAAGTGACATCTACAGAAGAAGACATGGAGGCACTTCAAGATACCAACACCACCAACGGTAAGATGAGGTGTGGTGAGGGTCAGGATGTAAAGTCAAAGCACACGACACAGGACAGTGACAGGGACGATTTGTTGGAGAGCCAGCAGATTCTGATTCCTGAAACTGCTTTGCCACAAAGAGTGCTGCCACCTGTGGGTGATAGTGTGAGGACAATGAGGATAAGGAAAGGTACCCTGGACAAGGGTGAGGTTTTGTCAGCCGCAAAAGAAGGATGGTAAATCTTTTGGGAAAAAGAATAGAGTAGATGGCAGTGAGAGTAGCGCAGAGAAGAAAGGGAAACAAGGAATAGTAAAGAGTAGTGACATGACAAGAAAAGATAAAGAGGTGAAAAGGTATCCCCTGGAGATGGTGTCAGGAAAAGCCTTACAGGTAAACAGGTTTGCTTGATTTGTTATCATCCCCATGGCATGTATATAAATCATGTTGCTGTATATTCTAGTAGTGTTCCTTAATCATGTTGCAACCTTGAATGTGGTAACTCTTGTAGCTACCAATGCTTAGTGTCTTACAAATTATGTTATGTACAGCTTAACGATAATCCTTGTATTTGCAGTTGGCGCGCTATAGTAATTATGCCCAGAAACGAAATCATGTGCGCCTTAAACTTTGTAAACCAAGCCGATCGTTTTCAGGTTTGTATCGTCTTGGTTAGCTTTTCGTTGTGAAGGAAACCAACTTGACTCAGCAGAGGTATCCCGTTCTGTTGTCACGCATCAGAACAAGCGTCAGAACACGTTGCTAACGATGCTGTGCCAACGCCCTGCACATTGGCTATAAATACCCACGCCTCTCAAACACGGCGCTTGGCTTTTAGGTTCCGGTGTCTGGCTTGTCTCGTCTCCATGACTCCGAGTGCTCATCGCTGGAATCCTTCAACGGCGTCCTTTGAGCCGGCTCCAACGTGGGAAAATACTGAGGCAGTGGACATGGAAAGAAACAGCTAAGTGAATGTTATCTGCTTAGCGGCGATGCTCTTTTGCTAATTTTGTAAAGACTCTTGTATTTGCCTCAACTTTCATTTTGAACTACGCATTTTGTGCAGACTTTGAGAAGTGCTTAGGCAATATTATATTCTTCACTGAGAGGTGGTTAGGTTAAATCTATTTAGGAATACATGTTTAAATTAGGGCACTTAATATTTTTGTTGGACTTGTTTTCTATGGAACTTATTTTCTGATGGGCTACGAGTTCTGAAGGAGTAGTCAGCAGTTGCCATATATCATTATTACAGGTGAGACCAGTACCAAAAAGGCGCCTGATTACGCTTAAGCAATTAATGTTCCTCCTCTCATAGATGTTGTTTTTCTTGCATTCTATCTGGGTTAAGAAACCATTTGTCCTTATCCTTTTATTCTAAAGACCTTGTGCAAGGAATTCGCGCCGATTCAGTTAGAGGTCATTTTAGACAGTATATCGAATTATCTGTTGTAACTTATGTGGATAGATGTACTTATAACAGTCCTTTTCTCCCTAAGGTAAAGAAGATAACAAGACTTCTCACGTCCTGAATAAGATCTTGGCTGGTCCAGTTTGCGGACGGAGCAATATCTTCTCTTTCTTTGTTTTCTCGGTCTACTCCCCTTCCCCCATGGGACACCTGCCATGGCTCCTGTTCCTCCAGCAGCACTGAGTGGTGTTTCGGTAGGGTTGAGGAACTAGTCATCGCCCCTGCAGACACTCCTGGTTTTCAGGTGAGTGCTTATCCTCTCATATTACATAAAGCCAAGCCCAACAATTTAGTCTGCCTGGACGATGGATCTCCCCGGTACGGCCACCATTTCCTTACAAGATCTTACTAAGGCCCTTGAAAGCCTACAACAAGAAGTCGTAGCATTAAAGCATGAGAATCACTCACTAAATGTGAATTGCATCGATACAAACCCCGGTAGAATCCTTGGAAAAATGTTAGTTAAAACCAAACCTATCATTCAACCTCCCCATTGTCAGTTTTCAGCAAATGCCACTGAGAGTGAAGGTGCACAACCTATAAATGTTACTGTTTCCTCCCCTACCCCTGTTCCTTTAGCTCCACCAGAAAGGTTCTTTGGAGACCACGCAAAATATTCTATTTTCATGAATCAGTGCCAATTACACTTCCTTTGTTGCCCAGCCACGTTTCCCGATGATTCAACGAAAATCGCCTTTATTTTGTCATATCTCGGTGGTACCGCAGCCTCCTGGTCGATTCCTTATGTAGACCGAAATGACCCTATTTTGCTTGATTTCGTTCATTTCAAAGACACAATGAGGAAATTATTTGCCAAACACCAGTTTGTTCAGGCAAGCGATAACGAGCTCCTGAATTTACGACAGGAAAATAGAGATCTAATAACCTACATTAGTTCATTTAACAGATTAATAGCAGAGACTGAATGGCCTGATGAAAAAAGGACATCATTATTTTACTAAGGGCTCCGGGATGAGCTTAAGGATGTGTTTGCACAGATTGTTGATCTTCCGAATGATTGTGCCGAATTCGTAGACTTAGTGGTACAAATCGATCACCGTCTAGGCGACCAAAAAGCGGAAAAAGGGCGAGTAGAAACCACTCGAGTTGTCGTCATGAAACAGGAAAAGAAAGAACCTGCACCTTCTAGTCAATCTTCTGATACCCCTGAGCCAATGCAGATTGGCAGTGTCCGAGGTCCTCTGTCAAAGGACGAAAAAGAGCGCAGACGCCGTCTGAATTTATATTTGTATTGTGGCTATTCCGGCCACTTTGCTCGTGACTGTTCCTTGAAGCCACCATCCCGAAAAACAGTGGGATTAACAGAACGGTTGAGAAAAATGATCAGTCGGAAAACTCCTTCGCTCAATAGGCACAGAGGTCTACATATCGGGCTCGTCCAAGACGATGACCTCAGCTCACTTTTTGGCAAACGCAGTTACCCCTACTCCATGCCATTTAACTTTAATTGTGACATTACTTTTTGCTTCACAAATCCGTAAAGTAATTCCCATACTCCTAGATTCAGGGGCTACAGGGAACTTCATGGATATTCAGCTAGCTAATACTCTGAACATCACTACGATTAAAAAAGAAACTCCAGAACCTGTCAGAGCAGTGGACGGATCAGAATTATCTTCTGGTATGATTCTTCATCAAACCGCTCTCTTAACAATGATTTGTGCTGACGGTCATTCAGAACAAATACAATTTGACCTTTTTGACACACCGGTGTTCGAAGCCATTTTGGGCATTCCATGGCTTCAATTACACAATCCAAAGATTGATTGGGTAAAACGTACCCTCACTTTAGATTCTAAGCATTGTTGGAACACCTGTTACAATGATAAAAAACAACCCATAATACCATTGCATTGCGCCTCTACTCTAGAAAAGCCGGCTACCACAGTGGAGTCCGTATCTCTACCCAAGTACTATCAGGACTTTCAGGATGTTTTTTCTGAACAACAAGCTACTCAGTTACCACCACATCGGTCTTATGACTGTAGAATAGATTTGTTGCCTGGTGCATCGTTACCCTGTAGCCGAGTGTATGCACTGTCTGAACCCGAGCCTCGCTATCTACGGGAATATTTGGATGATCTCTTATTAAAGGGGTTCATTCGTCATTCCACTTCTCCCATCAGTTCTCCTCTCTTCTTCCTTCCGAAGAAAAATCAAGAACTTAGAGCCTGAATAGACAACCGTGAGGTTAATAAGGTCACAATTAAAAATCGATACCCTGTTCCACTCATCCCAGTCTTACTCGATCAAGTACGGAATTCTACTATCTTCACAAAATTAGATCTTAGGGGAGCATACCACTTTATTAGAGTCAAGGAGGGTGATGAATGGAAGACGGCGTTCAGGACAAAATTTGGTTTATACGAATACACTGTCAAGCCCTTTGGACTCTGCAATGCTCCTGCAGCATTCCAGTTTTTTATTAACGATGCTCTGCAAGAGTTCTTGGACGTCTGTGTAATAGTTTACATAGATGATATCCTTATTTTTTCATCTTCCACTGAAGAACATATAGGGCATGTCTGATCTGTTCAGCAACGTCTACGAGAAAATCACCTCTTTGCCAAATTAGAGAAATGTGTCTTTCATACCACCAAGATTGAGTTCCTAGGCTATGTCATTTCTTCCGATGGGATCTCCATGGATCAATCGAAAGTTCAGGCGATTCTAAGGTGAGAAACTCCACAGTCAGTTAAAGATATCCAGAGGTTTTTGGGGTTCGTCAATTTCTATCGGCGATTTATTCCCCAGTTCTCCAACATTGTTTCTCCCATTACACATCTCTTGAAGAAGGGAGTAAAATTCCTCTGGTCAGCAGCAGCTGATGGTGCTTTTCAACAATTAAAGCAGGCCTTTATCACAGTACCCATTTTACATCATCCTGATCCTAGCCAACCATTTTATGTCGAGGCTGATGCATCCCAGATAGCTGCGGGAGGTATCCTTTCTCAACAAGATCCTGAATCCGGTCACATGCACCCAGTAGCATACTTTTCAAAAAAACTTTTGCCGACTGAACAAAATTACACTGTGGCCGAGTGCGAGTTACTGGCTATTAAGCTCGCTTTTCAGGAATGGTGACATTACCTGTTAGGAGAGCGTCATACGGTCACTATTTACTCTGACCATCGTAATTTACAGTTTTTTCAAAATGTGAAGGCATTAACACCACGTCAATTACGTTGGCTCTTATTCTTCAACAAATTTGATTTCGTGATCACATACAGACCCGGAAAAGAACAACAAAAAACAGACACTTTATCACAATTGAGTTTCCCTGATTCTGAGAATAACACCACCCCAGTCCAATCCATTATTCCAAGTCATAAAGTCATAGCTCTCCTTTCCTCTGATGAGTTTCTATCTCAAGTGCAAAAAGCACAGAAAAAAGAGAAACTTCCTGTTGGTGCAATAGAAAAAGGGGGGTTGGTGTATTACAACTATCGAATGTTTGTTCCCACACAATCATTGCGTGACACTGTATTACACTGGAATCATGATTCTGCTTTGGCAGGTCACCCTGGTATCAAGAAAACTGTGGATTTATGCCAAAAAGTTTTTGGGTAGCCAACATTACTTGCGGATGTCAAAAACTACGTCCAAACTTGTTCTACTTGTTTACAGTCCAAATCCACTCATGTTGCTCCGGCTGGTTTATTACAATCTATGCCTATCCCATCAGCACCATGGCATACATTGAGCATGGATTTTATTACTGATCTACCTAAATCCAATGGTTATTCCACAATTTGGGTAGTAGTGGATTACTTAACAAAAATGGCACACTTTATCCCTCTGATCGCATGCCTTCTGCTAAAGAACTGACTGAATTATTTATTCAACATATAGTCAGAGTTCATGGTCTCCCTACTGCCATTGTTTCCGATCGAGGCCCTCAATTCATCTCCAAGTTTTGGCGAAGTTTTTGTTCTTCCATGGGTATAGATGTCCGTTTGTCCTCTGCTTACCACCCCCAAACAGACGGAACGCCTGAACCAAACTCTTGAACAGACGTTACATTGTTTTGTTAGCACCAAAACAACTGAGTGGGACAAAAATCTACCATTAGTGTAATTTGTGTATAACAACTCAGTGCATTCCGCTACAGGCATATCTCCGTTTTATTGTTTACTAGGTTACCATCCCCGGATGTTGCCTGTTGTATCTCCTTTGCAAAACAATCATGTTCTCGCTGTCCAACAGCATCTTGTGCATTTACACAACACTCAAACACAGGCTCAACAACATTTGCAACACTACCCAAGACAGGTAAAAGAACAAGCAGATAAACATAGACAAAAAGCACCTTCCTATAACATCGGAGATCAGGTATGGCTTTCAGCAAAAAATCTACGACTCATAGGGTCTCGTAAACTGCATCCACGGTATTTAGGACCCTTTGCCATCAAAAACATTATAAACCCAGTCACGGTTGAACTTATTCTCCCTCCTGAATACCAAATACATCCAGTGTTTCATGTGTCGCTGTTACAGCCGTATGCACCCAACACACGACCAAGACCTCCACCTCTTAAGATAAATGGAGAATGGGAATTTGAGGTTGCAAGAATTTTGAATTCAAAACGCATTCAAGGTGTTTTACACTATCTTTTAGCGTGGAAAGGGTATGGGGCAGAGGATAATTCCTGGGAACCTGCTTCTGCGGTCCATGCTCCCCGTCTAATACAACAGTTTCATCAACAATATCCCTCTAAACCTCGTCCTGTTCCAGTCTCTTAAGGGGGAGGACTGTCAGGAAAAGCCTTACAGGTAAACAGGTTTGCTTGATTTGTTATCATCCCCATGGCATGCATATAAATCATGTTGCTGTATATTCTAGTATTGTTCCTTAAATCATGTTGCAACCTTGAACGTGGTAACTCTTGTAGCTACCAATGCTTAGTGTCTTACAAATCATGTCATGTACAGCTTAACAGTAATCCTTGTATTTGCAGTTGGCGCGCTATAGTAATTATGCCCAGAAACAAAATCATGTGCGCCTTAAACTTTGTAAACCTAGCAGGTTCGTATCGGCTTGGTTAGCTTTTCGTTGTCAAGAAAACCAACATGACTCAGCAGAGGTTACCCGTTCTGTTGTCACATGTCAGAACACGCTGCTAATGACGCCGTGCCAACGCCCTGCACATTGGCTATAAATAGCCAGGCCTCTCAAACACGGCGCTTGGCTTTTTGTTCTGGTTTCTGGCTTGTCTCGTCTCCATGACTCCGAGTGCTCATCGCTGGAATCCTTCAACTGCGTCCTTCGAGCCGGCTCCAACGTGGGAAAATACTGAGGCAGTGGACATGGAAAGAAACAGCTAAGTGAACGTTATCTGCTTAGCGGCGAAGCTCTTTTGCTAATTTTGTAAAGACTCTTGTATTTGCCTCAACTTTCATTTTGAACTACGCACTTTGTGCAGACTTTGAGAAATGCTTAGGCTATATTATATTCTTCACTGAGAGGTGGTTAGGTTAAATCTATTTAGGAATACATGTTTAAATTAGAGCACTTAATATTTTTGTTGGACTTGTTTTCTATGGAGCTTATTTTCTGATGGGCTATGAGTTCTGAAGGAGTATTCAGCAGTTGTCATATATCGTTATTACAGGTGAGACCAGTGTTGTATTCCTCTTAGGGTATCCATAAACGGGCTTTCCAGTATCATGTCCTTATATAGGCACAATTCGCCCTGCCCTTATTTAGGCATAAAATCCCAGCCCTTATTTAGGCATTAAACCGTGCACTCCAAATACAGGCATGGTCTCTGACATCCGTCCACGCTAACGTCACAACGAGTTCATGAAGAACAGACCCTTAGGCTGCGGGAGTTTCCCTAGTCCAGGACTATTGATTTCTTCAAGGACTCATATATTATGCATGAACCATTATTCCTTAGGGGGTTCATTCATGACGTCTTTCGCTGTCCAACTCACGCTAATGCTAACATTCTTAGGTGCTCTCAGGTATAAATATACCTTCCCTAGCCCCTGTAAACCAGAGGAGACCTCGACTTCAGAGGAGCCCGTTTCCCGGCCTGACGCACTGAGAAGACGCTGTCATCCCTGCATGCAGAGAGCCCAGCGTCCAGCTTCCAGTGATCTGACTTCCCTTGCGGGGTGTTGGAGTTCGAGTCTGGCAAAGAGATTCCTACCTCTCTCATTCTTCAGGTATGGAGCTGACTAGAACCTAGAGGGACTCTTGGCATACTAGGCATACTAGACTTAACATACTCTTAGTATACCGTAGTAAGGAATACTTCACCTACTTCTTCCCTCTTCCTACACCTAGGTTAGGTTAGGTACATTGGGGTAGAATTAGCTTAGCAACGCATCGTATGAGTACTTTGGAGCAAATATGAAAAGTGTATTGGAGGTCCTGAATGAGGAGCTACATTTAATTTATCTGGCCAAGCAGAAGGGGAAACCTAGCCTAATTTGGGTGGGAGATTTTAATACCCACCCGTGTAAGTATGAAAATGACATTGTGTGTGGAATAAACGATCTGGAGGGTAACCCCCTTCTACACTTTGTACATAATACCTACGGAGATACGCTCAATAGGCTGCTTTTTACAAGGGACCTGACTGTAATTAATAGTGGGAAAACAGGCCAGATAGAGCCAACTTTTAGGAGGAACAATTCTGAGTCCATAATTGATTTTATCATAGTTTCATCTACAATACAGAATAGAGTGGAACATGTCAGTAATACATTCACTCCTTATAGCGACCATGCCCTCCTACTTATTCATATAAGTGCCCCCCAAAAAGTGAAGAGACCCCATTTGAAGATTAATACTATTACTCTTGTAAGGAAAAATGGATATCAAATGAGGGTGCCAGGTTGTGAAAAAGAACTTAGTTGTGGATACAATAGCCCAAGTGACAGGAGATATCATACACTGCTTGATAGAAGGTGGCCCTCCTTCTCTTTTAGTTTTCTATTTCACAACCCTTATAGCAAATTTAAAAGTTGCACTTACTCGTCAGAAACCAACAACTGACGTACCATCTGGTCGTTGGTTTAACTCAGTTTGCTCAGTAGCAAAGAGAGCACTTGATTGTGCATTAAAATCACAGCCAAGAGATCCTGTATTGATAAGAACCCTCCGGAAAGATTTCAAGCAGGCAAGGAATACTCGCGAAAAGGAGCTAAAGGAAAAGGCGTGGGATGACCTCGAACATGCAGCTAGTTCTAAGAGTAGTAAGGAGTTTTGGAAGGTCATAAATGCGCCGTATTTTAAAAATGTGACTGACCCGTCTCTAGATACTCATGTAGAGGAAGAAGTATGGGTAGGACATTTTGAAAGTATTTTTGCACGTGAACCAAATGAGCCTCCTTATATAGATTTTTGCAGTTTCCCAAGGTATCTTGACTTTTACTATTGGAGAAGTGAGGGAAGCATTGGAAATGTGTGCTCAAGGGAAGGCCCCGGGGCCTGACGGGGTCCCAATAGACCTTTTCCAGGACAATTACGACCTGTGGGCACCCCTTTTAACAAATGTTTTTAATAGTATAGTGGTAGAGGGCCCCCCGCCATCATGGAACCATAGTGTAATAGTGCCTATTTTTAAAAAGGGAGATAGGGGTAGCCCTAAAAACTACAGACCAATCTCCCTTTTGGATTCAACTGCCAAACTTATGGGCCAGTTGTTGTTAGCTAGACTGGAGGAGTGGGCCCAGGAACGCAATATTTTAATGTTGGCGCAATATGGCTTCTGAAAGGGCAAGGGGACAGTGCACCAAGGTCTGAATCTTTCTCTTTGTATAGATAAATATACAAAGGCGAAAAATGGAAAAATCTATATGGCATTTATGGACCTCTCAGCCGCTTTTGACTGTGTGTCCCATTCAAAACTGTGGTCCATGATGGGAGGAATGGGAATTGATCCCCTGATCATCCGCTTTATTCGTCAGCTGTATTCCAATGCCTCTGCTTCGGTGAGATATGGCAGAAATGGGGAATGTACACACTCATTTAAAATAGAAAAGGGCGTCAGACAGGGATGCGTCCTCGCCCCGTTTCTTTTCTCCATCTATACTAATGGGGTGGAGGCGGCCCTGTCTGGTCTGTCTTTAGATGTTCCCAAATTTGGAAATAACTCACTCCCCATATTGGCATACGCAGACGATGCGGTTTTGATGGCGAGGACTGGGGTAGCCCTCCAAAAACTGCTTTCTTCCTACGCATTATTTATGGCTTCACTGGATCTCCGTGTGAATGAGTCAAAATCGTTCATTATTATAGCAGGAGCTTCGAGAAGCACAAAGGCTCCTTATTTCCATCTGGCCTCCAAGAAAATCGAGGTGGTTGACTCTTTTCCTTATCTGGGGATTCTGTTTGATAGTAAACAGTCATGGAAGAACCTGGTTGCAACCAGAGCCCTGGGCATGGAAAGGGGTCTTCAAGCTATAAAAGGCTTTGCCAAAACATTAGGAGCCAGTCCACTGGAAACGATTAAGACCATTTATCAAGCTAAGCCAAAGGCAGCTGCTACCTACGGGGCGGAAGTTTGGGGAATGGCTAAAAAAGATCAGCTTCAGAAAGCGGAAGATGCCTTTTTTAAGTCTAGGGTCTCGTTACCTCCCTCTACCTCTAATTACATTTTACATTTGGAACTGGGACTCCCTTACCTATGTGATTCTATCAGGTTAGCACCTATCCTTTTGTGGATCTCAATCTGGCGTAGGGATACCGTTGATTTAACGCAACGTATAATCAGGGACTGTGTGAGGCTTGAGGCTTACAGCAGAATTGGTTGGCTTAGTTATGTTCAGGCCGAAACTAAAAGCAATTGGGCAGGGAGAATTATTTAGGAACCCCTTATTATGTGCCAAGGTATCTAAACGAGTAATAACTGATCTATTTATACAAAAGGCCTCTGCCGAACGTTGGGAAAAGAACAGGTGTTCACAGTCATTTATAGTTTACAATGGACTTTCGCCCAGACCGGGGGAAGGATATTTTTATCTTAACCATGTCACAGTGGCTCAGCATAGGTTCATCTTGTTACGATTTCGCTTGAACCTAATCCCACTGATGTTGGGGTTTCCAGAAAAAAGGTTCAAGCATTCAGAACTAGGCCCGTGCCCGTGCGACAATCATTCCCCCCAGTCGGATTTACACTTGTTGTTCTTTTGCCCATTTTATTGTATTGAAAGGGAAAAGTTCCTTCTCCCAATTTTAAGGCGCCAAGATTTCTCTCAATGTAAAGTTGCACTGTATTTTTTAAAAGCCTTGCCTAATCCTTACGTTTGTTTTGTGGTAGCATCCTTTTTATGGACTTGTTTGAGAAGTAGAAGGGTAAGAAGCTTGTCGCAATGAATTTCTAAGGATGGATCAATTATGGTTTTAATCTGATTTTAATTGTTTAAAAAAAAAAAAAAACTATCTTAAATGTTTTGGTATTTATGTAAATGGTTTTATCATAAAATTTGTGATGAGATTGTACTTTTATGATCTGTTTATTAATGGATCGAATAAAGATTCAAAATGAAATGAAATGAGTACTCGCATTTTTAGTCTGTGTTATTTATGTAACAGCATATGTACTAAAAGATAATGCTATCGCAGTATTATTTATTTCTACTGCTCACCCTGTACATTATTTATCTTGCATACTGTCTTGTGATCGTAACAGCACATTTTACTTACACCAGAAACAAGACTGTTCAATAAATCCTTTATTGAAACGCCCGTCTATTTCTTTCTGTGTAACTTGGAGAAAACTAAGCATGCACGACTGAGCTGAGTGAAATAGTTATCTATTGTTTCCACGACTCTGGGACACGTTCTGATTCTAAAGGGAAACACAGTGGTCATGTTTTGCGGCTGCCAGAAACTACTCCCTTCTTGTTGTCAAGGAGTTTCTAGTGGCCTCTGAGCTAGCTGGCACAAGTAATTACGTTTAATATACTCGATAGGGACATACTGACCTTAGTCCTATGTCAAACCTATAGGATATATTATTCCAATGTGCAGAGCCTTTTAGGGAAATAGGAGCTACACTACATGGCGCCCAACGGTTTGGTAAGGCAGTAATTCAACGTTAGATACTGAGTAACTCAGCAGTGCTTTTTCTCTCAAGACCCCTACCCATATACTCCAAAAGACGTCTGGAGTGGGCAGGGTTAGGTATCCACCACGGCTACATAGGGCAGTACCCTATATATTAGCTGTTTGGTTTACTCAACGTTGAAGGATACAGTGTTCCACAATATTGTGCACCTTATCTTTGTTTCCTTGAAACTTGTTCTACATTTTTCAAACAACAAAATGCCTGGCTCCGACAATGAAACCGGAGACGGTGTAACTGTGGCTGATCCAGACCTACCAGTAGTTTTTAACATTACAGGTTTAAATGAAACCGAGGAGGGTGTTATAAACATCCATCCAAATTTAAGAAGAGCCATCACTCTAAAACTTATGAAACATGGCCTACCACCAAGAGGCGGTAGAGCAGTTTTCGTGATAGAGGCACATGAATCCTTTCAGACAGAGGTATTCTATTCATGGGTAATATTTCCTGAATCCAATCCAATAACACAGATGTTTCACTTCTACAAAGAAGATGAACCACCAGAGGAATACATTCCTTTCGAGGATATAGAAATTCCATTAACATACCAGGAGCATCAGCTCTGGTTTAAAGGCGCCCTAAAACATCACAAAAACATTACTAGGCTCGGTCCACTAGGTAGACCAGGAGCAACATTGCCGATTTTAGCCGGCTACACACCTCATCCTGAACTGGATATAATGTCAGATGAGGACTTACTTGTTCAAATACAAGAATTAATAAAAATTTACAGACAATTGGTCCAATATGTCATGCGGACTTTTACAGTCTGACCACCATTGACATATCCAAATCCAACTCCCCAACAGGGGAGTACACTAAAAATTACACCACAGACTCTATACGCAGTCATGGGTAAAATGCCCACAAAACGTGAGCAAATTCCATTTTGGATAGCTCAAAAAATTACTCAAATCGAAGCAGTATTTCCAAATACTAGCGCGCATGAGAAACACAGAATCCTAACAATCAGTTTACCAATGGGGATCACACCACAACTGGAAGACTGCACCACTTGGGGCTCAGTCTTTGCTGCCATCTATACTAAAACACATGGTATTCCGTCAATTGCGGTAATACCTGATGTCCTAAAACAAATTCAAAACGAATACGGGGCAGAGCCTGCTCTAAATTTAGGTATGAAATTACTGAAAAATTTCGACCAGGTCTCAACAATAATATTATCTCATATTAAAGGGGAGGCAGCAGCAGTGGCGATCCGCCAAAAATTAAGGGAATTTGATGTTACAGAACATCAAACTGAGCTACCCAGAATAATAGAACAATCTTATGCAGAATTAGGCAGAGATAGTTTGGGTGGAAGACCAGCGAAGCCGAAACTATCTGAAAGTCCTGAGAAGGACTCAATAAAACAAACTCCTACATCTTCTAAAAAGAAGTGGGAGTCTACTAAACAAAAATCAAACGAGAAACGTTCTCAATCCCGAGGTAGGTCTCCTCAAAAGGAGCCCTCTGAAAGGAGGTATAACCTCAGGAATAGGGATAATTTGAGAAAACCTGATAGGTATCAAGATACTGATACACGTTCCTCTCGTCCCTTTCAGATCTCATCACAGACTTCAGAAAGAAGAGGACGATCAGAACATAAAGAAGAACGCGTAAAATCGAAAGACGACAAACACGCTTCAAAAACCAAAGTAAAACCTCAATTCTCCAAAAAGAAGGTAGCAGGTCTGAAGATCAGACATGCCGAGAATACTGAGAACACAACTCAAGAACGGAGAATGGGCTCAGACAATGCTGGACAGTGCAGCAGAAGTTACTGCAAAAACATATGAGCCTTCCCTCACACATATACATCTAACATTGGCCATAAGTCCATAGTTTAAGAAAACCCACAGACCAAAAAATATATTGGTAGAAAAAAGTTTGTTTTAAATCATTTATTTATCAAAATATATTTGCTTCATGATATCATATGTATTTTTTCTTTTTTTTCCATTTACATATGAGATACAAAAAACATCACACAAAATTCAATAAAAACAAGTCAGAAGCCCAGCATCAAAATGTAATGGGGTACCTATGAGTAAATATACATGAAACCACCCCAACCACCACATACAACAAAACCAACAATTACTAGCAAAAAGCCATACAAAACAGATATTAACAAAATACAATACATACAACACAAATAGACAAGAAAAGAAGCGCCGACGCGCGTTTCGGAGATCCCATGTATATAACAAACTCCTTCTTCAGGGCGCACTTTGTTAGATCATTTTAAAGATGACCATCATCTTGGCTGTAAATACATATTCCCATCATATTGGCTGTAAACATTTGTAGGGGCAACTAACGGGCTTCAAATCACAATAAAATATTGGTTCCGAGTGGAATCCAAATACACACACAGATTGCAGAGAGTTTACTTAAAAGATGCAGCATGGATAGCATAACTCTAGATCCCAGAGTTACCGCGTCCCGCACTTAGTAAAAGGGCCCGGTACCGCCGAGGAACTACCTCCACGAGCACGGTCATAGGTCTGGCGTCCTCAATCCTACACCACGGGAGTCCCAGCTTGCAAATGAGGCCGCATTTGCAAGCTGGGACTCCCGTGGTGTAGGATTGAGGACGCCAGACCTATGACCGTGCTCGTGGAGGTAGTTTCCCTCGGCGGTAACGGGCCCTTTTTACTAAGTGCGGGACGCGGTAACTCTGGGATCTAGAGTTATGCTCATTAGGATTGTCGTTATGCTCATTGTGGCGCTTCAATTCTGAACTATCCATGCTGCATATTTTAAGTAAACTCTCTGCACCACTGCCCATAGGATTTCTATATTCTCTATCTATTGTATGAATTCTGACCGGAGGAGGCGTGTACTGCTCGTGTTTATCTAATCTGTGTGTGTATTTGGATTCCACTCGGAACCAATATTTTATTGTGATTTGAAGCCCGTTAGTTGCCCCTACAAATGTTTACAGCCAATATGATGGGAATATGTATTTACAGCCAAGATGATGGTCATCTTTAAAATGATCTAACAAAGTGCGCCCTGAAGAAGGAGTTTGTTATATACATGGGATCTCCGAAACGCGCGTCGGCGCTTCTTTTCTTGTCTATTTGAGTTGTATGTATTGTATTTTGTTAATATCTGTTTTGTATGGCTTTTTGCTAGTAATTGTTGGTTTTGTTGTATGTGGTGGTTGGGGTGGTTTCATGTATATTTACTCATAGGTACCCCATTACATTATGATGCTGGGCTTCTGACTTGTTTTTATTGAATTTTGTGTGATGTTTTTTGTATCTCATATGTAAATGGAAAAAAAGAAAAATACATATGATATCATGAAGCAAATATATTTTGATAAATAAATGATTTAAAACAAACTTTTTTCTACCAATATATTTTTTGGTCTGTGGGTTTTCTTAAACTATGGACTTATGGCCAATGTTAGATGTATATGTGTGAGGGAAGGCTCATATGTTTTTGCAGTAACTATTTCCCTGGTTCCTTCCTCACCTATTGAATTTTTTCAGGGTCCCTTTCTTGTTTATTGTCAGTGCAGCAGAAGTCACAATAGTTCGCCAGACCGTGAAGGAACTTCTGGAGATAGTGGACTTGAATGAGTACATCACAGTAGAGACTGTAGACACCAGGGTTAGTACTCCACAAAAGTTATATGAAATAACACTCCGGATGGAGGGAGACAAACCGAGACAGGTGAAAGCACTTTTTTGGGAAAGACTATCAAGAGGCTATGACATACTTCTAGCAGAAAAGGACTGGCCACCACAATTTGTCAGGGAGTGCCCACATGGCGAGGACATTATTATGCCTGCCTTCTCCAACCATATTCCAATACACCTAAAATATACATATGCCAGGAAATGGGCAGTGGCCCAGGCCCCAGCATTATATAAAAATCATGTAGGATGGGATGAGGACTCACCTCACCATAAAATACATCTGAAACATGAACCAACTGCACAACGGCAGTACCCAATAAAGCAAGAAGCTAAAAAACAGGTCAGGGAGATCTTAGATCAACTTGAATAAAAAGGGGTGATTGAAACATGCACCTCCTCAATGAACAATCCTTTGTTTCCTGTCTCCAAACCAGACAATACATATCGTCTAGTTTTGGATTACAGACACCTAAACACTTGTTCTAAAACTTTTGCAGTGCAAAATGCACATAGCACAGCATTAATGAATAACATTGTGCGTAAAAAATATAAAACAATATTAGATATCTCAAATGGTTTCTTTTGTCAAAACATAGCACCTGAAAGCAGGTACTTAACAGCATTCTCCATAATGGGGACCCAGCGTCACTTTTGTCGACTCCCACAAGGGTTCAAAAACAGCCCAGGTTTATTCTCAGCGAGGGTAACGGAGTTATTACAAATTTATGACAATGAGGCATTGTCTTATGTCGATGACATATATCTGACAGACGATGACCTGGACAAACACTTGAACAGGTTGAGCACCATTATACTGGGATTCGCCTCTGAGGGTTATAAGTTCAACTTTAAAAAGTCAAGAATTGCCCATCTCAATGTCCTATTTCTAGGATATGAGCTTTCAAGTGAAGGCAAGAGCTTGGCAGCTAACTTTTTAGAAAAGTGTGTGCTGCGCCAACCTCCAAAAATGCTAAAAAACTTACAATCCATCCTGGGTTTCCTAAATTTTGGAAGAACATACATTCTAAATTACGCAGAAAGTGTTAAACCTCTCTACGCATTAATCAAACCTGATTTTTCAAACAAAAACTGGACACAGGAACACACAGAAATTTTGCGTTCACTCCAGGCTAACATGTTAGCAACAAATCACTTACAAACACGTGTAAGTCAACGTAATTTGGTGATCCGAATAATTTCGGGTCAATGTGGATTCACCTACTTAACCTTCAATGAGGGTGACAAAATCCCAATTGCATACAAATCCCATTTGTACACACAAGCGGAAATGCGCTTCAGTTCTACTGGAAAAATTCTAACAGCAGTTCAAACCGCTGTAGCAAAAGAAAGAGCCTTAGCCCAAGGGAAACGCATTATTGTCGTAACCCCAGTACCGGCTTTAGAAGCGGTCACAAAAGCAAGCATTCCAAATGCTAAAGCATTACATCCAAGATGGATACAATGGGTTAATTCTCTTGCTGCAACAGATGTTGAATATGTTTTTGATCCAGATTTAAAAACACAAGCATTCCTACAATATGAACAAGAATGTCCTCTGCCTACTGAAATTCTGCCTCTTGATCAGTACGAATTTATAATTTACACTGACGGATCCGCACAACCCGCAATAGGAGTAAGCAAGCTTACAGTGCAGCGTGTGCAATCGTTAAAGGTCGCATGCGAGATGGCATCTTCAGACCTATGGTCACAAAAACACAATCTCTAGGGGATTGTACAGCTCAGCGAGCTGAACTACAAGCATTCAAACTGGCACTTGAAAGTACAGATCGAGAATTCCCCACACTAATAGTGTGCGATTCCTTTTACTGTGTTCAGTCGTATAATGACTGTATACAAAACTGGCTTGAAAATGGTTTCAAAGATGCGAATGGTGGCACAATAAAGCATAAAATACTTTGGGAACAAGTAGTTCAGTTGAAAAACGAACTACCAAAGGCTCACGTGATCCACACACTGAGTCATCAACGTGATGGCGTTCACGTTGCAGGGAATTCATTGGCTGACGAAGCCGCAAAGGGGGCTGTGCAAACGGCTTCCGTAGCTGCGATCACTCGTTCAAAAACAAAAATAGACGGTGAGATAATGTTGGCTGTCAATGCATCAAGCAAAGGCAGCAGTGCAGCGTTACCCAAAAGTTTCCACTCAAGTACTCTTATGTAATTGATGCGAACAACGTTCCTTTTGCTCGAATCCCTGGAGTGGGGGATAGGGTAATTCCAAACATGGAACGTAGAGCAGCCTTGATTTATGAAACACATTTGGGGAGGGTCTGTCACATCAAGGGATCTCTAAAACAATTTTGACGTTAAAAGAGATGTACTGGTGGCCTGGAATGAATACAGAAATTCACATATTCATCAACAACTGCTTAGACTGTAAATTACAGCGAGAGAGCCACCAGACACCATGCTGCGAATGCGGCAGCCCAGTACAAACACCACTGTTAGACAGCATTCGACTATCTACGCGCCTGCGTCCTACTGGACAAAGGCATTCCCGCAAATACTGAATCTAGGTTCCTATGGTTATGGCCTCAGCGCTCGGCTGACGCTCGAACTTTTATAAAAGATTTGCGAGTCTTTATCGGCACATACGCAATAGGCACGCTACATTCTGACCAGGGTCCTGCGTTTAGCTCTAGGGCTTACAAAGAAGCCATGGCCAGTCTGGGCGTTGCATTGCAGTACTCCTCTCCATTCCATCCTGAGGGAAATTCGGTTGTGGAAAGGAAAAACCGGGACATAAAGCAGTCTATAACAGCTAGGGTATTAGGTTCGGGTGATGGGTGGGTCAAACACCTTAGTGGGGTTCAACGTGCATTGAACAATCTGCCAAGAAGTTCTCTAGGGGGGGTCACTCCATATGAGGTCCTATTTGGGACAAGAATGTGGGTACCAGACATTGAACACGTAGGCACAGTGGTGGAAAATAAACCCTTTGATATCAAAGATCGTATGGCTGTTTTACAGGACTTAAACAAATTAAGAACGAAACAAAGCAACGTATTCCTACAGTCAACCACCACTGGGGATCAACCGGCTGTCCCAGCAAGGCCTGTCTGGATTCCAAAAGTTGGGCATCTAGTCAGAGAAAAAATTGCGGTCAAGAAGGAATTTGGACCTTCTTACAGACAACCAGTACCTGTCCTAGCAGTTCAAGGAACAAGAACAGTACTTCTGCCGCCCCTTGCTGGAAGAAAGGAGAAAAGATTTGTGTCCATCGACCTCATCAAACCACAGTATGTGGCCAATACTAAATAGTAGGCCTCGTGGACTCCGACCTAGTAGCAGACGCACTCCTCTCGCTACTATCCAAGAGGTTCAGACTGAAAGACTGATAACGATCGAGAATTCAGCTGTAACAGACGGAGGACTATGCAACAACGCTATGGAACTCATCCCTCTTGAACACCAAGTAACAGTTCGTCCAAATACACCTGTCTACACCAACGTAACAAGTGATGAACTGGTTCCAGTGATTTCTACAAATCCTGATGCAATTCCAACAATTGACAGAACTGCTTCTGGCTATTTCATTAACTTTGATACGTTCTCAGAAGTTCCGAGTGAACCTGAAACGACGCCAGTGTCATTGAAATTCAAGCAGCAAGGACAAGACTTTCTTCACTTTCTGAAAAAGACTTATTTGGTTTCTCCATGGATTGAACTCTGGATTACATCTGGACTTTTTGTTTTCCTGCTCTGGCTAGCTTTGGTTACAACTGTAAGCGTGCTTATAAGTGGCAGATACATCCATGTGAACACTGAAGGAAAAGACGTAAACGTACTTTTGAAACCTCATAAATCTTCCCATCATGAAGCAAGAGACTTATCAGTGAACATCACAGCTGTTCCTATACAGGATGGTATAGTGTGGGACAAAACAGATTATGATATCTTCGGCCCGAATGAACAATTGAACATTCCACATTTGTTTAAAATTTCACTAAGTGATCTAATTACGTCCAGTACCTATTCAGATGGTTGGGACTTTGAGACTGTAAACGACATAATGTTTGACCTAGAAAAATCTGCTGCATTTTCTAAACATGAATATTTAGAGGGTTCATCAGACTATGAACAAATGTATTGTTTTAATCACTATGGTCATCATTATTTGCATAAATCTGCATATCCAAGAAATGTGTTTATGTTTAACCAATGGGAACATTGTCCTACACCACCTAAAGGTAGTTCAAAAACATTTGCTAGTAAATTTCCATATTTTTCAGGATACAATACATCTGAACCAGAAATGTTTTACTATAAAAATATAAACAAGACAGGACTGAAAATTATGTTAACAAATACAAAACAGATTTATTCTGCATTATTTAATGCCCAACTGTCTAGACAGGGTTTCGACTTTTGGAAAGACACAATTGACACAAAAACTGTGTGGGGTACTAAAGATTGGCAAGTGCAGGGGATAGAAGCCTTATTTAGAGCCTGCATCATCCCTGAACAAATAATGTTTTTGAATTAAACTATCCAACAAACATCTTGTCTTGGATTAGCCAAGATAAAAGAGATGAACACACCTTCTGTACCAACACCTGCCAGTGAAAATAATACAAAGGCAGTGGTGACAGTTGACAATATACTACAACTCAACAGATCTAATCCTGATTGGAAAAAATGGTTGATCTGGCCCACAGACACGAATAACTGTCAGGAAAGATTCCTGAATAAAACTCAGGGATTTACTATTCATAGGCCAGACCCAAGATACATCCAAAGACAACATCCGGGGGTAGTAACAACATACAGTGTAGGTAAATTATGCCTCGATTGGCTGCATAAGTCTACACTACAGGATGTGAAACAACACTTAACCTTACTTAAAAAGGACGCAGACCTTAGGGAATTCTTGCTTGGACCAAGAAAACCGCGTCAAAAACGTTTCATATATGCCGGCATTTATGCTGCTTATAATGAAGCTTGGAAGGTATCACAGATAGAGGCCGCAGAACGAATACGTGAACTTGATCGTATTAATTTAGAGAAAACACTCTCTGTGGTCGACGATGGGTTAACAACTTTGTCCTCCAGAATATATTCATTGGATGGCATTGTATCCTCTGCTATCGACATTCTAGAACAAGATTTGGCGATGTTACAACAAGGCCAATCTCAATTACGTTCTATTATGTTATTAAGCTGGACGCTGCAATCTTTGCGAGCGGGCTATGTGCCTTGGCGTTTCATCAACACAACGGCTCTGTTTGCAGAATACAATCTCACTGATAAACAGATCGAACTGGCACAAAGAGGAGGAGCAAAGTATACAGTGCTGAGCATTGAAAAACTGGAAAAATTACCATTCACTGTGGCAGAAAAACCAGCTACAGAATGGCTTATTCATGGCAAAATAACATTACCTGTGAGTACTTTTCAGTTTCAGTATTGCCTCAGACAAATGCAAGCAGGCAAATATGAAAGGTTGGGTAAGGAATACATTAAGACATCGTGGGATTTACCGTATACATATAGATGTTGGAGTGGGGATCGTGAAGTGTTTTTGAGCGGTTCAAACTGTAAACTTGCACTGAGTGGTTCACTTATATGTCAAGACATTTCCTTGCACGGGGCTTGTAATGGTTCAGTGGAAAATTTGTCTTGCCATCAGCAGGGTACTCCAGCTGCTGTGATTAATCCAACGTTTGGACAACTTTCTAATGGGAGTTACCTCATGTTGAATGATCAGAGCTGCTGCGGAATGCTGCCAGGCATCCCATATCTAGTAACGGTCAACTCCAGGGTCACTTGCTGTATGCAAGTATTGTTTCCCCAATAGACACAGTCAGGGAGTCGCCTCTATGGCCTTCGCTGAACGTCTCTTTTATAAGATTTGATACTCTAAGCAGAATGAAAGCCATGCTTTTACAGCAAACAGTGCCTTTGACCTCGGCCAAAGAAACCTATGATCTACAAGTAGCAAGGACTTCGGCTGAGATACAGACTTTAATACGTACAAACTGCCCTATACATTTCGTGGAAATGATAGGACGTATCTTTAACATGTCAGATACAACCGGAATTGTACATGTATTTAAGAGCATCTGCTCAGGTCTGTTAGCACCTTTCCAGGCAATACTCAGAATCATCCCGAACTTTGCACATTCGGTGTTTGGTGGCATACCATTAATTCTAGCACTTGTTGCCGGAATTCTATTTCTCTTCCTGCTATTGCGCTATGGCCAGCCTATTCGCAGACATCACTCCGAGCGAAATGGAGAAAGCTCTCCTTGAACGAAAGTGCAGTGAGCAAATAGTAAAGCTTTTTGGCATGACTCGTCTACGGGACCTTAATACAACTTGGTTCCTGTCATTCAGACCAATCTGGCAAGATTGCATCTTACCTGTTCTATGATGCCTGCTATGCGGTGAAGAATGCGTGTTGGACACCTGTCTAACATTTCCATCAGCAACGCCAACGGATGTCGATACTCTGCTGGACCCGATAACGGCCCATGCTCTGTGTTGTCCCCAGAGGCTTCCTATCCTGATGTCAGCATTCATTGAGATCTCACAGACGCTTCCGGCTGCTGCTGAGGTACGAGAAAGATCTACAGGCACACAGGTAACAACGGACGCGAACATTGCTTAGGCAACCTATGCTGGAAGCAATGCTTCCCATCTCTGTGCAATTAATCTACTACACAAGGTGTTCCAACTAACACCAACAACAGTGGATGATGTTTTGTCTATTGAAATAGATGATCTCATGTTTACACCAGACCCGTGAACTAACTCTGATTCGGCATACAGTGTTCCAGATGTGCAGTGACAATTTGGCCTTCATTTTTTAAACAACTTGGAACTCTACCAAAATTGAACTTTTTCCCCATTTTTTTGAACGAAAATGGCACATCAATCTGCTTAAAGTAGAACTAGCCTTATAATACAGACTTTACAGACCTTCCACGGACACTTAGTCATCTTGTGTGTCTAAACCAGTTCATTAATTTTCTTGACATGAAATGACTTTGATTTTTGAGAAACTTATCGATCATTTTTGTCACATGTAAATATTACTGCTTATTTCATTCCAATTGCATTTATTTTCGAACTTTATGCCTGTAATGAAAAGCAATGCTTCAAATGTACAGTACCTTTTGCATTCTAATAGGTTTTTTAAATGCCTTTTTAAATGGTTTTATGAAAAATTTTAGAAATATGCGGTACTCCATTTTAATGTTTAGCATTTTAAATGTTTAGCATTTTAGTATTATCGTACACACGAAAGAGGAGTGGGTGTTGTATTCCTCTTAGGGTATCGATAAACGGGCTTTCCAGTATCATGTCCTTATATAGGCACAATTCGCCCTGCCCTTATTTAGGCATAAAATCCCAGCCCTTATTTAGGCATTAAACCGTGCACTCCAAATACAGGCATGGTCTCTGACATCCGTCCACCCTAACGTCACAACGAGTTCATGAAGAACAGACCCTTAGGCTGCGGGAGTTTCCCTAGTCCAGGACTATTGATTTCTTCAAGGACTCATATATTATGCATGAACCATTATTCCTTAGGGGGTTCATTCATGACGTCTTTCGCTGTCCAACTCACGTCAATGCTAACATTCTTAGGTGCTCTCAGGTATAAATATACCTTCCCTAGCCCCTGTAAACCAGAGGAGACCTCGACTTCAGAGGAGCCCATTTCCCGGCCTGACGCACTGAGAAGACGCTGTCATCCCTGCACGCAGAGAGCCCAGCTTCCAGCTTCCAGTGATCTGACTTCCCTTGCGGGATGTTGGAGTTCGAGTCTGGCAAAGAGATTCCTACCTCTCTCATTCTTCAGGTATGGAGCTGACTAGAACCTTGAGGGACTCTTGGCATACTAGGCATACTAGACTTAACATACTCTTAGTATACCGTAGTAAGGAATACTTCACCTACTTCTTCCCTCTTCCTACACCTAGGTTAGGTACATTGGGGTAGAATTAGCTTAGCAACGCATCGTATGAGTACTCGCATTTTTAGTCTGTGTTATTTATGTAACAGCATATGTACTAAAAGATAATGCTATCGCAGTATTATTTATTTCTACTGCTCACCCTGTACATTATTTATCTCGCATACTGTCTTGTGATCGTAACAGCACATTTTACTTACACCAGAAACAAGACTGTTCAATAAATCCTTTATTGAAACGCCCATCTATTTCTTTCTGTGTAACTTGGAGAAAACTAAGCATGCACGACTGAGCTGAGTGAAATAGTTATCTATTGTTTCCACGACTCTGGGACACGTTCTGATTCTAAAGGGAAACACAGTGGTCATGTTTTGCGGCTGCCAGAAACTACTCCCTTCTTGTTGTCAAGGAGTTTCTAGTGGCCTCTGAGCTAGCTGGCACAAGTAATTAAGTTTAATATACTCAATAGGGACATACTGACCTTAGTCCTATGTCAAACCTATAGGATATATTATTCCAATGCGCAGAGCCTATAAATAGGAGCTACACTACACCAGTACCAAAAAGGCGCGTGATTACGCTTAAGCAATTAATGTTCCTCCTCTCATAGATGTTGTTTTTCTTGCATTTCTTGTTGTTTTTCTTGCATTTAAGAATGCAATTGTGGTCCCTCTCCTAAAGAAACCTGGAGCCGACCCCCTAAATCCATCAAACTACCGCCCCATCTCTCTGCTCCCCTTCTTGGCTAAGATATTGGAGGCCCATGTTGCCAGGTGTCTATCCAATTTCATCGAACATGCCGAACACCTGGACCCTCACCAAGCAGGCTTCCGGCCCGCCCACTCTACTGAGACTGTAATCCTCGCAGTTCTAGATACCTTGCGAGCTAACGCGGACAAGGGTACCCCTCAGGCCTTGGTGCTCCTGGATCTGTCGGCCGCGTTTGACACGGTCGACCACAAAATTTTGTTGGACCGTGTCATACAGGCCGGCATACAAGGTGCAGCTCTCAATTGGATCAAGTCATTTCTCGAGGGTCGCACCCAAGCAGTACGCCTTGCCCCTTTTACTGCCCCCAAGACCGCTATCACGTGTGGGGTCCCACAAGGATCATCATTGTCCCCCCACCTGTTTAATCTTTACCTCCTGCCCTTGATTCACTCTCTAAGGAACAGGAAGTTAACTACCTTCAACTACGCTGATGATCTTCAGCTTGTCTTCACCATCGACAACTCCCCTGACTCAATTCAGGAATTTCAAGACACCATGCTCTATATCCAGAGTTGGATGGACCATAACCATCTTAAACTTAATCCGGGCAAGACCGAACTAGTCCTGCCCGGTAAAGGCCAGATCTTTTGGGGCCCACACTATTGGCCGACTGAACTGGGACCTCCCCCTATCCCGTCCCCCTCCGTAAAATGTCTAGGAATCACCATAAATGCTGATCTCTCATTTAGAGGTCAAGTAGGGGCAGTGGTCTCCTCATGCTTCTTCCAATTACGCAAAATTAGGAAGATTGCCCACCTGCTTACCCACACCGCTCTTATACAGGTAGTGATTGCCCTGGTTCTCTCTCGTCTTGACTTCTCCAACTCTATTTACCTCGGCCTTCCATTGTTTTTACTTAAACGTCTCCAGCTGGTACAAAACCAAGCTGCGAGACTTATCCACAAACGGCCAAAATGGCAATCTGCCAGTCCTCTACTTTCAAAACTTCATTGGCTCCCAATCGCCCAGCGGGCAGCCTTTAAGACAGGGTGCCTAATTTTCAAAGCCCTTCACTGCAGGAGCCCTAAATTCATCAGTTGCATGATATCTAGGCATGTTCCCACCCGTAATTTGCGCTCAACACATCTCCAGCTGCTAACTACCCCTACCTACAAGCTCAAACGCCAGGGAGGGTGTAGGTTCTCCCATCTGGCCCCCAAATTCTGGAACTCACTTCCACTAGCGATTAGATCTTGCAATAATCTTTTGGGGTTCAGAAAAATGCTCAAGACATGGCTGTTTGAGCAGGCTTATGCATAATCCGCCTTCGCCTTGACACTGACCAAGTTTAAGCGCCATGAAACCTCTTGGTGTACGTGCGCTATAGAAATTTTTATTAACATAACATTCTATCTGGGTTAAGAAACCATTTGTCCTTATCCTTTTATTCTAAAGACCTTGAGCAAGGAATTCACGCTGATTCAGTTAGAGGTAATTTTAGGCAGTATATCAAATTATCTGGTGAAGCTTATGTGGATAGATGTACTTATAACAGTCCTTTTTTCCCTAAGGTAAAGAAGAGAACAAGACTTCTCACGTCCTGAATAAGATCTTGACTGGTCCACTTTGCGGACGGAGCAATATCTTCTCTTTCTTTGTTCTCTCGGTCTAATCCCCTTCCCCCCTGGGACACCTGCCAGGGCACCTGTTCCTCCAGCAGCACTGAGAGGTGTTCCGGTAGGGTTGAGGAACTAGTCATCGCCCCTGCAGACGCTCCTGGTTTTCAGGTGAGTGCTTGGCCTCTCATCTTACAGATGGCTCTTCTGGGAGAACAGGAAAATAGTGAGGATGGCATGTTTATGGTTGCTGACTCTCTTCAGTCCAGTAAGTAAGTATGGACAACGTTTGTAATCTTTCTCACATTTTTTGGGTTTTTGTCATGGTATTGAAAATACTTTCTATTAATGTCAGAAGTGTATGTAGTATTGTCTACAAGAATGTCAGATTCCTTTCAGGAAGGAGTACTCTTGGTGGCAGCGTGCATGGGTGAAAGGTCCTTCTTTTTGGTTAGGAGAGGACAGCAACCAGTGGAGTGACTATTTTGGTGGCTAGTAGGAAGGTTAATATAACTGAAGCTACAGTGCTCACACCAGGGAAAGCACTACGAGTAAGACAACAGTTTCACGGTGCTCCTTTTACGTTACTGAATACTTATGCCCTGGCTGACAAGGAAGAAAGAATGCATCTTTTCAAGAAAGTTTGTAGGAGTGAATGTTTGACCAGAGAGAGTTTGATTTGGGCAGGGGACCTTACTACTGGTTTGACTTGCAAAGACACAGGGAGCGGACGCCCTGTGGACAAAACAGGTCATGCTCTCAAAGATATTGGGGGTGACTTTCACTTAACAGATACTTTTTTGCAAGCTAACCCTAGTACTGGGAGAAGGACTAGGAATCAGAATGGGGGAAACAGAAAGTGGTAACGAAGAATGCTTCTTAACCTGGTATGGGCCAGTCTTAACGCTTGGGTCCAGGATTGATTTTGTATTTGTATCTAATGACTTGAGTTGTGCCAAATGTGTACTTGAACAGCTTTTCTTCACAGATCTTGTGGCTATAGTGGCTGGGATAGCTAAGGAAAATATGAGAGTACATGGTAAGGGTGTTTGGAAGCTGAATGTCAGTCTTTTGAAGGATGATAGGCTGAAGAGATGTTTTTTAGAAAGGTTTGGGGAATGAAAAACGTTAAAGGATTTCTTTAACAGTTGGACTGATTGGGGGCTATGTGTTAATATACGAATTGGGCCATTTTTTTTAGAGTGGAAGGAAGAAAAGTGGCAAAGGAAAAATTTAAACATTTGAATGTGTTACATGACCGATTGCAGAGACTATATGGAATGGTAAGATTGGGTATGGATGTGGTGATTTAAGTAAGGGAATTGGAAGAGGAGATTGAAAAGGTGCACCTGCAGCGTTTGGAGACAGTTAAGGCCACTGCCAGAGCGGAATGGGTGGATGGTAATGAAAAGTGTCCATTGTTCTTTCTTTAAGAAAGTGGTGGAGGAACAGAATGCAGTAGATGGATGTAAGGATGGACATGGAAGATTACAGACTACTAAGGAAGGCACAGGAGACTTGCTGACAGAGTTCTTTGAGGATTTGTACTCAGAGAAGGTAGTCAGCCTTTCTGAGTCAGCAGCTTCACTGGAAGTGATACAGGACACACTGACCTTGAAGCAGAAACAGAGTCTAGTGAAGGACTTCTCAGTGGAGGAGCTTGACATGGCAATGATTTCTTTTAAAAACGGGAAATCGCCCCGTCCAGATGGACTTCCTATTGAGTTCTAGAAGGAGTTTTGGCCAATTTTAAAAAACTCAGTGATGGAAGTCTGTTGGGAGCGGAAATCTCTTGGAGGGGCTCCCAAGAAATTCTGTGAAGGGATTATTGTTTTGTTGCACAAGAGGGGAAATAGAACTGACTTAAAGAAATGGTGGCCTATCACCCTGCTGAATACTGATTATAAATGATAAATGAAGCTGCTGACACAGAGGAAGGGGGGGGCTCTTTTCTGGTCTCATTTCCCCAGACCAAGTGAGCGCAATTAAAGGGAGGAGGGTTTCAGACTGTTTGTCCTTCATAAGAGATTGTATACGCTTCCAAGTTGACAGGAATTCTCCTATGGCTCGGAGTCTGGACTTTGAAAAAGCATTTGACAAGTTGTCCAATGGCTTTTTATGGAAGGTGTTGGAAACAATGGGCTTCCCTTTATTGTTTATTCAATGGCTGCAATGGATATATGTGGCCTCTACTAGTAGAGTGTTATATAATGGTTGGTTTTCAAGGGGGTGCAGGGTATAGAGTGGGGTGAGGCAGGGGTGTCCTATCTCTCCTACATTATTTGTCTGTGATATTGAATGCCTATGTAAAATGATTCAGGGGGATCCACGTATCTCTGGGGTACATGTGCCTGGAAGTGGGGGGCAGTCTGTGAAAATCCAACTTTTCATGGATCATGTTCCTCTTCTATGTACTAACAGGGCATCAGTAAGGAGTGCTTTGGCCAAGATAAAGACTCATTGTAAAAGTTCTGGATCCACACTTAATGGACACAAGTCTCAATGTATGTTTCTTTGGGAGGACGACCCTTGTCCAGAAATTAAGAGAGTGGAGGATTAAGGACTGTTCTATTGCCCAGTTTGTTTTATTTAGCTGCAGTGTTTCCTCCACCACGAAGGGTGCAAGTGATCCTGGCACGGACACTGGCTCTTTTCTTCTGGAGAGGTGCAATGGAGCCATTGGCCAGAGTCAGAGTGTATAAGCCAAGAAGTGCAGAGGGAATTAATTTACCAGATTTGCGCTATATATTGCATTTGTATTTTGTAGTTGTACATTTACATATGTTTTTCTTTGCCAATTCCAAAGCTGGAGCTTTTGAAAAATATAATATAGGTTTTGTTTTACGGTCTCTGAAAATGTGGACTCCAACTAATGCATCCCCTCTTGCTTTCTCATCTCCTGAGTGTTATGCTTTTGTTAAAAGTTTCTTGATCACTCACCAGTTGCATACATTAGAATCCTTCAGCTGGAAATCTTTTAAAGTTGCTTTCTCTTTTGTGCCAAGCAGGTCGCCTGTGACTACATTGCCAGCAATGGAAGCAGAAAGATCCAGAACCGCCTGGCTGGGGATGGCTCATCCAAAGATTTTAGGTTTCCATCAAGATCTCCATGGGAGGGCGGCACACAAGGTGTTGCCAACAAAGAGAGCTTTGCACTGTAGATCCCTAGAATTATCTCCAGGTTGTCCTAGGGAGGGATGCCGGGATGAGGAGTCAGCTGCACATGTTGGGATTGCCCTTTTGCCACAGCAGTTTGGAGGCGTTCTCTGCAGTATCTCAAATGTCATGCATTGGAGAAACAGCTGACATACCGGCTTGTGATGCATGGGCCTTTTGCACATAGAACAATGGTGGGGTGTTTGGTGCATTATCTCTGCTGTTAAGAACATTCTTTGGAACGCCAAGAATGTCATGGTGCTGAAAAAAGACGGTTTAAAGCCAGCTGCTGTTTGGAGGATGGCTCAGAAAGCAGTTAAAGAATACTTTGAGCAAGATGGCAGGAGTCTGTTTTGGGCCACCTGTGTTTGGGTCTTTCATCCACCCTGAGTGGTGATTGACCCCTGTACCGCAGGGGTGAAGGCATCGTCTACTCTCTTCCTGTTTATTCAGGGCTATACGCACCTGGGTTTGTTATTTATTTTTTAGGTCGAGCATTCAAGACCTCTTGTATATACTTTAGTATATACTTCTATGTGTATGTACTTTGTGGGCTCTAGAGATCAGCCCTAGGACTTGTCTGCTTCCGCTTAGGGACTTTTGTTTCCCTTTCAACTGCCTCTATTTAACTGTCTCAATAGAAAACGACCAGTAGAGGTCAGTAAAATACCAGAATAACTTTAGCCTTCTCTAGATTTCAGTCCATAGAAACTGTCTTCCACGAGCACACATAAACAATAAAAAAAAAATCAAATCTTGTATTTTCAGTGATATGACCACCGAAAGCCCTGATTTTATATTAAAAACAGAGCTTTGGACTATACCATTTCCCCCTGAAAGGCAATATTTCTCTCCATGTGTTCCCATACCTGGTGTGTCACGCAGCTTGGTGCTTACTTTCCCTCCATGTTAAAGAGCAGTAGATGTTTCAGCACCCAGGCTAATGTGCTGCATAGCTAAATACAAATAAGGTCCCAAAGGCGAGACCGATTGCATTACAAATGCTTGCTTAACTAGTGCCTACATGCAATGGGCTTGTGCTAGCCGGTGTCTCTATTGCTCCACCTGTAATGGGTGGGAATAGCTCTCAGAACTCCTGTGTACTTCTTCTTGGGTACAAGAGCTGAACTCTGTACTTTTTGGGCCTCTGCCTGTCTTTCGTCCCTGTTGAACTCTAACCTCCTGAGCCCTGCCTGCAATGGGCAAGAAGATGTCACTGTTCCGTACAACTGGGAGACCCCATGGTTCTACAAAGAAGTGGAGAGGTTCTTTAAGGAGTTTGGGCTGGAGCTGTCGCCCCTGTCACGTGGACCCCGAAGATTGTCCAGCGCCAGATTTGTGCAAGGGACATCAGCGAACTGATCGGCGCCCTCCCATTTGCCACAGCGGACTACGTGTCGGGAAACGTCACATCCAAGCGCCTGACCAACCAGCACAAGGCCATCGCCTGGATGGCCATCCAAGGAGGACTTCCAATGAGCCTTCATGCATGCAAGGGGACTGAACCAATACAATCCTGCCAGAGAGGGTGCACCACGGATGAGACGACATACCATCTCTTCTGGGAGTGTGCATACGCACAGGACCTACTGAAAGCCCTAGGCACAGTGCATAGGGCCTGGATACCTACCTCATGCATCACCGCAGACTCTGTGATGTATGGTCTGTTCCCATGGACACATGCACTAGGTAACCTCCAGGACTGCTGGAGGCTCCTGTGCTGTTTTAAAGATGTTCTTCTGTTTTCCAGAAACTGCCTGGTAGTAGGGAAGAAGGAGACATCGACCCTGGTGTGCCAAAAGATGACCCACAGCCTTCTGAGTGACTACTCTCCACTGGACTGATCAGATGAAGATGACAACGACGACTGTGGATCCAAAGGGGTCCCCCCGCCCTTACCTGGAGGAGGGGCCCCAGAGTGGCCACTAACCTGTTTTGCCTTTTTTTCTTTAACCCACGAACCGGTCGGTGACAGGGGAGAGGAGAAGGAGGATGAAGACAGGTGGAGTAAATGTAGTTATTTACTGTATGTATTTGACTAATGTGACCTTTTCCCTTCATAGGGAAAAGGTCAATGGGATATCTTGCGCACTTGTTGCCAAGTTTGTTACCAACGACTTACGAATAAAAACGGTGTTGTGGAAGGTGACGATTGATGTATCTGAACCACCTGACAAGAGGAAAAAAGAACTTAAAAAAATCTGTTCTTATCAGATTGAAACCACATATATGTGGTAGTAAATACGATAAATTCAGTAATTACGGCTTGCACTTTGAAGCGAATAAATTAGCAATTTATGCAAATTTCGAGAAAGGCCTGACTGTCTTTTAATTAAGAAGGCGGAGGATACCAGTGTGCTGGTATTGGTTCTGCTCACTAGGAGCACAAAATAAGGGCCCCCAAGGACCTGTGGTCAGCTTGTAGAGCACGGAAACGTTGCGCTCCCTGAAATCTCTATTTTCCTGGTGTTTATGACTAATGCTGGAGGATTAACAACCCTCCTAACATCCTTCACAGGCCTGTACAGCACCCAGACCTCTGGTGAGATGATTCATGCTTAGGTGGTAACACCTATAACCATTACGTTAGCTCTAGGAAGGGACTGGACAGTGTTTCTTGCACTGGAGACTATTGTGGTCTGCTGGGAGACACCACAGGTATCCAGACGGTGGACCCCAGGTGACAACGGTAACCAGACGGTAAACCCAGTTAGTACCGGTAAGCCCAAAGTCCACCAAAAGATGCAATGGACACTGGAGCCCCAGTGACCACCCCAGAAGGCATCCCCCCACCGGACGCCCCGTAGCCCAACCTGCAGTCCTCTCAGGGAGGGCAGCAAGGTGGCAAGTAAGGCTGTACCCACAGAAGCAGGCACCAGCGCAGAGAAGGTTGGTGCCCAGAAGGCCTCAGGGCCTAAGGCAGGTACACCTGGAAACCCCACTGCTGCCAAACCAGGGAGCAATGGGAAGGGCAAGGCAGGGACCAGGAAAGGTACCGCCCTGAACTCTTCAATGGATACAACGCCTCCCACCGGCATGCCCAGGTCATGTGGTGGGAGGTAAAAGACAAGGAAGGGCCCAGACTGGACAGGGACTTGTTCTTGAACAAGGTCTTCAAACCAGCAGGGGTCCCAGTGGTGGAGGTGCTGTGCTGCTAGGCGTCAGCGTCAGGCATGATTTTTTTCCTTAGCTTCATCACCCAGGACCTCTTTATTAAGTACTGGGATTTCTTTCAGGAGAAGAAGAAGGAGGAGCCCTACAGTACCTTCACCCTGATGACAGGATGGGCACCGGCGTCAACAGAGAAGAGGGTAACGATTGAGATGACCAACCCCTACATCCGGGACAAAGACATTGCGTCACTTCTCAAGAGATATGGAACCATCATGGATGGACCCACCAAGGTCAGAGACAGCAACGGCATACGGAACACGACCTGGCGAGCAACCATCAACCTCCACAAAGACCCTCTAGGGAGAGAAGTAATGAAATACCCACCGACAAGCTTCTACCTAGTAGCTGACGAAGGGAGGATCAGGTACCAGGGACAAGCCTTCACCTGCAGGAAGTGTGAGGCCATGGGCACATAGGAATAGACTGCCCGAAGAAGTTCTGCAGGATCTGCAAACAGAGAGAGCACGACACGACCAGATGCACAGGCAAGAAGATGTGCAACTTCTGTGGAGGAGAAGGACACACATACTACCAGTGCCCCAAATCGGACAAACCGAAGACCTACGCAGCGGCACCGGGAGGCACACAAGCCCTGAGGACCACCAGACCAATGATGGACCCTGCCGCCAACGCCAAGGTGAACGACATCATGAAGGCTGCAAGGAACGAAGTAGACAAGAAACCGGAGCCATCCAGAAAGATCGCACAGAAGGGACCAGCCCTGAAGGTTTCACCACCCCAAGGACCATGTCCAGCACAAGCCAAAGAGGACCCCGTAGTGGAACTGACCACAGTGGAGGACCCACCACTACAGATGGAGGTGGAACAAGCAACAGGAGCCCAACACCCCAAAGGGGACCCCGAGGAAGGAGCACCAGAGACTCAAACAATGGAAACCCAGAGGGAGTGAAGGAAGTGGCCCAACTAGGGTCACCCGGGTCACTCTCGACCTCCTCTTGCCTTCCAGTAATGAGGAGTCGATGACGCAGTAGAGAATGCAAGAAAACTAGTTTATTCACAAGATACACTGCAGTGGAGTCCAATCTGCCCAGCCTCCTATGATGGCTGACGAGGGACTGACTCTAACAAGCATAAAGTTACATTAAGTAGTTTGCGGAGCCCACAAAGATCCGCCTATTATGGAAAAGTACTGGTAGCTGTCGTAATACAATGGGGGCACAGAACATTAGTTTCCATTCCGCAGCCTGGTACAAGCTATGTATTATCCAAGGTCGTCTAGCCTATCCTCCCCTCTAGACAGGTGGGAGAAGGCCTCTATGTAACAGAAAAGGCATGCGTTAATGAGCAAGTTTCAGCATTGGAGAAACTAAACTTACCAGGAACCATTTCTCGTAAATGAGCAAATAACAGTTTCGATTGAATTAGAAAATGGCGTCTTCGAGAGCCAAAATGGTGGCACAGATGTCAACCTAACTAACGCAACATCTAAATTTACTGAGTACGCCTACACACAATATGCAAATATGATGTATTAACCATATAAATGCTAACATAATTTTGAGTAAGACACGGATATAATGGCAATGTTACGTTTTTATTCTATCAGACCCTCCTTTTAGCATGTTATGCTAATACGGATAACCTTTATTATTGCTATCAGGTAAGGGTCTTTACAATGCTAAACAAAAGAATGGAAAATATGGCTATACAAACGATAGGATATTGGATATGAAGATATATATATAGATATAGCTAACGTGACGGTAAATACAAAACTAGATATCAACAATAGTAGTAGCATCAGGGATAGAACCTGCAAGGGAAGTAGTTGAACCAAAAACTCCCTCATCCAACTGCATTATGGTATCAAGCTCCTTTTGAAGCATTATAGTTGCATTTGTGTCATGAATCGAAATTCTTTTGGGAGTGAGATAATTAGTACAATATTAGCAACATAATGGGAGACACTGAATCAAAACACAGCAGCATATTAAAAGGACGATGAAATATATCACCTTTTCTAAAATCCAACCCCAATCACTGAACAAAGACCAGCTCCAATTCCCACTCTCCATCCCTTTAACATTTTCCAAAATATCTAAAATGTGCTGTGTAATATTCTTTTCCATATTCGTGATACCGACCACACACTGTTCCCCTATTATTGCGCATGCACCACCGTTTTTGGCTAAAATAAAATCGACTGCATATCTTGTTTGTTCGGAGTATATGAGCATACTTTCTAACTGAGTGGTGATGTCCCGTAAAGCCGCCACTGTAGAGTTGGATAAAATTTGTAACTTACACCCAAAATACTCTCTAGCTCGTTCGCCCCTGGCCATGGCAGTACCACCAAATGTAATAATAGACAAAAGGATGTATCTGAATGTGATACCATTACTGTAATTATTAACTTCCAAATCAGGGACTCCCTTGCAGAATTCCTTAGTTAATGTTCTTTTTACCCATCATATATTTGGTCTACTATGCCTGCAATGTACCCCGAGAGGTAGAACTGTTCCCAAAGCCACATCCTCTGTACCATTGTACATATTGGTATATGTACCATTTGATGAAAAATAAAACCCTGGATGTGCATACAGTGGACCTTGATAATCTAATGGAGCATATCTAGTATTCATCCCCTTCATATTGGGATCATCCTTCCTTCCTAAACGCATCACATTTTTGTACACTACTTCTCCAGAGCAATTGAGATACAAATAAGCATCAGTACTATTTATTACAGGGCAACACGCGGGATAAATACCTGCCTCTTGAGTGATGGTCAGATCTTGGTAGTGCCAACCTGTCAAGGTGATATTTCTTCTACTAAGATACAAATCACCACAATACATTTCAGGCATGCATCCAGGATACCCTGTTCCCCTTGGCTTTCTATAGTATAAGCAAGGTCCAGGATATCCCAGGCCGAATTCACCTTTTACCTCTATGAATTGGGGAGGACGAACATATGTGTAATTCACCAGTGACAAGGGGTAGGCGGTCCATAAACTTGTAACAGAAACAGAATCAGTGGGATAACAGGCTGTGTTATCCCCAATTTTTTTTCGATGAGTGTCTACGAAAACATTGCCATGCATATTTCTCTTTCCACGATCTGAGGAAATAGCCCGATGTAAGACACATGATGAGGTATCATCAAAGCACTCCAGCATCCAGAACAGCCCCCCTCCCACTGATAGGAACAATAATACAACTACAACCCAAAATATTTTCTTCCTGAGCAACCATGCAAGACCAACCTGCCCCGGGCGCAGGGCAATAAGAAACTGTTTATCTTCTGCATAAGGTCAACCAAACAAATACATTTTTACTACAATGTTACAATTTAAATTACCAGAGAAAGAGACGTTATATGATGGAGCCAAAAGATGGAAAGGACACTAAAAAAAAAAAAAAAGTAAAAACATCAAAAAGAAAGAATCAGGGTCCGTTCCAAGCCTCCCTGGCAGGCTTCTATTGTCCAGTCGTCAGTGGTGCTATTGAGCACGCTGCGGTGGAGCCACACTGTTACAGCCCGTCTGTAAATGTTCAATGTTTTCGGAATGGGGCACTTTCCCTCCTTGGAAATACCCTCAGCTCATCCCGTCCTGCGTCACCAGCAGTGCACCAAATCTTCCACTCCCTAATCTAATGGGAAAACGCAGAAACAAGGGACATTGACAATAATCTTATCCAAGGAAGTACATCCCTAACTACACTCACTTCTCTTCTGGTGCACCACCCTTCCGTCGAGGACGCAAATTGTACCTTTCTACTCCAGGTATTGTTTAATCTCGAAGAAGAATCTGAAATTCAGGGGGCGCCGGGGACTGAGATTCATGTTCCTGCGAATCAGATGAAGGGGAAACCTGAGCAGCCTTATTTTCGGGGGGGACTGCTGTATTCAAAACGGCATCATTTTCTTCCTCTGTCTGCGTCTAAACTAATTGGGCATCGGAGAATGGAAGAAATCTTGGGATTTTTTCTGTCTCGTGGTCTCCAATGCCATCACGCACCCATGCGTCGTAGGGAAGGGGTAGCAGCACCTGTCTGCAGTGGGAAGCATGTATCCAATGCTTCCGGCCTTCCACTCGTACCGCTGTCCTTGTTGTGATGAGGACCAGATAGGGTCCCTTCCATCTAGGCTCCAAACTGTCTCATCTCTGGAAACTCTTGATCAAAACGTATTCACCAGGTTGAATTGTGTGCCTAGGGCCCTTGGATGCTGAAGGTAACACCTCGTGTATCTGTTGGTGAATAGAACGCAAGCTTTTAGTGAGTTCAGACAAATAATCAATCAATAGAGGATACTCTATTTCTGAAAACTTCTTTGGTCTAGGGACACCCCACACATTTGCTGGACGACCAAAGATCACCTCATAGGGTGATAATCCTGTTCTAGAATGGGCTGTTATTCTGGTGGACAATGGGGCAAGAGGTAAGGCATCTGGCCATTGCAACCCAGTACTTTCTTTGATTTTGGCCAATTTTAGTTTGAGAGTACCATTGTACTTCTCAACTAAACCTGCTGACTGAGGGTGATTTGCTGCATGGAATTTTTGCTTAATGTGCAGACCATCGCATACTAGTTGAATCACTTTTGCATTGAAGTGACTTCCGTTGTCACTCCAAATCAAACGGACCAAACCGTAGCGCGGGAAAAACTCCTTAATAAGACCTTTGCCGTTGCCATGGCAGTGTTTTCCTTTGTTGGATAAGCCTCAATCCATTTACTAAATGCACAAACTACCACTAACACAATTTCAATTATTAACTCGCTGTAGTTCTATGTAATCCATCTGGAGTACCTCAAAAGGGAAAGAAGGAGGTGCAAAACTACCAGAAGGTGTAGCGGTACCCTTTCCAGGATTATATTTCAAACAAATCATGCAGTGCTTACTAAATGAGCAGCAGCCTTTGAAATATTAGCATTTTGCTACAAAGGTTCTAGTAATTTACAAATGCCTTTAGCACTAATATGGGCCGGACCATGTGCCATGGTAACTACGGGTAGTACATATGCGTCTGGTAGCATCCATCTCTGTTTCTCGGATTTATCTGTCCAGCATCCCTCATTATCTAGACGCCCTGTACTCTCCTGCCACACTGCCAACTCCTCTACTGTTGCCTCACTCTGTATCTCTCTAACACTCTCCAGTGAATTCTCAAACATGCCAACATCGGGTACCCATCCAGCAGGACCTGCCACAAACATTTTGGTCGTTCTCGACCTTGCTGTCTCTTTCGCTGTCTGATCTGCAAAGGCATTTCCCCTCCCCGCATCATCCGTAATTGCTTTATGAGCACTACATTTAACTATTGCCAATCGTTTGGGAAGAGTCAAAGCTGTCAGGAGTCTCTCTATCAACGGACCATGTTGAATTTTGGTCCCATGTGAAGTCAAGAATCCTCTCTCTGCCCAGAGGCGTCCAAAATTATGGGCCACCCCGAAGGCATACTGGCTGTCAGTATAAATATTGACAGTCAGTCCTTTACTTAATTCACATGCTCGCAAAAGAGCTATCAGCTCCGCAGCTTGCGCTGATTGATGAGCAACACATGACGTCTCAACTACAGTGCGCAGCCGTTTCGTGTACATACAGCACGAAAGGCTTCTTATAATCAGGCGTACCAAGCACAGGTGCAGAGAAAAGCGCAACTTTTAATTGCTCAAAAGCATGCTGACATTCATGCGTCCAGGGCAGGGGTTCATGCACATCTTTGGGTGTTAGGCAAAGCAAAGACTGCATTAATAAGGAATAAGCAGGAATCCAGTGTCGACAATACGAGGTGATGCCTATGAAAGCAAGCACATCCCTCTGTGTCACAGGGACGGGCATCTTAACAATGGCATCAACTCGTTCAGGTGTTAGCCTCTGACCCTCCTTCAACAGCAGGTGACCTAAATAGGTGACCTGCTGTTGAAAATATAAAAATTTAAAAAGGGACACTTTATGTCCATGCCCCGCCAAATGTTTTAACAATTTTACCGTGGCATCCTGACAACCCTCTTCGGTATCGGAGGCTATCAAAATGTCGTCCCTATTCTTAAAAAGGCACCTGTGGATTCCCCTGATGCGCATCCTGATGTTTATCGTTTCGTGATTGATTTGCGAGAAATTAATAGAATAGTTGTTCCTCAGTTTCCGGTAGTCCCTGATATTACTGTCCTTTTAACAATGATCCCCCCACAGCTAAATTCTTTTCTGTTATTGATTTAAAAAAATGCTTATTTTTAGCATTCCTGTTCAGCCAGATAGCCGATATTTATTCGGTTTTGCTTTAGCTGGCCGAAGTTTCCAATTCTGTAGGGTTCCTCAAGGGTATACTGAAAGACCCAGTATTTATAGTCAAGCTTTGAAAGGTCAATTGGATTCTCTCTCTCTTCCAGCAGGTAATGTATTGTTGCAGTATGTGGACGACATTTTGATAGCCTCCGATACCGAAGAGGGTTGTCGGGATGTCACAGTAAAATTGTTAAAACATTTGGCGGGGCATGGACATAAAGTCCCCGGGGCAGCCCTGTCTGGCCGTAATAATGTTTTGGTAGGTTTTTCAGGCTCACCGGTTGTGTGCCCCACAGCCCGTTGCACACGTTCGCTACTGTCTCCTCCACTACCTCTGATTTGATCAAGTCCTGTATAATCTGCATCAAAGCCTGTTCCCCAACCTGTGATATTTTGTATTGGGGAATACGAGGGAGCACAACGTTATGTTTCACCTTTATTGAAACTGATGGTATCCGTAACAACCCCACATCCATATCCCCTGTGGCCCACTATGTTATGTTATGTTACTGGAGTTTGTAACACGCACAGCTACTCCAGGGAGTGTCCCGGCGTGAACCTTGAGGTGCTAAGAAGAGGAAAAAGAAAATTAAAACAGGAATGTTTTGAGCTGTTTTTAAATTGACCCAGATCCTGAATGCTACGCAAAGAGTAAGGAAGTGTGTCCAAGCTGCGGCAGCCCTAAAGGCAAGAGACCTACCCCCCATTCTTTGGAGGCGAACACAAGGTATCCGGGCAAGTAGCTGGGATGCAGACCTCAAAGATCTTCCAGGAGCGTAAAACATGAAGCGCTTCCTTAAATAGGCAGGCCCAGACGCATACAAGGCACGGTGTGCAACCACCAAGGCTTTGAACTTCACACGATTAATGACAGGCAGCCAATGCAATATCCGAAGGTGTTGTCTAATGCTGCTTCTGATTGGAATATTAAACAGAAGCCTAGCCGCCGCGTTCTGAACCACCTGCAGTTTATTGAGAATATAGCCCGGTAGGCCAATGTACAAAGCATTGGCACAATCAATACGTGACAGTATCAATGCCCTGGTCACCGTTTCCTTCGCTGCCCTTGGAAGCAGCGGGAGAAATTTCTTAAGGGACTTTAATATCCCAAAACAACCCCCAGCCAGCTTCTTAATTTGGGTCGAGAAGGATAAATTCTCATCGAACCAAACACCTAAGTTCTTAACTGGTTGACCAGAAGAAGATGGCAATGGATAGTCGGATGCCAAAGAGACTCTCTGAACCGCGGAGGAAAATTCCCATGAAGGAGAATTTCCGACTTATCTTCATTGCATTTAAGCTGAGCCGCTGAAAGCCATTGAAAAACAGCTGTCAGGCAATTTTTTACTTCCAGAGTAGAAAACTCCGATTTGCTCCACGTAAACAGGAGTTGTGTGTCATCGGCGTACGCCACAATCTTGGCTCCCAACTCCTCTGCCAACCGCACCACCGGAGTGACGTAGATGTTAAAGAGAAGGGGACTCAAAGAGGACCCTTGCGGCACTCCCGTGGTCACCCATTGAGACGGGGATGAAAATGGCGGGAGCCAGATTTGTTGCGTGCACCCCTCCAAGAAGGATTTCAGCCAGCTCCAAGCCAAGCCCGTGATGCCAATATCCGCCAGATGAGCCAAGAGCAGCGAATGGGGGACAGTATCAAATGCTGCAGAAAGGTCCAGCAGAATGAGGGCAGCGCTTCCACCAGCATCCAGGCAATCCCGAATAGCTTCGGAGACTTCAATTAGAGTGGACTCAGTACTGTAAGTAGCTCTAAACCCCGATTGAGCTGGATGGAGCAAGCCTGAACTTTCAATGAAATCCATCAGCTGTTTATTGACCGCCTTCTCACAGATTTTGGCCACGCTGGGGAGAAGGGAAATGGGGCGATAGCTCCCCGGATCCCGAGTGTCCAATGAAGGTTTTTTTTAGAAGCGGCAAAATCTTTGCCTGTTTCCACTCTGCTGGGACAAGAGCCTCCTTCAAGGAGAGATTAATAAGCTTGTTGACTTCCGGGTTGACTGTCTCTGCTACAGAGGCCAAGAGCCTAGCCGCGCAGGGATCAGCCGGTGAGCCTGATTTCATGGCCTTGAGAATTTTAAGTGAGTCTGGTAAGTCAATAGATGTAAAAGCCGTCAGCAAAATGGGACAAGCTGGTAAGGCATCAGGGGGCACAGCTACCACCGTAGGCTGGCTCTGACCTGTAAACGTTGCCTGTATAGAGCGAATCTTATTAATAAAGAAGTTGGAGAGTTTCTCGCACCAGGTATCCGAGGCAGGGAGCTTGCTAGCCTCTGCCCTGGGAGCCAGAAAACTCTGAACAATAGAGAAAATTTCCCTAGAGTTATTACTAGCTGACTGTATACGGTCTGCATAATAAAGGCCTTTGGATTGACTTATGGCAGTGTAGTACATTTTCTGGGCCTCCCTGAGCGTCGTCTTTGCTAATGGGCAATAGTTCTTCCGCCAGCAGCGTTCCAGTTTTTTACACTGCTGCTTGAGCACCTTTAGTTCAGGAGAGAACCAGGGTTTAGAGGGCGACTCCCTGGCCCGCCTGTGACGCGAAGGCATAATCCAGCCAGTAAAACTAGCCAGAGCGCCTTCCAGATCGGAGGGAAAAACTGGTCTTGACTCCGCCAAAGCCAAGCTAAAAGCTAGAGGATCAATTTTGGCAGCGGCCGGACTAATTCTGACCTGTAAGTCCGAGTGAATACCTTCTGAAGCCCAGGAAAAATAAGATAAAAAGTGATCCGACCAAGTCACCAGGAGCGGGTCCTCAATTATAATGGGAAAATTGGAGCAAATGGGATCGAGGATGTGGCCGCCGCAGTGGGTTGGTGAACTAACCCACTGGGTAAGTTGAGCAAAGCTCAAGGAATCCAAGAAATCCCGGGTTGCCCCTAAATTAATCTCGTCCAGATGGATGTTAAGATCCCCTAGAAAGAGATACTGGGAGAATCGCAGGGCCCGGGGGACGATGACATCTTCCAGTGTTTTGAGGAAGGACCCCGCAGGCCCAGGGGGCCTATAAATCAGAGTCCCCCCAGCGTAGATTGAGGAGAAATGCCAATACTGAAGTCCAGAAATTCACCCTCACCCAACAAAACGGTCTCACCACGATTGAAAACCCACTTATCCCTATGAACAACCGCTACCCCGCCCCCTCTACCATTTTGGCGGTCAGTGCGGGAGATCCTATAACCCTCTGGGATAGACATCTGCACTATCGGGTTGGAGGAGTCATTCAACCAGGTCTCGGTAATAAAGAGAAGATCAATTGGATTATCCGAGAGGAGGTCGAAAATGTCCTGGTGATGTTTCGCCAAAGAGCGGGTGTTTATCAGAGCTGCCCGAAGAAAGGGCCCCTTCTTGCCAGCATTGGGCGTAATACTAGACTGTGCCTGACCGGCCAGACCTGGTCCCAGCTGGTAGTTACACTGCTGACAGACTTTGGGGAAATGGGAAAAAACATCCCACCTTGTGGCCGGTAGGCAAGGACAAGGCCGAAGTCGCAGCAAATTGTCCTGACTATATTTTCGAGGGGACTCATGCTGAGGAGAGGAACGAACAGCATGCCAGGCGCTGGTCGCCTCCGGGACGCTGACGGGCGCAGACGGGCTTGCCTTAGGCACGTCCGCTGCGTGTCCGCGCAGCACGCATTTTTATGCGTCAGCAGCTCCAACTACTAGAGAGCGCACTAACAAAATGGCGTCTCTAGGTGTCCGAAGGAGCAAAAAAAAGGAAAACGCACCCTCGCATAACACAGATTCAGATTCAAATGGTGAGCACCAGTGTTACGATATTAAAAGCCCCAAAGTTAAAAACTATTTAATTAGCAGCAGAGAACAGTGAGCACCAGAAATTCGATTTTAAAAGTCCCAAAGTTAAAAACCATTAATCGGCAGCATAGAACAGTGAGCACCAGTATTTCAGTTTTAAAAGCCCAAAAGTTAAAAACAATTTAATTAGCAGCAGAAAACAATGTGCAACAGTGCAGATCAACTATGTCATCGGAGCAAACCTCCTAAGGCTCCCGCGTCCGCGCAGCACGCATTTTTATGCATCAGCAGCTCCAACAACTAGAGAGCGCACTAACAAAATGGCGTCTCTAGGTGTCCGGAGGAGCAAAAAAAAAAAGGAGAACGCACCCTCGCAGAACACAGATTCAGATTCAAATGGTGAGCACCAGTGTTACGATATTAAAAGCCCCAAAGTTAAAAACCATTTAATTAGCAGCAGAGAACAGTGAGCACCAGAAATTCGATTTTAAAAGCCCCAAAGTTAAAAAACATGAATCGGCAGCATAGAACAGTGAGCACCAGTATTTCAGTTTTAAAAGCCCAAAAGTTAAAAACAATTGAATTAGCAGCAGAAAACAATGTGCAACAGTGCAGATCAACTATGTCATCGGAGCAAACCTCTTAAGGACATTGAAGATGGCACATCCATAAATTCAACAGGTAGCGGTGCATCTTTCGCCAAGCACTTTTTTGTACTAACCACAGTAGGTCCAAAAGTCAGATAAACACCATCCGGGGAACAATAAATGGTGGCATGTAACTTCTTCAATAAATGGACCAACTGTGAAAGCAAGAGGTCGGGATATGGGGCACACAACCGGTACACCAGAAAAACCTACCGAAACATTATTAGGGCCAGACAGGGCTGCCCCGGGGACCAGCGAATGAGAAACAGACCTATTCATTGGACCTGTATCCACCCAAAATTTCTGTGCCGAACCATGCAAATCTGCCGTGACATAAGGGCCACGCTGATCTACAGGAATTTGGACTGGTCCCTCACCCTGTCCCTTGCTGTCCTAGCTATAGGACATCCCTGTTTCGTCATCCATATCATAATTGTCATGATAGTACTGCCTTCCACAGGGATCGTCGAAGTAATTCTGATTTGAACGGTCCCCCAAAGATGTATCAACATGCTACTCATCCCAACCAACCTGTCCACGGCCCCTTCCCCCTGGACCCCGCCCTCTAGGTACCGCAAGTTTCTGTAACAGTTCCGGACACTCACTTCACCAATGTCCCTCCTTTTTACAATACGCACACTGATTCAACCCCAAGGGCGCACCGCCTCTTCCCGCACCCCGTGACCGTTGAGACTAACCAGCGCCTCGACCCCTTCCAGACCCTCTTGCAACCTGCTGTAGTAACACCTTCGTCTTCAAATCCTTACTCTTTTTCTCCACTTTATCCTTTTCCTCATTCTCTCGATACTCATAATATTGAGCCATACTCAATATCACTGAAGGAGAGGAAGTAGTCCAAGTACTCTCAGAAGCCTGCAGTCGAGCCGCAATTTCAGGCAGTAAATTCGTAACAAACCTATTAACAAACAAACGAACACCACCTTCAACTGACAAATCCTGCCCACTGAAATCAAGAAGCACCCCTTCAAAATGAGTAAAGAAATCTGACACACTCTCCTCTTTCTTCTGATGGCATGCTGTTAACTTGTCCCAATCCACCCATCTAGGTGGAATAAGAGAATGCATGTAAGAGATAATGCGGCTTGGCAAGGCCAAGATTTCAGCTTTAGGCTTTTCACCAGCCTTTCTCTCCTTATCGCATGCCCTAATCTCATTCCAAGTACCACCCAGCTCCGCTGCATGATACTGTGTATGCACTTGCCGCCAAATATCTACTGGCACCAAAAGCCCAAAAAACATCTCAATGTCTGCTAGCGTCATAACTGATGAGGAGGCAGCTTCCGTTAATTCTTTATAATATGCAGTATGATTTTTCCTAGGGTCTGGTAACTGACTTTTAAGAGCAAGGACCTCGCTTCTCTCCATGGGGTATAGACCCATTGTTCCCGAAAATGAGCCTCTACCCTCTGTTGAACCACATCCCCATTTTGATTACGCTGTTCTGGGATCTCAGGGTAAAAAACAGGGTGCACCTCTCTCATTGGAAACTGGGACACTGTGGTTGGAGTACGATAATGTAACCTTTTTCGATAACTAACTAAGGAGCGTTCCAACATTTCCAAAAACTTCTGCAGGGGCCATACCAACTGAATATACACAATCTCGAATATCATAAATAACTTGAGGAGCTGTGCCTCCAATACACTGTTCCCACAAACTAATCAATGTAGCCGACATATGCTGCAGAGCATGTTGTTGTACAAACGGATCAAAATCTTTCATCACACTCCATATATCATCCACACTGTAAATCGGACTCCGAACCCATTGTGCTGCCTGATTTGCAACCATCTTCTTCTCCTCTTCACCCACAACAGACTGAATTAATGCCCGCCCCATTCGCTCCCTTGCTGCCGCCCAATCTCCTCCATCTGACCCTCCTACCGGTGTCTCAACAATCCCCAACATCACGGATGAAATACTTGGGACAGACATAAGAGGTACAGACACGGAGGACAATGTCAGCAATGACTGTGTAGTGGGTGTAAGAGAAGGAGGAGAAACAGGGGAAGCAACAGACACTTGGGGGGTGCCTGCAGTCACCACACTTCCAGGTTGCGAAACTAGAGGGGAGACAGATAGGGCTGGAGCCGAAGCTGTTAAGGGGGCGGTGGGGCAACGGAGGGCGGAGACGATGGAACAACAGGATATATTCTCTGTGGGGTGTAGGGAGGTGGGGGACGGGTGTCCAACAGATCCTCCACAAAAGGAACCTCATCCTCTCGAACAACATAGGACTTATTACATTGCAATCGAAATTTCCTATCTGGACTCAATACCCTTTTCTGCTTGCTCCTTATCATAAGCTACCGCTTTCTGAACCACTGTTTGCATTACCTTCTTCCTAGACTCCTTCTCTGCTTGTATACGCCTCTGCTTAGCTTCTTTCTGCCATACTTGCAAAGAATCAAACATCGACTGTCTACTTCTTCTAGCAAATAATTTGTCCTGTAAATAATTCAGTTTTTGTTGATCAAAAGTACCTTCCAGTGGCCACTAAAGCTAGGTATTGTCCCTCGTATACTTGTGCCACAATGTACGAAACATAATAGGGCCAATACCGTGCTTCACATACATCTCAAAGCTCAGAGTGCCTTCCGGAGGCGCAGGCTGTCTTTCCTCCAGCCGATGCTCGGCAGAACAACAGCGGCACCCCAAGCACTACACTTTACTCCAACAAGGCATTCTAGCATCAGACGCATTCACTCTCCACCTAAATCAACACACACACACAACAAGGACGCACAGACCAAAGAGCTCTCCAAGTCAGTCCTCAGACTGCATCAAGACAAGTCAGTCCTTAGACTGCACCAAGACAAGATAGGCTCTAGCCCCAGGCCTTTTCAATATTAAACCAAATTCAACAAGTGGCCTGGCAGAACATTCGAAATGCTCGCAGACACACCAAGTCAATCAAAACGGCGCTGCACTTACCAAAACTCACCCGGTGCACACAGGTCAGACAAGATTATTCTCCACTGCCGACTCTTCAGACCAAGCGGTCAGATCCAAGGGTTTTGCCTTTTCAGGACCCCAGCCGAGATAACCACTAGACGAGGAGCCGCCTGATCAGACGGGCGGGGCAGCTGCGAGAACTAGGCTCTGTCATGTGGGGTACCCCGATTCGCCCATCCGACCGGACGCAACCCCGACCCCCCCAACCCGACTACGGGCGGGATGGGCCACCTGCTGGAATCCCTGTTCGGGCGCCAACTGAAGGAAGTGGCCCAACTAGGGTCACCCGGGTCACTCTCGACCTCCTCTTGCCTTCCGGTAATGAAGAGTCGATGACGCAGTAGAGAATGCAAGCAAACTAGTTTATTCACAAGATACACTGCAGTGGAGTCCAATCTGACCAGCCTCCTATGATGGCTGACGAGGGACTGACTCTAACAAGCATAAAGTTACATTATGTAGGTTGCGGAGCCCACGAAGACCCGCCTAATATGGAAAAGTACTGGTAGCTGTTGTAATACAATGGGGGCACAGAACATTAGTTTCCATTCCCAAGGTCGTCTAGCCTATCCTCCCCACTAGACAGGTGGGAGAAGGCCTCTATGTAACAGAAAAGGCATGCGTTAATGAGCAAGTTTCAGCATTGGAGAAACGAAACTTACCAGGAATCATTTCTCGTAAATGAACAAATAACAGTTTCGATTGAAATAGAAAATGGCGTCTTCGAGAGTTAAAATGGCGGCACAGATCTCAACCTAACTAACACAACATTTATATTTACTGAGTACGCCTACACACAATATGCAAATATGATGTATTAGCCATATAAATTCTAACATAATTTTGAGTAAGACACGGATATAATGACAATGTTATGTTTTTATTCTATCAGGAGCAGCAGCCAAGAAAGAAAAAGGGGAGGAGCAGGCTCCAGCCAAGGCAAAGAGATATAAGTACAATAAGAAGTACAAGGGGAAGAAGGCCCAGCCAGACGACAGCAGCAGCGGCAAAGATGACAAGGCGATAGAGTAGGAATTGACACAAATCAGATCGCAGAGGCTGCGGGACAAAGGCAAGAAGGAGAAGGAAGAGAGGAGGAGGCAGACCAGGTCAGGAGGGAAGATGGGAACCCCACCGCCACCGACTGATGCCAAAGCCAACACTGACACCAGCGAGGAGGAGCAGAAGGGAGACCAAACCCTCCTCTGGGCCAACAGGAAGAGATCGAGGCATAGGAAGGAAGACTTCTACACAAGGAAGAAGATCATCAAGGACCAGGAGGACAAGACGGAAGACGGATACATCACCGTGGACTCTGGAACAGAGGACAGCAACAAGGAGGATGAAGGAAACACCTCGAGGGACCCCGTGGGAGATGTCCTGGAGGACCTGAAGAGGCTGCACCAGAAGGTCAGCGAAGCACCGGATGCCGGAGCAGATGAGGACGAAGAGGAACCCATCGAGTGGGTAGATATCCCAGACGCCACCATGGAGATCTCCATCGAATCCCAGAAGAGACAGCACCCGAGACAGGAGGCCTGCAGGCGGTTCTGCATCCAGTGGATTAGTAGCCCTCCCCACAGAAAGGTTCTGAAACCAGGCACTGACTGCTAGCGCTATGAGAATGGCTATATCATTGTTCACCCTAAACGTCAGGAGCGTGAAGGATCAGGTCAGGCGGGTTGGCACTTTGCGCTTCCTGGCAGCCCAGAACCGAGATATCTGCCCTCTGTAGGAATGCGGGATTCCATACGCTCAGTCGTACAGCCAGCTCGAACAACAGTGGACGCACGGGCCATCGTTTGGTCTGGAAGAAACAATTGCAAATCGTCTGGAGTGGCCATTCTGATCAATGAGAGGCATTTCACCGTGGACAAGGTCACCGAGCAGGTCAACGGCGGAGTGCTGGTCGTGGATGGCTCAGGGGCTGGTGAGCCTGTTAGGCTCATCAATGTCTATGCCCCCCCGGAGAAGAATGAGCGACTCAAGATCTTCAGGGTGCTCAGGATGCAAATCGTGACCTCCAGGACCATTCTGATGGGTGGTGATTTTGACTGAATAGTAGAGATAGATGGACACACTGGGTCAGGCTCTGCAGGGATGGATGTGACGTCCAGGCTGTTGGTGGAGATGATAGGTGAGGTGTCCCTTTGGAATGTCATCGTGGCATGGGGCCGAACGTCGGGAATTTTTTCTGGAGTAGGTCGGATGGATCAGTGCGTTCACGGATCGACTTCCTATTCACTTCCCCAATGGTAAAGCCTGGGCGAAGCTCGATGGTTGCTGTCCACTTCTCGGACCACAGAGCAGTCAGTTTCGAGGGGGAGCTTACAGGGAAGTTCCCCGCTGGATCAGGAATGTGGAAGCTGAACGGCTCGTTGCTGGAAAATGAGGAGTTAGTGGGGAACCTCAGAGCCACGAATGTAGAGTGGAGGGACATGAGGGACTTCTTTCACTCCACCTGCGAGTGGTGGGAATGGGTGAAGGACAGGTTCCGGAGCTTCTTCCAGGATGCAAGCAGAGCTGCTGCACGGGAAAAGAAGAGGTAGTTTAGGAAACGACAGAGCAAACTGTATGAACTCGAGCTCAGGGGATGGGACGTGGATGACAAACTGGAGGAATCCCAAAAAGCGCTCATGGAGCACTTTAGGGAGGAATCTAGGAAAATCATCTTCTGGACCAGAACCGAGAACCTCGAGAAGGATAAGAAATGCAACTCGTTCTTCGTCAAGAAACTTTACTCAGCCCTCACACCGCTGGTAGAGCTTCGGGACTCGGAGGGCAACCTCCATAGTGAGAAAGAGCAAGTCATGAGAGTCGTACCCGACTTTTATGGTGAGCTTTACTCACCAAAGTCGTCAGAGAGATCCCAGGCGTATAGTTTTGTGGCGGGCATCTCGAAGACACAGGGTCCGGAGGAGAGAGAAGGCCTGAATGTGCCCTTCACCCTGGAAGAGCTGCACTTGGCTGCTATGACCTCCAAAAGGGGAAAGATGCCTGGAAATGACGGTCTCCTAGTGGAACTTTATGTCTAACTGTGGGACCTGATCGGGCCGGACTTGCTGGACCTCTACGAGGAAATGGTGGGCAAGGGCAGTATGCCGCAATCCCTGCATGCAGGCATAATAATACTTTTTTACAAACAGAAGGGAGAGAGAGAAGACCTCAGGAACTGGAGGCTCATCTAGCTCCTTAATGTGGACTACAAAATTCTCGCTTAGGTGATGGCCAACCGCCTAAAGAAAGTAATAGCTAAGATAGTCCACCCAGACCAGTCCTGTGGGATACCTGGGCTGGGACACGATTGAGTATGTCGAGAACCACAAAGTTCCAATGGCCTTGGTCAGCCTGGATCAGGAAAAGGTGTTCGACTGCGTTTCCCATGAGTTCATGGACTGGACACTCAGAACTCTGGGACTGGGAGACGACTTCTGTGACGTGGTGACCAAAATGTATAGGGATATCTCTAGCATGGCGTTGGCAAACGGCTGGAAAACCGACCCCTTCCCCATTCTGTTGGGGGTAAGACAGGGCTGCCCGCTCTCCCCTCTTCTGTCCATCTGTGTGATAGAGCTCCATGATGAACGCATCTGACGGAACAAGAACATTGGAGAAGTGAAGGCGCCAGGAAGCAGCGGAAAGGGCTAAGTGAAGTACTCCCTCTACATGGACGATGTCTCGGTCTTCTACGTGGACGGACCATCTGTGAAAGAGCTGGAGATGACTTGTATTGAGTTTGGAAAGGCGTAAGGAGCAAAGATCAACAGTGCCAAGTCAGAAACCCTACTCTTCGGCCACTGGGCTCCCACCTGAGACCCAATGCCATTCCCCATCAAGCAGGATAACCTGAAGATCCTTGGAGTCTGGTTCGACAGAGAAAGGGCTGCACAGAAGAGATTGGAAGAGAGACCAGCATGATGAAGCAGAAGCTGGGACTCTGGACCCTGCGGAAGCTGACAATCAAAGGGAAGTCTTTGGTCCTGCTGAACGATACCCTGCCAGTGCTCCAGTATGTCGCTCAAGTGTGGCCATGGCATATCCGTACGGCCAATGCCATCACAAGAATGATCTTCTACTTCATCTGGAGCTCGAAGATTGACAGAGTGAAGAGGGAGGTGATGTTCAAGACCCATGACAAGGGAAGCAAGGCAGTGCCGGACATCGCCACCATCCTTAGGGGAATCTTCGTGTGCCACTGCGTAAGGAGCACCTGAGAACCGAAGACGAAAGCCATGCTGGATTTCTGTATGGAACGCTTCTTCTTGTTGCTGAGGTGGAGGCTCCTCGGATGGGCAGAGTGGATGAGTGCCATCCCCTACAACTGGGGCACCCCGTGGTTCTACAAGGAAGTGAAGAAGTTTGTCAAGGAGTTCGCACTGGAGGCTGACCCCCCAGCCACGTGGACTCCTAAGTTCATCCAACGGCAGGTATGTGCAAGGGATGTCAGCGAACCAATCGTCACCCTCTACTCTGCCACAGCGGACCATGTGTGGGAGAACCTAGCTTCCAAGCGCCTGACCAACCAGCACAAAGACATCGCCTGGATGGCCATCCAAGGAGGACCGCCAGTGAGAGCTTTCATGCATGCAATAGGACTCAACCGATACAAGTCCTGGTCGAGAGCATGCACTGCGGACGAGATGACCTACCATCTCTTCTGGGAGTGCGCGTACTCACAGGACCTGCTGAAGGCACTACTCTCGGAGCTTAGGGCCTGGATACCTATGTCATGCATCACGCGGACTCAGGGACACACGCACTGGGGGACCTCCAGGACTGCTGGAGGCTCTTGTGTTGTTTTAAAGATGTTCTTCTGTTTTCCAGAAACCGCCTGGTAATAGGGAAGCAGGAGACATCAACCCTGGTGTGCTGAAGATGATCCACAGCCTCCTGCTTGACTATGCTGCACTCGACGAATCAGATGAAGATGACGATGACACCTGAGGACCCAGCGGGGTCCACCTGCACTTACCTTGGGGAGGGGGCCCGGAGTGGCCACTAACCTGTTTTGTCCATTCCGAACACCATCTTTTGAATGAATGCGTCTTTAGGGTGCATTTGTTCTCCACGCAAGTCGTGACTTGCCTTAGGGGGGTGCTGGATGTTGGATTAGTTTAATTTACTATTCCAACTCCAGTCTGCATAACAGTAGGGAAGATGTTGGACTTTAAATCCAACACCATTCCTCAAATGCACCCCCTAAAATTAAGTCGTTGTTAAGACTTTCGTGATGAACAAATGCGTGCTAATGTTGGATTTGTTTTTTTGCTCGCGCTGTGTTGGCACAGCGTGATTCTGGCTTCGTCCAAAAGGACGTTTCCCGTCCTTTACTGTATGTATTTGACTAACGTGACCTTTTCCCTTTTTTGGTAAAAGGTCAATGGGATAGCTTGTGCACTTGTTGTCAAGTTTATTACTAATGACTTACGAATAATAGGGTGTTGTGGAAGCTGACGATTGATGTATCTGAACCAGAAACAACTCACTGACAGAAAAAAATATCTGTTCTTATCAGTTTAATATCTGATATGTCCTCTATCTGGGGACCATATATTAAATTGATTTTCGGAACAGGGAGATGGAATAGGAGCTTGCTCTGTCCACTCCACGCATCAACCTGGTATTGCAGTACCTCCAGGAAGGGTGCACTTCCCCGCCCAGGGAAAACGATGCTGTTGAAAGATAGATGAGAAAACGAAAGTAGCGCTTCACTGCCAAACTCTGTAAAGAGGCACAAATGTGTTTGGGTGCGAATAAAACTAAGCTGGCCACTTTGCAGCCACCATGTTTTGCTTTATTTGCCACTTTGCAAACCTGTTTTTTTTTTAACTCCGTCCAGAGAAAAATGTCAGAAAAAGACAGCATTTCCAACAAGAGTTTCTTTCTTTTTAGGATCCATTTCACATGTGAACGAATGCAGGAAAAAGGGTTTGCAGACAGGATTTCCAGAAAGTGAGAAGGAGCAAAGTAGGAGGAGGAGATAGAGGTAGAGACGGATAGAGAGACACTGACAGCAACGGAGAAGTGGACACTGTCCTTGCCTTATCCAGGTAAGAAGGAAAAGTCAGAGTCCTTTTCTGCCCACCCACAAAGGGCCAAGCCTTATCTATAGGCCTTGGCAACAGGGCAGCCGAGTCCTGAGCAAGAGAGGGCGAGGTGCCAGCCACTTGCTGTCAGGGAGCTGTCCAGGGCGGCATGGCCTGATACTCAGCATCCCCTGGCTGACAGGATTCCCGGCCAGCAGGCTGGAGGCAGTGGACAGGAAGGGGCAGGGCATGCAAAAGCTAGAAAGAGAGCAACGTGGGTATGCTAATTGATGCCTAATGAGGCGACAGCCAAGGAAGACTCTGGGAGCCGGTAGAAGGCCTGAGACCAGGGCCACTCTTCCATTGGCACCTGCTGAGCTCTTGCCCAGAAGTCGGAAAAAAAGTGTAAGGGCCACAAGTGTTGGTGCAAAGGAGGACCCCTGTCCGAGTCAGCCAGGTACATTGCTTCGGGAGGTGTTAATTCTGGCACCTTTCAGGTTATCGCTTCTCTGCCTTTTGGCTAGATCAAGCGCCTTGGTGTTTGGGAAGTCTGAGGCTGGTTGGTATTCCTGCAGCCCCGTAGTGCTGGGCCTGCGTTTCCATGGCTTGACCGGGGCCAGGCTGCCCGCAATCGGGCTGTGAGGTACCTGACTTGGGTCACCTTTTTTGTCACTCCTGATTTATGGGGAAGGGCCTTCACACCCTGGCTTGACAGGGGCAAGGCTAATGCTCCATGAGTTGGACGTGACAGAGAGCGGAGCTCGCAAACGATTGCATTTTTAAAGGATTTCCCTGTTTTTTTTTGTGTGCATGCCTCTTTTCCTGCCACATGTACAGGTGCTCCTGCAGTGATGAAACAGGAGCAGAATCATTGAGGAGGCAGCTTAGAGACCGGCTGCGCTTCGTTCCTCTCCTTTGTGCCCCGCTGGTGGGAGCTCTGGTCCAGGGTTGGATTGGGATTAAAAATCGGCCCGGGCACGCTAACAAAAAGTGGCCCACATTTGCATATAACCTTTCCTCAAAACACTGCTTCGGCGAAATGTTATAAAAAAAAAATGGGGAGGTGGGTAATAAAAAATGCACGGATTAGTTTACACTGGTGAAACACACCTGAAAACAAGTGAGGCCACTTCTGCTCAGGCCCCCTGCCCCAGCTCAATATGCATATACTAATGGGCCAGCCCAGCGAAAGAAAGTGAGTGACATCTCTGCCCGTTGCTAAAAGGAAGGTGATGTACGCCCATCTGCCTCCAGGAAGGCCTCTCAGACACCCACTGGGCCGCTGGCTGTATCTGAACAACAGAGACACCGCCCAAATCGACCCCCCAGACTGCTCAAAAAAGCAGCCCACAGCTGGAACTGGACACCGGCCCCTCGGGCATTGCCCGAGTGCCCGCGTTACCAATCCGACGCTGCTCTGGTCTCTAGGTGCTCTGGCGCTGGGGTCTGGAGTCTTTGCTGGTGGAGGTGCGGAGGGAGAGTTAGAGACTTGCGGAATGTTTGTGAAGGCCGCGAGGACACTCGAGGAGTGTTGCTGTGGCAACCGAACAGCTGAGTGGATGGTGTTCATGGAATTCCTAGCTCGTGCTGCAGTTTTTTAGGTCTCGCCTAGGCAGCGCATGCGCTGTCTCTCCGAGACTTAAAGTAATCTGTATATCTAGGCAAACTCCACCTACTCTACCTCCTTGCTTGTAATTGGTTTATTGGCTTGTCTGTTTGCATTTTTTCGTTGTGACAGGCTAATGTGCTTTGTAGATCAGCCTCTATTTTTGGGGGAACGCCTATGCACACTGACTAAGTACAGTAAACATGCTGCACGTGGAATGAAGTGTTTCCCTAGGAACTTCTTTTTTTTTCGCGGCTTGCATACTTTGGATTGCCGTGTTTGATGCGTCTACTTTTTTGGGTTGTTTGCTCTTGTTACCAGGTCTTTTATTACAGTGTTAATTGTACGTGTTGTTGTGCTCCCATTGTTGTTATGTTTAACCCATTTTTTGATGCATTGAGTTTCGGTGTATTCCACTGGTAGCTGTTTCTGCATTACTGTTTCAAATGTATGTGTGTTGTGCTCACACTTTTTTTTATTTGTTGTGTCACTTACTCTCCTGATGCGGTGTTTAAATGTAGAACAATTAACTTTAGTGCTACTCTTCCCACCCCCTCCCCGATGCGTTCTGAAAATGGGTGATTGGTTTCAATGCTTCTTTGAAAACACTCGATTCCGTCAGAAAAGCGGGTTGTAATGCTTCTGCGCTAACTCACGATGCGGTCTTCAAATCCTTTCTTGCACTGCCTAAATGGTCTAATTATATGTGGTTATTAGCCAATGGCATAGCTGCTGGGGCTCCTATACCCCCTTCTTGGCAAGGAGCGGAGGTCATCCCGGTTTACAAGAAGGGGGATCGATCGCTGCCCTCAAACTATAGACCGATAAGTTTGATAGATGGGGCACAGAAAGTTTTTCTCGTGCCCTGCTTATTAAAATTACTGATTGGATGGAAGGGAATGGTATATTATCCCCCTTCCAAGCAGGGTTCAGGAAAAAAGTTAGCACTATCGATCAGGTTTTTCGTTTTACCCTTTTGGCCTGGAAGTCTGTGATTTTGGAACAGGGTAGTCTTTATACTGCTTTTATTGATCTGAGGTCAGCCTTTGATCTGATTCCAAGGGCTACACTTTGGCAAGTTTTACATGATCAGGGGCTCCCTCACAATATTTTGGCACTTCTTATACGCCTTCATGAGGGAAATTATGCTAAAGTACGTTGGGGAGACCAAATGCAATTGACAGACCCAATAAAGGTTGTAAGAGGGGTGAGGCAGGGCTGCGTTCTAGCCCCCACCTTATTTTCACTCTTTGTAAATGGGGTGGTGAATTATTTAGCGGAAGCCCATGCGGGTGCCCCTTCATTGGGGAGCGATAAAATAAGCACATTGCTATTTGCGGACGACACGCTTTTAGTTTCTAAAACCCCAAGTGGTCTTCAACTGCTATTAGATCGCTTCATGTCTTTCTGTGAGATGAGAGGATTAGAAGTAAATACCTCAAAGACTAAACTTTTGTTAATGAACCCCCATAAATCGTTTAAAGGGAAACTATTATTGGGGGGCATTCCGCTGGAAAGGGTCGATTCCATTGTATATCTTGGTATAACCCTCACAGAAAAAATTGATTGGAAACAACATATTTCGAAGCAAATTCTACAGCAGAGGAAGACATCAGGGGCTATAATCTTAGAACATAGGTCATCACAAACTAGACCGATTGCAGCACCGCTACAGATCTATGACCAGAAGGTGGTTGGCTCGGCTCTCTATGGGGCCGAAATCTGGGGATTTGATAATTTGGAGGGCTTGCTTCTTACAGAGAACAAATTCCTAAGATCACTTTGCTCAATCCCCCAGAGTACCCCGCTCACTCCCTTGCGACTAGATTTGGGCAGAACTACAATAATGGATAAAGCGAGACTTCGACCTCTTCTCTTTTGGCTCCGCATTAAAAAAACACCTGAGCTTGTTCATTATGCGATTGCTACTGAGGTGGTTCTTAAGTTGGATCGTTTTAAAAAAATTGGTTGGTTCTGTAACATCAAAAAATTGCTTTTGGAAATAGGCCTGGGAAACCTTTGGGAAGAAAAGGACTCTAGCTTACTGCCTAGTAGAGAGTGGGTCAAGTCCTACTATTGGAAATGGGTGGCAGAGAGAACAGTCACACAAGTGAAAGGAGGTCGACTCACGACAGAATTTATGGAGTTTAAGATGGTTGGTGTGTACGAGCCCTATATGGACTTCATCACTGTCCCGCAAGAGAGGAAGTTATTTATCCAATTTAGATTTGGATGTCTTCCCTTTAACTCCTTTACTGTGTCGTGGAATAGGGGCTCCCAAGTTAAATCATCCAACTGTCCATGTTGCCCCGAGATAGAGGAGACGACTAAGCACATTCTCTTTATATGCCCTCTGTATAAAAATCCAAGATCTAAATGGTTAGCCCCTGCTTGTAGACAACTAGGAACCCGTAGTCATTTAGAGGCCCTACGTATCCTCAGGACAGATACAAGGCCACAAATAGTATGTGCAATGGCCAAATTCCTGGGGAGGTTTTGGTTCATTAGGAGGAAGATGCTAAAATGAACTGAGTATACCATTAGATTAAGTATCATTCCTCACAAAGTATCCAGTCTACACTTGATGTTTTATGATCATGTTACTATATGCCTCATGTTTAAATTACAGAAGACTGTGCAATATTGTATTTCTGCTAATTATGCACTAGCACTTTATGTACTTTCTATGTGTTTTTAGCTTGTTTGGTTTTATCATCTTGGAAGCTAGTTCCTTTTAATTTGTTTTTTAGATTTTAATGGCTCGGGTTTTAATACATTTTGTCACTGTATAAATAATGTCATCTATTTTGGCTTACAATTTTCAGTATGAAAATCTTGTTCTAACTACTATACTTCTGTACGCCTATGCACTTTGATGGTCTTAACGACCGAATAAAGTTTTATGATGATGATGATGCACTGCCTAACTATAGTAAATTAAACAGTGTGTTTAAATTCTTATTTTACTTTCTAGGTGCAACCTACAGTTGGGTTCGGTACTTGTGCATCCTGCTGTTTCTTTTTCTAAAGTTACCGATTTGCATTTCACACATGCTGCTGACGGAAAGATTTCAATCTTTACAACGGGAGGCTTATTCCCAGATAATTAACTCGTCTTGGTTTCCTTGAGTCCTTGGTTTCTGTGATTTTTAACACTACGGCAGACTTTTAGGCTCTGTTACTGCCTACAAAACCAATGTAGGATTTATTAATTCAGCTACATGAGCCAGCGTTACAACTACGGTTTTTATTATGAAACTCCACACCGTATTGAAATTTCCAATGTATAAGGGTAATTTTAACATTTTGCACAAACGTGCCTTCAGCCGCATTCTTACTGCTTATTTTGCATCCACATTGCTGAAGGAGCTGTTATGTGACTTATAAATCCCGGAATGGCGCTTATTGTGCAAATAAAGTACAATCATTGACATTGCAACCACGTCTTTGCAGCATGTGCTCAATCTACTGAGCTACCTTACTAATGCTTGTTTAACACTTAGTTGGCTATACAGTTCGGCTGTATTCCTGTAGCATCTGTCTCTTACCCCACCCACTCCTTTCTGCAATGCCCCCTTCTCTGGCATCTGGAGATCAAAGGGCAGCAGCTCAGCCTCCGACCTAAGGGGCATCGCAGTGTCTGGAGATGTGCGCTGCACACCTAGCCCCCACCCCCTCTCTGCAGACAGGCGCCGAAGAGCAGATTTGGCCTGTTCTCTGCAGTTCACCCCCTCCCCAGGCCAGAGTTGTGGAAGGGGAGTAATACCACGTCCCACATCGAAGGACCTCACAGCTTTAAACACTGAGAGAACAGAAAGAGACAGCAACCTGCACATTTTTGTCAGTCAAACCTGTACAGACGGAGAAAAGAAATCCAATTTCTCAGCCACATACCGCTTCACTCCATGAAGTTTCCTTTTTGATCTGTTCATCTGGAATATATTATAAACTCGGCTTGCAATCCGAAATTTTGTGTTACGGCGGTGGGGGAGCAAATGACTACAAGAGCGAGGTGTGTGTTTGTGAGAATCTGTGCTTAGAGGTGTGCTTCGATAATTCCGTGTTGAGAGGGATCAGAGGGGCTGTGGAACGCCGTGATAGAGCGAAATGTTCTTGTGAATTGTAGGGGTGCATCATAATCACTGATAGGCCGCACCCACATGTATTCAGACATATATTCGTTTATATCCATTGTATACTCATGCATGTTTAGCAAAGAATGAATAGTTCACTGAAACGAAGTGAACTCAGCAGTATAATGGTGTTAGGATAATGATGTAATGTAATGCTTTTTGAATTGTGTGAACATAATGCATAGAGGAATTAGTTCGTGTATGTAATGTAATTGCAGTAGTTTAAACGTGCACCATATTAAAGTTGCACATGTAATTCATTGTTTGCATAATGAATCGTAATGAATATGCTTATAGTGAAAAGTAAGAAGTGTGTTTAAAAGTTATATGTAAGGGCCTGACTACATATATGCTTAAGGAAGGCCTGGTATATTCTTATGTTAGCTTATAATGTAGGCCGAAAAGGGTTTCTCTTGGAAAGGCTCTCTGGGCACAAACGGTAGATTTAATTAGCACAGTAGAAGGTTTCTGTTGAACGTATCTTTTGTTGCAGGTGCAAGGACACATGTCTCGTTAGTAAAGACTAACTCTTTGTTTTCAAAAGTTAGAAAGATGGGAGGCATGGTACGGGGAGTGCAATGGAATTTAGGGATGATACTTTCAGCGGAGAAGGCGCCTGGGACTCAAGGTCAACGAAACCGTCCAGGATGAAGTCACCGTTTCAATGGAAAAGCACAAGAAAGAAGACCTGGCCAAGAGGGCGTAAACAAGGCGTGTACCTTTGTAGTATGGTTTTGTATTAGGGATAGTGCCCTGAGGAGGAGGCCAGAGAAGCGGTAGGGGAGACCTGAGAGGAGGACAGAGCTGAGCTTAGGTATATGGTGATTGCACTTCTTAGGAAGTCTTCACAGCTGACACCTTTTATTCTTTCTTGCCTGGGAAAATCGTTATGCAGGGATGTCACTTAGCGTTAGTGTAGGGACAGCAATTGATTTTAAGCTTGTTTAGGCCCATGAAGAGCAACTTAGAAATAGGAGCAATCATAGTCTGGTTGGTCCTCCTAGAACTGTCTATTCTTCTTATCCTGAGTCGGATGAGACTCCTGCGTAGATTATTATTTGTATTAGTGCCCATCTATTTCTTTAACCTCGTGTTGAGGTGCTTGCACGTTCAGTTATTTTTGGCGATAATAAATTCTCAAACTTGAATTCGGAGTCAGTGGTCCTTTCAGACAAAATGAATGCTGATATCTAACCTGATGAGATTCTCTCCTTTACACTATTCAACAGGTAAAAAGATCTTGGCGGCCAGAGGGTTCTTATAGATAATTAGATAAGAATCGGCGTTATCAGTTGGTAGCAGAGGATGGTTGGTTACCTTTGATGGTAAGGGGAGATCTAGAGCAAGATAAGAGATTAGGTTGCCCCATAGAGCCCGAGTGACGCAGATCCAGAGAACCGCGAGAGACGGATGTCGGAGGTCGTGGAAAACTGACGGAGAGTGACGGTGCGGCGGAAGTAGCAGTTCGTAGTAGAGTGAGTATGAAAAGAGTGATGTTTGGTAGATTGCGGTGTTATATTGTTGTGTGATGTCTTGCGGAGTTGGAACGAAAGTTGAGTGATTGAGAAACGGACCGTGAGCGCGCGCGGGACCGGGAGATTTATTGTGGTGTAGAATACACCCAGAGTTGAGAACGTTGACCAGAGTTGTGGGGGTCACGAGACGTCATTGACAGACCCACAGAAGATAGGGACACATGTGTGAGTGTGTGAATAACCAACGCAGGTCGTAGGTTATTGTGTGCAGAACATCGAGTGATTGAATCCTATCGAGTGTATTAGAGGCGATTGTCCGGTCGTTCGTGGACAGACGGTTGCCAGATTGAGGTCAACAAGCTCAAGAGACTGATCGGTCATTGGTAAGACTGACGGTCAGAGAGGTAATTGTTCGGTAGGACGGACATTATTTCAGAGTATGATTGGGATAGATGCGAGTGAAAACAAGTGAATTAGGAAGGAGGGGAACTGCTGCGAGCGGAGGAAACGTGACGTCAGACTAGTGCCGCGCTGCGATAGGCCGGTTGGTGTGAACCGCGCTGGGATTGGAGGATTGAAATCAGGAAGTAAAAGCGGACATTTTGAGTACGAATAACAAAGTTGATTCATCATGAAATGTTTTAAAGCTTTACGAGAACTTTGTAGAGGTGATAGACATGTGGTTGTTCGGGAGGGAGAGGAAGCTCCTCCTGAGGACACACCAGCACATTATATGGCAAAGAATGTAGGATTGCATACTATAATTTGGCTCGAGAATTGGCATAAAATGACAGAAACAGAAGGAGATTTGTCGTTCCCTCGATATGGTACTTTCAGGTTAGAGGTGCTGTACCAGCTCAAGAGTGTAATGGCTTCATTACGACCACTACCCAGACCAACACAGTTTGAGGCACTACATGCGTGGATAAGGGCAGCGTATGATAGGAAGAAGGACAGATGCCAGGAAAGGGTGAAGAAATCGGTCAGGGCATTTCAAGATGCAAAATGGGATGCCTTGGAGAAAAGGTGGAGAGCAGACACGATCGAAGGAGATAAGTTATACCCACTGCTGATACAAAATGGAAAGATTACAAGAATCGATGAGGATGACAGTGATCTAGATGACAGTTTGTTGGATAGGATGTTGGCAGAGAGGCCACCACCATTTAACCCAGATTCAGAAGAGGGAAAGAGAACCCCAGCAGTGGCAATAGTTGATGAAAGCCAGAACCAGACTAGCATGAGAGTAGTGGGAAGAATTTCCACAGGAACGGAGGGGCTACGGCGTCTATGATAACACAGCCTCCTGGGGGAACACAAGATTACCGGACTCCTTGACAGTACCGGTTACCATTGGCCCTATAGTACCGGTATATGACCCAGACCGAGTGAGAGAAGGGAGCTCCGTGCCGATGAGAAGGGAAGAAGGAAACAGTGAGATTGGGAATGGGTTTGGAGTAAGGGTGGTTCATTTCCCAAGACCAATGGAGACAAGTACGCCGTTACCGGCTACTGCGGATTCTTCATGTGGTCGAGAAGAGGAGAGACCGGAAAGACCGAGGTCTTTACGGGAATCTAAGTCAGCTTTGAGGGAGTGGACACCAACAGTAACGAACCAAGAGGATAGGATGCAGAGAGATAGGGCACAAAATGTCTCGGAAGACAGACCAGGTTCCAGGAATATGGAAGGGAATAGGTCACAAGGACAGAATAGTGACTGTGATGAGCGGGACGGCTCAGGTTGTCGAGATGTACTGAGGAGTGCAGTACAGGCAAGGTTGCTAGACGTAGTGAGGCTGAAAGCAGAGGTAGACGAAATGATCAGTGGGGGTCTGCCTTTGGAAAGGATAGAAATCTATGGATCAGATGAGCTGCTGTTTGTAGCAAAAGATGTGACTCGAAAAGCTAGAATGGCACATGATAGATTGAGGGATTTGGCCAAAAGATATGAGGTGGACCTGAATAAAACTAAAGCGTTACAGGGACCACACAGATTGCATTACAGTGATCAGGAGTTGGAGGAGAAAAGAATCACAGGATTAAAGACGCACACCAGAGACCTGATCATAGGAATGAGAATATGGATTTTGTTGGACAAATGGGAAGAAAGGTGGTCCAAAAGAAACCAGTAAAGAGGATAGAAGGGAAACGCCGCCGCCAGGAAGGGGGCGACGGGTGTAGGAAATTTTCCTTTACGGGAAGTACAGAATGGAGGAGTACGTGCATGTGCCGTGGAATAGAGGTGATTTGGCTGCATTTACAAATGATTTTCCTCGGCTGAGGAAAAACCGGTGGAGTGGTACAAGCAGGTTGAGCGGTTTGTGAAAATTTCAAAAGTATTGTGGATTGATTTGAACACTTTGTTTGACATAGTGGTACCAGGAGATTTGTGGACGGCATGTAAAGTCGCTATTGAGTGGCCGACTTCGAACCGAAAAGAGAGGCGGTTACAAATGGTCCATCACCTGATGTCATGAAAAAGTATGAGCAGGTGATTACATGGTTGAAGTCGAAGATTTCACCTCAGGATATAGATTGGGTTAAGATAGATCGGACTGTACAAGAACCCAAGGAAACGGTGCATGAATACTATGAAAGACTTCTGCAAGTTTTTAAACAGTATAGTGGGTTAGATGTTTTGGACCCTAAGGATATGGGACAGTTTGTCTCAAAGTTTGTAACGGGTCTGAGAGGGGAAATCAGCCTCATGATACAGCACCATTTGATCTGCTGGCAGAACAAGCCACTAGATGAAATTTTGCGGTACGCGAGGTACTGTAGTGATGAGGTGGATTCAAAACATCGAAAGCTAAAAGACAAATTGATGCTTGTCCAGATGCAGACAGCACAGAATCAGCCTAGTGGAGGGACCTTGGGGAGAAAGCAAGGAAATTTCCAGGGAAACCAGAATGGGCAGGTACAGGGAAAGGGAAAACCAGTAGACCCCAAGACAGGAGTGGACGTGGCTACACTAAAGAAGACCACTGCGTGTCATCTTTGTCGCCAGGTCGGACATTGGAAACGCGAGTGTCCTTTGAACCCAGCTAATCAGATACAGGAAGAGGAAGAGGGGGCTCAGGCACCCGCTCAAGAGGTGGTTAACACAATAACGAGACCTAGAACGATGAAAGGGGGGGTTTACAATTCTCAGGCTCAGATTCCCCAAGCTCCAAGGTTTTCACAAGGAACACGAACATATCAACAGATGCCCCTGTTCGAACGATATGCTGAGGATAGCTTAGACCCTTTATCCTGACGGTGCCTGAGAGGGGAGGAAGACTGCACACTTGGAGCGGTCTTGGAGGTAGACCAGAGAGGACCTTTTGTAGAGGCAGAGATTGAGGGCAATCCTGCAACACTTTTGGTTGATACTGGAGCTACCCGGTCTACTGTACGATCTGCAGTAGTCCCTAACCTACCCCTCTCGGGACAATCAATCCAGGTTGTCGGAGTAGCGAACAAGAAGATGAGCAGCCCATTGACAGAACCGATCTTAGTAAAGATAGGTACTTTCCAAACTAGACATCAGTTTGTAGTATGTGACACGAGTCCAGTTTGTCTTTTGGGAAGAGATCTGTTGTGCAAATTGAACTGCACGATTTATTGTACACCACGAGGAGTGGAGGTCCAGACGAGAGATGATGATGCTGACTTTAAGATGGCCAATCAGCATCTGTGTATAGATCTGTACCCAATGGTGACTGTGGAAGAACTTCCACATGATCTGAGAGACGCAGTGTCGCCTGTGGTGTGGGATTTCGCAGGAGATGAAATAGGTTTAATCAGGGGGTTGAACCAGTGCGGATTGAGGTGAAACAGAATGTTGATTTCCCCAGAACACCTCAATACAACCTGTCGACAGAAACGATTGCAGGAATAAAACCTGTGATCGAGACTTTCATTGAGAAGGGTATTTTGAAGGAGATCAGAGGTAGTCCCTGTAATTCACCCATAATGGGACTACAGAAACCGAGCGGGAAATACAGGATCGTACAAGACCTGCGAAAGGTCAACATGATAGTTGTCCCTTGTTGTCCAGTGGTACCGAATCCTTCAGTAATACTGTTCCAGATCCCATGTGAAGCCGAGTGGTTTACGGTTATCGATTTGTGTCAAGCCTTCTTTTCGATACCGCTCCACGAGGAAAGCCAATTTCTTTTGCGTTTAGGCTAGAAAATCGCGTGTTAACATGGTGTCGTATCCCTCAAGGGTATACGGAAAGTCCATCGATCTTTAACCAGATCCTGAAGAAGAACCTTGAGAGTCTTGTGTTGCCGCAGAACTCAGTTCTCGTGCAGTACATAGATGACTTGCTCATTGCCTCAGAAACAGAAGATGCTTGCAGAATTGACACAGTAGCCTTGTTGAACCACTTAGCAGAGAATGGACATAAGGTGTCCCGAACAAGCTGCAGTACTGTTTGAATGAGGTACAGTACTTGGGACACAGATTAGAAAAAGGCAAGAGGAAGGTGTCACCAGATCGAATTGAGGCAATAATGAGCATGGCGGTACCCACTACACAGAGGGAAGTTAGGATGTTTCTGGGAATGGTTGGCTATTGTCGACAGTGGATTCCTAGTTTCTCCTTGAGAGCCAAGCCTCTGCAGAGGCTTACACACAAGGATGTGAGTGATCCGGTACCATGGGACGAGGAGTGCTTGATGTCATTCCTGCAGTTGAGAGATGATTTGTGCAGGGCTCCCGCACTGGGAATGCCTGATTACAACAAGGCCTTTTCATTGTTTTGTTACGAGAGAGGAGGATGTGCATTAGCAGTGTTAGCTCAGAACCATGGAGGTGTCCGTAGACCAGTTGCCTATTTTTCAGCTACTTTAGATCCAGTAGCTTCTGCGTTGCCCGGATGTCTAAGATCCGTTGCTGCAACAGGTGTCAGCATTGAAAGATGTGAAAGCATTGTAATGGGACATCCATTGACTGTACATGTACCACATTCGGTTGAGTTATTAATGACCAGGACCAAGACCCAGCACCTAACGAACAATAGGTTAACAAGGTACGAGCAAGTCATACTTGCCGCAGAGAATGTGACTCTGAAAAGGTGCTCCATCTTGAACCCTGCGACATTGATGCCTATACCGAACACAGATGATGAAGATTGTGAGGACCATGACTGTCTCGATGTGACCGAACTTTGCACCAAACCGAGACCTGACATTGTCGATGAGCCATTGGATGACCCAGATGAAATTTTCTTTGTCGATGGTTCATGCTTAAGAGACAGTGTGGGGCAATTGAGAGCAGCGTTTGCTGTATGTACTATTTCAGGAGTGGTCGACGCCGCTTGCCTAGAAGGAGTACGCTCCGCGCAGGTAGCTGAGATCATTGCCTTGACCCGTGCCTGTTTGGCCGCTGATCGAGTCGAATCACGATTTACACAGACAGCCAATACGGCTTTGGCGTGGTGCATGACTTCGGGCAGTTATGGTCTCAGAGGGGATTTTGACATCATCTGGCTCACCCATTCGTAATGGAGAATATGTAAGACAATTGTTAGAAGCATTACAGCATCCGAAAGAAATTGCTGTTGTAAAGTGTTCAGCCCATGGGAAGGGGGAGGACTTTGTATCCTTGGGTAATAACTACGCAGATGAGGTAGCCCGCTTCTGCGCAGAACAAGGATGCATATACACAGGCAGGGAGATAGAAGAGAGCCAAGAGGGAACCGATCTCAGCATAATGTTGGCCATGGCAGACACTTGGGAAGAGCTTAAGAGATTGCAAGATGAAGTCTCAACCAAAGAAAGAGAGGGCTGGATCAAGGCTGGGTGCGAGAGAGAGAAGTGGATGTGTGGGTATCAACCGATGGGAGAGCTGTGTTGCCGGAAGAATTGCTGAGTCCGATGGCAAGATTGATACATGGTCAGGCACACCTGGGTAGAGACGCAATGATGAGGGTGTTCAGACAGACGTGGTATAACCCACGGTTCCGAGCAATGGCTGAGACGGTATGTCAGAGGTGTGTTACATGTCAACAGATGAATGCTGGAAAGAAAACTGTAGTTACACTGAGTCATATTGGAAGGTCAGGAGGGCCCTTCAATAGACTACAGCTGGATTTCGTGGAGATGCCTAGGTGCAATGGCTTGAGGTACATTCTAGTGATAGTATGTATATTCTCACGGTGGGTGGAGGCATACCCCACACGAAGGTGTGACACTCTGACAGTGGCTAAATTACTGTTGAGGAGCTCATCCCTAGATTCGGGATCCCGACCTCTTTGGAATCAGATAGAGGTGGGCACTTCCATAGCGAAATCATGAAGTTACTTTGTGCAGCATTGAACATTGACCAGAGACTCCACTGTAGCTACAGACCGGAGGCTTCTGGGATGGTGGAACAAGTTAATGGAACTTTGAAAGCCCGGATGGCAAAAATGTGTTCTTCAACATCCCTGAAATGGCCCGACGCCTTGCCACTGGTGCTCATGAGCATGCGAAGTGTCCCAGACAGAAAGACCGGGTTGTCCCCCATGAAATAATAATGGGGAGGGCAATGAGACTGCCAGCAGTACCAACTACAGCCTTGATAAACATCACTGATGATTTGATTCTCGATTATTGTAAAGGACTCTCTGATGTGGTCCGTTCTGTATCCCAGCAGGTGCAAGCAGCTGTGGTTCCAGCCTCGAGTGATCTGTGCCACGACTTGTGTCCCGGTGACTGGGTGCTCGTCCGGAAGCACGTGAGGAAGAGTTGCTTGGATGCCCGTTGGCGTGGCCCGTATCAGGTGATACTTATCACGAACACAGCAGTAAAGTGTGGAGGATTGCCGAACTGGGTGCATGCTTCCCATACCCGCAGAGTTCCAGCACCCTTGGAAGAAACAGCTCCTCTCGCAAATGAAAATCCAGCTGATGTGGCAGGGCCACATGAGAGGACAAGCCAAGCTGTAAGGGTCGCTGACACAGCTGGGGTGCACTAGAGCAAACAGGAGGGGGTTTCACATCTCGAACCCTGACTCAGGCACCGAAGAAAGAGAAGGTGCAGTGGGCGGAGAAGAGTCAAATGCAGCAGAAAGAGGAAGTAGTGCACTGGGTATAGAAGGGGAAGGCAGACGAACGAACAGAAGTGCTGAAAGTTGGCCTGAAAGACAGAGGCGACTGAACCTGAGGTTAGCACCTGAGAGAGACCTTGCTCCAGTGTCCGAAGTATCTGAAACCGAAGCAAGCGACGAAGACCAAGCACAAGACAGTCGGCGAAGGTCCAAGAGAACAAGAGTGCCTTGTCGCAGATACTCTACCCCTGAGTGGACTTACACTGTGTTTGATGCAGGGGGTGGTGAATACAGGGAGACTGAGGTCGGTGGAAGTGTTCAGTCGGAGCCCGAAGCTGGTGGTGAAGGTGGTGCTGCGGATGCCAGGGTTCGAGATAGACGGAACACTGACACTCACGATTCGAATCCCCACTTCTGAGTGAAGTCCGAAACTTGCTTTTGCATCGGGTCGAATTCCCGCCTTTCGGAGCTGAGCCGTTTTCACACGAAGTGCTGCTTTTGCGTCTTGAACTTTTGTATCACGTTCTGGTCGTGCTTAATGAGGATCTCATTATGGATCAGTAATGAACTGTAAATAAAAGTCTAAAAGAAGAAGATAACCTAGGTCCGAGTGGAAGAAGAATAAGCTTAGGGACTTTCCACAAGAAGAGGAACGAAAACTAGGAAGTCTTTTTCTGGACTGTGTAAATAAGTTGTGATCGGAAAGGGAAAGCCCGGAGATTTCATGGTTGCTCGAGCTGGTTAAGCAAGTCATAAATAAAGGACAGAGACTTTTCTGAGTTCTTTGCGATAACCAAGACTTTTTGAGAACTTTCGAAATCATGGAGCCGGGAAATCCCAATCGTAGAGCAAAGTGGATTATAGGCATCCTTATAAGTAGTGTGATAATTTCTATAATCATAGTAGTTGTAGTCTCATATACTGGTTCGCATGAGCCAGAAGTAGAGGCAGTGACAGGGACATCTACACCTATCACACCTAGTCAGAAGGGGGTAGACAGGGCAGCTGATAGAGCTATGATATTAGAAGAAAGTCGTAGATTACATGTAGATTTGTCTAAGGGTGATTTTAAGCTTAATGCGTATGCTAAGTTGTTGTATGAGTATGTTGACGTGATGGATGCGAAAGATTGTTATGTGTGTATGCAGTTGCCTACTTCGGTGGATGAGGGTATTAGATATCATCATCTTCCACTGACTTATGGTATTTCTTGTAGTCTTTTGCTTAGTTTGTTTTATGAGAGAGATCAGTTCGAGTATTTCTTTTCCAATTTCGACGCAGTGCTTCCTGAAGTTCCAGCTTACAAGCATTTGAATAAGTATGACTATTATAAGACCGAGGACAGACTGAGGAAGTACTTCATACCGAGTTTGGAATTGGATACAGCATTCGCACACAGACACAATCTGACTTGCTTGATGTCGGATGTAGAGAGAAAGTTTGTAGATCAGGTTGAAGACAGGTATAGAAAGCTGACTGAATCCCGAGACTTAGGGCATCACAGGACAGATTGGACAGAGGAAGAACGGTTGCATAAGACCAAGGGAAGCTATGGTCCTATAGCGTTAGATAAGGAGCAGAGGGGTAAGTTGTGTATAAGGCGTTATCAGACTTACTACGAAAAGGTTCCAGTGGGACAGAGTACTTGTGATCACGTTTTCACCATGGCAGATGAGGCAAAAGATTTTCTCCAAGGTCCTGTACAAGTGATACCTACGGTGTATTACGTATGTGGGAAGAATGCTTACGTGAGGTTGCCTGCAAATTGGTATGGAACATGTTATTTGTCAATAATATTTCCAAAGATTTACCATACAGAAGACTTGAATCTTCTGGAGGGTGGAGAGCATTCAAGAACGAGAAGAGCTGCAAGTGCAGGAATCGTGGTGGGAGATATCTTTGGAGCTATGATACCTAGTCTAGGAGTAGTCTTGAATGATGTGAAGATCCGGAGGTTAGCGACTGTGGTGGATGAATTTTCGATGAACACAGCAAACTCGTTGGTGTTGGTGGAAGGAGAGATGTTGTCGATAAGGGGAATGGTTTTGCAGAATCGCCTTGCTTTGGATGTCCTATTGGCAAAAGAGGGCGGAGTCTGTAAAATGCTGAAGGTTCAAGAGTGCTGCACTTATATACCAGACCGTAGCAAGGATCTGGAGAAATATATAAGTAACATCACTATGATCCACACAAAGATAGCGGATTTGACCGAAGAAGGGGCCTGGGAAAAGGTCGGAAAGGGTTTTGGTCAAGTGGGAGGTTGGTTTGCAAACCTAGGAAAGGGATTCCTTGGGTACTTCCTGAGACCACTCCTTATCTTGGTGGTTTGTGTGGCTGGCTTGTGGATTATGATCAAGGCCTACAAATGGTATCGAGCAGGCAGAGTCAAGAGAGCTTTGAGGGAAAATGACATGAGATTGGCAAGATTGCAGGACAATCAGTATCAAAGGCTCAAGAGCATGGAGAACTTCAGATCAGGGAAGATGGGAACAAGTTCTGTTTAGGTCGGTTCCTTCTCCGAGGGAGTAGAATGGGATGTGATGACAGGAGTCATCAAAGGGGGAACTGATAGAGCGAAATGTTCTTGTGAATTGTAGGGGTGCATCATAATCACTGATAGGCCGCACCCACATGTATTCAGACATATATTCGTTTATATCCATTGTATACTCATGCATGTTTAGCAAAGAATGAATAGTTCACTGAAACGAAGTGAACTCAGCAGTATAATGGTGTTAGGATAATGATGTAATGTAATGCTTTTGAATTGTGTGAACATAATGCATAGAGGAATTAGTTCGTGTATGTAATGTAATTGCAGTAGTTTAAACGTGCACCATATTAAAGTTGCACATGTAATTCATTGTTTGCATAATGAATCGTAATGAATATGCTTATAGTGAAAAGTAAGAAGTGTGTTTAAAAGTTATATGTAAGGGCCTGACTACATATATGCTTAAGGAAGGCCTGGTATATTCTTATGTTAGCTTATAATGTAGGCCGAAAAGGGTTTCTCTTGGAAAGGCTCTCTGGGCACAAACGGTAGATTTAATTAGCACAGTAGAAGGTTTCTGTTGAACGTATCTTTTGTTGCAGGTGCAAGGACACATGTCTCGTTAGTAAAGACTAACTCTTTGTTTTCAAAAGTTAGAAAGATGGGAGGCATGGTACGGGAGTGCAATGGAATTTAGGGATGATACTTTCAGCGGAGAAGGCGCCTGGGACTCAAGGTCAACGAAACCGTCCAGGATGAAGTCACCGTTTCAATGGAAAAGCACAAGAAAGAAGACCTGGCCAAGAGGGCGTAAACAAGGCGTGTACCTTTGTAGTATGGTTTTGTATTAGGGATAGTGCCCTGAGGGAGGAGGCCAGAGAAGCGGTAGGGGAGACCTGAGAGGAGGACAGAGCTGAGCTTAGGTATATGGTGATTGCACTTCTTAGGAAGTCTTCACAGCTGACACCTTTTATTCTTTCTTGCCTGGGAAAATCGTTATGCAGGGATGTCACTTAGCGTTAGTGTAGGGACAGCAATTGATTTTAAGCTTGTTTAGGCCCATGAAGAGCAACTTAGAAATAGGAGCAATCATAGTCTGGTTGGTCCTCCTAGAACTGTCTATTCTTCTTATCCTGAGTCGGATGAGACTCCTGCGTAGATTATTATTTGTATTAGTGCCCATCTATTTCTTTAACCTCGTGTTGAGGTGCTTGCACGTTCAGTTATTTTTGGCGATAATAAATTCTCAAACTTGAATTCGGAGTCAGTGGTCCTTTCAGACAAAATGAATGCTGATATCTAACCTGATGAGATTCTCTCCTTTACACTATTCAACAGGTAAAAAGATCTTGGCGGCCAGAGGGTTCTTATAGATAATTAGATAAGAATCGGCGTTATCAGCCGTGTATGACTTTACGTGTTTGTGTACTATAATAGCTGCTATATGTGGCGGCATGTGCTGTGAAATGCTTCACAAAGATATGTGAGTGTGTGTGTAACACACGTGTGTGTAGTAATGCTGTGCAGAGGTGTGTGTTTATGTATATGTGTATAAGTAAGGCTCTGCAGAGGTGTGATTGTGAGTGTATTGCTGTTCAGAGAGGTGAGTGTGTGTGATGCAGAGGTGTAATTGATGCCATGCAGAGAGGTGTGTGTTTGTGTGCGCGTGAGATGCTGTGGAAGATGTGTGCGTGCGCGAGAGAGAACAGCTGAAGAGCAGGGAAGCTCCTGTGCACCGACTGCAGTGTTTCAGAGGCAGGGGTGTCGGTTTTCACTGTGGCGATGGAGGCTGGGAGTGGTTGCTCGCTGTGCTCATTGACAATGGAGCACTGAAATGAGTAACATGCTTCCCTGGCGTTGAGAGACTTGCCGAGGGAGGGTCGGGGCGTCCATAGTCTCCCTGTCCAGAGAAAGACCGGGCCCGAAGGCCTTTCTGACATTTCACCTCCAGCCAAGGGTGGTCTGGTGTTAGTTAACTCGCCAGACGCTGCACCGCAGCGTTAACATTAAGATTATTGATGGCAGTGCGTGGTATCGGCAGGACTTTCTGATTGCAAAACTTACTAGTTTAGTTTGCGCTCACAACAGTTTATCAGTTGGCCAGGTGCAGTTTGTTTTAATTTACACGTTTCGGTCGCTGCTTTTAATTTCATTTTTTTTGTTTTTTAACTTGTTTATTAACTATTTTATATGTGCATGGAAGGCCCACACACTTAACCAAATTATTGTATTTGACTTGCATACAACATGCAATAACTTGGACTATATTTCCTGTATAGATGGGTGGAAAGTCATCAGGGATTGAAGGTGATACCACCAAATCACTTTTCATAAATGAATAGCAGTGTATCCTGTTGCACTCCCACTACACCAAAAGTGAATGCAAGGTCCTGTCAAAAGGTAATTAAGAGTTAAACACAGTAAGATTACAGAAAGACCTGAAAATAATCGTGTTTTCCCAGGAAAAGTAAATAAAAGTTATATCAGAACATTTTTCTTAGTAGTAGTTTGTTTCAGTTTCTTCCTGCTGGATGTAATGTAATTTGTCCCTCACAGCACTACATGAAAAATACAGTGAAAATAAAAAACAACAAAACCAAAGTCGCTTCCTGAATATTGGCTTTAATAACGAACCTTCTATGGCTCACTCAAAATCATTCACTTGATGCAGGTGGATGTATGTGCCAGTATCGTGCCTCCTACTGGGCACAGGTATGAAAACCAACATGGACCTCTCAGCACTTCAACCCAGTGACTGATAACATTGGTGTCACTGAGTTGACTAACAGGTACCAGTGGTATTTACTTTGATATAAAATGTATGGAGTAAGAACACTAAATTAAATAGGTTATTCTATATTTGCTTAATTCGAAATACTAAGGTTCAATGGAAGTTGACCCCCTTGATGGCATGCATGTCTGTGCATTTCTGTGAGACAATTGCTCCAACGTTTGTGCAGACCTTCTATAAACATTAGAGGGCACTTAGCTTGACATTTATCGCTCATGAAATAGGTGTTTCATAAGGGCATACGGTGTACACCATCACTGCAGATATTGGTATGAAATCACTATCAATGCAGGTATAGGTGTGAGATCAGTATTACAACAGATATAGGTGTAAAATCACTATTAGTGCAAATATAGGTGTGAGCTCACTATCACTGCAGATATAGGTGTGAAATCACTATCACTGCAGATATTGGTGTGAGATCAATATCACTGCAGATATACATATGAGATCACCATCACTACAGATATAGGTGTGAGATCACTATCACTGCAGATATAGGTGTGAGATTTTTATCACTGTGCATATTAGTGTGAAATCACCATAACTGTAGATATAGGTGTGAGATCACCATCACTGCAGATATTGGTGTAAGATCTCTATCACTGCAGATATAGGTGTGAGATCACGATCACTGCAGATATAACTGTGAGATCATTAACTGCAGATATAGGTGTTACATCATTATTAATGCAAATATAGGTGTAAGATCACCATCACTACAGATATAGGTATGAAATCACTATCACTGCACATATAGGTGTGAGATCTCTATCACTGTAAATATTACTGTGACATCTCCATCACTGCAGATATTGGTGTGAGATCACTATCACTGCAAATATAGGTATAAGATCACTATCACTGCAGATATAGGTGTGCAATCTCTATCACTGGAGATATTGGTGTAAAATCAGTATCACTACATATATAGGTGTAAGATCACCATTACTTCACATATAGGTGTCAAATCACTATCAATGCACATATAGATGTGAGATCACCATCACTGCAGATATAGGTGTTGTGCACCAGGAGAGGAACAGCCCACAGGAGCAGGGAGTATAGATCCAACCATGATAGGTGCCTGTGGAGCCCGCTAGGGTGGTGTAGCAGTGGTGCAAGGCACGTCTAATCACTCAGTGGATTAAAGCACCCACGCTTTCTTCCTTCTCCCTCATACTACTCTCCCCACTCCCTTTCTTCTGCCTCATGCTACTCTCCTCCTCACTATACTTCATTACCCTCATACTATACTCTCCGTCCCAAATCTTAAACACTGTTCTTCTCCTTCTAACGCTATGCGTTAAACTACTACACACATAACAATTACAATTCAACCAACATAAAGGCACAACATATCACATACACTAAAATACAATACCATTAGCAAAGCAAATAGCTTTAACTTAAACAAAGGCGAGACCTATTGCATTTCCAATGCTTGTTCTCTCTTCTTGCTCTGACTTTGGCTTTATCGTTCCCATTTTTTTCAAGCCTGCTCCCCTAGTCCCTGCCAGCATGTTGCAGGCAGGCCCTAGAGTGGGTATACAGAGGCTCTTTTGTGTGCACTTGACTATCAGGCAAGAATTCATGACTGGTGCGAAAAAGCCTACTATGTCTAGAGTGGATTTCATAAGATAATATTGCAGAAACTTTTACATAAAGAAAAAGGGAGAAATTAATTGGCATGTTTTAATGTAGATGGCTTAACTGATCTCAGCACTAAAATAGTCATTATTAAGGTTTATAATGAAACAGTGATTGAGCATGATATTCTAATGTGGCTCAAATGAAATTGTGAAACTGTCCATAATCTAGAGAAAGTACGTGATACTTTGGGCACATGGACTGGGTCAGTAAAATTGAGTTTGAACCAGTCAGGGACGGGGGCTTGAGTCATTTGCCTCCGTCCTTCATGTTGGGTCCCAATTGGATTTTGCTCTTTTATGCTGGTCAGCCAAAACTGTGTAGGAGGTGTGGGGCCAGGGACCATATCCAAGCTGAGTGCACAAAGCTAATATGTTCTAATTGTTGCGGTGAGGGGCATGTGGCTAAAGACTGTGTGGAGAGGCGTTTATGTAATTTATGTGGGAAGAAGGGCCGTCTTTATCATGATTGTCCTTCATCTTTTGCTAATAAGTTGAAAAACCCTCCGAGTACTTCCCCAAGACCTGGTACTAGTGATGGTGGGGTTGAATCACAGAAAAGGGAAATGAGTGATGCAGTAGTGAGTGAAGAAATGGTAAGGGAGTAAAAGGAGAGACAATCAGATGCTTTGGTACAACATGAATAGGCTCTGGTAGCTGAGCACACTAAAGGGATGGAGGGACAGGACATCCTAAAGGAGGGTCAGTCTCCCCTACCAAAGGATATTGGAGAAGGGGTAAGTGGTCTCAAGGGTTAGGTGGCCTGTGAGGGAAAAGACAGTGGTAAGGAAATAGGTGTGCAGGTGCTCTCAAATAGTGTTTTTGTACAGTTATCCTCAGATTGTGTCAGGTGAGAACAGGAGGATGAGGGGGTTCTTGAGACTCATTTTAAAGGAGTGGAAAAGATGAAGGGCAAATTTTTGAGTCCACTCTCCTCAGATGGGGAGGAGTCCATGGAGGAATCTGAAAAAGGGTTTCTTCCACCAGAACAGGCTCAACAGGTTTTGGAGATGGGGGTTGGAGAGGAAGAAAAGGACAGTGAAGGAGCGACAAATTGAAAAGCATATTTTAGAGATTGAAGGACAGTTGGTGGTAGAAAGGATGAAGTTGGAGAGACAGAAGAATCTGGAGGAAGCGTAGGAGCAGGAGACAGTGAAAAAGAAGAAAATACAAGTGTCATCTGCAGAATAAGACGTGGAGGTACTTCAAGATACCAACACCACCAAGGGTAAGATGAGGTGTGGCAAGGGTCAAAGCACACGGTACAGGACAGTGAGAAGGACAATGGGTTGCAGAGCCAGCAGATTCTGGTTCCTAAAACTGCATTGCCAGAAAGAGTGCCGCCACCTGTGGGAGGTAGTGTGAGGACAATGAGGATAAGGAAAGGTACTCTGGACAAGGGTGAGGTTTAGTCACAGTCACAAAAGAAGGATGGTAAATATTTTGGGAAAAAGAATAGAGTAGATGGTGGGGAGAGTAGCGCAGAGAAGAAAGGGAAACAAGGAATAGTACAGAGTAGTGGCACAGCAAGAAAAGATAAAGAGATGAAACAGGATCCCTCAGAATTGGCTCTTTAGGGAGAACAGGGAAATAGTGAAGATGACATGTTTGTGGTTGCTGACTCTCTTCAGTCCAGTAAGTAAGTATGGACAAAGTTTGTAATTTTTATCACATTTTACTGATTTGTGTCATGGCATTGAAAGTGGTTTCTATTAATGTCAGCGGTGTATGTAGCAAGGAAAGGAGGGATAAAAGGGGTTGATGTTTTTTGTTTGCAATAATGTCAGATTCCTTTCAGGAAGGACTATTCTTGGTAGCAGCACACATGGGTGAAAGGTCCTTCTTTATGTTCAGGAGAGGACAGCAGCCGGAACAGTGGAGTGGTGATTTTGGTGGCTAGTAGGAAGGTGAGTATAACTGAAGCTACAGTGCTCAAACTAGGGAGAGCACTGGGGGTAAGAGCACATTTTGAGGGCGCTCCTTTTACTTTACTTAATACTCATGCCCCAGCCGACAAGAAAGAAAGAAAGAATGCATCTTTTTGAGAAATTTGTAGGAGTGCATCTTTGACCAGAGGGAATGTGATTTGGGCAGGGGTGTTTAATACTGGTTTGACCTGCAGAGATAGAGCGAGCGGACACCCTGTGGACAAAATGGGTCATGCTCTCAGAGACATTGTGGGTGACTTTCATTTAAGAGATGCTTTTTTGCAGGCAGACCCTGGTGCTGGTAGAAGGACTAGGGGTCAGGATGGGGGAAACGGGAGTGGGGAAAAAGAGGGTTTCTTTACCTGGTATGGGTCAGACTTAGGTCCAGGATTGATTTTGTGTTTGTGTCTAATGAATTGTGTTGTGCCAAATGTGTACTTAAACAGGTTTTCTTCTTAGATCATGTGGCTGTTGTGGCTGAGATAGCTTTGGAAAATGTGAGAGTACATGGTAAGGGTGTTTAGAAGCTGAATGTCAGTCTCTTGAAGGATGAAATGCTGAAAAGGTGTTTTTCAGAGAGGTTTGAAGAATGGAACATTTTAAAGGATTTCTTTGACAGTTGGACTGATTGGTGGCTATGGGTTAAGATGTGAATTGGGCAGTTTTTTAGAGAGCAAGGCAGACAAGTGGTAAAAGCAAAAGTAAAATATTTGAATGTAGTTCAAGGGTGATTGCAGAGACTATATGGAATGGTAAGATTGGGTATGGATGTGGTGAGTGAAGTGAGGGAATTGGAAGCAGAGATTGAAAATGTGCACCTGCAGCGCTTGGAGGCGGTGAAGATTACTGCCAGAGCTGAGTGGGTTGGATGGTAATGAAAAGTGCTCACGTTAGTTCTTTAAGAAAGCCGTGGAGTAACAGAAGGCAGTAGATGGATGGAAGAATGGTCAGGGATGATTGCGTACTACTAAGGAAGGCATGGGTAACTTGCTGTCACAGTATTTTGAGGATTTGCACTCAGAGAAGATAGTCAGCCCGTCTGAGTCAGCAGCTTCACTGGCAGTGATACAGGACACACTGACCTTGAAGCAGAAACAGAGCTTAGTGAAGGACTTCTCCGTGGAGGAGCTTGACATGGCAATGAGCTTTTTTGAGGGTGGGAAGTCGCCTGGTCCAGATGTAATTCCTATTGAGTTTTATAAGGAGTTTTGGCCAGTTTTTAAAAACTCGGTGATGGAAGTCTATCGGGAGCGGAAAGTTCTGTGAAGGGTTCATTTTTTTGTTACTCAAGAAGGGTGATAGAGCTGACTTAAAGAACTGGCGGCCTATCACCCTGCTGAATACTGGTTATAAATTAAACATTAAGCTGTTGACTCAGAGGGTGGGTGCGCTTACTTCTGGGTCATATCTCCAGACCAGGTGAGCGCAGTTAAAGGGCGGAGGGTTTCAGACTGTTTGTCCTTGGTATGAGATTGTATAGGCTTCCAAGTTGACAGGAATTCTCCTTTGGCCCTGTTGAGTCTGGATTTTGAAAAAGCGTATGACAAGTTTGTTATACCTGCTGTTCAGCCTGTGTGGAATGTTGGTGAGAGAGTGCATGATAGAATGTTGGGTGTGTGACAGAGAGTCAGTTACAGTAGGGCTGAGCAGCAGGAGGCTGCTCCTGGTGGGGTTCTCCTCTACATGCCTTCTATACTTAAATAAATACTTGGAATGACTATCATACAACTTGGAATGGACTCACTTTCATTTACTACACTTGGCGACGATTTAAGAAACGAAAATCTACGCGTGCCACTTCAAAATGAAAAGGAGTAAGAAGAAAAATGAACTCAAGGAAAAGATTCAAGGTACCTGTTCAACTGGCACTAAGAACCCCACCAGTGACCAATCCACCAGTCGCCCTACAAGTAAGTGCCAGTTTTCTACATTACTTTCTTCCCTTCCCAGCACCATGGAGTAGCGTCCAATTCCTGCTATTTTGGGACAGTTCCTACCCCATAATGCAGTTTCCCAGAAGTACTTGCCAACCTGCTTTCATTTACTGCTTGCGTACAAAAGATGAACTGTCTTCTGCCTTCTTCTGCTACTATGTTGAAAGCTGTGAATTTTATCCTACCTACTCCTGTGTGTCCAATACATTGTTTTGGTGTCCTTCCACCTGTATCACTGCCTGCCGGTGTGTACTACTGCCTACTTGCTCAGCTGCCTTATACTTATACTACACGTGAACGTGATGCAACTTCCTCTGTTACTGTGTTGGAGTCTACCATGTGTTTCACTTTTATACCATGGGATGTGTTTGCCACCACATGCAAAATCGTGACTTTCATGAAGCCCCAATGTGTGACCCTCTGCAGGTTTTGCGCTTCCAAAATTGAGTGTCTCCACCGTTTTCTGAGGAGTTTGGAGACGTTGGCAATGCGCCGTGTGTTTGCCTAGCGGAGATCAGCATTGAGAGAGAATGATGTGTCGAGCGCTCTCACACTCTCTTCAAGTTTTATTGTTGTTCCTCGCTTTTGCTCCAATGCTGCAGTGAGGTTGAGGATGTCCATTGTACTTGATTCATTTTTGAGACGTCGTCTTTCATTTCGTTAAAAACTGCCATACCTTCATTCAAAAACCAGCACGAGCGTTCCTCAGCGCGTGCATTCCAACCTTCTTGGAAACTGCTCCGTGGGCCCTCTGTGACGTTTTTTCTTCCTGGCTCCTGCATTTGTGTGTTTTAGTGCACCGCCGCGCTGTGAGCCACCCTGCAGCGACGTGGTGAACGGGCCTCCATTTGGAAATTGACATCGTCTTTCTCACACGTTTCTTCAGAAGTGCAGCCTTTCCGGATTATGCCGTCCTTCGTCATAAATTACTTACAGCGCTTGTACTTTACGCATACTCTTCTTTCTGCACCGAAGCACTCCTGATCTGCAAAGCGCCCGCCTCTACTAGTGCTAACATTTCCTTTTAACCCCATCTGCAAACCAGCTATTCACCGAAGCTCACAGTACACTCAATGCCGTCTACAAGGACTTCAAATTACACATCATTTCGAGATGCTTCTCACGTCCAAAGGTACTTTTGACTCACTGCCTGATTTATTTACTGATTATAAGTACATTTTGCCACCATTACTTCATTCCTGATTTCAATACCTATTGGAACCCTTCATTTTCACTTCATTTAGCTGACAAGGAACTGGACTTTCTCGGAAATATCTTAATACAGCTTTTCTGACATGTTGTTTTACATATGCTCAAATTACCTCTCCCATGTGCCTTACTTTGTTTCCATCATACTATAATTACTTACAGGTTTTGCTTCCTACCCTGCAGGTGAAATTTAAACCTATGCTTAACCTATTTGTTATTTCCTTCTTTTAGCTTACTGAATGTGAATTTACTCAGAAATGTATTTAAATATTATTTACCTGTAATTTTACGTGCCACTTGTCTCACCATACTGCACCGCTGAAAGTTTACTTACCTCAAGTTAGTTTTATGATACAGTACTGCTGCATTACTTACCTTGTTTGCTTTTTGAAGCTTTACTATAATTCTGATTGCACGTTTTCTACTTGCTTGCTTCATTCTTTTCCCTTACGTGAGATGCTTACATATGCCTAGTACTTACTCATACTTATTACATAATGTATACATTTGCTGTTTTTACTACTACGTTTTTCCCGCAGGTTACAATTGCAGTTACGTGTTTACATGGTGAGGTTACCGTTGAATTACACTACATAGTGCTTTTGCTTCCCACATTTACGTGGTTATGGATTGGTAAGTTACTACCACCCATTGCGGTCCGGACCCGCATTTTGTCTTATTCTACTGTTTAGTACTAAATATTAATACATGATGTTAATTACTTACGTAATATTACTTCTCAATGTTCGCATTGGTGTTGCTCATACAGAGTTTATGTGATTTCCTATGTTTCAGTGTGGTAAACCCCTTAGCCACACCTCACAACCCAAACTTCTGTTTGGGCGAAGATGTCCTTTTATGCTATTACTGTTTAAATTCTTGCTTCTTGGGAGTTTACTGTCGCGCCTTTTAGCTTGACCCTCTTACACCTTGATGGCCTGGCCAGCCTTCTTGTGTGGTCGTTTGGGTTTGATTGAGCCTTTCTTGGTGTGATAGTTTGTTTGTTGCTACGGCTTGGATTTTAGGAGTTTGGTCTTTTGTGTTTTGTTATAACAAAGGGAGAAGTGGTGTGTGATGGATGGCTGGTGTGCGTATGCTTTCACTTCTTCCTGTTTCATCCTTTTATTCCCTCTACCTTTTCCTTTTATTATACATTTGCATTACTTTTAGCTTTGTACTATATTAATGACTTTGTACTGTATATCTCAATTTATGTAAATTTCATTGCTGTTGTTTTTATTATTGTCAACAAAGGGAGATGTGTTATACCTGCTGTTCAGCCTGTGTGGAATGTTGGTGAGAGAGTGCATGATAGAATGTTGGGTGTGTGACAGAGAGTCAGTTACAGTAGGGCTGAGCAGCAGGAGGCTGCTCCTGGTGGGGTTCTCCTCTACATGTCTTCTATACTTAAATAAATACTTGGAATGACTATCATACAATTTGGAATGGACTCACTTTCATTTACTACAAAGTTGTCCCATGATTTTTTATGGTAGATGTTGGAAGCAATGGGTATTTCATTATTGTTTATTCAATGGCTGCGATGGATATATAAGGCCTCTACTAGTAGGGTTTTATATAATGGTTGATTGTCAAGCGGGTTCAGGGTAAAGAGTGGGGTGAGACAAGGGTGCCCTATGTCTCCTATATTATTTGTCTGTGCCATTGAATGCCTAAGTAGAATTATTCAGGAGGATACACACATCTCTGGGGTACATGTGCCTAGAAGTGGGGGACAGTATGTGAAATTCCAACTTTATACGGATGATGTTACTCTTCTATGTACTAAGAGGTCATCAGTAAGGAGAGCTTTGGACAAAGTGGACACATGTTGTAAAAGTTCTGGATCCACACTTAACGGACACAAATCTCAATGTATGTTGTATGGGAGGTGGGAGGAGGACCCTTGTCCAGAAATTAAGACGATGGAGGATGATGTGACACTGCTGGGAGTCAAGTTTGATCAATACGGTCACGGAAAGAAGAACTAGATGGAGAAAATACCACAGGTTTCCAGGACGCTTGGATTATGGTCATTGAGGGATTTGTCTTTTGAAGGGAGAGTTTTTGTATTGAGAATTGTTTTATTGCCCAGTTTGCTTTATTTAGCTGCAGTTCCCCCCCCCCCCACAGAGGGTGCAAGTGATCCTGGCACAGAAGCTGGCTATTTTCTTTTGGAAAGGTGCAATGGAGCCACTTGCCAGAGACATAGTATATGAGCAAGAAGTGCAGGGGGAATGAATTTACCAGATTTGCGCTATATATTGCACTTGTATTTTGTGGTTGTACATTTACATGTGTTTTTCTTTGCCAATTCTAAAGCAGGAGCTTTTGTAAAATATAATATAGGTTTTGTTATACGGTCTCCGAGAATGTGGACTCCAACTAATGTCTCCCCTCTTGCTTTTTCATTTCCTGATTGTTATGTTTTTGCTAAAAGTTTCTTGATCACTCACCAGTTGCATACATTAGAATCCTTTTGCTGGAAATCCTTTAAAGTTGTTTTCTCCTTTGTGTCTAGCAGGTTGTCTGTGACTACATTGCCAGCAATGGCAGCAGAAACATCCAGAGCCGCCTGGCTTGGGATGGCACATCCAAAGATTTTAGGTTTCCATCGAGATCTCCATTGGAGAGCGGCACAAGAGGTATTGCCAACAAAGAAAGCTTTGCACCGTAGAGCCTTAGCGTTATCTCCTGGTTGTCCTAAGGAGGGCTGTCAGGATGAGGAGTCAGCTGCACATGTTTTTTGGGACTGCCCTTTTGCTACAGTAGTTTGGAGGCATTCTCTGCAGTATCTCAGACATCATGCGTTGGAGGAGCAGCTAACGTACCGTTGTGATGCATAGATCTGGCATGGGCCCTTGGCACCCAGAACAATGGAGGGTTGTTTGGTGCATTATCTATGCAGTTAAGAACGCTATTTGGGATGTCAGGAACATCATGGTGCTGAGAAAATATGTCTTAAAGCCAGCTGCTGTTTGGAGGATGGCTCAGAAAGCAGTGCAAGAATATTTTGAGCAAGATGTCAGGAGGAAGAGTCTGCCTTGGGCCAGCTATGTTTGTGTCTTTCGTCCACCCTGAGTGGCGATTGACTCCTGTACCTCAGGGGTGAAGGTATCGCCTACATTCTTCATGTTTATTCAGGGCTCTATGCGCCTGGGTTTGTTATTCTTTAACTAGTGTCTACCTGTAAAGGGATTGTGCTAGGTTGTGTCTCTATTGCTCCACCTATATTGGGCGGGAGTTGCTCTCAGATCTCGTGTGTACTTCTTCTTGGGGACAAGAAATCTGTTGTTTGAGCCTCTGCCTGACTTAGGTCTCAGTTGAACACTGATCTCCTGTGTTCTGCCTGTAATGGGCATGAGCTGGACTTTGGTTTCCAGTGATCTGCCTCAAATGGGCAAAAAGATGTCTCTTGTGATTTGGTTGTAATGGGCATGAACTGAACTTTGGTCTCATGTACTCTACTTGCAATAGGCAAGGGCTCCTCTCCTATGCTCTGCCAGTTGTAGGTATCAGCTGGACTATTGTTTGCTGACTGCCCTTGTTCTCGTCAGCCCTTCCTGGTAAACCTGGAGTCGCTAGCACTGCTCTCTGTAATAAACATTGGCTAAATGGAGATTTGGGTGGATAATCTAAAATGGCATTTGGCCGGAATGAGGTGTTTCTTTAAATTGACCTGCTGGATACAAAATTTATGTAATGTGATAATTTGCACTGGTGTTTTTATGATTTCCTGCTGCACATATGGGGGAGGTATCTGTATATATCTATGGTTCAGGGGTGGTGGTTTTTGAAATCTCTTATGCATTGTCTTTTGGAAATGTCATTTTTATTTTCTCTGCTAGATGTCTTCCACATTGTCGTGGACATGTTATGATATACTTATGCAATATTTAGGGGTCGCCGTATTCCCCTGATGTTTGTATATTATTCTATTATTTATTTATTTTGTATTGTCCTTGTTTTCCAATAAAATATATTTTTAAATCTATCTGATCTTATCAGTTTAATAACTGATACGTTGTCTATTTGGGGACCATATATTAAATTGATTTTTAGAACAGAGAGTGTATTTATTTAATTATTTACTGCTTTGTGGCCACAGCGTCTTGTTTTATTTATTTTCACTTATTTTGAACCTTTTTTTTTTTTTTTTACTCCGTCCAGAGGCTGTATTTTGAAAGAGAAAAATGTCAGGAAAAAACTGCGTTTCCAGCAAAAGAGGCTTTTTTTGGATCTATTTCACAGGTGAACAAATGGAGGAAAGAGGGATTACAGGCAGGATTTCCAGCAAGTGAGGAGGTAGAGAGAGACAGAGAGAGAGCGGAGAGAGATGCTGCCAGGAGCGGAGAGGTGGACACTGTCCTTGCCTTCTCCGGGCAAGAAGGAAAAGACAGAGTCCTTTTCCTTCTCTGCCCGCACCGCCCGTCCCGAAACGGCCAAGCCTTACCTATAGATCTTAGGCTACAGGGCAGCCGAGTCCTGGCAAGCAAGGGTGAGGTGACGGCCACTTGCTGTCAGGGAGCTGCCCAGGGCGGCCTGGACTGATGCCTAGCATCCCCTGGCTGCCAGGATTTCCGGACAGCTGGCTGGAGGCAGTGGATGGGAAGGGGCAGGGCATGGCATGCAAAAGCTAGAAAGAGGGCAACGTGGGTATGCTAAGTGACGCCTATTGAGGTGGCAGCCGAGGACTCAGAGCTGGGAGAAGGCCAGGGCCTCCTTTCCAGTGCAACATACTGAGCTCTTGCTAGGAGTTGGAAAAAGAGGCGAAAGGGCCGCAAGCGATGGTGCAAAGGATGACCCCGGTCCGAGTCAGCCAGGTAAATTGCTTCAGGAGGCGTTAATTCTGGCTTCTTTCGGGTTATTGCTTCTCGGCATTTTGGCTAAGGTCACAGGTAGGTTTACCTAGTCTGGGGTCTAGTTGGGAGGTCTGACTCGGATCCCCAACACTTGAATGTGCTGAGCCTGCGCTCCTTGGCTTGACGGAGGTCAGGCTGCATGCCAACAGGTGAAGGGGTGAGGGGTCCAGGGAGAACTCGGAGGAAGCAAACTAGGAGGCTGGGACTCATGTCTGACTTGTCCAGAGTGAGGCTGCGCCACTTGGGGAAGCTAAACCTGAGGGACACCTGCATCATCTGACTGCAAGTCACTACACATAGCTGTAGGGACAGGACAGACTGATGGCCATTCCACACAACGCACCCCGCCAGCTGGCCGGTTTCCCTCTTGTTGGATTATCGATCCCGAAATAGCTGCAAGCCCACCAGAACCCCTGCCCACCTGCTTTGCCTGTGCCACCTCAGTGCCAGCGCCACTACGGGCTCCAGACGACCAGGAGGTCCGAGAGGGAAGACCTCTCTACCGCCATTTTGCCCCCGCCCGCCAAACACCAAGGGCCGTCCGCTGCCTCAGACTTTCATTCGCTCCCTGAGACCGGAACCACCATGGGCTCCAGATGACCAGGAGCTCAGATGTGAGGTCCAGGACAACAGACCTCACCACTGCAGTTTTTTCTCCCGCCTTGGCTGCACACAAAGGGCGGCTGCTTTCGGCTGCGAGATCACAGCACCTCAATTGGCCCCACAGAGCCACAGAGCAACGTGGCTCATTTCAACAGAGGGGCTGAGCCAGGCCCACAATTCCTGCTCCGCAAAGACTACCGAATGTAAGGTAGGCCCCGCTCCAAGGCCCTGCTCATAAATAGCAGGAACAGCAGTGACGAACAGCGAGATAAAGACCTCACAGCTACAGGTCCAGCAGCGGGAACCAAAGGGAGCCTGAATCGTCACCACCCGGCAGCCACTAAAGGTACTGCACCCCCTCCCTCGCAGCGCAGACATCCTCCTTCTGTACCCACACACCCCCTGGCTTCATTTGACTACCTGCACGGGGCACACTAGTGGTAGGGGCATCAACCATTCCCTGGCAAACATAGCTCACACTCTCCAGGGAACAACCACGATCAGGGGTTTTGATGGTTAGCTATTTTTGACAATCACAAGCTTCTCACACCTGCACTAACTTTTAACAATTGACAAATCGGCACAGGCCGATTTCACTGGTGGCTCACAGTCTTCTTCTTTATCCCTCCCCCACAACAATGACAGCAATGTGGTATGGCTAACTGTGCATATACGAAACGAGCATTCGCTCTCCTGGTGAGATGGAGCCAGCGTGGAGCGCAATGGACACAGGCCCACAATACAACAAAAATGTGCTGAAGCAGGGGCACAACACAATTAAATCTGAAGTAAGCGAGGAAGAAAGAAATGTGACAGGGGTTCAATACATAGTGTTAGAAATGGGGGTCTCCAGTTGGCAGAGGTAGGTACCTTTGTCCAAATAGGGACCCTTCTTCCTAGTCAGGATAAGGGAGTTAGACTCCTAAAATAACCCCTGCTCACCCCCTTGGTAGCTTGACACGAGCAGTCAGGCTTATCTTAGAGGCAGTGTGTGAAGCATTTGCACATAACCAACAGTAATACAGTGTAAGCACTACAAAAGGACACCACACCAGTTTAGAAAAATAGCCAATATTTTTATATACTTAAGACAAGACCAAAAACAATAAAAATCCACAATACAGTATTCAGAAATCTTCAGTTATCAAAATAACCTTGAAAAACAGTTCCTTGAAGTCGATAGCTCCGTCCTGGGCTATCACGGCGTTGTGAACAAACAAATCCAAACAGTTCTGGCTGACTGCGGCGTCTGGAAGACATGCAAAACAGTACCTTTAGAGATGCAGGGCGTCGGTGACCTCTTGTTGAGCTTCCGAAAGCACGGCATCTGCAGGCGTCGGTTCCGGAGGTCGGTGCAGGAGTCGTCGAGCCCTTGAAGTCACACGCCTTGCAGGTCGAACTCTTTGCGGTTGAAGTCAGGAGCGCTGGCATCGGCAGGCGTCTGGTGCTGCGGTGCGAAGTGCAGCGGTTCGGCATGCGGTGCCCTCAGGTCGCAGTGCGAGCAGCGGCTCAGTGGCGGCATCAGATGGCATCGTCGGTGAGAGCAGGGTCGCGGTGCGAAGTGAATGCGGTGCTCGTCGCGGTGCTGGCAGGTCACGGTGCAAGCAGCGGCGTCGTCGTTGCTGAATCTCTGTCATCAGCTGACATACTGGAGTCAATGGCGCCGGCGTCAGTAGGCCAAGGCTGCCTTGTGGGATGAGGGCGGTGCGTCGTGTAACTTTACGAGCGGTGCCCTCGAGCCACGGTGCAAGCAGCGGCGTTGATTTTGGCGTGGAGCGGCGTCGTCGGGGATACCAAGGCGTCGTCGTGAATACCAAGGCGTCGTCGTGAAGCGGTGCCCACAGTTCGCAGTGCGAGCAGCGGCTCGGTGGTGGCGTCAGCAGGCGTCGTAGGCGAGACCAGGGTCGCGGTGCGGGGTTGCAGCGGTGCCCTCTGCGGTGCCTTCAGGACACGGAGTTGGCGGCAGCGGCGTCGTAGATGGCGTCGGGCTGCTTTTTCTTCTGTTGCAGCACATAACACACAGTCCCCAGTGCTGAGGGCAGAAGAACTTGAAGTCTTTGCAGTTCCTGAGACTTCTTGAACAGGGGGCAAGCTCTACCTCAAGCCCTTGGAGAAACTCACAAAAATAGATTGCAGAAAGTTCAGTTCAGTCCTTTCACTGCCCAAGACAGAAGCAGCAACTGCAGGCCAACACTGAAAATACAAAAATTGATGCAGCGGAATAGATCTAAAAATAACTTATTTTTGAAGGAAAATTAAATTAATCCCTCACATGGAATTTTATGTCCAAACAATTCTTCTTAGTCAAAAACCAACACCAGAACATGATCCAAAGTGGTATTTGTATCTATATATATATATAGGGGGAAAGGCAACGAAATGTCAAGTGGTATGCCAATTTGCCGAAAATAAAGAATTCTGCGGTGGCTGAATTCGCCTGCTGTTGTGTGCGTCTTCATTTGTGGGCACAACTTGAATGATATATATATATATATATATATATATATATATATATATATATATATATATATATATATATATATATATATATATATATATATATATTTAAGTGAGACAATACACAAAATATATACACACAGATTCAATATATATATTATAAACCATCACACATATATCTGTACAACAAGATGAATCCTTGTTACTCTGATTACTATTACGGATGCGCCCCAAAATTTTTTAAACACAATAATTATCACTCGCAATCGTATTAAAGATAAGCCATATGAAAAGCACAAACGAGGGGAAATTTATAGGCCCTCTTTCAACATTAGGGTGTGCTTTAAATTTCTTTCTGCTCACTTCAGATTTTTTAAGGGCTTCTCCAAGAGAGTCGACGCGCTTCAGCCCGATTGCTTTGGGCCTCATCAGGACTGGGGCAAAAGGAAACCTACAATAAACAAAATATATTCCTTGCATTTACATATATACACATATACATATATATCTTGATAGGAGACAAAATATTTACACAGAGAAAATTGTTAGCATAATTAACATATCAGAGAGAGCCCTCTCTTGGTGCAGCAGTAAGCATTGTAAAGGTGGAAAGAAAATAGAAATTAGAAAAAAAATAATCATGGTGCCAATAAACGAAAAAACGAAAAAACTTTTTGCCTGGTCATATGAAAAAATTGACCCTCACTTTTAAATAGATCCAGCAACAAGCACTATATAATAGGTGCTTTGGTCATCATTATACATCCGGACGTGGTCTACTACCACGTAATGCATGCGTGGTTTATCAGGAAAAGTGCAGTCTTTGAATAAAGAGAATAGAGGTGCAATCTTGAAAAATAATAGTGTTCCAAGTGGACAGCTTCATCCCACCAAATAGTGCAATTGTGAATTATTTGAAAAGGACAACAGTGTCCAAACCGCCCAAGTAACAACACTAACCTTTATTTAATCCAATTGGGGCCTGTGGTCTGTCTGAACCCAGAAGTGAGTCCAAAACAGGTAGGGCCTCAGCTTCTTCAGTGCCCAGACCACAGCGAAAGCTTCCCTTTCTATGGCACTCCACCTCTGTTCCCTGGGGAGTAGTCTCCTGCTAAGGAAGACTACAGGCTGGTCTAGGCCCTCTTCATTCAGTTGTGAGAGCACCGCTCCCACACCATGCTCTGAAGCGTCAGTCTGCACTACGTATTCCTTGGAGAAGTCGGGTGCCTTGAGCACGGGCGCCGTGCACATGGCGGCCTTCAGGGCATCAAAAGCCTTCTGGCAGGACGCAGTCCAGATCACCTTCTTGGGCTACTTCCTGGAAGTCAGCTCTGTTAAGGGGGCAACTGGTGCCATAGCCCTTAACAAACCTCCTGTACTAACCAGTGAGACACAAAAAGGCTCTCATCTCTGTCTGGGTCTTGGGGGGTTCCCAAGCCAGAATGGTGTCAATCTTGGGTTGTAGGGGCGCCACCTGGCCGCTTCCTACCTGGTGTCCCAAGTACACCACAGAACCCAGCCCGATCTGGCCCTTGCTGGCCTTGATCGTGAGGCCTGCCCTCTGAAGCGCCCTCAACACTTCTCCGAGGTGCTGCAAGTGTTCTTCCCAGCTGGAACTGAACACTGCAAAATCATCCAGGTAGGTGGCACTGAAATCCTCCAGTCCAGCCAACACCTGGTTGACCAACCTCTGAAAGGTGGTAGGGGCATTCTTCAACCCAAAGTGCATCACCTGGAACTGGTAATGTCCTTCTGGGTTTGAGGATGCTGACCTCTCCTTGGCCCCATCGGTCAAGGCAATCTGCCAGTACCCAGACGTTAAATCAAACGTGCTGAGGAACTTGGCAGCTCCCAACCGATCAATGAGCTCATCAGCTCTGGGGATGGGGTGCGCGTCAGTCCTGGTGACAGCATTGAGCCCACGGTAGTCCACCCAAAACTGCTGTTCTGGAGTGGCACCGGGTGCAGCAGCCTTTGGGACCAAGACCACTGGGCTGGCCCAAGGACTGTTGGAGGGCTCGATCACCCCTAACACCAACATCTTAGAGACCTCCTCTTTGATGCTGGCCCCGACCCAGTCAGTCAACCTGTAAATCTTGTGTTTTACAGGAGGGCTGTCCCCAGTGTCCACGTCATGGGTACACCAGTGAGTAACACCTGGGGTCAGGGAGAACAGTGGGGCCAACTGTCCCAACAACTGGTGACAGTCGCTCTGCTGCTCTGGGGTCAGTGTAGGGGAGAGGATCACACCTTCTACGGACCCATCGTGCTCCTTGGTAGACAGGAGGTCAGGCTCTGGTTCACTCTCCTTTTCCACCCCATCATCTGTTGCCAAGAGCATGCTCACTTCGGACCGCTCGAAGTGGGGCTTGAGGCGGTTCACGTGCAGGATCCTCAAAGGGTTCCTTGGAGTCCGCAAATCCACCAGGTAGGTGACATCACTTTTGCGCTCCACCACCTCAAACAGCCCAGTCCACTTGTCCTGCAAGGCAGAAGGTTCCACTGGAGCCATGACCCACACTTTTTGCCCAGGTTGAAATTCAACCAGAGTGGCATTCTGGTCATACCACTTCTTCATTTCTTCCTGGCTTGCTTCTATGTTTGCCTGAGCGAGTTTCCTGAAGCGGGCAGTTTGGTTTCTGAAGGCCAGCATGTAACTAAACACATCCTGGGGAGTTTTCCTGGGAGCTGCCTCCCAGCCTTCCTTCACCAAACTCAGAGGTCCTCTCACAGGGTGACCATACAGAAGCTCAAAGGGACTGAACCCAAGAGACTTCTGTGGCACATCCCTGTACGCAAAGAGAAGGAATGGCAAGAGGGCGTCGCACTTACGCCTCATGGGTACTGTTAGACCCTTAATCATGCCCTTCATGGTCTGGTTGAATCTCTCCACCGGACCGTTACCTTGTGGGTGGTAAGGAGTGGTGAACTTGTAGGTTACACCACACTCCTTGCACAGGGATGTCATATACTTGGATATGAAATTGGTCCCCCTGTCAGAAACCACCTCTCTGGGGAACCCCACACGGGAAAAGATCCCCATTAACGCCCGGCTCACCACTGGCACCGTCGTCCTGAGAGGGATTGCCTCTTGGTACCGGGTGGCATGATCCACCAAGACCAGGATGTACCTGTGGCCCATGGCTGTCTTGGGATCCAGTGGCCCCACAATGTCCATCCCTACCCTTTCAAAGGGTGTTCCAACAACTGGAAAAGGTTGGAGAGGAGCTGTAGTGTAGCTCCTATTTCCCTAATAGGCTCTGCGCATTGGAATAATATCCCCTATAGGTTTGACATAGGACTAAGGTCAGTATGTCCCTATCGAGTATATTAAACTTAATTACTTGTGCCAGCTAGCTCAGAGGCCACTAGAAACTTCTTGACGACAAGAAGGGAGTAGTTTCTGGCAGCCGCAAAACATGACAACTTTTGTTTCCCTTTAGAATCAGAACGAGTCCCAGAGTCGTGGAAACAATAGATAACTATTTCACTCAGCTCAGTCGTGCATACTTAGTTTTCCTTAAAGTTACACAGAAAGAATAGACGGGCGTTTCAATAAAAGGTTTATTGAACAGTCTTGTTTCTCGTGTAAGTAATATGTGCAGTTACGATCACAAGACAGTATGCAAGATAAATAATGTACAGCGTAAGCAGTAAAAATAAATAATACTGCGATAGCATTATCTTTTAGCAGATATTCATTCACATAAATAACACAGACTAAAAATGCGAGTACTCATACGATGCGTTTCTAAGCTAGTTCTACCCCAAAGTGCCTAACCTAGGTGTAGGGAGAGGTATTAAGTAGGTGAAGTATTCCTTACTATGGTATACTAAGAGTATGTTACGCCCAGTATGCCTAGTATGCCAAGAGTCCCTCTAGGTTCTAGTCAGCTCCATACCTTAAGAATGAGAGAGGTAGGAATCTCTTGCCAGACTCGAACTCCAACACCCCGCAAGGGAAGTCAGATCACTGGATGCTGGACTCTCTGCGTGCAGGGATGACAGCGTCTTCTCAGTGCGTCAGGCCGGGAAACGGGCTATTCTGAAGTCGAGGTCTCCTCTAGTTTACAAGGGCTAGGGAAGGTATATTTATACCTGAGAGGTACCTCAGAATGTTAGCATTGACGTGAATCGGTCAGTGGAAGACGTCATGAATGAACCCCTAAGGTATAACGGTTCATGCATAATAGATGAGTCCTTGAAGAAATCAATAGTCCTGTGCTAGGAAAACTCCCGAAGCCTAAGGGTCTGTTCTTCAAGAACTCGTTGTGACGTTAGGGTGGACGGATGTCGGAGACCATGCCTGTATTTGGAGTGCATGGTTTAATGCCTAAATAAGGACTGGGATTTTATGCCTATATAAGGGCAGGGCGAATTGTGCCTATATAAGGACAGGATACAGGAAAGCCCGTGTATGGACACCCTAAGAGGAATACAACAGAGCTTTGACCTTCCTCCCACTCTTACCACTTGCCTGGCAAGTTTGGCAAGACCTGCAATGCCCATCTGACTGCCTTCGCATTTGGGGCCAGAAGAAGTGGGTGACAAGCCTGTCAAAGGTCTTGTCCATCCCAAAATGTCCTGCCAATGGCACGTCATGAACCAGACCCAGTAGGAAGGTCCTGAAGTGCTGGGGTACTACCAGCACATGGGCTGACCCAGGCTCAGCAACCTTAGGCTCACTATACAGGAGACCATTCTCCCAGTAGATCCAATGTGATCCAGACTGATCACCAGCTGCCTGGTCTGCAGCCTGCCACCGCAGACCTTCCAGAGAAGGGCACTCTTTCTGCTCCCTGCAGAATTCCTCCCTGGTGGGACCCCCTTCTTGCTGCCAATGGGTCAGCTCAGAGATGTCCCCCAGTTCAGCTACCTGCTCCCCTGTAGGCACCGGGGCGTCCCCCTCAAGGTCCGCCTCCTCCCGGTCCGTGGGAACTTCAGGGGCTGGTTTCCCACGCCCCTTGCCCTTTCTCTTGGCAGGGACTTGGGCCACTGTTTCAGGCTCCAAGTCCTTCTGATCACCCTTTCTTGCCGCCATTGACCGAGTAGACACGAATGCCACTCTGGCAACCCAAGCATTTCCAAGTGAGACCTGAGCTCAACATCCTTCCATAAAGACTGCTCCAGGTCGTTACCTAGCAGGCAATCTCCAGGCATGGTAGGGCTCACAACCACCCTCAAGGGACTTGAGAACCCCTCCATTCAAAGTGAACCTGCACCACCATACACTGGCGCTCTGAGTTGTCCACAGCAACAACTTGGTGGAATGCCCCTGGGACTACCTGCTCCTCAGAGACCAGGTGACACCGGCCTGAGGTCACACTGGCTCCAGTATCTCTGAGAGCCTCTACCCTTTTCCCATTGATGGTCACCCAGGTGCTGTATTTCTTTGTGTTAGGGGGCACCTGGTTTCCTGGGACCATCTCACTGTCCCCTAGTGAGACGAGGGTCATTGCTGTGGGATCCCCACCCTCCTGTGGGTACCCCTCCTCCCTGAGTGCTACACTAGCCAACACCTTGGACTGCCCACCGGTGGGTGGCTGTGCCCTCTTGGTACACTTGGGGTCTTCCTTTAAGTGACCCACCTGATCACATGCAAAACACTTGCGGGGTCCGGTCTCAGCAGGCTTTCCTGAAGAGACCCCTTGTTTCTTATCTCCTGGGGGATGGGAACCTTTACCCTGGGTGTTAGTTTGGGGCCCTTTAGAGAACTCCTGTCCTTTACCCTTGTCCCTCCCACTCTTCTGCTGGGGACCCTGCCCACCTTTGGCTGAGTCTCCCCCAAACGCTTTCTTGTGGACCCTGGTACTCACCCAGCGGTCCGTCTCCATAGCAAGCTTCCTGGGGTCAGTCAGCTTACTATCAACTAGGTGCTGGCGCAGATCTGCAAAACATAGACTAGAGAAGTGCTCCCATGCAATCAAACTGTAGAGCCCCTGAAAATCTGTCACATTACTGCCCTTCACCCAGCCATCCAGTGACCTGCAAAACGAATTTACACATTCCAGCCAAGTGTTGGCATCAGACTTCTTACTGGACCTGAACTGATCCCTGTACTTTTCAGGAGTGAGACCATACTTAGTGAGAAGGGCCTCCTTCATGTCAGCATAGGTGAGGTTACACCCCTTACCCAAAGCTATCAAAGTATCCCTTGCTTCTTCGGGAAAGAGAGGCCACAATCCTGCTCCCCATTCTTCTCAGGGACCCCATTCATGTGTATCACTACCTCCTAACCCTGAAACCACCTTTGTATGTCATCCACCTTCTTGAATTCCTTGCCTACATTCTTAGGGATGTGCACAATTCTGTCTGCTTGTCCTGACGGGTTGCTGCCACCATCTGAGCCGGATCTACTCCTCTGATCCAGCTCCGTTATCCTGCTCTCATGGTTTAACATCATCCTTTTCTCCTCCATGGCTAACTTAAGCTTCTCTAGTTCTGCTGCAACTCTCCTTGCTTCCCGCCTGTCCTCCAGCTCCTCTGGGTACAAATTGCTGCTGCCTGGTTTAGGGGGTGCCCCCCTCCCAAAAGCACATCCAACCTTGGAATGGGCTCCTCTGCCTCCAGGTTAAGAGTCCCAGACTGCCCACTAGCATGTCTGGCTGCTACCCAGGCCCTCAGCGCCGTTTGTAACTCCCCTTTTCTGGTGAGGCCCCTTGATTTGGACTTTGAGGTTTTTGCAGCTAGCCTTCAAATCCTTCACATTGTAGGTTTCTAACCTCTCCTCCTCAAAGGCCACTTCCAAGGATACAACACATGATGCAATTGATTCAGGCATGTTGTACTGGAAAGTTCAAGTTCAAAACCAATGGAAAGGCAAAAATAGACCCCAAAAAATAGTATGTGGTATGTAATGGTCTGCGATATGGTAATAGTGCACACCATGCACTGTAAGTCAAGTGCAAACACAAGTCCTATCCTCACCGCTAACAACCAATGTTAGAAATGGGGGTCTCTAGTTGGTAGAGGTAGGTACCTTTGTCCAAATAGGGACCCTTCTTCCTAGTCAGGATAAGGGAGTTACACTCCTAAAATAACCCCTGCTCACCCACTTGGTAGCTTGGACGAGCAGTATGGGTTATCTTAGAGGCAGTGTGTGAAGCATTTGCACATAACCAACAGTAATACAGTGTAAGCACTACAAAAGGACACCACACCAGTTTAGAAAAATATCCAATATTTTTATATACTGAAGACAAGACCAAAAACGGTAAAAATCCACAATACAGTATTCAGAGATCTTCAGTTATCAAAATAACCTTGAAAAGCAGTTCCTTGAAGTCAATAGCTCCGTCCAGGGCAATCCAAACACTTCTGGCTGACCGTGGCGTCGCGGGCCAGCTACGGTGTTGGGAAGACCCGCAAAACAGTACCTTTAGAGATGCAGGGCATCGGCGACCTCTCGTTGAGCTCCCAAACCACGGCGTCCGCAGGCGTCGGTGCAGGAGTCGTCGGGCCCTTTAAGTCACACGCGTTGCAGATCGAACTCCTCGCGGTTGAAGTCAGGAGTGATGGCATCGGCAGGCATCGGGTACTGCGGTGCGAAGTTCAGAGGTACGGTGTGTGGTGCCCTCAGGTCGCGGTGTGAGCAGCGGCTCGGTGGCGGCATCAGATGGCATCGTCGGTGAGACCAGGGTTGCGGTAAGAAGTGAATGCAGTGCTCGTCGCGGTGCTGGCAGGTCACAATGCAAGCAGCGGCGTCCTCGTTGCTGAAGCGCTGTCGTCGGCTGACGAACTGGAGTCGATGGCGCCGGCGTCAGTAGGCCAAGGCTGCGGTGCGGGATGAGGGCGGTGCGTTGTGTAACCTTACGAGCGGTGCCCTCGAACCACAGTACAAGCAGCAGCGTCGATTTCGGCGTGGATACCAAGGCGGCGGCGTGAAGCGAGGCGATGCGGACTGCGGTGCCCACAGGTCGTGGTGCGAGCAGTGGCTCAGTGGCGGTGTCAGCAGGCATCATCGGTGAGACCAGGGTCACGGTGCGGCGTTGCGGCGGTGCCCTTTGCGGTGCCTTCAGAACACAGAGTCAGCAGCAGCGTCGTAGACGGCGTCGGGTTGCATTTTCTTCTGTTGCAGCACAAAACACACAGTCCCCAGTGCTGAGGGCAGAAGAACTTGAAGTCTTTGCTGTTCCTGAGACTTCTTGAACAGGGGGCAAGTTCTACCTCAAGCCCTTGGAGAAACTCACAAAAATATATTGCAGAAAGTTCAGTCCAGTCCTCTCACTGCCCAAGACAGAAGCAGCCACTGCAGGCCAACACAGCAAAGCACTCAGCAAAGTGGTAGTTCCTCCTCACAGCTTCTCCAGCTCTTCTTCTTGGCAGTCTTCTTGGTCCAAAAGAGTTCTAAAGTTCAGGGTTTTAGGCCCCGATATTTATACCACAAAATCCTTTGTGTCCTCAGGCAGAGAGTGTCTGTGCCCAGCCAGAACCAGTTCTGCCCTCCCTGGTGTGGCTTCCTGGCAGGAGGTGGAGACTGCATTGTCAGAGGCAGACCAGGCCCATTTAGGTGCAAGGAAATCTCCTCCCCCTACTCTAAATGCAGCCCAGGTCTATTCAGCCCTTTCCTGACCCACCTAGACTATCTGGAGCCTCTGCTGCTCCCCAGCCCCTGTCATCCAAAACCCAGACAGTCAATCCACAAACCCAGCAGAGGCCTGCTGGATGGCTGAGAAAGAAAATACCTACTTTCTAAAAGTGGTATTTTTAAACACAGAATGTAAAAATCACCTTCACTAAAAGATGCATCTTTAAATTCTGAGTTCAGGCATACTAAACTTTATTTTCCTACCTAGTTCCCAGGGAGAGTTATGTTTATAAGATGTTATAAACAAACTCCCCATTCTGTCCTATGGGGAACAGGTAGCCTTGCAATAGTGAAAAACGAAAATGGCAGTAATTCACTATCAGGACATGCCACACACACCAGGGCATGTCCTACCTTTCACATACACTGCACCCTGCCCACAGGGGTACCTTGGGCCTACCTTAGGGGTGACTGACATGTAAGAAAAGGGAAGGATAGGGCCTGGCAAGTGGGTACACTTGCCAAGTCAACATGGCAGTCCCAGACTGCACACAGGCTCTGCAATGGCAGGCCAGAGTTACATTTACAGGCTGTTTGTGTGGGTGGCACAATCCAGTGCTGCAGCCCGCTAACAGCATTTGACTTACAGGCCCTGGCACACTCAATGCACTTTACTGGGGACTGACACATAAATCAAATAGGCCAATCATGGAAACACCAATCCATAACACCTTTTACCACAGGAGCACTTGCACTTTACCACTGATCAGCAGTGAGAAAAGTGCGCAGAAACACTAAGCCAGCAAAAACAGAGTCAAAACCGGGAGGTCAGAAAGCAAAAACTCAGGCAAAACACGCCAAAAGATGCCAAGTCTAACACATAGCAATTGAAATTCTTCATTTTTTTTTAAAATAGGCATAGAGCAATTGAGATGTATAGAGGAATACACTAGTAGGGGGGTTTATGAATTTAATTTTCTAAATGAAGCAACAGTAAGCAATATTATGTACGGTACTATATGTAAGAAAGAGGAAAAAGCAATGAAAGGAATCACCATGTCTAATGTAACAGCAACTAAAAAAATCCCAGTTACAATTCACATGTACAATCCATATGTCCCAGATCATGATGTAGAGCTTTTCTTAAAGTAATACTGCACAAAACTTTGAGGGGACCTAAAAAATGTTCTGGGATTGCGGAATGGCAAAAGGAAATAGCTATGCACACTGAAAGAGGACGAGACAGGCATAGGAAACCTTAAACATCCACCAGCAACCTTCGCTATATGTGCTAACAAAGGATTACTCAACTACCCGAAACAACCTACTTTCTGTAGATCCTGCCAAACCTTTGTGCATATTAAAGAAAACTGCAACAAAGAGGTGTGCAAAAACTGCACAGAAACAGGACACAAAGCCTTTGAATGCCCCAAACCAAAGAGATGCAATATGTGTGAGAGCGAAAAACACCTTTTCAACTCATGCCACATGAGGCAAGCCTCTTATGCCCATGTAGCTAAAGACAAGAAAGAGGCCACATCAACAAGTAAAAGCAACTACCCATTCAACCTCATAGAAAAAAAAACAACAGGAAAACCAAGACCAGGAAACAGACATAGAAACTGACCACCTAGAGCCATTCACAAAACTTAGCGTGGAAACCATGGAAGCCGCAGAACAAGACCAACAAGCAAATCTTAGCAACACTTCAGAAAATAAATAACACAGAACAACCACAAGACAGTAGCTGACAAGGAGAAGCCACCGAAATTAAGACACAACCAAAGACACACAGGACACCATCCTACCCTCAGATTCCCAAACTGTCCTAGCAGTCCAACAAATGGAATCAGTAATAGAAAATATAGCACAAAAAGATGTGGACAAAACTGAACTGGACACACAAAGCGGTATGGATGATGAAGGGTGGCAGCTCCCAAAGGGCAGTAAGAGGAAAGCCACAGCAACCTTAAAAGATAAACTACAAACCACGCCCAAGAAAAACAACTCCCCCAGAGGAAAGCAAACGTTCTAAAGGGGAAGTTTAGCATGCTACAAAACCTCTCCGATGAGGAGAAAGTACAGGAAAGCATTAAGATCCCAGAAACCCAGTAATCCCAACTGCCAGCCAAAACTCAGGATTCAAACAACACAGCCATTTCCTCCCCATTTCTAGGAATCACCGAAGAGTATGGACCACTAACCCCCATATTGAATGGTGGGATGTCAAAAACTTTAGATTTACCATGGTCACCTATATAAGACATCTTTTTTTATGATGGGTATCCAAACTATACTAATGGCGATCACACTCGCTACCTTAAACATTAGGAGTTTTGGACTAGGTGCAAAAAAACTGACGGTTATGGAATACTGCAAAAATGTAAACGCAGATTTTATATGCATACAAGTATATTTTTAAGACCTCAAAAAAGACTATACAGAAGAAAAGAATTGGTGGACACTAGCTCCATCTGCATTGTCAGGGGAGGCAACAAGAATGCAGGCATAGCAATACTATGCAAAAACAGTAATGCACAAATAATTAAAGAAACAAGTATATGTGCAAGGAGGGCAATGTTGGTAACAATGAACATGAACGGCAAAACATTCCAAATATGCAATGTACATGCATCACCAGACAAAAAAGAAAGAGAAGAGTTGTTTAACCTAATCAAATTCTTCCTCAAAGGCTCACACCCCATCTTCCTTTTAGGAACTTTTAACTGTATTTTATCTGAAAAGGACAGAATAGGAATGGCATCACAATACAAGTTAGACATATCTGCAAAAACACTGAACACTCTACTCATAGACATCAATCTTAAAGACACATACAGAGACCAACACAAACCAGGCACACAATTCACATGGCACTCAGACAACGGTACCACCAAATCACGCATAGATTTAATCTTTTGTAACAAAAACATCACCCCCACACCTTTCTCAGACCACTCCGTAACAACAGCCACCTTCAAGATACAAGCAGAAATAAAAAGAGGGACATGTTACTGGAAACTGAATGTCTCCCTCCTACTAGAAAAAAAATCATCATTAAAGAGTTTGAGACAGTCTACAAAGAACTAAGGGAAACCAAGCAACACCACACATCCATTGCAGATTGGTGGGTGCAAACAAATAAACACATAGCTACCTATTTAAAAAAAATAGGGATAAAAAGAAGTGCACAACAGGCAGAACAGTTTGCCATGTTACAGGACAGGATATCTCTATTACACAGACTAAGTCTAGGAATGAATGTACAAAATGAAATGACAAAAGCCAAACAAGATATGAATGTTTGGCTACAGGAAAAAGGCAAAGAAACCATTTTTAATGCTAGAGTCAAACACTATGAGGAGGGAGAAAAATTTACCTCCTTTTTCTTTAGAAAAAAACACAAGTACACAAAGAAATACAAAAGTTGTTAGATGGGGAGGGAATAATTCAGGAGGGGACAGAAAAATGCAAAAAAGTTGGCAAAATTTTTTATGAAAACCTGTACCAAAAAGGGAATAAGGACCATAACCTGATGGCTCAATATGTGGCTCTAATTGAAAACACGCTGTCTCCTAATGAAAGCAATTTCTTACAGGAAGAACTCACAGGAGAAGAGTTCTTACAGTCCTTACAAAAATGTAAAAATGTATCTAGCCCTGGGATTGATGGAACTTTACAAAGCCTATCATAGCCACAGATTTAATGCAAACGTTCAATGAATGTATCCAAACTAACAAGATTACACAAGGTTTCTGCCACTGAATAATAAACTCTGATCCACAAAAAAGGACCAGAAAAAGAAATAACTAACTGGAGACCAATCTACCTATTAAATGTTGACTATAAACTTTTTTCAAAGGTTCTAGCTAACAGAATGAAGAAAGTATTACAATCGGTAATACATGAAGAGCAAACCTGTGCAGTGCTTGGTAGGCAAATCTGGGACAACCTCATAACATTCAGAGACACAATTTGGTCAAACAGAGACAGAAAAGACACAGTGGGCATTTTAGCCCTGGAGGTCCATAAAACCTTCGAATAAAGTTTCAGATAAATTCCTCCTGCGGGTTCTAAAGAAGATGGGGTTCCCCACATCTTTATACAACCTGTAGAAATGTTTTACACTAATGCAACCAGCTGTGTGAATGTAAATGGCTCCTTGTCTAACCCCTTTTCCATCCAAACAGGAGTATGTCAAGGATGCCCACTGTCCCCAGCCCTCTTCATATGTGCTCTAGAGCGTTTACTGATCAGAAAGGACAAGAATATAAGAGGGACACTGATACCAGGGGCAAAAGGGCTGGAAGCCAAATGTATAACTTATATGGTTGACCTCACTGTTAACTGCAAATCCCCACGGGCGGTTAGGAGAACCATCTTACATTTCCAAATCTTAAGCCAAGCATCAGGCTTAACCCTAATCGAGGGGAAAAGCACAATCCTCACCATAGGCCAGTGGGATAACCTAGCCAAACTCCCAATTAAGACCACCACAGAACCCACAAAGATTTTAGGAATTCTTTTTTCACAGGATACAAAATTTGACAATAACTGGAAGGAAGACACGAAAAAGGTTAAAAATAACTTGGACCTTTGGCGCACAGGAAAACTCACCCTAGAAGGAAACAGATTGGTAATAAAAGCTGTAATACTACTGATTCCTTTTATACATAGCAGTGATATATCCCCCAACCAAAACTAAGCTCCAGAAACTAAACAGGCTACTCTTCACCTTTATATGGAACTCCACAGCGGAATAAGTTAAAAGAGACCTAATTTGCAAACCCCACGACAAGGGAGGGAAGAAAATACCAAATGTTGAAGACTTTTTGTTTGCAAAATATCTAATGCTATGTTACAGGAGCCTACACAGTAAGAACACAAAAAGTGCTGCATACATAAGATTCTATGCTGGTTTTCTTTTCCACAGATTCAAACTATACTCTGTTACAAACAAAGTTTTTGGTTTGATTATCCCACCAATGTATATATGCCTAGGACCCTTCCTGGTGAAACACAAATCACTACTAAAGGACATAGAACAACGGCAAGACAACTGACCAAAGCCATTGAAAAGGCCAGTCCACAATGAACACGATCACCAACTGGTCAGTAAACAAGACATTAGAAACCTGGAAACAAGTAAGCTGGAAACACCTAACCAACGAGCAGAAAGACATCACCTGGATGGTCGTCTATGCATTTCTCCCAACCAGACAGTTCCAATACCACAGAGGGATGGTGCAAACACTAAGATGCCCCAGAGAAGACTGTCTACAAGAAGAAACAGTAAATCTGATGTGGAACTGCCCATATGCACTAAGACTTGGAAGCGATTGGGAAAGCTGCTCAAAACAATCACCACTTTGACAGCCCTAGATCATGAGAACATTTTGTATGGCTGGGGTCTGCCAACAGCAGCAAGGAAATCACATGGAAACTCATCAACGCGGGTAAAGAAACTTTGTGGGCATCCAGGAACCTACTCCCTTTTTTGAACAAACACATGACCACAAATGAATTTGTAAAGCTGTGTTTTAATAAAGCAATGATATATGTTCTTTATGATATTAAAAGATTGGGCCCTGAAGAAGCAGGCCAAACATGGAGCCATAAAGAATGGGCCAAATGGCTACTTAAGACAACTTAAAAGTCTTAACATATATAAATGAATCTAGATGGAAACTACCAAAGCACATGCCTGCAAGCATTAACTTTGGATTGGTAAAATGTACACCACCCTAAGGGAATGATTAACCTGTATCCTGTACAAAATTTTAAATAAAGATCTATTTAAAAAATATATATATATTCTTATCAGTTTGCTATCTGATACATTCTCTATCTGGGGACCATACACTAAATAGATTTTTGGAACAGGGAGATGGAATAGGAGCTTGCTCTGTCCACTCCACGCATCAACCTATTATTGCAGTACCTCCAGGAATGGTGCACTACTTCCCCACCCGGGGAAAACAATGCTGTTGAAAGATATACGAGAAAACAAAAGTAGTGTGTTGTAATCAATAGAGATGGTCCGGACTCCAAGCGTAGATTAGTTAGATTATTTATTAAGTTGTTACAAAGAGGAACCCTACCAGGAGCAGCCACCCTGCTGCTCAGCCCATACCCAACTGACACTCGCAGACATCCAACATTCCATCCACACCAACATTCCACGCCACACTCTTACTGGCTGAGCAGCAGGTACAACACATCTCCCTTCTTTACAGGGAACAAATGCATTGTGAAACAAATTAAATGAAACAATTAAAAGAATGACGATATGGCAAATAAAACAAACCTATCGCCAAGAAATTGGATGCAATACACAAATACATAAGAAACTATGCATAAATAGGTACACAAAAGACAACACTCATAACCACACTGAATAATAAAAGAAACATTTCACCACATCTTGCACTGAACCATAATAATAGAGACATCAACATCAAAGAGACATCACATCTCGCACTGTACCACATATCATCTAGTACTGAACTGTGAAAAAGAGACGTCACACCACATCTCGCTCAGAACAATAACAAAAACGTCACCACATCTCACAGTGAACAAAACAAGAGACATCACATCACATCTCTTTCCTATTTAAACCACTATCCCACATTCCAAACCAAACCACCACCATCCCTCATCACAAACCAAACAACCGCCATCCCACAAACCAAACCCCACATGCCACAGATCATGTCAGTTGGCCAGACCGGCACGAAGAGCAACACACAGGGAACAAACCTAAAAGCGGTGCATCAGGGAACGACCAAACGTGAAGGTGCACCACACATCAGTAAACCAACACACCCTCATTACACTGCAACACGCACTCAACAACAAAATATAATAGCGCATCACACACTCGCTAACTAACATACCAATCAAAACAATGCTACACTGACCCACAAAAGGGGAACTCAAACACAGATACAATGAGACAATGGGTAACTTATTCACGCACCGTCATTCCAACGATGAACATTTGTAATGAGTGACTTGATACTTCTCAGCCATCTCATACATGACATGAAAGCAATGAGTGGCTTAACACTTCACAGCCACCTCATACACGACATCAAACCAATGAGTGGCCTAACACTTCACCGCCATCTCATACACAACAACTCTCCGATCTGGTTCCAGTTGCGGGACTTAGTCCCCCCCCATTCTGGGCGCCATGAGCCGGTTCTGCTTCTGGGACCTTTGCCCTCATTTTGGGCTATATGTTGTGGTTCAAGTTCTGGGACCTTTGTCCCCATTTTGGGCTATATATTGTGGTTCAAGTTCTGGGACCTTTGTCCCCTCACCATTCTGGTTATGGGACTGGGCTCTCTATCGTGGTTCAAGTTCTGAGACATTAGTCCCCAACATGGGCTCACTCTGGACTCTCTGACCCTCAACTGGGCCCAATGTGGACTCTCTGACCCCACTTGTGGGATCACTGTCTCGGTTCTGGGCTCTCTGACCCTTTCTCTCTCGTGTTTTTTTTTTTTGCTCACTGTTGCCTTACTGGTTTCTTGGGCTCACCAACCCACTGCCGATATTCCAGGCAATCGTACGCTTTTAATCAACGCTGTTGCCATAAGAGTAATGTGGTTTGGCAGGCGTCGGCAAGAAGAAAACTGCACTGAACATATCTACACATCTCTTAATCCCCTCGTAGCGACATTCACGGTAATATGGAGCTTTCTGTTAGCTTTATTGACAGTACCTGGTTCTCTAAACTGTGTGTAACCCCCTGCCGATCTTCAGGCAGCGACGTTCACAGTAATCCTCATCTTGAAATTAACTTTTTTGGCAATACCTGGGCTTAGAAATTGACAGTGTGTGCCTGGGATTACCATATACAAAATGGAGGCACGCATATCGACGTAGAACCGGGTGGTTCTCGGCACGAACATGCACCAAATATTGCCGCACAGGAGTACAGACGTGGATGGGGTGAGGAGTCATCACAGAAGATGACGCTGAAGGCCTCCGTGAGAAGGTAAACCGGCACGTATGTTGTCCATCTCGTGCCAGACTTTTAAAAAGAAACTGTAACAGTTGACTCCAATCACTGAAGGTAACGGCCAAAACCAATCCAAATAATTTGTTTCATGCCAATGGCGATGACTTCAAATAAAGTGTAATTTTTCCACTCTCAAAGTATCCGCGCAAACCCCGCAGCGCTGTCTCTACAACTCGAGCCACTCGCACAGGCGCACACCTCCTCGCTCTTTGTCCTCACTCGAGATCTGCAAAGCAGCAATGGGCCCGATCCTTGCCCCCGATCTCCACATCCAAAAGTGTACAACATCCTTGCCAACACGAACAGTCCACACCAGGGCCCGATCTCCGCCCTTGAACAACCCGATGAGCTCATTTCATGGTGTATATCATCCCTGCAAAACACCATCATTTAACACCGGGGCCCGATCTTTGCCCCGAACATATTTAAAAGTGTGAATCTTCAGAGTGCTTAATTACATCACACCGGGGCCCGATCTTTGCCCCCGAACATATTTCAACAATTAACACTGGGGCCCGATCTTTGCCCCCGAACATATTTCAACAATTAACACTGGGGCTCGTACTTTGCCCTTAATAAACACAGCTGGATCTGGCACGCTTGGGTTTTAGGGCGACCGATGGCAGGGTCACTGGTGAGGTTCAGGTGCCAGATAGCGTTAAATACATACTTTTAATTTCCGTAAAAGTCTTTTACCTTATTTCTTTGGACTTCAAGTTTCTGTTTCTGTCAAGTTTTCTGTAAGGTAATTTTCAGTTTCCAATGGATGGCACACGTGGATTCTTCTTCAGGATCATCGCCAAATGTTGTAATCAATAGAGATGGTCCGGACTCCAAGCGTAGATTAGTTAGATTATTTATTAAGTTGTTACAAAGAGGAACCCCACCAGGAGCAGCCACCCTGCTGCTCAGCCCATACCCAACTGACACTCGCAGACATCCAACATTCCATCCAACATTCCATCCACACCAACATTCCACGCCACACTCTTACTGGCTGAGCAGCAGGTACAACATAGTGCTTCACTGCCAAACTCTGTAAAGTAGCGCTAAGGTGTTTGGGTGCGAAAAAAACAAATCTGGCCAATTTGAGGCCACCATGTCTTGCTTTATTTATTTATTTGCCGCTTTGCGGCCACTGTGTCCTGCTTTAATTATTTATACCTATTTTGAGCCTGTTTTTTTGTTGTTTTTTTTTCTCCATTTAGAGGCTGTACCTTGAAAGAGAAAAATGTCAGGAAAGACTGCGTTTCCCGTAAAAGAGTTTCTTTCTTTTTTGGATCCATTTCACAGGAGAACAAGTGGAGGAAAGAGGGTTTGCAGACAGGATTTTCAGCAAGTGAGGAGGAGCGAGGTAGACAGAGACAGAGAGAAAGAGAGAGGGAGGGAGGCTGCAAACAGCGGAGAAGTAGACACTGTCCTTGCCTTCTTCTGGAAAGAAGGAAAAGACAGTCCTTTTCCTTCTCTGCCGCCCCACCCAGCCATGAACGGCCAAGCCGTATCTATAGGCTGTAGGCTACAGGGCAGCTGAGTCCTGGGCAAGCGAGGGCGAGGTGCCGGCCACTTGCTTTTAGGGAGCTGTCCAGGGCAGCCTAGCCTGATGTCCCACCAGCCCCTGGCAGCCAGGATTTCCAACCAGCCGCCTGGAGGCAGTGGACAGAAAGGGCGGGGCATGGCATGCAAAAGCTAGAAAGAGGGCAACATGGGTATGCTAAGTGACTCTTAGGAGCCGGGAGAAGACCTGAGGCCAGGGCATCTTTTCCAATGGCACGTGCTGAGCTCTTGTCAGGAGTCGGGAAAAGAGGCGAAAGGGCCACAAGCGGTGGTGCAAAGGAGAACCCCGGTCTGAAACAGCTAGGTATATTGCTCCAGGAGGCGTTAATTCTGTCACCTTTTGGGTTATCGCTTCTCCGTCTTTTGGCTAAGATCAACTGTAGGTCTATGCTCCACTGAAGTCTTCCATTAGGTCAGACTCGAAACCCAGAACCTTCAAGGCGTAAGGCCTGTGTCACCCTGGCTTGTCCGGGGCCAGAATGCGTGTTGGCGAGGGGAAGGGCAGAAAAGTCCAGCTCGGACCCTCAGCAACTAGACCCCAAGGCTGGGCCTTCGTTCTCTGGCTTGACCGGAGGAAGGCTGCGCTGAAGGGAAAGGGAACCAGGGATAAGAGCTGCATTGGACATCGCAGTTCTGCACATAGCTGCAGGAACACTGGATTTGAGATCCCTTCATTTACTGCCTTTTTTACCGCACTGCCGTCCAGTAGAGATAGAGGGGAGCTGATGCCATTGAGGAGACCCTGGGCCAGGCAGGATCCCTCCCGACCCGAAGTCCTTCCAGGGAGCCCACTAGGGGCTAGAATCCACACACAGAGGAGTCCACAAGCCACGTGGAGGAGGGGACCGCGAAGCACCATGGGTAGGACACCGGGGCCATGGTACACTGCTGCATCGCAACCCAAGCAACCCGGAAGGTCCCGATTGCCGGACACAAGGTGGACAGATCCATCACCCTTTCCTGAGTGCCTATCCCAGAGAGGCATCCCAGCACATCACCCGAAGAGTGACCAAACGACGAAGACCCAGGGGAAGTCTCGCAGAGCCGGAGAGGAAAAACTGCAGCAAGAAGATTGAGTAATCATCAGCCTGCAGTACCTGCATGTGCAGACAGAGGGACCAGCAGGAGTCGTGACTACAGCTCTGAGGTGAGTCTGCATCTCCAGTTGCTGGGACACAGTCGCTAGCTGCAGACGCCAGTAACACAGATACCCTGTTTAACACATGGCAGTAACCCCCTTACACACTTGCAAAGCGCCACCCTGTGGAAGTTTCCACAATTACCTGAGTGAAGTGTGGTGGGAGTTTAACAGCTCTACAGAGGAATACCCAGACCCTTTCCCTACCTCTTCCCACTATATCTAGCCTTTGTTATCTCGTATGAGAGACTTCACCCCCAACTAACCAATCACAGCGCTCCTCAACGCCGCCTCTGCATGATCCACGAACGGCAGGGAAGGGGGTCACCTCGACTTTCAGAGGTGGTTCAAACAGTACGTTAAAACTTTGTTGGTGCAATTTGCATGCCCAGCCAACAGAGGACCTGGACTTGCAAGGCCAAAATGCTTACTTTGTCAGGAAACGATCTTAGCGGCGCCTACCGTACAGATCCCAGAACTACAACTCCCATGATGCCTGGTAAATGGGAGGGGATAATTAAGGAATGAAGCACACCGGACGGTGTGCGTATATCAGTGACCTTTGACATTTCTCTCTCTCGGCCGAGGGAGAGAGTTCTGCGGCGGTCGGAAGCCGCTCTGGATACTTGGGATCTTGCTCCGTGGTCCTGCACGGGGATATTCGGGAAGTCTGCGAATCGTGAGTAAATGCGCGGGGTGTCACAGAGAGGAAACCTTGAACACGCCCTTCTCAGGGGATTATTGACCGGTAGCTCGGCGGGGACCGGAGCTCCAGTGGATTACAGAGCGGAATGCAGTGGTGAAGTAACCACGCATTTCTGTGTCTGGAGTGCTTCAGTATTTGGCAACATTAGCTCGAAGGAGTTCAGAGCTCTTACTTATTGGAGACCATAGCGGAATGCGGTGGTGAAGTAACCACGCATTACCGTGTATGGGTTTATACACTGAAAATCAGGTATCTTGTTACAAAAATACCAGAGCGGAACGTGGTGGTGTCCAACCACGCTTTACCGTGTCTGAGGTATTATCTGGAGCCATATTATTTCTATTAGACATTGGATTTATTTGTACACTGGGATTTGGGCAGAGACATGCCTATGGAATTTCATAACTATTAAGAACAGCGTTGTGTGGGGTTCTCTTTGTTATTCTCCTGATTCTCGAGGGTATCATTATTTCTCCACTGGGACGTGTACTGTTCTTCTCTGTGCTGCCTATGAAAACATTGGTATGTATGAGGTATGCCTGGAGGAAAAATGCTTTGATGACATGCATGATACCAAGGTGTGCTAATGTTTGGGGGTTCTCTGTTCTAGGTACAGTGCATAGTCAGAGTGATACCCCAGTGGTTTTAAGGATCAGAGGGATGGCTGTTTACTAAGCAAGGTATAGAAAGTGTGTAGTGAGAATTTATGAGAGTAGCCTTTTTTTTTACTCACAGTGTTTATATCTTTGCTCTTTATTGTTACAGGTTCCTTTTCCCCCCGCTGTTCCTTCCCTCTCCTTTCCCTCGCCTGATCGCTCGAACGCTATGTGGTCATATTAGGGTGTTGGTGATACCAGGAGGTGGACCCTTTCTTGCTGCAACTGGATTCCGCGGAGTGTACCGGACAGAATTACGCACCCACGTATTTTACTCCACCCGATCCAGGTGTATCAAGTCATGGCGTCCATGGACGATATCCTTCAGGCGTTGGTTTTGGTCCAACAGGAACTGGCATCTTCCAAGGCGGAAACAGCCGCATTAAGTGAAAAGGTAGACAAGATGTCCAGGAATCCTTTTGATGCTTCCCCTACTACCTCACAAATACAGGTTACTGTGCCACCCCCCATACCACTGGCTAGTCCTGAGAGATATGCTGGGGACCCGCTGAAGATTCAGGTGTTCCTGACACAGATTATGCTGCATTTCTCATGCAAACCCGCCTCCTTCCCAAATAATCATTCTAGGGTAGCCTTTGCGATTTCGTATTTGGTGGGTGACGCTGCCAATTGGGCTGTCCCTTTAGTTCGGAATAATGACCCAGTGTTATCAGACTGGTCGGCTTTCAGGGCCGAATTTGAGAGGGTGTTTGATAGAAGGGCTACTACGTTCAGTGCTGACATGGAATTATTAGACCTGAAACAAGGTAGGAATGATTTGGTAACTTACCTGACTACCTTCAATCGGTTAGTGGCAGAAACAACATGGCCAGAGGAGAAAAGGGATGTCTCTGTTTTATCAAGGTTTGAGGGAAGAGATGAAAGACGTAATGGCACAGATAGATCCTCAACCTACTACATGTACGGACATGATAAATCTGGCATTGCGATTGGATAGTCGGATGTCTGAGAGAGGGGGTGAGAGAAAAAGGTGGGAAAGAGGATATTTTAGGACTGACAAGACACCTCGTAGAACAGTGGTAAACACTGAGGTAGGGACTGAGCCTATGGAAATCGGAGCTATTAGAGCCCCATTGACGAGAGAAGAAAGGGAGAGTCGAAGAGTGTAGGGATTATGCATGTACTGTGGAAAAAAGGGGCATTATGTAAGAGACTGTCCCTCTAAGCCCAAAACCTCCGGTGCCTGGTTACGGAATAAGAAGGTGGCGGTGTCTACCACGCGTCCTGAGTTGAATAAAACAGGAGACTCAGGAGGGGAGGGTGATGACGGCAAAGGTTGGAAACTCCCCTCAGTGTCTACCACGGCCTTGCAAGACACTGAGTCGCATATTGTGCTCCCTATGAGTCTTGAGTGTAACCAACAGTTCCATCAGGTCTTAGTTATGGTAGACTCTGGGGCAACAGGGAATTTCATAGACAGCGTGTTGGTAACAAGTCTCGCTTTGCATAGAGTGCCTAGGGAGACCCCTGAAGAAGTATTGGCCGTGGACGGCAAGCCACTGAAATCTGGTCTCATTGTTGAACAAACAGAGGTTGTTTTGTTGACTATAGCGGTTGCGAATGGAAGACATAGGGAGAAACTGTCATTAAACATCATTGAGGCACCGCAATATGAAGTAATTTTGGGGATGCCTTGGCTGTGCCACCATAATACAACCATCGATTGGAGGACCAAAACGGTTCAGTTCCTTTCAGAGGAATGCCAGAGTCATTTGGTTCAGAACAATCCCTCGCAGGCTGCCGCTTTGATGTATCCGTTCGTTGTGGCTACGGCAGCAGAGAAGGAGATGGTGTTGCCTTTGGAGTATACTCAGTTCATGGATGTTTTCAGTGAAACCAAGGCAGAACAGTTACCACCTCACAGAGAGTATGATTGTCGAATAGATTTGGTAGAAGGATCAACTATCCCTGCATGTAGAGTGTATGCCTTGTCTGTGCCCGAAACAAAACATTTGAGGGAATACTTAGATCACTATTTGGAGATAGGGTTTATTAGACCATCCCGTTCGCCGGCTGCCTCTCCACTTTTTTTCATAGCCAAGGCGAACTGTGATTTGAGAGCCTGTGTGGACTATCGTATGTTGAATAAAAACACTGTGAGGAACAGATACCCTTTACCTCTCATATCCGTGTTACTTGATCAGGTGAGGGAGGCCAAGGTTTACACCCGGTTGGATTTGAGAGGTGCGTACCATCTGGTGCGTATCCGTGAGGGGGATGAGTGGAAGACTGCCTTTAAGACTCGTTATGGATTATATGAGTATACTGTTATGCCGTTCGGCCTCTGCAACGCCCAGGCGGCATTTCAGTATTTTCTTAACGATGTCCTAAAGGAGTACGTGGACCTCTTTGTAGTGGTGTATATTGATGACATCCTGATCTATTCTGACAATGTTGAGATGCACATGAAACAGGTCATCATGGTGTTGAAAAAGTACGTGATCATAGCTTGTTTTGTAAACTGAGCAAGTGTGAGTTTGGTGTGAGGGAGGTTGAGTTTCTCGGGGTTATGCTTTGTCCGGAAGGGTTGCACATGGCAGAGCGTAAGGTGCAGGCAGTACAAGAATGGCCAACACCAAAAAGTGTGAGAGACGTGCAATGCTTTCTGGGATTTGCGAACTATTATCGCAGGTTCATCCTCCACTTTCCCCAGGTAGCAGTCCCAATTTCAAGGTTACTCAGAAAAGGTGTACCTTTCCAATGGTCTAGTGAGGCAGACGAAGCTTTTACTTACCTGAAGAGAGCCTTCACCACAGCTTCTGTACTCTCACATCCTAAGCCGGAACATCCTTTTGTGGTTGAAGCGGATGCCTCAGATGAGGCCATTGGTGCCATTCTATCACAGGGAAACCAGAATACCGGGCAGCTTCATCCGGTGGCATACTTGTCCAAGAAATCAGCTTCATCCGGTGGCATACTTGTCCAAGAAATTGAACTCGGCTGAAAAGAATTACACTATCGCCGAGAAAGAACTTCTGGCGATAAAAAAGGCGTTTCAGGAATGGAGGCAATGTCTGTGGGGGGTCTGTTATCCCATCACGGTATACACGGACCATAGGAACCTGCAATATATGAAGTATGCTCAGCATCTCTCACAACGACAGATGAGATGGATGCTGTTCTTCGCCGAATATGATTTTGTTATTACCTTCAGGCCTGGTGTTGAGAATCGCAAGGCAGACTCTTTGTCCAGACAGGAAGCGATGGAAGCCCCCAACAACAAGGTCACAGAGGCCATTATTGAACCGTCAAAAGTGATATGTGCTATCAGAGTGGAAAACTTCTTGGAAGAAGTACGACTCCATAAAACGAGCTCAGTGTGGGAAACATGGGCGGAACAAGAGGCAGAGCGCACAGTGAAGCAGGGGCTGCCCTTCTACAGAAATAAACTCTATCTGCCCACTCAAGAATTGCAGAAGAAAGCTTTTACTTGGTGCCATGTATCTCCATTGGCTGGACATCCGGGAATACGTAAGACCATTCAGTTGATACAACGTCACTTCTGGTGGAGAACTGTAAGCAAAGACGTCTCATCTTGGGTGGCTCGTTGTGAAGAATGCGCTAGAGCAAAGAGCGAAAACACAAGGACAAAAGGGAAGCTTATGCCCATGCCTACCCCTCAGCGACCCTGGCAAAACATTAGTCTGGATTTCATAACAGGGTTACTCGTAGATCAGGGATTTTCAGCCATCTTGGTAGTTATCGATAGCCTCACGAAAATGGGACATTTTATTCCTTGTACGAATCTTCCTACAGCGGGACAGACAGCACAGTTATTATCAAGTAATATCATCCGAATACATGGCGTGCCTGAAGTGATAGTGTCAGACAGAGGTCCTCAATTCATAGCCAGATTCTGGAAAATATGGTGCCGAGCTTTGCATATCAATTCCACGCTCTCTACAAGTTTCCACCCACAAACCGATGGGCAGACGGAAAGACTAAACCAGACTTTGAAGAAATATCTCAGGTGTTATGCAAAGGAGGCCCAGGACTCATGGGTGGCACTATTGTGGATGGCGGAACTAGCATACAATAACGCCTGGCATAGTTCAATAGTTATATCGCCTTTTCGTGCGAACTTTGGCTATGATGCCAGAACACTACCCATCAGTATTCCAGAGGACGTAGCGAATCAGCCCACTGTACTGAATCACGTGAGGAAGTTACACACAGTGCACCGGAGAGTAAGGGAGCATTTGTTAAGGGCCAAACAGGTCTACAAGAGGTGGGAGGATCTTCACAGAAAGGAAGGACCACAATATCAGGTGGGGGACCGAGTGTGGCTGTCCACCAAGAACATCCGATTTAAGCTTCGCAGTGTGTTCCACCCTAGGTACATTGGCCCTTACCCAATAATCAAGCAGATCAATCCAGTTGCTTACAAATTGAAGTTGCCTGGTACTCTTCGGATACACCCTGTGTTCCACTGCAATCTCCTGAAGCCTGCTCTGATGGCACAACGGCGTGCTCCTCCACCGGTGTTGTGTGATGGGGGGGATTGAGTACGAGGTTAAATGCATTCGGGATTCCAAGTTGAGAAGGGGTGTCCTGTGGTACCTGGTCTCGTGGAAAGGGTATTCTGTGGAAGACGACTCATGGGAGCCTTGGCAGAATGTGCATGCACCGGTGGCTGTTCGCTCCTTTCATAGGAGGTTTCCAGCAAAGCCAGGTCCTAGGAGGCGCTTGGCGGGAGGGCCTACTGTCAGGAAACGATATTAGCGGCGCCTACCGTACAGATCCCAGAACTACAACTCCCATGATGCCTGGTAAATGTGAGGGGATAATTAAGGAATGAAGCACACCGGATGGTGTGCGTAATTCAGTGACCTTTGACATTTCTCTCTCTCGGCCGAGGGAGAGAGTTCCACGGCGGTCGGAAGCCGCTCTGGATACTTAGGATCTTGCGCCGTGGTCCTGCACGGGGATATTCGGGAAGTCTGCGAATCGTGAGTAAATGCGCGGGGTGTCACGGAGAGGAAACCTTGAACACGCCCTTCTCAGGGGATTATTGATCGGTAGCTCGGCGGGGACCGGAGTTCCAGTGGATTACAGAGCGGAATGCAGTGGTGAAGTAACCACGCATTTCCGTGTCTGGAGTGCGTCAGTATTTGGCAACATTAGCTCGAAGGAGTTCAGAGCTCTTACTTATCAGGGACCATAGCGGAATGCGGTGGTGAAGTAACCACGCATTACCGTGTATGGGTTTATACACTGAAAATCAGGTATCTTGTTACAAAAATACCAGAGCGGAATGCGGTGGTGTCCAACCACGCTTTACCGTGTCTGAGGTATTATCTGGGGCCATATTATTTCTATTAGACATTGGATTTATTTGTACACTGGGATTTGGGCAGAGACATGCCTATGGAATTTCATAACTATTAAGAACAGCGTTGTATGGGGTTCTCTTTGTTATTCTCCTGATTCTCGAGGGTATCATTATTTCTCCACTGGGACGTGTACTGTTCTTCTCTGTGCTGCCTATAAAGACACTGGTATGTATGAGGTATGCCTGGAGGAAAAATGCTTTGATGACATGCATGATACCAAGGTGTACTAATGTTTGGGGGTTCTCTGTTCTAGGTACAGTGCATAGCCAGAATGATACCCCAGTGGTTTTAAGGATCAGAGGGATGGCTGTTTACTAAGCAAGGTATAGAAAGTGTGTAGTAAGAATTTATGAGAGTAGCCTTTTTTTTTTACTCACAGTGTTTATATCTTTGCTCTTTATTGTTACAGGTTCCTTTTCCCCCGCTGTTCCTTCCCTCTCCTTTTCCTCGCCTGATCGCTCAAACACTCTGTGGTCATATTAGGGTGTTGGTGATATCCGGAGGTGGACCCTTTCTTGCTGCAAGGGGAAACTCTATCACTAAGAGAAAATGGCAAAACTGAAGGTCCAGTACGGGGAGCTTGCCATTAAAATTTAAATTGATGATGAGTACAGAGCTATAAAAGATTTAGAATATGTTGTGAAAGAAATACTTGAAAAAGTATTTAAATGTGCAGCAAAAGATGTAAATTGTGTCCAGCAGAACAAAGAAAGAGGGTTTTTTGAATTTACGTTTTTACAGATCTCAGGTATGAAATATTCTTGCAAGGATTGTCAATTATGCATGGTCATAAAAACCTTAAAGGGGTTGAAATTACTTCCATGGCAGCAGCAAAAGAGATCCCTGTCATTGTGCATATGTGTAATGCCCATGTATCCACATGGAAGATTGAATGTTTTTTAAATAGATATTGCGCAAAAGTGAGGGGGGTATACTTCAAAAGAAATAAGTTTGGAATATGGAATGGAAAAAGAAAGTTTTTTGTTGTCTTAGAGCCAAACCCCACTGAGGGCTAAACACACCTCCCACAAACCTTTGCGTTGGGCCCAAATAGGGGTTACCTTAATTACCCAAGTTACCCGCTGTATTGCAGGAATTGTTTATTCTTTGACCACCTTAAAGATGCATGTACACACAAAGGTTGTAGGTTCTGTGGAGATATGAGCCACAAACATACAGAATGTAATGCCCCCAAATCATGTAGCCTCTCTGGATCCACAGAGCAGCTGTACAGATCATGCCCAAAGCAACAGACCTCTTACGCTGCATCAGCAGCAGCAACCCCCCCACCTCCAGCCAGGCGCTAGTAATTCATACGCTGCAGCACTGTCACCGGTAGTTTTTAAGTCCCAGAAGAACCTCCCACCCCTAATAGGCGACCGACACAGGGAGTTCCCACACCACCACCACAAGCACCAGAAGGGAAAGACCCAATCATAGAAAGCACCTAGGAAGTAGATGAAACCCAAGAGACAGAACTAACAGAATGTGAGGAGAAAGTAAGGAAGGATTATCGGACATAGACTCACAAGTAGAAGATAGGGAGATAGACTCACACTGCATAGTCATTCCATCAGACATATACAACACATTAAAAGAAGCCAAAGAAAGGGCACAGGAAAAAAGGAAAAGGGAAGAGCAGTCCTCCTCAGAAGAGACAATACCACCCACCAAGGGCCATATGCAAGTGGTTACAAAAAAGTACATGCCCAAAAGAAAAGCGGCGCCCCTTAATGGACTGGCCAAAATTGTGAACAAAGAAAGTAAGGATAAATCCCAACCTAAAGAAGGTTTCTCAGGGTCCAGGTGCAGCATGCTAGGTGATCTTTTCGATTCGGAGGATCTAGGCTTCAACCTATTCTCCCAGGAGATAGGAGGAAAATCCCTGAAAGACATCTTTCTGCAATCCCCATATTTAGGGGGAGCAGAAGAGATCAGCGCATAAGTAACACACACAAATTATAGTTACCAGTTATGCAAAAGCATATGGTTGAAGCTCAAGGCAGGTTTTCCATTAGTGATGCTAAATTGTAAAGGAGATTTTCATGCTCTTTCACCGTTGAACTTGGAAAATGTAAATGTTTGACATGCATTTTGTCTCCAGCAAAGTGTTTAATATAACCATAATGATGTTTAACATTCTTTCATGGAATGCCCGTGGTATGGGCACTCAAGAGAAAAGAGCTACAGGCTTTGAGCACTGTAAAGTACAAAAAGGAGATATTGTATGTTTGCAAGAATGTGCCATTCCCCATTCAACAGACTACGTTTTCATATCTAAATATTGGGAAGTAGGTCCCTCCAAATGGTCTGGGGGAGGAAATAAGAATGCTGGAGTAGGCATTCTGATTAAAAATAAAGAAATGTCAATTGTAGACACAAATTATCCATCCAGGCAGGGCTCTCCTTGTCACTATCACATACAGAAATATCACCTTCAAAGTTTGCAATGTTTATGCATCAAATGACAAGCATGAGAGGAAAGAACTGTTTGAAATGCTCCCATTTTTTATTGCACAGGCAGCACCAATTTTGATAGCATAGGATATTAATTGCATCATAAATACCACTGTTAGGTGTTGCAAAAGCAATGTAAATTAACTAGATAAATCTGCAAAATGTTTAAATGTGCAAAATGTTTTAAAAATATGTGCAGTGATCTTCAACTATGGACACAGGGCACAAGCAGGGAAAAAACAAAAGGTCACCTGGATGGCAGAGAACGGAAGGGTCAAGTCGTGGATCGACTATCTTCACATCCAAAAATATGAAAATGGGTGATTGCGAGACAAAAGAGAGTGGTATTTCAGACCATAAAATTCTAAAAACAGAATTTGAAATCCCAAACACGATGCAAATAGAGAAAGGAGTGTGGAAAATGTTGTTACAAGATGAGTGTATGCAAGACATTCATTAATCTGTACAACATTTTAAAAGAAAGAAAGGAAACCTTCCCATCTCTAGCTGAGTGGTGGGGAGAAGTAAAGAGAAAAGCCAAAAGCGTCTTTAGACAGCAGAGTGTGAACAAGGGCAAAGAAAAATATATACAATTTGATGAAATACAACAAAGACTCATCAGCCTAGACAACCTTGAAAGAGGAGGAATGGAGGTGGGGGAGGAGAGGAGAAATACGAAAACAGAACTTAAGCAATGGTTAAAGCAAAGAGGGAAAGAATACATTTTCAACTCAAGGGAGAAAATCTTTGAAACAAATGAGAAATGCACAAGGTTTTTCTTTAAAAAAGCACAGCAGGTGCAAAATGTAATGTCTGAACTAAATGACATGAATGGTCAGAAACAAATAGGCACAAAGAAAGTGCAAAAAATAACAACCATGTTTTTTTCACAGCTTTACAAAAAAGTACCGTCAGACCCACATGCATGTAATGAAGGTATACAAAACTCTCCGTCCAAAGCGGCCCCCTTCTCAGGGGAAGAACTTTTTCAAATCATACAAGAGGCACCGAAAGAATCCGCCTCCGGACAAGATGGCCTCCGGGAGTTTTACAAAGCTTTCGGGGGGCTCGTTGAAAGGGATTTCATGAGTATACTAGAGGAATGCATACAAAGAAATTATTTACTCCCTTCCTTTCCACAGGGCATCATCGAACTTTTGGAAAAGAAGGGCGACAAGCTGGACATAAACAACTGGAGGCCGATAACCCTCCTAAATGAGGACAGTAACATTTTGAGTTAAGTTATAGCAACAAGATGTAGGAAGGTTCTTAACTCTATCATTCACCCAGATCAAACATGTGCTTGCCCCTCAAGTAAAATATGTGGCAGTCTGACCATTTTAAGAGACAGCTTATGGTTGGCAAAAGGTAGAGGGAACCCAATAGCAATTCTGGCTCTGGATTTCCAGAAAGTGTTTGACTTTCTAAGCCACAAATATCTTTTTCAGGTACTAGAGAAGATGGGATTTCCAAAGAACTTTATTCAGACAATCAGATTGTTGTATACAAACTGTCACAGTCAGGTACTCATCAATGGTACACTATCAGAATGTTTTTCGATTGAATCAGGGGTCAGACAAAGATGCCCCTTGTTCCCAGCACTCTTTGTATGCGCAATTGAAACTCTTTTTTTGTGCCATTAGGAAGGACAAATGTATAACTGGTCCATTAATATTTGGCAGCAAAGGCAATCAGGTAAAATGTATATCATACATGGACGAAATGACTAGTGTGTGTAACACCCCTCGATCCATAAAATGAACTTTTCTGATAACCCAACTTTTTTCCTAGTAGCTGGGCTACAGGTAAATGTTGAAAAGACGCACTTCATGACAATGGGTAAATGGGACAATCTGACACAGCTCCCAGTGAAACCCTCCAAAGACCCAGTAAAGATATTGGGAATTTTTTTCTCTCAGGACATGAAAAGTGAAATAAACTGGGAGAAAATACAAACAAAGTTAATACAGAAAATGGCTCTCTGGAATACAAGAAAACATTCTCTTGAAGGAAAAGTCCTGGTTTTGAAAGCAGTTTGTCTGCCAATTCTATTGCTTATCACTATGGTTTTTCCACCATCAAATTTGTTGACAAAGGTAACCCAGAAATGTTTTGCTAACTTTTTCTGGGGATCAAAGATGGAGAAACTTAAAAGGGACACTGTCTTCAAACTGCATGAGTAAGGAGGCAGAGAATTACTAACCTGCATGACTTCCTTTTATCACATTTATAAAAAAATGTTTTAGAAAATCTAAAGAAAGATTCCAATGTGGCAGCCTATATACATTTTGCCACTAGCTTTATTATGTCCAAATTTGATGTATGTAAGATTGACAATGCTAAACCTTTTTTACTGGATGCCCCCCTGTGTACAAAAGCCTCAGACCTTTCCTGGCGAGGCTAGAAGAGCGGCAAATCTACATAAAGGAGATCACACCTCAGATGGCTTTAAACAAAGAACTGAAAAAAACCAGATTCAGTAACAATAATAGCCAATCTGTCAGAGAAACAATCAGAAAAAGTATGGGAGATGGTGAAACACAGAGACTTGATTAACTCCCAGAAAGACTTGGCATGGATGATGGTCTCCAGATGCCTACCAGTGAAGCAATTTCAAAATGAGAGTAAACTGGCCAAAACAGCAAGATGTCCAATACCAGACTGCTTGGCAGACGAATACATGATGCACTTCATATGACACTTCAGTGGTGCACAAAACATGTAGAGATCCATGGGGCAACTCATTAAAGAACTAACAGGCCAAACATCCTTGACCTATGAACTGATCCTTTATGGTTTAGGCATGAAATGTAATGTAAATAAAGAATTAACTATGTGGAGAATCATAAACTGTGTAAAAGAAGCAATTTGGGACAACAGAAACCTATCCTTGTACCGGCACCAAGTGATAAAAACTAAAGAATGCCAAAAGATTGCTTTTAATAAAATTCATTCTTACATGTGTATAGATGCTCACAGATTTGGACAAGAATGGGTGAAGGAAAACTGGAAAATTAAAAACTGGTCAGGATGTGTTCAATGAAACACTTAAATGATCAATGATCTAAATGGAAAACCACCAAGGACCGCCTGTGTGCTCTTCCTTTGGAAAGGTTGAATGTACAGCACCCACCCAGACATAAGGGGTTGCTTAACCTGTAAAACTACCACATATATTTAAATAAAGTATATTTTTACCCCCCCCAAAAATCTGTTCTTATCATTTTGAAACCACTATTAAGTGGTAGTAATTTTGATAAATTTCGGACCTTCGACATTGACTTGAGCAAAATAAATTTGCGTTGTATATGCAAATTTATGCTAATTTTCAGACAAGGCCCACTTGACTTTGAACGAAGCAGGAAGAAGGATACCAGCGTGCTGGTGTCTGTTTTCCTCACTAGGAGCGCAAAATAGTGTCCCCAAGAACTTGTGGTCAGCTCCTAGAGCCCGGTAATGTGCTCCCTAGCTACTCTCTTTTTACTGGCATTTGGGTGGACTAATGCTGGAGGGATAGAAATCCTCCTAACACCCTTTGCAGACCTGTAAAGCACCCAGAACTTTGGCAAGGGATTTATGCTTAGGTGGAAAGACCTAAAAGCCTCAACCTAGCTCTTGGGAGTGTTTGAAAGAGTTTCTTGCACAGTAGGCAACTTCTGCTTACTAGTCGTACCAGGAAAGGGACGCCCTGCAGGTAATCCGTAATCCCCAGGGTAACCAAGAGAGACACCGGCTGCTCAAACGGTAGGACCCAAGAGAACCGCGGTGGTTGAAACAGTGGTTGAAGAGATGAACACTGATACCACAGAGACCAGTGCTGAAGGACTCCCTCTACCGGATGCCCGAAGCCCAGCCCCCCAATCCCCTGGAGAGGGCAGCAAGGAGGCAAGTAAGGCAGTCCCCCCAGAAGCAAGCACCAGTGCCGAGAAGGCTGGCACCCAGAAGGCCCCAGGGCCTAATCAGGAGACACATGAAAACCCCACAGCTGCCAAACCAGGGAACAAAGGGAAGAGCAAGGAGGGGACCAGGCAAGGGACTGCCCGAACCCTTCAATGGGTACAACCTCACCCATGTACACGCCCAGTTTATGCGGTGGGAGTTGAAAAACAAGCATTTGCAATGCAATCTGTCTAACCTTTGGGACCTTATATGTATTTAGCTATGCAGCACATTAGCCTGTGTGCTGAAACAGCTACTGTTCTTTAACATGGAGGAAAAGTAAGCACCAAACTGAGTGACACGCCAGGTATGGGAACACATGGAGAGAAATATTGCCTTTCAGCGGGAAGTGGTATAGTCGAAAGCTCTGTTTTTAACCCCTTCTATGCTCATGACGGAATGGTTCCGTCATGAGCATAAGAGCCAGTGTGCTCATGACGGAACCATTCCGTCATGAGCACACATTAAAAAAATCCCTCTGCTGTAAACAGCAGAGGGATTTCCCATTTTTTTTGCTTTGGGAGGTGGGGAAGAGCTTCCCCAACCTCCCAAAGCATGGTTTCTGTTTTCATTATAATTGCGATTACGTGCATGGCGTGCTGTCGTCATTACAATGAAAACCAAACTAAAACTTAGTTTCAGTTTCACAGTTTCGATGCTTGTGGGGCTATCTCAACCCCTGAGCACCGAAAAACATGGGAGAATCTCCCCTTTCCAATGGTACCCTTCCCTAGTGGATCCCTGCTTGGGGATTGCCCCAGAGGGCGATCCCCAAGCAGGGATCCACCCACTAGCCACCAGGGAGGGGGGAGCGGCCCCTTGGGCAAGGGCCTTTGCCCCCCCTATAAAATTATGCCAGACAGCCTTTCTGCCCCCCCTGGGGGGCAGTTGTGGGCAGTAGCCCCCAATCTGCCCCCCGGGGGGGGCAGAAAGCCCACACGGCACCAGGGATTTTTTTTATATACATAGGGGTGGGGGCTGCCCAGAATGGGCATGCCAATACCCCACCCCAAAAAAAATTGCCACATTCTTTCTGCCCCTCCCCGGGAGGTAGTTAGGGGCAAGAGCCCCATATCTGCCTCCGGGGGGGGGGGCAGAGAGCCCAATAGGCATCAGGGAATATATATTTTTTAATTAGGTGGTATGGGCTGCCCAGATTGGGCATGCCAATGCCCCCAACACCCCCCAAAAAATGCCACAGTCTTTCTGCCCCCCCAGGAGATAGATGGGGCAGTAGCCCCTGATCTGCCCCCCCAGGGGGCATCAAAGAGGGCACTAGGTGCCAGCGATTACTCTGGCTTATTTTTATGCGTGGGGGCTGCCCAGAATGCGCATACCAATGCCCCCACCCCAAACAAATTGTCACAGTCTTTCTGCCACCCCCCCCCCGCTTCCCCCCAAGGTGGCAGAAAGCCCACTAGGCACGGAGTTGTTTTTAGCAATGTGCCTACCTGTGGATTTTGGGCCCTAGCGCAGCCGGCACAAAGGGAAACCTAGTAACCCTGTACATTTTTTAAAACTAGACACCAAGGGGAATCCAGGATGGGGTGACTTGTGTGCCTCTCACCAGGTTCTGTTACCCAGAATCCCTTGCAAACCTCAAACTTAATTAAAAAAAAACAGATTTTGCTCAGATTTCTGTGATGGAAAGTTCTGGGATCTGCGTGGATCCACAAAATTCTATCCACTGCGCATTCCCCAAAGTCTTCTGATAAAAATGGTACCTCACTTGTGTGGGTAGGCCTAGTGCCCGCGACAGGAAACAGCCCAAAACGCAATGTGGACACAGCACATTTTTACAGTGAAAACTGACCCTTTTTTTGCAAAGTGCCTAGCTGTAGATTTTTAACCCTAGCTCTGCCGGCACCTAGGGAACTCCCCCAGGTATCTAGTTTTCAGAAATGTGTGGGCTTGGTAGTTTCCCAAGGTGGCCGCCGAGCCCGGGGAGAAAAACCCAGGTGACTCCCCTTGCAAAACCAGTTTTTTTTGTGATAGGTAATTTTGATGTCTCCTCAATACGTTTTGGGCCCTTGCCTGTCGCGGGTACTTGACCCACCCACGCGAGTGAGGTACCATTTTTATCGAGAGACCTGGGGGAACGCTGGGTGGTAGGAAATTTGTGGATCCATGGAGATTCCAGAACTTTCCCACACAGAAATTTGAGAAAAATTTGATTTTTTCAGCTAAATTTGAGGTTTGCAGGGGATTCTGGGTAGGAAAATGTTGGGAGATCCACGCAAGCCACACCTCACTGGACTCCCCTGGGTGTTTAGTTTTCAGAAATGTGTGGGTTTGGTAGTTTCCCAAGGTGGCGGCCGAGCCCGGGGCCAAAAACCCAGGTGACCCCCCTTGCAAAACCAGGTTGTTTTGTGATAGGTAATTTTGATGTCTCCTCAATACGTTTTGGGCCCTTGCCTGTTGCGGGTACTTGACCCACCCACGAGAGTGAGGTACCATTTTTATCGGGAGACCTGGGGAAACGCTGGGTGGTAGGAAATTTGTGGATCCATGGAGATTCCAGAACTTTCCCACACAGAAATTTGAGAAAAATTTGATTTTTTCAGCTAAATTTGAGGTTTGCAGGGGATTCTGGGTAGGAAAACGTTGGGGGGTCCATGCAAGCCATACCTCACTGGACTCCCCTGGGTGTCCAGCTTTCAGAAATGTGTAGGATTGGTAGGTTTCCCAAGATGGCCGCGAGCCCGGGGCCAAAAACCCAGGTGACACCCCTTGCAAAACCACGGTTGTTTTGTGCTAGGTAACTTTGATGTCTCCTCAATATGTTTTGGGCCGTTTCCTGTCGCGGGCACTAGGCCTACCCACAAGTGAGGTACCATTTTTCTTGGAAGACTTTGGGAAATGCGGTCTGGGTGGAATTTTGTGGATCCACGCAGATTCCAGAACTTTCCACCACAGAAATGTGAGTAAAATGTGTTTTCTTTTACAAAGTTTGAGGTTTGCAAGGGATTCTGGGTAACAGAACCTGGTGAGAGCCAGACAAGTCACCCCATCCTGGTTTCCCCTGGGTGTCTAGTTTTCAAAAAGGTATAGGTTTGCTAGGTTTCCCTAGGTGCTGGCAGAGCTAGGGTTCAAAATCTACAGCTAGGCTCTTTGCAAAAAAAGGGTCAGTTTTCACTGTGAAAATGTGGTTTGTCCACGTTGCGTTTTGGGCCATTTCATGACGCGGGCACTATGCCTACCCAAGAAAGTGAGGTACCATTTGTCTTGGGAGACTTTGGGGAATGCGGGGTGGGTGGAATTTTGTGGATCCACGCAGATTCCAGAACTTTCTACCACAGAAATATGAGGAAAATGTTTTTTTTTTTTTTTACAAAGTTTGAGGTTTGCAAGGGATTCTGGGTAACAGAACTCGGTGAGAGCCAGACAAGGCACCCCATCCTGGATTGCCCTGGATGTCTAGTTTTAAAAAAATGTATAGGTTTGCTAGGTTTCCCTAGATGCCAGCAGAGCTATGGTTCAAAATCTACAGCTAGGCACTTTGCAAAAAAAAGGGTCAGTTTTCACTGTGAAAATGTGGTGTGTCCACGTTGCATTTTGGGCTGTTTCCTGTCGCGGGCACTAGGCCTACCCACACAAGTGAGGTACCATTTTTCTCGGAAGACTTTGAAGAATGCGGGGTGTGTAGAATTTTGTGGATCCATGCAGATTCCAGAACATTCCACAACAGATATGTGAGGAAAATGTTTTTTTTTTTTTTTTTTTTACAAAGTTTGAGGTTTGCAAAGGATTCTGGGTAACAGAACCTGGTGAGAGCCAGACAAGTCACCCCATCCTGTATTCCCCTGGGTGTTTAGTTTTCAAAAATGTATAGGTTTGCTAGGTTTCCCTAAGTGCTGGCAGAGCTAGGGTTCAAAATCTACAGCTGGGCACTTTGGAAAAAAAGGGTCAGTTTTCACTGTGAAAATGTGGTGTGTCCACGTTGCGTTTTGGGCCGTTTACTGTCGCGGGCACTAGGTCTGCCCACACAAGTGAGGTACCATTTTTCTTCAAAGACTTTGAGGAATGCTGGGTGTGTGGAATTTTGTGGATCCACGCAGATTCCAGAACTTTCCACCACAGAGATGTGAGGAAAATGTGTTTTTTTGACAAAGTCTGAGGTTTGCGAGGGTTTCTGGGTAACAGAACCTGGTGAGAGCCAGACAAGTCACCCCATCCTGAATTTCCCTGGGTGTCTAGTTGTGACAGGGAGCCCTGGGAGGACGGCGGAGAATACCCCGGGGGCACCAGGGGGGCGAACATTGGTTCCGTCTCCAAGGAAACCGGAGGACGTGGAGACGCCGGACATAAAAGACCCGGAAGCCGCCAAACGAGAGAAGGAGGTCGGGAGCGGCGAAAGGGGTTCCGGAGGTCAGGAAAGCGAAGGAGAACCAGAGGACGAGAGCAGGAGAGACGACGACGTGAGGAGACCGGAGAGCGGCGGAACCACCAACAACCACAGGGCGGAGGCGTCCCCTGCAAAAGGCGTGCTGGACGAGGCGGCCGTGACCCCGTCATCGGGTCATGGCTTCAGGCAAGTCCTCAGGGGAACCGGGCGTCGACTGGGCGGGTAGCTACACACACAAGCGTTGTATACAGGATTGTAGGGACCGGCAAGGAAAGCAGGGAAAACGAAGGGGGAAAGCAGAGACCTCTTTCTCCTCCCTTTTTCCATTACACCACACGGTCTAGTGTTAGGCTTGTTCTACAGTTTGGGGTGAGTTCGTGGGTCAATATCAATAGCCGCTGGGAAGGGGAGGACCGAACAGCGCCAGCCGCTAGCAAGGCACCAATAGGGTATCTGGGCCCGGGGTAGCCGCTGAAGCAAGAGGCTCCTTAGTGTCTGCGGGTTTGAGAGATAACCAGGGTGGGTGCAGTACTCAGGTGGGGGAAAAGCACTAGAGGAAGGAAGAGAGCAAGAGCGCGCAAGAAAACAGGAGGTAAACACTAGAGGAGGGGACTCTTGCTAATAGCCTCTCTCTTCTCTCCGAGGGGTTGACTGCCGCCAGAGAAGAGAAGGGGCGGAAGAGGAGACGGCCGAGCCTCTACAGCGACGTAGGAAGCCGCGACGGATCAAGACACCAGACCCTCCTGAGGAACCCACACCTTATTCTGTACTGAACACAATAAAAACCCACTTCCCACAACAGCGCAATAGTCTGTGGTCCTTGGCCGGGTGACAGTGGTGTCAGAAGTGGGATTCACCCGGACCACCACCCAGAAGTCATGGCACAGAAAATCGGACTGGACGACATGCTTAAGCAGCTGGCCGAGGGCCAACGCCACCTCCAACTGGTGGTAGAAGGACAAACCACCGAAGCCCAAAAAGACAGAGAACACCTGCAAGAGGCATTGCAGGCCCAGGCCGGACTCATCGTGCAGAACCAGGCTGTTCAGGACACGGCCATCCAGAAGCTGACTGACACCATCGCCAGCAGCAGGGTCCACCCGAACGTCCCCAGTTCGGTGTTGCAACGGTACCAACCCGGTGAAGACCCCGATTTCTTCTTTACGAACTTCGAGAGAGTGGCAGGCAATGCCCAATGGCCAGCCGACAGATGGGGACAATACATCGCACCTCTCTTATCGGGCGAGCTACAAACCACGTACCAAGCCGCAAACCCAGCGGGCACCACACCGTATGGGGCTATCAAGCAGACGATACTCGAACGCCTCGGGTACGACCAGGAACATTATCGCAGCCGCTTCCGGAAAGAAAAATGGCTAACCCAGGACAGCCCGCGAGCGTTTTTTTATAGGCTGCAGGATCTGGGGAACCGTTGGCTTCAGCCTCATACCTCTACCGCAGAGGAGTTGATGGAGAAGGTCCTTATGGAGCAGTTTATAGAGGGACTCCCGGCGGCTACCCGGGCCTGGGTAAGCAACACCCGAACGTCACCATGACCAGTGCCATCGAGTTGGCATGCGCACATCAGAGGGTCCCTGAGCCAAGAGGGTTCACCCGCGTCTTCCAACGCCTTTGGTACACAGATGGAGACTCACCACACCGTCTCCCTCGCCACCTCCTCCCAGACCGTTAATCGACCCACGGTTCCTGCCAAGGCCTGTCAACAAAGAAAACCAGGGTCCCCAATGCTTCCAGTGTGCGGAATGGGGCCACATAGCCCGCAATTGTCCTCAAAAGAACCCCCCAGCCAAACCCATGGACATAGGGTACACCAGAGGGCGGGTGTTATGGGCGGGAGAAGGGAAGGAAGCCTACCACTTGTTCCTCACCGTAAATGGGAGCGAGACCAAAGTCCTTATCGACTCCGGTTGTCGCCACTCGGTTCTCACCCTGGGACGCATACAGGAGCATCAATGGCAGAGGGGGGGAAAAGGTGACCATAACGTGTGTGCATGGCGACCATAAAACCTACCCCGTGGCCGTAGTGACCCTAGGGGAAAAGGGACAGGAAAGACCGATCCGGGTAGGAGGTATACCCCGTTTGGTGGAGGAGATGATCGTTGGGACAGATTACGTGGGTTTCTCTGCCCTCCTGGATAGGGCTATCGAGGAAAAGGCAGACAGAACTGGCTGAGGGAGGCCCCGCTATCCAAGACCGAGATAGACGGCGGTAGGTGTAAACAGAAAAAAACCTGCAAAGAAAAGAGAGAACAAAAGCGGAAGGCGGTACTGAATGGGTCGACTGATACTCCTTCTACCTCCACAGGTACGGAAAGGGACTCAGGACCAACGCGTAGCTTCAGGGCAGCCCAGAAGGAAGACCCCACCCTGGGCCATGCCTGGGCACAGATGAGACCAGAAGAGGACCAACAGGTAGGCCCTTGTTTCATTGTTTCTAGGGGTTTGCTATACAGGAGGTAAGAAAACCTACAGGGGACCTTAAACAGCTCCTTGTTCCACTGCCCTATCGGGACCAGGTCCTCTGTTTAGCTCATAGCTGGGCGGGCGGGGGCCATTACGGGAGGGAGAAAACAGAGGAATACCTCCTACGGCAATTCTACTGGCCAGGGGTTTTCATGGATATCAGGAGGTACTGCGCCGCATGTCCCCGGTGTCAATACTGTAATCCCCCACATGTCCCGAGAGCCCCCCTCTGCCCCTTACCGATTATCGAAATCCCTTTCTCCCGGGTGGGGATGGATCTCGTAGGCCCTTTGGTTACCTCCGCAAGGGGATATCGGTACTATTTGGTGCTGGTCGACTATGCTACACGCTATCCCGAAGCGATCCCCCTGTCAAGCATGACCACCAGCAGCGTAGCACAAGCCATGATAGGCTTCTTCAGTCGGGTCGGGTTCCCGCGTGAGCTGCTCACCGACCAGGGAACGCCCTTCATGTCTAGGCTGATGGCCCAGGTGTGTCGCTTGTTAGGGGTACGTCAGATACGCACCTCTGTATATCATCCCCAAACGGACGGGCTGGTTGAGAGGTATAACCAGACCATTAAAACCATTCTAAAGAAGACAGTCAGCGACACAGGGAGGGATTGGGACAGGCAGCTCCCGTTGACCCTCTTCGCGATCAGAACACATGCCCAGTCATCCATGGGATACAGCCCCTTTGAGCTGGTGTTCGGGAGACAGCCAATGACCCTGATAGACATGGCGGTAGAGAGATGGGAGGAAGAGGAGGAAGAAGGGAAAACCCTTCTCGACTATGCAGCACAGCTCAAGAACCGACTGTCCACCCTATGGGAGGACGTCCAACAGAACCTAGACTCGGCCCAGAGAAGACAAAAACAGACGTACGATCGACAGACGGCCCTTCGACAATTCCAGGTCGGGGATAAGGTACTACTCCTCCTCCCATCCTCAGATAACAAGCTCTTAGCCCAGTGGCAAGGCCCTTACACAGTGCTCGCCCAGGTCACCCCGGTTACGTACAGGGTAGCGGTCCCCCACACGGGCAGGACAGGGCAGATCTACCATGTCAACCTGCTAAAAAGATGGGTGGACACAGAAAGGAGGGATGCAGAACCCCCCTTGAATCTGCTGGTTACCAATAGCACACCCCTAGACATCCCGTTCCCTCCGACCGGCAGGACCACAGAGCCCAACACAGTTCCCTGGGGCTCCACGCTATCCCTGGAACAAGAGGAGACGCTCCTGTCTGTCGTACACGACTTCAGAGACGTCTTTTCCCAAGCACCAGGAAGAACCCCCCTAGTACAACACGACATAGTGACAGACAAGGTTGCTCCGATAAGACAGAGACCATATAGGATACCAGAAGCCAGGAGACGGGTGGTGGAGAACGAGGTAGAGGACATGCTACAAAGCGGGATCGTAGAACCCTCCCACAGCCCTTGGTGCTCCCCGATTGTGCTGGTACCAAAACCAAACGGCACGGTAAGGTTCTGTGTTGACTATAGGCATCTAAACGCCGTCTCCCATTTTGACTCATACCCCATGCCCCGAGTCGACGAGATGATCGAGCGACTGGGCGCAGCCCGGTACATGACAACCCTGGACTTAACGAAGGGGTACTGGCAGATAGCATTGGCGCCCGCGGCACGAGAGAAAACCGCGTTTGCCACCCCTCGGGCCTGTACCAGTTTACGGTTCTACCCTTCGGTCTCCACGGAGCCCCTGCCACCTTCCAACGGCTGATGGACGTGGTACTATGACCACACAGTTCCTATGCCTCCGCCTACCTCGATGACATCGTGGTACACAGCCCAACCTGGGAACAACACGTCATCCACCTCACAGCAGTGTTAACCAGCCTGAGACAAGCAGGACTGACCGCGAACCCCGAGAAGTGCATGCTAGCCACCAACACCATCCGCTATCTCGGATACCATATACAGAAAGGCCAAATATGACCTCAGATCGACAAAGTAGAGGCCGTTAAATCCCTGACAATCCCCTCCACGAAAAAGGGCATCCGAGCCTTCCTCGGGCTGGTGGGATATTATAGACGGTTCATACCCCGCTTCTTGGAGGAGGCCGCTCCCCTCACGGACATGCTGAAAAAGACACACCCAAACACCATCAGAGACTAGTCTACTGCACAGCTGCGCAGCTTCCACCATCTGAAAGGGCTCCTATGTCGCAACCCAGTCCTGGTCTGCCCCGATTTCGAAAAGAGCTTCACCTTACAAACCAATGCCTCTGACAGGGGCCTGGGGGCGGTCCTTTCCCAGGAACAAGACTCGGGGGACTTGCACCCCGTGGTCTACCTCAGTCGCAAACTACTGCCACTGGAGGTCCGGTATTCCACAATAGAAAAGGAGTGCCTGGCAATCAAGTGGGCTGTGCAGTCACTACAGTATTACCTGTTGGGGCGTCCTTTCCTCCTTCTGACGGACCATGCCCCTCTTGTCTGGTTGGCACGCCACAAGGACTCCAACGCCCGTGTACTCCGCTGGTTCATGGTGCTACAACCTTTCTCTTTTCAGGTAACCCACCGCCCGGGGTCCCAGCAGGTGAACGTTGATTTCCTCTCCAGGTCGGACGCTCTCCCATGGCCCGATCGGCCATGCCTGGATGGGAGGCCCTGTGACAGGGAGCCCCGGGAGGACGGCGGAGAATACCCCGGGGGCACCAGGGGGCGAGCATTGGTTCCGTCTCCAAGGAAACCGGAGGACGTGGAGACGCCGGACATAAAAGACCCGGAAGCCGCCAAACGAGAGAAGGAGGTCGGGAGCGGCGAAAGGGGTACCGGAGGTCAGGAAAGCGAAGGAGAACCAGAGGACGAGAGCAGGAGAGACGACGACGTCAGGAGACCGGAGAGCGGCGGAACCACCAACAACCACAGGGCGGAGGCGTCCCCTGCAAAAGCCGTGCTGGACGAGGCGGCCGTGACCCCGCCATCGGGTCACGGCTTCAGGCAAGTCCTCAGGGGAACCGGGCGTCGACTGGGCGGGTGGCTACACACACAAGCGTTGTATACAGGATTGTAGGGACCGGCAAGGAAAGCAGGGAAAACGAAGGGGGAAAGCAGAGACCTCTTTCTCCTCCCGTTTTCCATTACACCACACGGTCTAGTGTTAGGCTTGTTCTACAGTTTGGGGTGAGTTCGTGGGTCAATATCAATAGCCGCTGGGAAGGGGAGGACCGAACAGCGCCAGCCGCTAGCAAGGCACCAATAGGGTATCTGGGCCCGGGGTAGCCGTTGAAGCAAGAGGCTCCTTAGTGTCTGCGGGGCTGAGAGATAACCAGGGTGGGTGCAGTACTCAGGTGGGGGAAAAGCACTAGAGGAAGGAAGAGAGCAAGAGCGCGCAAGAAAACAGGAGGTAAACACTAGAGGAGGGGACTCTTGCTAATAGCCTCTCTCTTCTCTCCGAGGGGTCGACTGCCGCCAGAGAAGAGAAGGGGCGGAAGAGGAGACGGCCGAGCCTCTACAGCGACGTAGGAAGCTGCGACGGATCAAGACACCAGACCCTCCTGAGGAACCCACACCTTATTCTGTACTGAACACAATAAAAACCCACTTCCCACAACAGCGCAATAGTCTGTGGTCCTTGGCCGGGTGACAGTGGTGTCAGAAGTGGGATTCACCCGGACCACCACCCAGAAGTCATGGCACAGAAAATCGGACTGGACGACATGCTTAAGCAGCTGGCCGAGGGCCAACGCCACCTCCAACTGGTGGTAGAAGGACAAACCACCGAAGCCCAAAAAGACAGAGAACACCTGCAAGAGGCATTGCAGGCCCAGGCCGGACTCATCGTGCAGAACCAGGCTGTTCAGGACACGGCCATCCAAAAGCTGACTGACACCATCGCCAGCAGCAGGGTCCACCCGAACGTCCCCAGTTCGGTGTTGCAACGGTACCAACCCGGTGAAGACCCCGATTTCTTCTTTACGAACTTCGAGAGAGTGGCAGGCAATGCCCAATGGCCAGCCGACAGATGGGGACAATACATCGCACCTCTCTTATCGGGCGAGCTACAAACCACGTACCAAGCCGCAAACCCAGCGGGCACCACACCGTATGGGGCTATCAAGCAGACGATACTCGAACGCCTCGGGTACGACCAGGAACATTATCGCAGCCGCTTCCGGAAAGAAAAATGGCTAACCCAGGACAGCCCGCGAGCGTTTTTTTATAGGCTGCAGGATCTGTGGAACCGTTGGCTTCAGCCTCATACCTCTACCGCAGAGGAGTTGATGGAGAAGGTCCTTATGGAGCAGTTTATAGAGGGACTCCTGGCGGCTACCCGGGCCTGGGTAAAGCAACACCCGAACGTCACCATGACCAGTGCCATCGAGTTGGCATGCGCACATCAGAGGGTCCCTGAGCCAAGAGGGTTCACCCCGCGTCTTCCAACGCCTTTGGTACACAGATGGAGACTCACCACACCGTCTCCCTCGCCACCTCCTCCCAGACCGTTAATCGACCCACGGTTCCTGCCAAGGCCTGTCAACAAAGAAAACCAGGGTCCCCAATGCTTCCAGTGTGCGGAATGGGGCCACATAGCCCGCAATTGTCCTCAAAAGAACCCCCCAGCCAAACCCATGGACATAGGGTACACCAGAGGGCGGGTGTTATGGGCGGGAGAAGGGAAGGAAGCCTACCACTTGTTCCTTACCGTAAATGGGAGCGAGACCAAAGTCCTTATCGACTCCGGTTGTCGCCACTCGGTTCTCACCCTGGGACGCATACAGGAGCATCAATGGCAGAGGGGGGGAAAAGGTGACCATAACGTGTGTGCATGGCGACCATAAAACCTACCCCGTGGCCGTAGTGACCCTAGGGGAAAAGGGACAGGAAAGACCGATCCGGGTAGGAGGTATACCCCGTTTGGTGGAGGAGATGATCATTGGGACAGATTACGTGGGTTTCTCTGCCCTCCTGGATAGGGCTATCGAGGAAAAAGGCAGACAGAACTGGCTGAGGGAGGCCCCGCTATCCAAGACCGAGATAGACGGCGGTAGGTGTAAACAGAAAAAAACCCGCAAAGAAAAGAGAGAACAAAAGCGGAAGGCGGTACTGAATGGGTCGACTGATACTCCTTCTACCTCCACAGGTACGGAAAGGGACTCAGGACCAACGCGTAGCTTCAGGGCAGCCCAGAAGGAAGACCCCACCCTGGGCCATGCCTGGGCACAGATGAGACCAGAAGAGGACCAACAGGTAGGCCCTTGTTTCATTGTTTCTAGGGGTTTGCTATACAGGAGGTAAGAAAACCTACAGGGGACCTTAAACAGCTCCTTGTTCCACTGCCCTATCGGGACCAGGTCCTCTGTTTAGCTCATAGCCGGGCGGGCGGGGGCCATTACGGGAGGGAGAAAACAGAGGAATACCTCCTACGGCGATTCTACTGGCCAGGGGTTTTCATGGATATCAGGAGGTACTGCGCCGCATGTCCCCGGTGTCAATACTGTAATCCCCCACATGTCCCGAGAGCCCCCCTCTGCCCCTTACCGATTATCGAAATCCCTTTCTCCCGGGTGGGGATGGATCTCGTAGGCCCTTTGGTTACCTCCGCAAGGGGATATCGGTACTATTTGGTGCTGGTCGACTATGCTACACGCTATCCCGAAGCGATCCCCCTGTCAAGCATGACCACCAGCAGCGTAGCACAAGCCATGATAGGCTTCTTCAGTCGGGTCGGGTTCCCGCGTGAGCTGCTCACCAACCAGGGAACGCCCTTCATGTCTAGGCTGATGGCCCAGGTGTGTCGCTTGTTAGGGGTACGTCAGATACGCACCTCTGTATATCATCCCCAAACGGACGGGCTGGTTGAGAGGTATAACCAGACCATTAAAACCATTCTAAAGAAGACAGTCAGCGACACAGGGAGGGATTGGGACAGGCAGCTCCCGTTGACCCTCTTCACGATCAGAACACATGCCCAGTCATCCATGGGATACAGCCCCTTTGAGCTGGTGTTCGGGAGACAGCCAAGGACCCTGATAGACATGGCGGTAGAGAGATGGGAGGAAGAGGAGGAAGAAGGGAAAACCCTTCTCGACTATGCAGCACAGCTCAAGAACCGACTGTCCACCCTATGGGAGGACGTCCAACAGAACCTAGACTCGGCCCAGAGAAGACAAAAACAGACGTACGATCGACAGACGGCCCTTCGACAATTCCAGGTCGGGGATAAGGTACTACTCCTCCTCCCGTCCTCAGATAACAAGCTCTTAGCCCAGTGGCAAGGCCCTTACACAGTGCTCGCCCAGGTCACCCCGGTTACATACAGGGTAGCGGTCCCCCACACGGGCAGGACAGGGCAGATCTACCATGTCAACCTGCTAAAAAGATGGGTGGACACAGAAAGGAGGGATGCAGAACCCCCCTTGAATCTGCTGGTTACCAATAGCACACCCCTAGACATCCCGTTCCCTCCGACCGGCAGGACCACAGAGCCCAACACAGTTCCCCGGGGCTCCACGCTATCCCTGGAACAAGAGGAGACGCTCCTGTCTGTCGTACACGACTTCAGAGACGTCTTTTCCCAAGCACCAGGAAGAACCCCCCTAGTACAACACGACATAGTGACAGACAAGGTTGCTCCGATAAGACAGAGACCATATAGGATACCAGAAGCCAGGAGACGGGTGGTGGAGAACGAGGTAGAGGACATGCTACAAAGCGGGATCGTAGAACCCTCCCACAGCCCTTGGTGCTCCCCGATTGTGCTGGTACCAAAACCAAACGGCACGGTAAGGTTCTGTGTTGAGTATAGGCATCTAAACGCCGTCTCCCATTTTGACTCATACCCCATGCCCCGAGTCGACGAGATGATCGAGCGACTGGGCGCAGCCCGGTACATGACAACCCTGGACTTAACGAAGGGGTACTGGCAGATAGCATTGGCGCACGCGGCACGAGAGAAAACCGCGTTTGCCACCCCCTCGGGCCTGTACCAGTTTACGGTTCTACCCTTCGGTCTCCACGGAGCCCCTGCCACCTTCCAACGGCTGATGGACGTGGTACTATGACCACACAGTTCCTATGCCTCCGCCTACCTCGATGACATCGTGGTACACAGCCCAACCTGGGAACAACACGTCATCCACCTCACAGCAGTGTTAACCAGCCTGAGACAAGCAGGACTGACCGCGAACCCCGAGAAGTGCATGCTAGCCACCAACACCATCCGCTATCTCGGATACCATATACAGAAAGGCCAAATATGACCTCAGATCGACAAAGTAGAGGCCGTTAAATCCCTGACAATCCCCTCCACGAAAAAGGGCATCCGAGCCTTCCTCGGGCTGGTGGGATATTATAGACGGTTCATACCCCGCTTCTCGGAGGAGGCCGCTCCCCTCACGGACATGCTGAAAAAGACACACCCAAACACCATCAGAGACTGGTCTACTGCACAGCTGCGCAGCTTCCACCATCTGAAAGGGCTCCTATGTCGCAACCCAGTCCTGGTCTGCCCCGATTTCGAAAAGAGCTTCACCTTACAAACCAATGCCTCTGACAGGGGCCTGGGGGCGGTGCTTTCCCAGGAACAAGACTCGGGGGACTTGCACCCCGTGGTCTACCTCAGTCGCAAACTACTGCCACGGGAGGTCCGGTATTCCACAATAGAAAAGGAGTGCCTGGCAATCAAGTGGGCTGTGCAGTCACTACAGTATTACCTGTTGGGGCGTCCTTTCCTCCTTCTGACGGACCATGCCCCTCTTGTCTGGTTGGCACGCCACAAGGACTCAAACGCCCGTGTACTCCGCTGGTTCATGGTGCTACAACCTTTCTCTTTTCAGGTAACCCACCGCCCGGGGTCCCAGCAGGTGAACGTTGATTTCCTCTCCAGGTCGGACGCTCTCCCATGGCCCGATCGGCCATGCCTGGATGGGAGGCCCTGTGACAGGGAGCCCCGGGAGGACGGCGGAGAATACCCCGGGGGCACCAGGGGGCGAGCATTGGTTCCGTCTCCAAGGAAACCGGAGGACGTGGAGACGCCAGACATAAAAGACCCGGAAGCCGCCAAACGAGAGAAGGAGGTCGGGAGCGGCGAAAGGGGTACCGGAGGTCAGGAAAGCGAAGGAGAACCAGAGGACGAGAGCAGGAGAGACGACGACGTCAGGAGACCGGAGAGCGGCGGAACCACCAACAACCACAGGGCGGAGGCGTCCCCTGCAAAAGGCGTGCTGGACGAGGCGGCCGTGACCCCGTCATCGGGTCACGGCTTCAGGCAAGTCCTCAGGGGAACCGGGCGTCGACTGGGCGGGTGGCTACACACACAAGCGTTGTATACAGGATTGTAGGGACCGGCAAGGAAAGCAGGGAAAACGAAGGGGGAAAGCAGAGACCTCTTTCTCCTCCCGTTTTCCATTACACCACACGGTCTAGTGTTAGGCTTGTTCTACAGTTTGGGGTGAGTTCGTGGGTCAATATCAATAGCCGCTGGGAAGGGGAGGACCGAACAGCGCCAGCCGCTAGCAAGGCACCAATAGGGTATCTGGGCCCGGGGTAGCCGCTGAAGCAAGAGGCTCCTTAGTGTCTGCGGGGCTGAGAGATAACCAGGGTGGGTGCAGTACTCAGGTGGGGGAAAAGCACTAGAGGAAGGAAGAGAGCAAGAGCGCGCAAGAAAACAGGAGGTAAACACTAGAGGAGGGGACTCTTGCTAATAGCCTCTCTCTTCTCTCCGAGGGGTCGACTGCCGCCAGAGAAGAGAAGGGGCGGAAGAGGAGACGGCCGAGCCTCTACAGCGACGTAGGAAGCCGCGACGGATCAAGACACCAGACCCTCCTGAGGAACCCACACCTTATTCTGTACTGAACACAATAAAAACCCACTTCCCACAACAGCGCAATAGTCTGTGGTCCTTGGCCGGGTGACACTAGTTTTCAAAACTGTATAGGTTTACTAGGTTTCCCTAGGTGCCGGCAGAGCTAGGGTTCAAAATCTATAGCTAGGCACTGCAAAACAAGGGTCAGTTTTCACTATGAAAATGTGGTGGGTCCACGTTGCGTTTTAGGCCATTTCCTGTCGCAGGCACTAGGCCTACCCACACAAGTGCAGTACAATTTTTCTCGGAAGACTTTGAAGAATGCGGGCTGTGTGGAATTTTGTGGATCCACACAGATTCCAGAACTTTCCACCACAGAGATGTGAGGAAAATGTGTTTTTTTTTACAAAGTTTGAGGTTTGCAAGGGATTCTGGGTAACAGAACCTGGTGAGAGCCAGACAAGTCACCCCATCCTGGATTCCCATGGGTGTCTAGTTTTAAAAAATGTATAGGTTTGCTAGGTTTTCCTAGGTGCCGGCAGAGCTAAGGTTCAAAATCTACAGCTAGGCACTTTGCAAAAAAAGGGTCTGTTTTCACTGTGAATATGTGGGGTGTCCACATTGCGTTTTGGGCTGTTTCCTGTCGCAGGCACTAGGCCTACCCACACAAGTGAGGTACCATTTTTCTTGGAAGACTTTGGGGAATGCTGGATGGGTGGAATTCTGTGGATCCACGGAGATTCCAGAACTTTCCACCACAGATATGTGAGGAAAATGTGTTTTTTTTTTACAAAGTTTGAGGTTTGCAAAGGATTCTGGGTAACAGACCCTGGTGGGAGCCAGACAAGTCACCCCATCCTAGATTTCCATGGGTGTCTAGTTTTCAAAAATGTATAGGTTTGCTAGGTTTACATGGGTGCCGGCAGAGCTAAGGTTCAAAATCTACAGCTAGGCACTTTACAAAAAAAGGGTCAGTTTTCACTATGAATATGTGGTGTGTCCACGTTGCGTTTTGGGCCGTTTCCTGTCGTGGGCACTAGGCCTACCCACACAAGTGAGGTGCCATTTTTCTAGGAAGACTTTGGGGAATGTGGGGTGGGTGGAATTTTGTGGATCTACGCAGATTCCAGAACTTTCCTCCATAGAAATTTGAGGAAAATGTGTTGCTTTTTTTTTTTACAAAGTTTGAGGTTTGCAAAGGATTCTGAGTAACAGAACCTGGTGAGAGCCAGACAAGTCACCCCATCCTAGATTCCCCTGGGTGTTTAGTTTTCAAAAATGTATAGGTTTGCTAGGTTTCCCTAAGTGCTGGCAGAGCTAGGGTTCCAAATCTACAGCTGGGCACTTTGCAAAAAAAGGGTCAGTTTTCACTTAGAAAATGTGGTGTGTCCACGTTGCGTTTTGGGCCGTTTTCTGTCGCGGGCACCAGGTCTACCCACACAAGTGAGGTACCATTTTTCTCAAAAGACTTTGAGGAATGCTGGGTGGGTGGAATTTTGTGGATCCACGCAGATTCCAGAACTTTCCACCACAGAAATGTGATGAATATTTGTTTTTTTGACAAAGTCTGAGGTTTGCAAGGGATTCTGAGTAACAGAACCTGGTGAGAGCCAGACAAGTCACCCCATCCTGGATTTCCCTGGGTGTCTAGTTTTTAAAAATATATAGGTTTGCTAGGTTTCCCTAGGTGCTGGCAGAGCTAGGGTTCAAAATCTACAGCTAGGCACTTTGCAAAAAAGTGGTGTGTCCACGTTGCATTTTGGGCCGTTTCCTGTCGCGGGCACTAGGCCTACCCACACAAGTGAGGTACCATTTTTGTCGGAAGACTTTGAAGAATGCGGGGTGTGTGGAATTTTGTGGATCCATGCAGATTCCAGAACATTCCACAGCAGAGATGTGAGGAAAATTTGTTTTTTTTTGTTTTTACAAAGTTTGAGGTTTGTAGGGGATTCTGGGTAACAGAACCTGGTGAGAGCCAGACAAGTCACCCCATCCTGGATTCCCACGGGTGTCTAGTTTTAAAAAATGTATAGGTTTTCTAGGTTTCCGTAATTGCCGGCAGAGCTAGGGTTCAGAATCTACAGCTGGGCACTTTGCAAAAAAAGGGTCAGTTTTCACTGTGAAAATGTGGTGTGTCAATGTTGCATTTTGGGCCATTTCCTGTCGCGGGCACTAGGCCTACCCACACAAGTGAGGTACCATTTTTCTCGGAAGACTTTGAAGAATGCGGGGTGTGTGGAATTTTGTGGATCCACGCAGATTCCAGAACTTTCCACCACTGATATGTGAGGAAATTTTTTTTTTTTTCTTACACAGATTGAAGTTTGCAAAGGATTCTGAGTAACAGAACCTGGTGAGAGCCAGACAAGTCACCCCATCCTAGATTCCCTTGGGTGTTTAGTTTTCAAAAATGTATAGGTTTGCTAGGTATCCCTAAGTGCTGGCAGAGCTAGGGTTCCAAATCTACAGCTGGGCACTTTGCAAAAAAAGGGTCAGTTTTCACTTTGAAAATGTGGTGTGTCCACGTTGCGTTTTGGGCCGTTTTCTGTCGCGGGCACCAGGTCTACCCACACAAGTGAGGTACCATTTTTCTCGAAAGACTTTGAGGAATGCTGGGTGGGTGGAATTTTGTGGATCCACGCAGATTCCAGAACTTTCCACCACAGAAATGTGATGAATATTTGTTTTTTTGACAAAGTCTGAGGTTTGCAAGGGATTCTGAGTAACAGAACCTGATGAGAGCCAGACAAGACACCCCATCCTGGATTGCCCTGGGTGTCTATTTTTCAAAAATGTATAGGTTTATTAGGTTTCCCTAGGTGCCGGCAGAGCTAGGGTTCAAAATCTACAGCTAGGCACTTTGCAAAAAAAGGGTCAGTTTTCACTGTGAAAATGTGGTGTGTCCACGTTGCGTTTTGGGCCGTTTCCTGTCACAGGCACTAGGCCTACACACACAAGTGTGGTACCATTTTTCTCGGAAGACTTTGAAGAATGCGGGTTGAGTGGAATTTTGTGGATCCACGCAGATTCCAGAACTTTCCACCACAGAGATGTTAGGAAAATGTGTTTTTTTTTTTTTTACAAAGTTTGAGGTTTGCAAGGCATTCTGGGTAACAGAACCTGGTGGGGGCCAGACAAGTCACCCCATCCTGAATTCCCCTGAGTGTCTAGTTTTCAAAAATGTATAGGTTTGCTAGGTTTCCCTAGTTGCCGGCAGAGCTACGGTTCACAATCTACAGCTAGGCACTTTGCAGAAAAAGGGTTAGTTTTCACTGTGAAAATGTGGTGTGTCCACGTTGCGTTATGGGCCGTTTCCTCTTGCGGACACTAGGCCTACCCACACAAGTGAGGTACCATTTTTCTCAGAAGACTATGGGGATTGTGGGGTGGTTGGAATTTTTGGGATCCACGCAGATTCCAGCAATTTCCACCACAGAAATGTGAGGAAAATGTTTTTTTTTTGACAAAGTTTAAGGTTTGCAAGAGATTCTGAGTAACAGAACCTGGTGAGAGCCAGACAAGTCACCCCATCTTGGATTCCCCTGAGTGTATAGTTTTCAAAAATGTATAGGTTTGCTAGGTTTCCCTCGTGCCAGCAGAGCTAGTGTTTAAAATCTACAGCTAGGCACTTTGTAAAAAAAGGGTCCCTTTTCACTGTGAAAATGTGGTGTGTCCACGTTGCATTTTGGGCCGTTTCATGTCGCAGGCACTAGGCCTATGCACACAAGTGAGGTACCATTTGTCTCGGGAGACTTTGGGGGAATGCGGGGTGGTTGGAATTTTGTGGATCCACGCAGATTCCAGAACTTTCGACCACAGAAATGGGAGGAAAATGTGTTTTTTTCTTTTTACAAAGTTTGAGGTTTGCAAAGGATTCTGAATAACAGAACCTGGTGAGAGCCAGACAAGTCACCCCATCCTGGATTCCCTTGGGTGTTTAGTTTTAAAAAATGTATAGGTTTGCTAGGTTTCCCTAAGTGCCGGCAGAGCTAGGGTTCAAAATCTACAGCTGGGCACTTTGCAAAAAAAGGGTCAGTTTTCACTGTGAAAATGTGGTGTGTCCACGTTGCGTTTTGGGCCGTTTCCTGTCGCGGGCACTAGGTCTACCCACACAAGTGCAGTACCATTTTTCTCGTAAGACTTTGAAGAAGGTGGGGGAGTGTGGAATTTTGTGGATCCACGCAGATTCCAGAACTTTCCACCACAGAGATGTGAGGAAAATGTGTTTTTCTTTATTTTACAAAGTTTGAGGTTTGCAAGGGATTCTGGGTAACAGAACCTGGTGAGAGCCAGACAAGTCACCCCATCCTAGATTTCCATGGGTGTCTAGTTTTCAAAAATGTATAGGTTTTCTAGGTTTACCTAGGTGCCGGCAGAGCTAAGGTTCAAAATCTACAGCTAGGCACTTTACAAAAAAAGGGTCAGTTTTCACTATGAATATATGGTGTGTCCACGTTGCGTTTTGGACCATTTCCTGTCGCGGACAGTAGGCCTACTCACACAAGTGAGGTACCATTTTTCTTGGAAGACTTTGGGGAATGTGGGGTGGGTGGAATTTTGTGGATCCACGCAGATTCCAGAACTTTCCACCACAGAAATGTGAGGAAAATTATTATTTTTTTTTTAAAAAAGTTTGAGGTTTGCAAGGGATTCTGGGTAACAGAACCTGGTGAGAGCCAGACAAGTCACCCCATCCTTTTTTCCCCTGGGTGTCTAAATTTCAAAAATGTACAGGTTTGCTAGGGTTCCGTAGGTGCCGGCAGAGATAGGGTTCAAAATCTACAGCTAGGCACATTGCAAAAAAAGGGTCAATTTTCACTGTAAAAATGAAGTGTGTCCACGTTGCGTTTTGAGCCGTTTCCTGTCGAGACTTAGGGTAACACAGAATTGTAGAGCAACTGTTATTACCTATTGACTTTCGATGCATTTCTGCCTTCCAAATGAAAGACAATGTGTAAAAAATAAGTCACTTCGAAAAATGTCCTATAATTCTCAAGCTAGTATGGGCACTCACAATTTTGGAAATGTGCAAATAGCTACTGTTTCTAAACTCTATATTTTGTTCCAATTTCAGAAATACATAGGTATCTTTCATCCTGATTTTTTCACTATATATATTTTCCCAAATTGATTGCTATATACCCGGTACATAATAAAAAAACATTGCAAGACGCTGCTCAGTTATTGGCTCTGGGTTTGTCGGGTTCTTTGTGAACCTACAAGTCCTATATATCCCCACAACCGGAAAGGTCCAGCGGATGTAATGGTATATTGCTTTCAAACATCTGTCATAATTAGGAGAAGTTACAGGTGAAAACGTTGGCACAAATGGCAGTTTTTTCAACTCATTTTCAATTTTTCCTTTTTTCAACTGTTAGTTTCTATAAAGAAACCTTGAAGGATCTCCACAAATGACCTCTTGCTGAATTCAGAATTGTGTCTACTTTTCTAAAATGTATAGCTTTCCTGGATCCATTATTGCTTTCATACCCATTTCTACCATTAACTGGAAGAAGGTTGAAAGCACAAAAATAGCAAAAATAGGCTATGTCCCAGTAAAATGCCCAAACTGTGTGAAAAATGTTGGTTTTCTGACAAAAGTCTGTCAGTCCCTGAAAGAAGGGAAAATTGTGATTTCAGCCCCACAAACCCTTTGTTGATACCATTTGCAGGGAAAAAACCAGGCGCTTTCATTTGCAGCACTTTTTTCCCATTTAAAAAAAATAAATTAAATTTAGCTGTATTTTAGCTAATTTCTGGGTCCCTTGCAGGGGAATCCAGAAACCCTGGGTACCTTTAGAATCCCAATGATGTTGGAAGAAAAGGACGCAAATTTGGCATGGATACCTTATATGGTCAAAAAGTTACAGGGGCCTAAGCACGAACTACCCCAAATAGCCAAAAAAAGGCTTAGCACAGGGGAGAAAAGGCCTAGCAGCGAAGGGGTTAATATAAAATCAGGGCCTTCGGTGGTCATATCACTGAAAATACAAGATTTAAACAAATATTATTATCTACGGGTGCTCGTGGAAGACAATTTTAATGGACTCGAATCTAGAGAATGCTAAAGTGATTCTGGTATTCTACTGACCTCTGCTGGTCGTTTTCTATCAAGAAAGTTAAATAGAGGCAGTTGCCAGAAAAATTAAAAAAAGAAAGTCCCTCAGCAGAAAGCAATCCTGGTATTTTACTGACCTTTACTGGTCGTTTTCTATTAAGACAGTTAAATAGTGGCAGTTGAACAGAAAAAAAGTCCCTAAGCGGAAGCAGACAAGTCCTATGGCTGATCTCCAGAGCCCACAAAGTACATACACATATAAGTATATACTATAGCCTTATAGCCCGCCGTAGCGGGCTATACTGGCTATTAAAGGCCCGAGCCGAAGGCGAGGGCCTTTAACAAGGGAGCGGGACTTTAATAACCGGTATCGCCCAGCTACGAAGGGCTATAAGGCTATTAGAACATTCTGCCACTAGAGGGCAGAATGTTCTAACAAATAAAACAAAGGCCTCTCGGAATTCGAGGGGGTTTAAATCCCCTCGGGCTCCGAGAGGCCTTTGTGAAAACAACATTGGAATGTTGCTTTGCGGGCCTTTACCGGCCCGTAGAAGCTCGGAGCACTTCATTGTCTTCAATGGAGTCCTCCACATTCCAATGTTCTAATAAAGTATATACAAGAGGTATCGAATGCTCGAACTACTAACAAGGGACCCAAGCTAGACCGAGACAGGACAGGAAGTGCTGAGCTGCCAGGCCTCAGCATCAAGGTGGGTTTTGCTTCTTTGCTTCGTCACCCAAGCACTCTACAGAAGGTACTGGGAGTTCTTCCAGGGGAAGGAGGAGGAAAGCCCATACTCGAACTCCAACGTATCGGCAGGATGGGAGCCGGCATCAACGGAGAAGAGGATCACGGTTGAGATGACCAACCCCCACATCATAGACAAGGACTTCACATCACTCCTCCTGCGATGCGGCACCATCAAGACAGGGCCCACCAAAGTCCGAGACAGCAGAGGATCTGGAACACAACCTGGCAAGCAGTCATCAGCCTCCACAAGAACCCAGCATCAAGGGAAGGCCTGATAAACCCACGGCGAGCTCCTACCTAGGAGCCAATGAGGGCAAAATCAAGTAACCAGGACAACCCTTCAAATGCCAGAAGTGTCCACCGTGAGACACATGGGAAAAGACTGCCCGGAGAAGTTCTGCAGGATCTTCAAACAGACCAGACACGTGGCAAGCGGATGCAACAGGGAGACGATGGGCAGCTTCTGCAGGGGAGGAGGCCACACCTACTACAAAAGCCCCATGTCTGACATGCCAAAGACCTACGCAGCACCAGCAGGGGGGAACCCCAGCCTGGAGAACCACCAGACCGACGCTGCCTCCAGCAGCCAACACCAAGGTGAAGGATGCAAGGCAACAGATTGCCAAGAAACCAGAAGCACCCAGGAAAGGGGACCAGCAGGGCCTGGCCCGAAGATCGCAACACCCCCATGACAGGACCCAAGGACGACAGAGGACCCCAAGGAAGGACCAGCCACAGTAGAGGAACCAACACCCCCGACTGAGATGGCACAGGCCAAGGAAGTCCACCAACCCAAGGGAGCCCCCGAGGTAGGAGCACCACAAGCAGCCCCACCAACTGAAACCCAAGGGAGACAGACCAGAAGCCAGAACCGGACACAAAGGAGGAGGAGGAGGAGGAGACAGAGGACCCGGCCAAGACAGAGGGGAAAAAAAGAAGAAGGGGAAAGCCCAAGACGATGGAAGAAAGCATCAGCGAGGATGATTCCGAAGCAATCAAGAAGATGTGGAACCAGGTGAAGTCCCAGACGCTGAGACAGAAGTCCGCAAAGGTTAAAGAAGAGGTGGAGGAACGGAGGAGGGCCAACGCCAGGGACCAGCAGGCGCCCCCACCAGAAGCACCACCACCCGAACCCAAGCAGGGAAAGGAGGAGAAGGATGCAGCAGCAGACACAGCCCTCCTACGAAGAGAAGCAGTAGAAAGCGGCAGATGGCAAAAAAAGAAGATTTCCTCGCCAATGAAAAAATCAACAAGGCCGAGTCAGAGGACAAAGACAATATCATCATCGTTGAAGACGAAGACAAACAAGGAGATGGAGGATGAAGGAGAGGACCAGGCGGAGGACCCCATCAAGTACATACTCCAAGTACTCCACCAGCAACTGAACATTATGGGAACCACCAATGTCACAGGAGAAGAGACACAGTGGATCCCAGAAGTGGGAGCAGAAGTCTCATTGGGGGCACGGAAGACAGAACAGGAGAAGGAGAGCAGGACCAGCAGGCTGCTCAGCACCCTAAGTAGAGCATCCCAGGGCCTTCAACCCTAGTAGAAGTTTCGAACCAGACACTGACAGCTAGCTGAGACAATGTTTGTATCATTGTTCACCCTAAACGGCAGAAGTGTAAAGGACCAGGTCAGGCGGGTTGGCAAATAGCATTTCCTAGCCACCCAGAACCGAGATATCTGCTTTCTGCAGGAATGCAGGATTCTGTACGCACAGTCGTAGAGCCAGCTCGAACGGCAGAGGACGCACAGCCATCATTTTGGTCCAGAGGAAACAATTGCAAATCATCTGGAGTCGCCTTTCTGATCAAGGTGAGTCATTTCACTACCAACAAGGTCAGGAAGTGTTTCCGGCAAGTGAGGAGGAGCGACGTGGGAGGTAGAGACAGAGAGAGAGAGGAGAAAGAGAGAGAGAGACTGTCAGCAGCAGAGAGGTGGACATCGTCTTTGCTTTCTACTAGCAAGAAGGAAAAGACAGGGTCCTTTTCCTTCTCTGCCTGCCCGTCCTGGAACAGCCAAGCCTTATCTATAGGCCAGCTGAGTCCTGGGCGGGCGAGGTGAGTGCCACTTGCTGTCAGGGAGCTGTCCAGGGCAGCCTGGCCTGATGCCCAGCATCCCCTGCCTGCCAGGATTTCCGGACAGCTGGCTGGAGGCAGTGGACAGGAAGTGGCGGGGCATGGCATGCAAAAGCTAGAAAGAGGGCAACGTGGGTATGCTAAGTGACACCCAATGAGGCAACAGGCGAGGAGAACTCTGGGAGCCGGGAGAAAGCCTGAGGCCAGGGTCTCTTTTCCACTGGCACGTGCTGAGCTCTTGTCAGGAGTCGGGAAAAGACTCGAAAGGGCCGCAAGCGGTGTTGCAAAGGTGGACCCCTGTCCGAGTCAGCCAGATAGATTGCTCCGGGAGGCGTTAATTCTGACAACTTTTGGGTTATCGCTTTTCGGCCTTTTGGCTAAGCTCACTATTGATTAGTTAAAGACGCCTCTCACCCCGTACCCATTGGTTGCTGGGCCAGCGTTCTCTGGCGTGACCGGAGCCAGGCTGTGGGATTGGTGAGAAAGGGGTTAAGGGCACAGGAGAGAACTCCAGAGTTCTGCTCTGGGGACACTGGGCCTTCGCTCCACAGCTTGTCCGTGGCAAAGCAGCATGAACCCAAGGTGGGGGCAAAGGAGGGAACACCTGCACTTGGAAAGATACCCATGGCACCCTAGGAGGAGGGACGGTATGTGGATTCCTGGCTTGACCGGAACCCAGCTAATGTCCAGAAGCCCGAGGGGAAGCCCTTCCATAACTGGGCTCAACCAGCACATAGTTGCGTGGTCAGACTGCTTTTTGAGAGTCTGTGGGCACACTGGGCTAGTGCACGGCTCAGAGACACTCACAGGAGACTATCTTTCTACCCCCCCAGCCAAGAACACTTTGCCCCCGGCCAGGACTTAGGTGGGCCATTGGGCACACTACGGGGTGGTGGGTGGGGAGCATGACCTTATAACAGGCCTTTTTGGAGAGTCCTTGGGCGCACTGAGAAAGTGCTCGACCCGAGGACACTCCTGACCGAACAGAAAACGAGGGCAGAAAAAAAATAGGCCACAACGGGAAACCCCAAGACAGAGACATACAGCCGCAGGCAACCAGGGCACCCGCACAGATGACAGACTCACACAGAAGCGAGACAAAGCAGGAGACAAAGTACGCGAGTCCCCAGGCGCACCAGATGATGCTCATCCAGGGGGCACGCATCCACCAGAGACAACCAATAGGTAAGCATCAGTGAGTCCCCAGGAGCACCAGCAAGTGCTCGGCCAGGGGGCACACACTTAAAAAGAAATGGTGGCCCGTAAACATATGCATTGGTGGCCGAAAATACAATGCAAGGATATGCAAATAAGGAAACAAACCCAGGAAGCCATGGTAATATACCAATGTCTAACATTAGGTTTACTGTTTGCTTTGAAATAGAGGAAAATACTAAAGATAAACGCAGTATTAAACATTTGGAAGTAATAATGAAACACATTTTTAAGAAAGACCCAGCACACAGTGTTTTCAGGATTTTAGGAGAAAAGGAATTTTTGATATTACATTGTCTTCAGAGACGGAATACCAAAGTTTTTTTTATATAATTACAATTGTAACAGGAACTACCAGAAATGTCAGGATACAAAATAACACTGATTGCGGTCCCAAGGGAAATGCCGGTTACTGTACATATGTACAACCCCTTTGCACCGGCAAGCGAGATTAACCTTTTTTTGTAAAGATACTGTGACAAGGTCAGGGGAGGGGTTGAACTCCGTAACAAATGGGGCGCCTGGAATGGTAATCGTGATATATGGTTGTTTTATCTCCCGATAAGGAAAGGAGGCACAAAACACCCATCGCAGAATTTTTCGAATGGCCCAAACAGAGACTTTCTTTTCTACTCTTGGTAACACATTTTTGGCAGACAGTGTTCACGTTTTGGAGACACAAAAGAAGTGTGCACAGGAGATGTATTCAGGAATTGTGGGGTGCGAGGCCATAAAGCACAACAATGTGAAACAGCTAAAACCTGTAATCTTAGTGGCACAAATGAGCATCTATACAGATAATGCACTTTAAAACGACAAAAAACGCTTGCCCACATGGGGGCAAAAAACCCAAAATGTTCAGCCTACAAATCCAGGAGAGGAAAAGGGGTAACAAAAGGGAGAAGAGGAAATCCTAGACTCACAAGCATTTTTGACACTGTTACGCCACAACCAGAAGACAACACAAATGCTTCCCAGCCAGACCCACAGAAGCTTGATACATAAAAAAATGGAATTGAAGTCTCACAAGAGATAGTAAGTGAAACCCCTGAGAGTCAAAGACCTGAGGTTGTAATACTCTCCCAGATACAAATTAAGGAAACACCTGAATTAGATCCAAGTGATACAAGCACACACATCAGTGGAAAAATAACAGAGGAGGAAGATATGCCAGAACAGGAAGGAGAATTTGAGCAAGCTGTTTCAAAAAAGACAACAGAAGTCACAAAGATTAAACAAATTGCAAGACATGGAAATAGAACAGAGCGAGAATAACGTTAGGCAAGATGAAGCAAGTCCTAACCCAGAGATGATCCAAACAAATGATCAGGAGGGAGCAGAAAAATAATTTAAAAAAAATTGTGAACAAAACCAAAGACATCAACAAAGAATTATTAAAAGAAAACAAAAGAAAATCTCACAATTCACTGAAGAAGCCATACACACAAGGAACAAATGGAAAAACTCAGCTCAGAAATCTGAGCCTTCATTAGAGGGGTAGCCCGCCTCTTTCCAATTCCAGAAGATACTACAGGCACAAGATTCTGCAGCCTGTCTAACATCTACGATGCAGAGGAAATTAATATGTCAAGCCTCAATAAAGCCCTGGAGTAAAGTCTATCATCTACTACGCAAGAGATGGATAAAGAAACCTTTTATGACTTTGATCCTTTTTTGGGGAGTGAAGAAGAAATTCCAAACTCCACTCGAAAAAATGTAAATGTGAATATACGAGAAACTGTGAATCAGGAAAATATATAACTAATATGATGTTTAAATACTTAATACTAATGGCTATCACAGTAGCCACTTTAAATGTAAAAGGTGTGGAAACACAAGCTAAAAGAGCCTCTATATTTGAATATTGCAAATTGTTGAATGCTGATATTATATGCCTACAAGAATGCCATCTTCCCTTCAACGATGACTATTCTTTCTTACAGGAAGAATGGCATTTGGGCCCATCAGTGTGGTCAGGGGGCGGGAACAATAACGCAGGTATATGTTTTCTTTTTAAAAACCATCCCTAAACAGGAAATCATTGAACATGGTAGAGCTGTCATGCTAACTGTCAATTTTAAATGTTATATTTTTTGTATTTGCAATTTATATACACACACCCAAAAATGAAAGATATGAACTTTATGAAAATGTATAACATTTTATAGTAGGAGGCATTTTATTGTAGGTGATTGTTACTGTATTTTACATGTTACAGACCGAATAGGCTCATGCAGCATGTACAAACTTGACAAATCATCCAAAATGCTGAAAGAGTTAATTGACAATTTCAACTTATAGGATACCTACACAACCACTAACCCTAATCTTAAAGGGTTTACGTGGAAATCTAATTATGACTCCATTGCCTCAAGAATAGATTTCATTTTAATCTCTGACAATATTTAATGTTTTTTTTCCAGAACTAGAGGATAGTTGCCTATCTGACCATCAAACTGTTTTTGCAAAGATTTCACTGCCTGATTCTACAAAGAAAGGTAGTGGATACTGGAGAATTAACACAACTCTTTTACAGGACAAAGATATTCAGAAAGAATTTATCAAGTTTTTCAAAACTTGGCAAACAGGTTTTTAGACACCCCTTTCCATGGAAAGAATTTTTAGTTATCATAGAGAAGGCACCAAAAACTTCTTCACCAGGTCAGGATGGCCTCCCATGGGAATTTTATAAGACATTCTGGAGGTAATTGCTTATGATTTCATAGCCCTGATCATCGAATGTGTAGGTCTAAATAACGTTTTGCCCTCTTTTACTCAAGGGTCAGTAATTCTTACTCACAAAAAAGGGGATGTCAACAGTATTACGAACTGGAGACATATCACTCTTTTGAATGTCGAGAGCAAAAGTTTCAGTTAATGTATAACTAATAGAATGTAAAAAGTTAAAAACTGTGATACACCCAGACCAAACTTGTACAGCGCCTGGCAGAAAAATATGGGATAGTCTAATACTATCCGAGATGCAATCAATAGGGCATTAGAAGAAAGGAATCCCTTGGGAGTACTGTCTCTAGATGTGCAAAAGGCTTTTGACAGTGTATATCATGCCTATTTGTTCAAGGTCTTAAACACTATGGGGTGTCCTGCATCTTTTATATCTATGATCAGCATGTTGTATTCAAAAGCAACCAGCAAAATATTAGTAAATGGTCAATTTACATCCAGAGTCCCAATAATGTCAGGAGTTCGCCAGGGTTGCACTTTATCCCCAGCACTTTTTATTTGTGCCCTAGAATCATTGTTATCCATGCACAGGAAAGATACAATTATAAAAGTAATTTTTGTTCCTGAAGCCAATGGTAAAGTTACAAAATGTATTGCATATATGGACGATGCAACCGTGCTATGCCCAGACCCCTCTTCAGCCAGAAGAGTACTTTTATACTCAAAACTATTTGCACAAGCCTCAGGGTTGTCTCTGAATATAGAAAAAAAGTACCTGCATTACTATAAGGAATTGGGACAATTTGGCAAAACTGGATGTTTAGACAACCAAACAACCAACTAAGATTTTAGGCATTTTATTTTCAGAAGACTCAGAAGGTCATGCAAACTGGCCTCCAGTTCAGAAAAAAATTAGGCCTATGTAAACAAGAACTCTGTCCATGAAGGGAAAAATCATGGTCATCACAGCTGTAATTTTACCGCTAATACTGTATTTTGCAAAGAAATACCCCCGTGTGAACTCACCCTAAGGCAACTACAAAAATGTTTGTTCAACCTTCCATGGAACTCTAAAATAGAAAAAGTCAACAGAACTAATTAAACATCCACCAAACAGTAGAAAAAAATAAGCCAAACTTGTACCTGTTTATATTCACTACATACTCCTGCCTCTGTCTTAATGTGGTGCAAGAACATACAAACTTTGCCTCAAATTGTATTCAATATGGTGCAGGAGACATTTTCTACAAATTCAAAACTCTGCCAAGTGACAATGCTATTCCTATTGCTTTTTCCCCACACAAACTGTATGCATGTTTACAACCTTTCCTGAAAATGTTAGAACTTTTGCAAATCGAAAAAGAATATTTCAAAGCAAGAACTCTTTTTAAAAAAAAAGAGATGGCAAACTAGACAAAATGGAAATGGTAACACATCTTACAGAGAGACTCTGCAAATCTGTTTGGGAAAAAGTGCATCATCCGGATATCTCAAATACTCAAAAGGATATAGCATGGTTGGCTGTAAACAATGCATTACCAGTTAAAGCTTTTCAACACAGAAGAGGACTCGCACAATCAGCAAAATGTCCCCGACCAGACTGTCCAGGAGAAGAATCCATTTACACTTCATGTGGAAATGTTTTTTACACAACCATATACACACCTGGGCCCATATAACTACTTCCACAAAAACACCATGTAGACCGCTGGAAAACTTAGTTTATGATTTTCATACTTCAAGATCTAGTTATTTCTTTTCCCTAACTAAACCTTTCACTGATCAATTAGTTCTTTCCTCTGGTCGATGGACCATTAGTTGGAACTAGTTGATGGTGATAATTGACATAACTTATTAAACATTTCTTGATTAAATGAAATAATCACAGACTCGGGAAGTTTTAATCTTTATCTAAATTAGTTGCTTGTGAACCATCTCAAACGTTTCAGTACAAACACCCTCATTCGCAAGAGTGTCAATTCAATCAAGTTTCAAATAGGCATTTAGCAATTCAGATCCACACAATACCTATGCTCAGAAAGAAGAGGACAGAGAGAGAAGAACATCTATCAATACGATGAATTTTATATTTACCAAGTATGGTGTGAAGACCAACCCCCTGGCCAAAGGGCTGGTAAGGGTCCCCCGGGATAGATCAGGAGACAAAGACTTCAGGACACGATACTTCATCTCTCTAAAATACCGACGACTGCGTCGCACCCCTCTCTGACACTCTCTTCCTCCTCGTGGTTCTTCCGGGATCTTCTTTCTAACCCAATTAAATTAAGTAGATTGTTCTGCATTCGATTTTCTTCATCAGCATCTCACAGCTTCAGCACCACCCCTAGCACCGACAGCATCCAGAGCTCTGCTTCTGTGCTCCCGTTAAGCTCTCTTCCGTAAAGCTCATCTAACTAACTAACTAACCTACCTCAATTATACCTTTCTATAGCCATGTACCACCCATTAATGTTTCAATTTTACAGAATACTAACTCTGATTGGACAGGCGAGGGGGGGATGATCGTCACACCATGCTTACATTTCACTTATCTCTTTAAACCATTGTTTCAAAACTCCTCCCCTCAAACTTTATTAAATAATTTCCTTTCCCATACATCTCCAAACTTTATTAATACAAAATGTTGCGATATTATGAATTAAGCTCCTTCATATGAACTCTTCACCCTCATGTTCCCAGGGCACATCTTCGCTGGCCTTGGACATGTGACAAGTCCTTAGTCATCTTTCGTATTTTCTCGCCAGTACACATGCGTATGGTCAAGACAGTCAGCTCGATTCAGACAAGTATAGAGGGCCCAAATGCACACTAATAATAAAGTCAAAAGAAGAAATGTTATTTTCAAAAATAAATGGTTTCACTGTACACCACCAACCTCTACTCTAACCCACTTCATTTATTATTACCCTTTCTGCTTTTGGATTAGTATAAAAGTTATATTCTATTTCAGCTAAGCAGGTGCCATGCATGTGAGCTTTCAAGCGGCCATTTTATCGTTTATTGCGCAGGCGCAAGATTTTCCCTCCAAGCATTAGTAAGTCATACTACGTAGATGTAGTAGACGCATGCGCAGTAAAGATCCCTTGATAAAGTGCGTTTTTAGTCCTTCGTTCATGTTATTGCCGTTAGTGAACACATAGGCAAGCTTCCTTGTCCCGCGTGTCTTGTTCTAAATGCAATTATTAATTACAAACACGTCATTAGTAATTCGTTAGTGAGTTAAACGAAAGTATTGCTTCCGAGCAAGTCTCATTTACGAGTCCTTGCTCCATCAATCCCCTCTCTGATGGCATCTTAAGCCATCACAAAATTACCCATCCCATCCCAGATACCAACTTTAACATTTCTCAGTTTTCCCTATTTTTCCTCCCAATTTTTCATCAATCAACTCGTTTCCTTCTAAATCTCTCATCTTCTTATATAATCTGCCTTTCATTTCTTCCAGCTGTATTTCATCATATTTTCTTTTTTGTTTCTGTCCCTTACCTTTTCTTTCAAAATGTACTTTCTCTTTCCTACCTCTTCTACAACACTTATATGTAATCATTATTATCATCACTACTGTTATTATCATAACTAATGGGATTATTATTTGACCTAGAAAACCCTTCCCAAAACCAACAAACCATTTCCCTATTGATGTTATACTTTTTGTTAGTCTTCCCCACACACTGTCAAACTCCAGTTGGGTCAAATCTTTATGCATTCTTGTAATGTTTTCAATATATCCTTTAATTTCTCTGCTCTTGTCCGGAATATAAGTGCAGCAGTGTTGAATTTTCAACATGCCACAGACTCCACCTTCTTTTGCTAACAATATATCAAGAGCAAGACGGTTCTGTAAAACCATAGACCTGATTGCAACCATTTCTGTGTTAACCCCTTCCATGCTTATGACGAGCTGGACTCGTCATGGCACACAGTGCTCGTGTGCTCATGACGAGTCCAGCTCGTCATAAGACCACCCACGGGGGAAGCGCTGGCGCTCCCCCGTGGGAATCCGATCGTCGGGTTTTTTTGGGGGAAGGCAGGGGAAGGACTTCCCTGCCTCCCCCCGCCCCCATCAATGACGCCAGCGCGCGAGGCGCGCTGACATCATTGAGGGTTTCCCTTTCTTCCCGACGCGCTGGAAGCCATTTGCTTCCAGCGCGTCGGGAAATAAGGTGAGTTTTGGCTCGGGGAGGGGGGTTTGATTCTAAAAGAGACATCGAGGGAAAGGAAAGGGTTTTCCTTTCCCCCGATGCCTCTTTGTGCATTCCTGCTGCACGATCATGTGATCGTGCAGCAGGAATGCTCCACGAGGCGCCATTGTGAGCGTGGAGATGTGCCTTCTCTCCATTTACACCCTGAAAAGTTAGCTGTAATACTTGATGGAGGTCTTTGCATCCTTGAATTTCTCGAGCGCAATGCTCGTGTAGTTCCTGTGACCAGGAGGTTCCTTCTCCTCGTCTGCCGCTGCGATCCTGCTCTGACCCTTTATAAACAAGAGGCATGTGAACGGGCCTAGAAGCCCCGCTCGTTTGGCCTCGCCACACATACACTAGCGGTATGCAACGTATGCCCGCCCTTTCCCTACTATGATGGACAGCTTACTCAAAGGACCCCGGCGCTTTCGGCGCGGTGGCAAAGTTACAGACACACAGGTCACTGGAGACAATTCTTCTGGTCCTTTACGCAGCTGTAGTGTAGGAAAGAATTAAACTATAATTCCGTAAGTAGTTTAATAAGCACTACAGTACATCATTATACAATGACCATGACACACAACGTGAGCACTGGGCGTGCTAGTGAAGGGGGACGGCGCAGTGACATAAGTGTGCAAAAAACAGCGTGAACGGCGAAAATAAGTAAATTAAATTAAAGGTGGTCAAAAATTGCAGAATATATACAGTTTATATATACAAGATAGTCAGAAAATTAAATTTGACCACAATAACGCCTGTGTTCTAGGCTGGATAGTCGACGGCGTTTCAACCTGAATGATTGCAGGTCATCATCAGGACAATGGTCATTAATTTGACGGTAGTGCTCTATGAGAAATTAGGGGAGAATGGATCAAAACATGAGTGGTCCGAGGGGACAAGGGAGCGAAGAAAAGGAGAAATTGAAAGAGGTAAAGTAGACATTACCTAGTAAAAAGAGCGAAGTGGACGTGAGGCATCACGGAGGGGAACACAATCTGCGATTTCTTCAGGGTGGCTTGTGAAGTCTGGTGGGAAAGGCGGGGGTAAAGGGAGTGAAAGGTGGGCAACGGTTCGTGAGCAACGGGGGAGAAGGGAAAGGAATGGAGACAATGCGTTTAAATTGTGAGTGGATAGTTACCCAAGATGTAGGTCCAGAAGCGCGATGGCAAAGTAAGGGGGGGGAGGAAGGAATCCAATATCAGCCCGGTTGGTGGGCGGTGAGGATAATTCTGAAACAAAGTATGAGGCAAGGGGTTAAGTCAGCGTCCTGGACCGCAAGAAAAGCGATCGCAAGGGACGTACGGGCTGGGTATGGAGAGCACTTACTTATTTGTTAAACTTAGTCAGGGCGGTCTCCAATGTGTCCGCAGCGCAATGGAGGGGGAATGAATCACCGTGCCAGAGGAGGGGCGAAGTCGCGTCCACTTCCAACGGAGTAAATGGGAGGGAGGTAGAAAAGGACCCGGAAAGTGGTCACATGACGGGGGTCACAAGGGGCGGGAAGACTAGAACGGGGAAGGGGTAGCGTCAGTGTGGTGCCCCAGGGGGACCAAGGAGATAAGGTGAAGGAAAGAAAGGCTCCGTGAGTACCAGGTTCGAGGGTGCACACGGATGTATCAAACATGAAAAGAAATCGTGACAATTGCCATAATAATCGGTCTTCAATGGGTGGATATAACAAAATAACCACATGGCATTAATTTAGCGAAGGGAGAACGTAAACACAATAAATGTCAGAAAGGAGTAAACAATAGAAAAATCAGCACAATAATTTAGCATTTGGTAACGATGGCATAGAATGCCAGTTCAGTAGAGAAAGGATACAGAGTGCAGTGACAATAAATAAATTAATGGGATGGGTGACATAAATTGGCGGTCCAAGGGCAATATACAACAATAAAAGAAAAAAATGTAAGACCGGCAATTGAAATCAATCCACTTGGCTAATGGAAGCCCATTACTATATTAAAACTGCAAAAGAATTGCACAAATACAAAGGTAACATATTCAAGAGATAATGCATAGTGTGAACAAGTAATGACAGCGGGTTACAGCGGTATAGTGGTAACACCATGTAAGCTAAATGAGGTGGTCCTGAATCAAGAAAGGGGGGGGAGGGGAGGGGAAGGGAGGGAGGGAGGAGGTTCATGTGGCTGTAATGACCGTGTTCCATTCATCAAGGGTGTTGAGCCCAGTTTCAACAGAATTACAGCGTGCAATCCATCTACATTCGCATTTGTTCAATAATGACTGGAGATTTCCACCCCTGAGTGGAAGCGTGGGGTGGTCAATCACCAGCCAGGTCAAATCTGTTGCGGAGTGGTTTTTCTCTGTAATGGCTGACCAGGGGTGCTGTTTCAACATTACATCTAATGCGGCTTTGGTGTTGGAGGATACGTTGTTTAACCATCTGGGTTGTTTGGCCTATGTACAGTAGATCACAAGGGCAACGTATAGCGTAGATGACATTAGTTGTGCGACAGTTGGTGAAATTGTTGAGTTTGTAGGTATGTCCTGCATGAACAAATTCCTTTGTGTTGGAGGTGAAATTGCATGCTATACAGGATTGGCATTTGTAATGGCCAAGGGTCGGTGGTAATCCCCATAGTGAGGTAACTGTTTGATTCTTCTTGTCAGCTTTAGGCCAGGTGATGGCGTGGACCAGTTTGTCTGCAATGTTCGGTACCCCTTTTGTAGGAGAACAAAGGAGGTTCTTTAAATGGTGTATGGGTCCGTAGTATTGGCCAGTTTCTTTTATGACCCTGTTGACCAAGTTGCTCGAGGGGCTGTATGTAGATACAAAAGGGATGCGTGAATTGGTCCGTTTGGGTGAGGGGAGAGTAGGACCTCCCTGTGACAGTACCATGCCCTTTTAGATGCACGGAAACAATGCGTTTTGGATAGCCTCTAGTGATCAATTTTTGTGAAAGGATGGCAGCTTCCTTGAAGTAGTCTTTGCGCCATTTACAATTTCTACGGATCCGAAGGAATTGACCATAGGGTAAGCCATCCCTAAGGCCCCTGGGATGATAGCTTGAGTACATCAAGAGAGTGTTGCGTTCAGTTGGTTTGCGGTAGAGGGCGGTACCGATGATCCCATCCTCCGCATGTAGAATAAGGTCGAGGAAGGGTAAGTCATTGGTTCTGACATCAGATGTAAATTTAAGGTGGTTTTGGCAATTATTGAGCCAGTATATGAAGGATGCTAGGTCTTCATGTGTGCCGTGCCAGAGTAGGAGAATATCGTCGATGTAAGCGACGCCAGAGGTTAATTTTATTGAGAAATGGATTGTGTATAGATAGAAACAGGGTGGTTTCGAGATGGTGAACATAGAGGATGGCAAAGTTGGGGGCGAAGCAAGCCCCCATGGCCACGCCTTTAATCTGTAAATAAAATGTTTCTTTATAGAGAAATAGTTTTTTGTGAGTGCGATGTGTAGTAAGTCAGTAATGAAGACAGTGGGAATGCGAACAGGTTTAGGACGTGAATCAAGGAGTTGTTCAATGACAGAGAGCCCATCAGTGTGGGGAATATTGGTGTATAATGCCTCGATATCTAGACCTATCATGAGGTCATTATTGTCATCAAATGGTGTGTCCTCAATGATATTGATGAGATGTGTGCTATCTCTCACAAAGGTATCGGTAAGTGGGACAAAGTCCTTGAGAAAGGAATCAATGTATTTGCCCAAGGGTTCCAAAATAGATCCACAGCCGGACACTATAGGTCGTCCAGGGGGATTGGTAGTGTTTTTATGGACCTTGGGAAGTGTATAAATGACTGGGATGCGTGGGTGTGGGTTGTTCAGGAAGGCATATTCTTTTTAGTGATAATGGCAGAGTCTAGGGCAAGCATAGTGATAGATTGTATTTGTTTCCGAATTTCAGGGAGGGGATCTCCAGGTAAAGGTCGATAGTGAGAGGTGTTGTTCAACTGGCGCATGATCTCGTTGTCATAGTTGTCCATGTCCATGATCACTATACCACCACCCTTGTCAGCGGGTTTGATAACAATCTGTTTGTTGTCATGTAAATTGTCTAGGGCATGTTTTTCTTTGAGGGAAATGTTGTAGGGAACAAATTCAGAGTGGGATTGTAATTCCTTCACCTCATGCAAAACTAATCTCTCGAAGGCGAGGATTTCAGGTGGCATCATGGATGCAGGAGGGAGAAAGGTCGAGACTGGGTGAAACTGTCTTACAGCAAGAGCGTTAGCATCTGGTTTGTCAGAGAAGAATTGTTTGAGGCGGATGCGTCGGAAGAAAAGGAGTAGATCCTCTTGTAGTTTAAAGAAGTTACTGTGTTCGGTAGGGACAAAGGACAGGCCCTTGCTGAGGAGTGAAATCTCTTCTGAGGAAGGGTATGTCTGGAGAGGTTGAAAATGGGGATGGATGAGGTATTGGGTGTTTGTTGGTCTGTCAAAAAATCCAAATTGTTTTTAGTGATGGGCAGTTGATCTATGGTTCGTTGCTGATGTACCTCATTATCCATTGAGGGAAAACTGGTGTCATCCATGTTAGTTGGTATGTGGGCTAGTGCGGCTTCCTTTGTGGTGATGGGGAGGGACATCATTCGGGGCCCCATTGATAGTATTTGCGACGGGTTTGTCGTTCGCCCGCGTACTGGTACTGATAGTTGGGTCTTGTTCGTCCGCGACCGCGTCATGCAGTTCCTCCTAAAACCACTGGGTAGTAAGGATGGGGGCTGTGGTCTGTTCTGTGGTCGGTCAGTACTAGGACCTTCTCCGGGGTCTGAGTCCTCTATAGATGTATTAGAAGAGTCAGAGAAGGTGATGGCTTGATTGTTCCTGTATCTGCCCCAGTTTCTGTTTCTCGGTGGTTGGTATGGTGTGTTGAAGAATGTCTCAAGTAGGTAGGGATATGTAGGTGTCCTTGTTATAGTTTTTATATCTCTTTGTATTTTAGATATCTTTTTATTCTGCTCGAAGGTGTGGAAAGTGGCAATGGTACTGTTAACTCTGTCCAATAAAGCCTTTGCGTCAGGGATGGTTGTGTCAGAGAGGATGAGTTTCTCGAGTTCCGCGATTTCCTCTAGTTAACTATAACAAGGACACCACATATCCCTACCTACTTGAGACATTCTTCAACACACCATACCAACCACCGAGAAACAGAAACTGGGGCAGATACAGGAACAATCAAGCCATCACCTTCTCTGACTCTTCTAATACATCTATAGAGGACTCAGACCCCGGAGAAGGTCCTAGTACTGACCGACCACAGAACAGACCACAGCCCCCATCCTTACTACCCAGTGGTTTTTAGGAGGGAACCGCGGACGCGGTCGCGGACGAACAAGACCCAACTATCAGTACCAGTACGCGGGCGAACGACAAACCCGTCGCAAATACTATCAATGGGGCCCCGAATGATGTCCCTCCCCATCACCACAAGGAAGCCGCACTAGCCCACATACCAACTAACATGGATGACACCAGTTTTCCCTCAATGGATAATGAGGTACATCAGCAACGAACCATAGATCAACTGCCCATCACTAAAAACAATTTGGATTTTTGACAGACCAACAAACACCCAATACCTCATCCATCCCCATTTTCAACCTCTCCAGACATACCCTTTCCTCAGAAGAGATTTCACTCCTCAGCAAGGGCCTGTCCTTTGTCCCTACCGAACACAGTAACTTCTTTAAACTACAAGAGGATCTACTCCTTTTCTTCCGACGCATCCGCCTCAAACAATTCTTCTCTGACAAACCAGATGCTAACGCTCTTGCTGTAAGACAGTTTCACCCAGTCTCGACCTTTCTCCCTCCTGCATCCATGATGCCACCTGAAAATCCTCGCCTTCGAGAGATTAGTTTTGCATGAGGTGAAGGAATTACAATCCCACTCTGAATTTGTTCCCTACAACATTTCCCTCAAAGAAAAACATGCCCTAGACAATTTACATGACAACAAACAGATTGTTATCAAACCCGCTGACAAGGGTGGTGGTATAGTGATCATGGACATGGACAACTATGACAACGAGATCATGCGCCAGTTGAACAACACCTCTCACTATCGACCTTTACCTGGAGATCCCCTCCCTGAAATTCGGAAACAAATACAATCTATCACTATGCTTGCCCTAGACTCTGCCATTATCACTAAAAGAATATGCCTTCCTGAACAACCCACACCCACGCATCCCAGTCATTTATACACTTCCCAAGGTCCATAAAAACACTACCAATCCCCTGGACGACCTATAGTGTCCGGCTGTGGATCTATTTTGGAACCCTTGAGCAAATACATTGATTCCTTTCTCAAGGACTTTGTCCCACTTACCGATACCTTTGTGAGAGATAGCACACATCTCATCAATATCATTGAGGACACACCATTTGATGACAATAATGACCTCATGATAGGTCTAGATATCGAGGCATTATACACCAATATTCCCCACACTGATGGGCTCTCTGTCATTGAACAACTCCTTGATTCACGTCCTAAACCTGTTCGCATTCCCACTGTCTTCATTACTGACTTACTACACATCGCACTCACAAAAAACTATTTCCTCTATAAAGAAACATTTTATTTACAGATTAAAGGCGTGGCCATGGGGGCTTGCTTCGCCCCCAACTTTGCCATCCTCTATGTTCACCATCTCGAAACCACCCTGTTTCTATCTATACACAATCCATTTCTCAATAAAATTAACCTCTGGCGTCGCTACATCGACGATATTCTCCTACTCTGGCACGGCACACATGAAGACCTAGCATCCTTCATATACTGGCTCAATAATTGCCAAAACCACCTTAAATTTACATCTGATGTCAGAACCAATGACTTACCCTTCCTCGACCTTATTCTACATGCGGAGGATGGGATCATCGGTACCGCCCTCTACCGCAAACCAACTGAGCATAACACTCTCTTGATGTACTCAAGCTATCATCCCAGGGGCCTTAGGGATGGCTTACCCTATGGTCAATTCCTTCGGATCCGTAGAAATTGTAAATGGCGCAAAGACTACTTCAAGGAAGCTGCCATCCTTTCACAAAAATTGATCACTAGAGGCTATCCAAAACGCATTGTTTCCCGTGCATCTAAAAGGGCATGGTACTGTCACAGGGAGGTCCTACTCTCCCTCACCCAAACGGACCAATTCACGCATCCCTTTTGTATCTACATACAGCCCCTCGAGCAACTTGGTCAACAGGGTCATAAAAGAAACTGGCCAATACTACGGACCCATACACCATTTAAAGAACCTCCTTTGTTCTCCTACAAAGGGGTACGAACATTGCAGACAAACTGGTCCACGCCATCACCTGGCCTAAAGCTGACAAGAAGAATCAAACAGTTACCTCACTATGGGATTACCACCGACCCTTGGCCATTACAAATGCCAATCCTGTATAACATGCAATTTCACCTCCAACACAAAGGAATTTGTTCATGCAGGACATACCTACAAACTCAACAATTTCACCAACTGTCGCACAACTAATGTCATCTACGCTATACGTTGCCCTTGTGATCTACTGTACATAGGCCAAACAACCCAGATGGTTAAACAACGTATCCTCCAACACCAAAGCCGCATTAGATGTAATGTTGAAACAGCACCCCTGGTCAGCCATTACAGAGAAAAAAACCACTCCGCAACAGATTTGACCTGGCTGGTGATTGACCACCCCACGCTTCCACTCAGGGGTGGAAATCTCCAGTCATTATTGAACAAATGCGAATGTAGATGGATTGCACGCTGTAATTCTGTTGAAACTGGGCTCAACACCCTTGATGAATGGAACACGGTCATTACAGCCACATGAACCCTCCCCTCCCTCCCTTCCCCCCCCCCCCCCCCTTTCTTGATTCAGGACCACCTCATTTAGCTTACATGGTGTTACCACTATACCGCTGTAACCCGCTGTCATTACTTGTTCACACTATGCATTATCTCTTGAATATGTTACCTTTGTATTTGTGCAATTCTTTTGCAGTTTTAATATAGTAATGGGCTTCCATTAGCCAAGTGGATTGATTTCAATTGCCGGTCTTACATTTTTTTCTTTTTATTGTTGTATATTGCCCTTGGACCGCCAATTTATGTCACCCATCCCATTAATTTATTTATTGTCACTGCACTCTGTATCCTTTCTCTACTGAACTGGCATTCTATGCCATCGTTACCAAATGCTAAATTATTGTGCTGATTTTTCTATTGTTTACTCCTTTCTGACATTTATTGTGTTTACGTTCTCCCTTCGCTAAATTAATGCCATGTGGTTATTTTGTTATATCCACCCATTGAAGACCGATTATTATGGCAATTGTCACGATTTCTTTTCATGTTTGATACATCCGTGTGCACCCTCGAACCTGGTACTCACGGAGCCTTTCTTTCCTTCACCTTATCTCCTTGGTCCCCCTGGGGCACCACACTGACGCTACCCCTTCCCCGTTCTAGTCTTCCCGCCCCTTGTGACCCCCGTCATGTGACCACTTTCCGGGTCCTTTTCTACCTCCCTCCCATTTACTCCGTTGGAAGTGGACGCTTTACTCGCCCTCCTCTGGCACGGTGATTCATTCCCCCTCCATTGCGCTGCGGACACATTGGAGACCGCCCTGACTAAGTTTAACAAATAAGTAAGTGCTCTCCATACCCAGCCCGTACGTCCCTTGCGATCGTTTTTCTTGCGGTCAGGACGCTGACTTAACCCCTTGCCTCATACTTTGTTTCAGAATTATCCTCACCGCCCACCAACCGGGCTGATATTGGATTCCTTCCTCCCCCCCCCTTACTTTGCCATCGCGCTTCTGGACCTACATCTTGGGTAACTATCCACTCACAATTTAAACGCATTGTCTCCATTCCTTTCCCTTCTCCCCCCGTTGCTCACGAACCGTTGCCCACCTTTCACTCCCTTTACCCCCCGCCTTTCCCACCAGACTTCACAAGCCACCCTGAAGAAATCGCAGATTGTGTTCCCTCCGTGATGCCTCACGTCCACTTCGCTCTTTTTACTAGGTAATGTCTACTTTACCTCTTTCAATTTCTCCTTTTCTTCGCTCCCTTGTCCCCTCGGACCACTCATGTTTTGATCCATTCTCCCCTCTAATTTCTCATAGAGCACTACCGTCAAATTAATGACCATTGTCCTGATGATGACCTGCAATCATTCAGGTTGAAACGCCGTCGACTATCCAGCCTAGAACACAGGCGTTATTGTGGTCAAATTTAATTTTCTGACTATCTTGTATATATAAACTGTATATATTCTGCAATTTTTGACCACCTTTAATTTAATTTACTTATTTTCGCCGTTCACGCTGTTTTTTGCACACTTATGTCACTGCGCCGTCCCCTTCACTAGCACGCCCAGTGCTCACGTTGTGTGTCATGGTCATTGTATAATGATGTACTGTAGTGCTTATTAAACTACTTACGGAATTATAGTTTAATTTACTTCACTCTACTCTTACGTTGTGGTCTCCCTTCCCTTGTCCCCCTTTCTCTTTGTGATTTATTTCACTGTTTTAAATTGACCTCTTTTTATCCTCCAGTTGAGACATTGTTTTTTGTTGTAAACTGCGCCTGGTCTCACCTGGGCTAACGGGCCTTACTCCTGTTAATTTTTACTCTGTAGTGTAGGAAAGGCATTATACATTTACCCAACGAGGTAGCACTTACTGATTAGCCAGTAGAAAGTACTCCAGTTGAGTAGAGGTATTGCACAAAACGGTGGCATCTTCGTGGATAAATATGCAGGGCAGATGTGCCTTCTCTCCATTTACACCCTGACAAGTTAGCTGTAATCCTTGATGGAGGTCTTTGCATCCTTCATTTTCTCGAGCGCAATTCTCGTGTAGAATTCGTGAGCGTGGAGATGTGCCTTCTCTCCATTTACACCCTGAAAAGTTAGCTGTAATCCTTGATGGAGGTCTTTGCATCCTTGAATTTGTCGAGCGCAATGCTCGTGTAGTTCCTGTGACCATGAGGTTCCTTCTCCTCGTCTGCCGCTGAGATCCTGCTCTGACCCTTTATAAACAAGAGGCATGTGAACGGGCCTAGAAGCCCCGCTCGTTGGCCCGCCACACATACACTAGCGGTATGCAACGTATGCCCGCCCTTTCCCCACTATGATGGACAGCTTACTCAAAGGACCCCGGCGCTTTCGGCGCGGTGGCAAAGTTACAGACACACAGGTCACTGGAGACAATTCTTCTGGTCCTTTACGCAGCTGTAGTGTAGGAAAGGCACTATACATTTACCCAACGAGGTAGCACTTACTGATTAGCCAGTAGAAAGCACTCCAGTTGAGTAGAGGTATTGCACAAAACGGTGGCATCTTCGTGGATAAATATGCAGGGCAGATGTGCCTTCTCTCCATTTACACCCTGAAAAGTTAGCTGTAATCCTTGATGGAGGTCTTTGCATCCTTCATTTTCTCGAGCGCAATTCTCGTGTAGAATTCGTGAGCGTGGAGATGTGCCTTCTCTCCATTTACACCCTGAAAAGTTAGCTGTAATCCTTGATGGAGGTCTTTGCATCCTTGAATTTGTCGAGCGCAATGCTTGTGTAGTTCCTGTGACCATGAGGTTCCTTCTCCTCGTCTGCCGCTGAGATCCTGCTCTGACCCTTTATAAACAAGAGGCATGTGAACGGGCCTAGAAGCCCCGCTCGTTTGGCCCCGCCACACATACACTAGCGGTATGCAACATATGCCCGCCCTTTCCCCACTATGATGGACAGCTTACTCAAAGGACCCCGGCGCTTTCGGCGCGGTGGCAAAGTTACAGACACACAGGTCACTGGAGACAATTCTTCTGGTCCTTTACGCAGTTGTAGTGTAGGAAAGGCACTATACATTTACCCAACGAGGTAGCACTTACTGATTAGCCAGTAGAAAGCACTCCAGTTGAGTAGAGGTATTGCACAAAACGGTGGCATCTTCGTGGATAAATATGCAGGGCAGATGTGCCTTCTCTCCATTTACACCCTGACAAGTTAGCTGTAATCCTTGATGGAGGTCTTTGCATCCTTCATTTTCTCGAGCGCAATTCTCGTGTAGAATTCGTGAGCGTGGAGATGTGCCTTCTCTCCATTTACACCCTGAAAAGTTAGCTGTAATCCTTGATGGAGGTCTTTGCATCCTTGAATTTCTCGAGCGCAATGCTCGTGTAGTTCCTGTGACCAGGAGGTTCCTTCTCCTCGTCTGCCGCTGAGATCCTGCTCTGACCCTTTATAAACAAGAGGCATGTGAACGGGCCTAGAAGCCCCGCTCGTTTGGCCCCGCCACACATACACTAGCGGTATGCAACGTATGCCCGCCCTTTCCCCACTATGATGGACAGCTTACTCAAAGGACCCCGGCGCTTTCGGCGCGGTGGCAAAGTTACAGACACACAGGTCACTGGAGACAATTCTTCTGGTCCTTTACGCAGCTGTAGTGTAGGAAAGGCACTATACATTTACCCAACGAGGTAGCACTTACTGATTAGCCAGTAGAAAGTACTCCAGTTGAGTAGAGGTATTGCACAAAACGGTGGCATCTTCGTGGATAAATATGCAGGGCAGATGTGCCTTCTCTCCATTTACACCCTGAAAAGTTAGCTGTAATCCTTGATGGAGGTCTTTGCATCCTTGAATTTCTCGAGCGCAATGCTCGTGTAGTTCCTGTGACCAGGAGGTTCCTTCTCCTCGTCTGCCGCTGAGATCCTGCTCTGACCCTTTATCCCCTTCGGTGCTTATGACGAGCTGGACTCGTCATGGCACACAGTGCTCGTGACGAGTCCAGCTCGTCATAAGACCACCCACGGGGAAGCGCTGGCGCTCCCCCGTGAGAATCTGATCGTTAGGTTTTTTTTTGGGGAGGCAGGGGAAGGGCTTCCCCTGCCTCCCCCGCACCATCAATGACGTCAGCGCGCTGACATCATTGAGGGTTTCCTTTCTTCCCGATGCGCTGGAAGCCATTTGCTTCCAGCGCGTCGGAGAAATCAGGTGAGGTTTGGCTCGGGGAGGGGGGTTTGTATCAAAAGAGGCATCGAGGGAAAGGAAAGGGTTTTCCTTTCCCCGATGCCTCTTTTGTGCATTCCTGCTGCACGATCATGTGATCGTGCAGCAGGAATGCCCACTAGGCACCAGGGTTTTTTTAATTTTTGTGTTGGGGAGTGGCCAAAAGGGCAAGGGTTGCTCCCCTTTACGGGTGTGAATATTTTATTTATACTGTTAGGCCCACCTACCCTTTAGCTTGGCTGGTGGATTGTGTGTGGACTGGTGCATTATTTGCATATGTGATTGTAATGTTTTTTTCCTCCTTTTTATTCTAGTGTAAAGCTTTTGATTCCTGTTTGCGGTTTCGGCAGTTGTGGTTCTGCAGTTTTGCGTAATTGCATTTATTTGGTAAGAAAAATATTTTTGTTGTGTGTACTCCAAATGAGTATTATTGTCATGCATGAATGAATTTTTTTGTAAGTGGTGCCATAATGGCAGCATATTTGTTAGTGTTCAGAGCATGAAATTCTTTGCGATGTTTTGCATTGTCTTATGTGTAATTTTTTTCTTCTTCTTTTTTAGTGGGATATTGTTGATCCTTACTGTGTCTGTGCAGAGTAGGTGGTGGTGAGTCTAGCTGCTTCTGTCACGTGAGTGGTATAGTGTTGGAGTATATAGGTCTTTGTGATAAAGCTACATTTTGTTTATTTCTTTTTTTTTTTACAAAGGGTTTGTTGTTGTTGACTTGTTTGACAAGTAACCTTTATTAGTAAGCATTATGGCTAGCCGTAGAATTACTGCTCAGCAGGTGGTTGGTTTGCTTCTTGAATCTTCCTCTGAGCAGGATTATGAGACTGACAGTGCGTCTGAGGGAGAGGAGGGAGGGGAAGATTCAGGCAGTGAGTTTTCTCTCCACATGGAATCATCGGATGATGAAGGTACTCTCAGTGCAGATGAAGTGCCTGATTTAGAGGAGGATACTACTGTGCCGATGGTGCAAGAGGCATCTGGATTGCAGCCTGGGGCTGCTAGGCTTCCTACTGGAAGTGCTGGACTCTGGGTTGATCCAAACATGGTGCAGCCGGTGTTGCCTGCCTTTAGTGGTTATGCAGGGTGTAGAGTGGATTGTGAACATTATTTGCCTATACAGTATTTTCAGTTGTTTATGGATGATGTATTTTTGGGTGAGATTGTTGAGCAGACTAATTTGTATGCTGAACAGTTTTTGAGGGACAACAGTGCCAGACTTAGGCCCCATTCTAGAGCTACCCGGTGGAGTCCCACAAATCTGGAAGAGATGAAGAAGTTTTTGGGTTTTACTTTTTTGATGGGTTTGATAAGGAAGCCGTCCATGAGTTCATATTGGTCTACCAGTCCCTTGATGGCAACGGCCATATTTCCTGCAGTTATGACTCGTGATCGGTATTTACTTTTGCTTCGGATGCTGCATTTTGTTGATAATGGTTTGGCGTTGCCACGAGATCACCCTGAATGTGACCGTCTTTTTAAGATTCGGCCTGTTCTTGATCACTTTGTAGATCGATTTTCAGAGATCTATACTCCAGGGAAAGAAATATCTATTGATGAGTCTTTGGTGCTGTTCAAGGGCCGTTTGGTTTTTAGGCAGTATATTCCTAGCAAGAGGGCACGCTATGGAATTAAGCTGTATATGTTGTCTGAGAGTAGGACAGGATATGTTTTTAATTTGCGTGTGTACACTGGTAGGGATTCCACTATTGACCCCCTGGTTGTCCGTCCACTTTAGTAGGAGTTTCAGAGAAAATTGTGTGGGAACTTGCTAGAGGACTGTTTAACAGAGGCCACCATTTGTACCTTGATAACTTCTACACTGCTGTGCAATTGTTTAAGGAATTGTTCAAAGTGGACACTTTTGCTTGTGGCACAATCCGCTCTAACCGTAAAGGTTATCCAAAAGAGCTTGTTTGCAAAAAACTTCAGAGGGGACAGTGCAGTGCCTTGCGTAGTGAGGAACTGCTAGCTGTGAAATTTGTGGACAGGAGGGATGTGTACATGCTGACTACCATCCATGATGAGAGTACTTCACCTGTGGCTGTTTGGGGTCAGATTGCTGAAGTGCGCAAACCTGTGTGCATTTTAGACTACAATAAGCACATGGGTGGTGTTGATAGAGTAGATCAGAGGTTGGAACCTTACACTGCTATTCGTAAGTCTTACATTTGGTATAAGAAGTTGGCCATCCATCTCTTCAATTTAGCAACTTTCAATGCTTTTGTTGTGTTCAAGGAGTGTTCTCCTGCATCAAAGTTGACTTTTGTTCAGTTTCAGGAGTCTGTCATAGGCAGCCTTGTTGTTGTGGAACAGGCAAGTGTTCCTAGAGTTGGAGTGGTGGAGGATGTGGCTCGATTGAAAGATCGCCACTTTCCTGATCACATTCCTCCTACATCCTCAAAAGACTTTCCCACTAGGAGATGTAGAGTCTGTTGGCGAAGAGGTACGCGGAAGGAGACTCGTATGTACTGCCCTGAGTGTCCTTCTAACCCTGGGCTGTGTGTGCCTGCTTGTTATAGAGCGTACCACAAGCAAAATAATTATTGGGAGCAACCATGAGTGGTAAAGTGAACTGCCTGGTCTGTAATGTTTAAGAATTGTTGTTCTGTTTCAAGGTTGGCATTAGTGCAATGTTTCTGATTTTGTGTTAGTAGATTTGTATCTATTTGCAATTTGTTTGTGTTTTCTTTTTTGTATAAAAAAATCCTAAATGTGATGGTGGTGTGTGTAGGCTGGTGCTTGGCTGGCGGTGTGCGTGGAGTGGCGCTCGGCTGGCAGTGTGTGAGTAGTGACTTGCTGCTGGTCACTACACACACTGCTAGCTGAGCGACACTCCACGCAATCCATCAGGTTGTGTGGTTGCTGTGTTAGGAATGTGGGCGTGTGAAAGTGATGGGCCCTTGAATGGCGCTGTCTGCTGGTGTGAGTGTTGTAATGTGATGGGCCCGCGGCTGGTGGTGTGAATGGTTTTGTATTTGTCACACGTATGAAAGGTGTATGAATGGCCTGTAAAGAGGTTGGTGCCTTGTCGTGGCTTTACAGCTCACGAGCTGTGAGTCAATGGTTCAGTTTCTCGTCCTTTCAATTGTTAACAGTGCATTTCATTTTTGTGAAATCACTTGTTAATACAATTGTATATACTGAACCATCACTCACCCTCGTGCCAAATCCAACCAGTATGTGTGTGTGCTTGAGGAATAGTTGGCTGTGCAGTAATCTTTGTCTTTTTAGTCTGTCTGCCAAGGTGTACATTCCGTCTAAGAATAACCTACCAACTGTAGATATTGTCGTAAACGAAACACCCATGGGAGTACATGGTGATATCTCTCTTGTGGATCCCAACAAGTTATGGTACCCACAATGTCCTGCAAACCTCAAAATGTCTGTCACATTTTCCTTGCAATATTGTGCCAACATTTTCACGCTGCAGAAATAAACAACACATTATCTCATTATGACCTGGTTTTGCAAGGGGGGTCACCTGGGTTTTTGGCCCGGGGCTCGGCGGCCACATAGGGAAACCTACCAAACCCACACATTTCTGAAAAGTAGACACCCGGGGGCTTCCAGGGAGGTATGGCTTGCGTGGATCCCCCAACGTTTCCTTACCCAGAATCCCCTGCAAACCTCACTTTTAGCTGAAAAAATCACTTTTTTCACACATTTTTGTGTGGGAAAGTGTGGCATCACTGGCCTCACACAAATTTCCTACCACCCAGCGTTCTCCCAGGTCTCCCGATAAAAATGGTGCCTCACTTGTGTGGGAGGCCCAAGTACCCGCGACAGGCAAGGGCCCACAACGTATTGAGGCGACCTCAAAATGGCCTTTCACAAAACCACCTGGTTTTGCAAGGGGGGTCACCTGGGTTTTTGGCCCCGTGCTCGGCGGCCATCTAGGAAACCTACCAAACCCACACATTTCTGAAAAGTAGACACCCGGGGGCTTCCAGGGAGGTATGGCTTGCGTGGATCCCCCAACGTTTCCTTACCCAGAATCCCCTGCAAACCTCACTTTTAGCTGAAAAAATCACTTTTTTCACACATTTTTGTGTGGCGAAAGTGTGGCATCACTGGCCTCACACAAATTTCCTACCACCCAGCGTTCCCCCAGGTCTCCCGATAAAAATGGTGCCTCACTTGTGTGGGAGGCCCAAGTACCCGCGACAGGCAAGGGCCCACAACGTATTGAGGCGACCTCAAAATGGCCTTTCACAAAACCACCTGGTTTTGCAAGGGGAGTCACCTGGGTTTTGGCCCCGTGCTCGGCGGCCATCTAGGGAAATCTACCAAACCCACACATTTCTGAAAAGTAGACACCCGGGGGCTTCCAGGGAGGTATGGCTTGCGTGGATCCCCCAATGTTTCCTTACCCAGAATCCCCTGCAAACCTCACTTTTAGCTGAAAAAATCACTTTTTTCACACATTTTTGTGTGGGAAATTGTGGCATCACTGGCCTCACACAAATTTCCTACCACCCAGCGTTCCCCAGGTCTCCCGATAAAAATGGTGCCTCACTTGTGTGGGAGGCCCAAGTACCAGCGACAGGCAAGGGCCCACAACGTATTGAGGCGACCTCAAAATGGCCTTTCACAAAACCACCTGGTTTTGCAAGGGAGTCACCTGGGTTTTGGCCCCGTGCTCGGCGGCCATCTAGGAAACCTACCAAACCCACACATTTCTGAAAAGTAGACACCCGGGGGCTTCCAGGGAGGTATGGCTTGCGTGGATCCCCCAACGTTTCCTTACCCAGAATCCCCTGCAAACCTCACTTTTAGCTGAAAAAATCACTTTTTCACACATTTTTGTGTGGGAAAGTGTGGCATCACTGGCCTCACACAAATTTCCTACCACCCAGCGTTCCCCCAGGTCTCCCGATAAAAATGGTGCCTCACTTGTGTGGGAGGCCCAAGTACCAGCGACAGGCAAGGGCCCACAACGTATTGAGGCGACCTCAAAATGGCCTTTCACAAAACCACCTGGTTTTGCAGGAAGTCACCTGGGTTTTGGCCCGTGCTCGGCGGCCATCTAGGGAAACCTACCAAACCCACACATTTCTGAAAAGTAGACACCCGGGGGCTTCCAGGGAGGTATGGCTTGCATGGATCCCCCAACGTTTCCTTACCCAGAATCCCCTGCAAACCTCACTTTTAGCTGAAAAAATCACTTTTTCACACATTTTGTGTGGGAAAGTGTGGCATCACTGGCCTCACACAAATTTCCTACCACCCAGCGTTCCCCAGGTCTCCCGATAAAAATGGTGCCTCACTTGTGTGGGAGGCCCAAGTACCCGCAACAGGCAAGGGCCCAAAACATTTTTTGATAGGCAATGTTGATGTTGCCTCAAAACGTTTTGTGTCCTTGCCTGTCGCGGTACTTGGGCCTCCCACACAAGTGAGGCACCATTTTTATCGGGAGACCTGGGGAACGCTGGGTGGTAGGAAATTGTGTGAGGCCAGTGATGCCACACTTTCCCACACAAAAATGTGTGAAAAAAGTGATTTTTTTCAGCTAAAAGTGAGGTTTGCAGGGGATTCTGGGTAAGGAAACGTTGGGGGATCCACGCAAGCCATACCTCCCTGGAAGCCCCGGGTGTCTACTTTTCAGAAATGTGTGGGTTTGGTAGGCTTCCCTAGATGGCCGCCGAGCACGGGCCAAAACCCAGGTGACTCCCTTGCAAAACCAGGTGGTTTTGAGATAGGCAATTTGAGGTCGCCTCACTACGTTGTGGGCCCTTGCCTGTCGCGGGTACTTGGGCCTCCCACACAAGTGAGGCACCATTTTTATCGGGAGACCTGGGGAACGCTGGGTGGTAGGAAATTTGTGTGAGGCCAGTGATGCCACACTTTCCCACACACAAAATGTGTGAAAAAGTGATTTTTTCAGCTAAAATTGAGGTTTGCAAGGGATTCTGGGTAAGGAAACGTTGGGGATCCACGCAAGCCATTCCTCCCTGGAAGCCCCGGGTGTCTACTTTTCAGAAATGTGTGGGTTTGGTAGGTTTCCTAGATGGCCGCCGAGCACGAGGCCAAAACCCAGGTGACTCCACTTGCAAAACCAGGTGGTTTTGACATAGGCAATTTTGAGGTCGCCTCACTACGTTGCGGGCCCTTGCCTGTCGCGGGTACTTGGGCCTCCCACACAAGTGAGGCACCATTTTTATCGGGAGACCTGGGGGAACGCTGGGTGGGAGGAAATTGTGTGAGGCCAGTGATGCCACACTTTCCCACACAAAAATGTGTGAAAAAGTGATTTTTCAGCTAAAAGTGAGGTTTGCAGGGGATTCTGGGTAAGGAAACGTTGGGGGATCCACGTAAGCCATACCTCCTGGAAGCCCCCGGGTGTCTACTTTTCAGAAATGTGTGGGTTTGGTAGGTTTCCCTAGATGGCCGCCGAGCACGGGGCCAAAACCCAGGTGACCACCCTTGCAAAACCAGGTGGTTTTGTGAATGGCCATTTTGAGGTCGCCTCAATACGTTGTGGGCCCTTCCCTGTCGCGGGTACTTGGGCCTCCCACACAAGTGAGGCACCATTTTTATCGGGAGACCTGGGGAACGCTGGGTGGTAGGAAATTTGTGTGAGGCCAGTGATGCCACACTTTCCCACACACAAATGTGTGAAAAAGTGATTTTTTCCAGCTAAAAGTGAGGTTTGCAGGGATTCTGGGTAAGGAAACGTTGGGGGATCCACGCAAGCCATACCTCCCTGGAAGACCCCGGGTGTCTACTTTTCAGAAATGTGTGTGTTTGGTAGGTTTCCCTAGGTGCCGGCAGAGCTAGGGTTCACAAACTACAGCTAGGCATTTTGCCAAAAAGGGTCATTTTTCACTGCGAAATTGAGGTGTGACCACGTTGCGTTTTGCGCCGTTTCCTGTCGCAGGCACTAGGCCGACCCACACAAGTGAGGTACCATTTTTCTCGTTAGACTTTGGGGAACGCGGGGTGGGTAGAAATTTGTGGATCCACGCAGATTCCAGAACTTTCCACCACAGAAATGTGGGGAAAATGTGTTTTTCTTTACAATTTTTTATGTTTGCAAGGGATTCTGGGTAACAGAACCTGGTGGGAGGCAGTCAAGTCACCCCATCCTGGATTCCCCTGGGTGTCTAGTTTTCAAAAATGTATAGGTTTGCTAGGTTTCCCTAGGTGCCGGCAGAGGTAGGGTTCAAAAACTACAGCTAGGCACTTTGCCAAAAAAGGGTCATTTTTCACTGCGAAATTGAGGTGTGACCACGTTGCGTTTTGCGCCGTTTCCTGTCGCAGGCACTAGGCCGACCCACACAAGTGAGGTACCATTTTTCTCGGTAGACTTTGGGGAACGCGGGGTGGGTGGAAATTTGTGGATCCACGCAGATTCCAGAACTTTCCACCACAGAAATGTGGGGAAAATGTGGTTTTTTGACAATTTTTTATGTTTGCAAGGGATTCTGGGTAACAGAACCTGGTGGGAGGCAGTCAAGTCACCCCATCCTGGATTCCCCTGGGTGTCTAGTTTTCAAAAATGTATAGGTTTGCTAGGTTTCCCTAGGTGCCGGCAGAGGTAGGGTTAAAAAACTACAGCTAGGCACTTTGCCAAAAAAGGGTCATTTTTCACTGCAAAATTGAGGTGTGACCACGTTGCGTTTTGCGCCGTTTCCTGTCGCAGGCACTAGGCCGACCCACACAAGTGAGGTACCATTTTTCTCGCTAGACTTTGGGGAACGTGGGGTGGGTGGAAATTTGTGGATCCACGCAGATTCCAGAACTTTCCACCACAGAAATGTGGGGAAAATGTGTTTTTTGGACAATTTTTTATGTTTGCAAGGGATTCTGGGTAACAGAACCTGGTGGGAGGCAGTCAAGTCACCCCATCCTGGATTCCCCTGGGTGTCTAGTTTTCAAAAATGTATAGGTTTGCTAGGTTTCCCTAGGTGCCGGCAGAGGTAGGGTTCAAAAACTACAGCTAGGCACTTTGCCAAAAAGGGTCATTTTTCACTGCGAAATTGAGGTGTGACCACGTTGCGTTTTGCGCCGTTTCCTGTCGCAGGCACTAGGCCGACCCACACAAGTGAGGTACCATTTTTCTCGTAAGACTTTGGGGACGCGGGGTGGGTGGAAATTTGTGGATCCACGCAGAATCCAAAACTTTCCACCACAGAAATGTGGGGAAAATGTGTTTTTTGGACAATGTTTTATGTTTGCAAGGGATTCTGGGTAACAGAACCTGGTGGGAGGCAGTCAAGTCACCCCATCCTGGATTCCCCTGGGTGTCTAGTTTTCAAAAATGTATAGGTTTGCTAGGTTTCCCTAGGTGCCGGCAGAGGTAGGGCTCAAAAACTACAGCTAGGCACTTTGCCAAAAAAGGGTCATTTTTCACTGCGAAATTGAGGTGTGACCGCGTTGCGTTTTGCGCCGTTTCCTGTCGCAGGCACTAGGCCGACCCACACAAGTGAGGTACCATTTTTCTCGTAAGACTTTGGGGGACGCGGGGTGGGTGGAAATTTGTGGATCCACGCAGATTCCAGAACTTTCCACCACAGAAATGTGGGGAAAATGTGTTTTTTTGACAATTTTTTATGTTTGCAAGGGATTCTGGGTAACAGAACCTGGTGGGAGGCAGTCAAGTCACCCCATCCTGGATTCCCCTGGGTGTCTAGTTTTCAAAAATGTATAGGTTTGCTAGGTTTCCCTAGGTGCCGGCAGAGGTAGGGTTAAAAACTACAGCTAGGCACTTTGCCAAAAAGGGTCATTTTTCACTGCGAAATTGAGGTGTGACCGCGTTGCGTTTTGCGCCGTTTCCTGTCGCAGGCACTAGGCCGACCCACACAAGTGAGGTACCATTTTTCTCATAAGACTTTGGGGGACGCGGGGTGGGTGGAAATTTGTGGATCCACGCAGATTCCAGAACTTTCCACCACAGAAATGTGGGGAAAATGTGTTTTTTGGACAATTTTTATGTTTGCAAGGGATTCTGGGTAACAGAACCTGGTGGGAGGCAGTCAAGTCACCCCATCCTGGATTCCCCTGGGTGTCTAGTTTTCAAAAATGTATAGGTTTGCTAGGTTTCCCTAGGTGCCGGCAGAGGTAGGGTTCAAAAACTACAGCTAGGCACTTTGCCAAAAAGGGTCATTTTTCACTGCGAAATTGAGGTGTGACCGCGTTGCGTTTTGCGCCGTTTCCTGTCGCAGGCACTAGGCCGACCCACACAAGTGAGGTACCATTTTTCTCGTAAGACTTTGGGGGACGCGGGGTGGGTGGAAATTTGTGGATCCACACAGATTCCAGAACTTTCCACCACAGAAATGTGGTTTTTTTGACAATTTTTTATGTTTGCAAGGGATTCTGGGTAACAGAACCTGGTGGGAGGCAGTCAAGTCACCCCATCCTGGATTCCCCTGGGTGTCTAGTTTTCAAAAATGTATAGGTTTGCTAGGTTTCCCTAGGTGCCGGCAGAGGTAGGGTTAAAAAACTACAGCTAGGCACTTTGCCAAAAAAGTGTCATTTTTCACTGCGAAATTGAGGTGTGACCGCGTTGCGTTTGCGCCGTTTCCTGTCGCAGGCACTAGGCCGACCCACACAAGTGAGGTACCATTTTTCTCGTAAGACTTTGGGGGACGCGGGGTGGGTGGAAATTTGTGGATCCACGCAGATTCCAGAACTTTCCACCACAGAAATGTGGGGAAAATGTGTTTTTTTGACAATTGTTTGTTTGCAAGGGATTCTGGGTAACAGAACCTGGTGGGAGGCAGTCAAGTCACCCCATCCTGGATTCCCCTGGGTGTCTAGTTTTCAAAAATGTATAGGTTTGCTAGGTTTCCCTAGGTGCCGGCAGAGGTAGGGTTCAAAAACTACAGCTAGGCACTTTGCCAAAAAAGGGTCATTTTTCACTGCGAAATTGAGGTGTGACCACGTTGAGTTTTGCGCAGTTTCCTGTCGCAGGCACTAGGCCGACCCACACAAGTGAGGTACCATTTTTCTCATAAGACTTTGGGGACGCGGGGTGGGTGGAAATTTGTGGATCCACGCAGATTCCAGAACTTTCCACCACAGAAATGTGGGGAAAATGTGTTTTTTGGACAATGTTTTATGTTTGCAAGGGATTCTGGGTAACAGAACCTGGTGGGAGGCAGTCAAGTCACCCCATCCTGGATTCCCCTGGGTGTCTAGTTTTCAAAAATGTATAGGTTTGCTAGGTTTCCCTAGGTGCCGGCAGAGGTAGGGTTCAAAAACTACAGCTAGGCACTTTGCCAAAAAAGGTCATTTTTCACTGCGAAATTGAGGTGGGACCGCGTTGCGTTTTGCGCCGTTTCCTGTCGCAGGCACTAGGCCGACCCACACAAGTGAGGTACCATTTTTCTCGTAAGACTTTGGGGAACGCGGGGTGGGTGGAAATTTGTGGATCCACACAGATTCCAGAACTTTCCACCACAGAAATGTGGGGAAAATGTGTTTTTTGGACAATGTTTTATGTTTGCAAGGGATTCTGGGTAACAGAACCTGGTGGGAGGCAGTCAAGTCACCCCATCCTGGATTCCCCTGGGTGTCTAGTTTTCAAAAATGTATAGGTTTGCTAGGTTTCCCTAGGTGCCGGCAGAGGTAGGGTTCAAAACTACAGCTAGGCACTTTGCCAAAAAAGGGTCATTTTTCACTGCGAAATTGAGGTGGGACCGCGTTGCGTTTGCGCCGTTTCCTGTTGCAGGCACTAGGCCGACCCACACAAGTGAGGTACCATTTTTCTCGTACGACTTTGGGGAACGCGGGGTGGGTGGAAATTTGTGGATCCACGCAGATTCCAGAACTTTCCACCACAGAAATGTGGGGAAAATGTGGTTTTTTTGACAATTTTTTATGTTTGCAAGGGATTCTGGGTAACAGAACCTGGTGGGAGGCAGTCAAGTCACCCCATCCTGGATTCCCCTGGGTGTCTAGTTTTCAAAAATGTATAGGTTTGCTAGGTTTCCCTAGGTGCCGGCAGAGGTAGGGTTCAAAAACTACAGCTAGGCACTTTGCCAAAAAGGGTCATTTTTCACTGCGAAATTGAGGTGTGACCACGTTGCGTTTTGTGCCGTTTCCTGTCGAAGGCACTAGGCCGACCCACACAAGTGAGGTACCATTTTTCTTGTAAGACTTTGGGGAACGCGGGGTGGGTGGAAATTTGTGGATCCACGCAGATTCCAGAACTTTCCACCACAGAAATGTGGGGAAAATGTGTTTTTTTGACAATTTGTTATGTTTGCAAGGGATTCTGGGTAACAGAACCTGGTGGGAGGCAGTCAAGTCACCCCATCCTGGATTCCCCTGGGTGTCTAGTTTTCAAAAATGTATAGGTTTGCTAGGTTTCCCTAGGTGCCGGCAGAGCTAGGGTTCAAAAACTACAGCTAGGCACTTTGCCAAAAAAGGGTCATTTTTCACTGCGAAATTGAGGTGTGACCACGTTGCGTTTTGCGCCGTTTCCTGTCGCAGGCACTAGGCCGACCCACACAAGTGAGGTACCATTTTTCTCGTTAGACTTTGGGGAACGCGGGGTGGGTGGAAATTTGTGGATCCACGCAGATTCCAGAACTTTCCACCACAGAAATGTGGGGAAAATGTGATTTTTTTGACAATTTTTTATGTTTGCAAGGGATTCTGGGTAACAGAACCTGGTGGGAGGCAGTCAAGTCACCCCATCCTGGATTCCCCTGGGTGTCTAGTTTTCAAAAATGTATAGGTTTGCTAGGTTTCCCTAGGTGCCGGCAGAGCTAGGGTTCAAAAACTACACCTAGGCACTTTGCAAAAAAAGGGTAATTTTTCATTGTGAAAATGTGGTACGTCCACGTTGCATTTTGAGCCGTTTCCTGTCGCAGGCACTAGGCCGACCCACACAAGTGAGGTACCATTTTTCTCGTAAGACTTTGGGGGACGCGGGGTGGGTGGAAATTTGTGGATCCACGCAGATTCCAGAACTTTCCACCACAGAAATGTGGGGAAAATGTGTTTTTTTGGACAATGTTTTATGTTTGCAAGGGATTCTGGGTAACAGATCCTGGTGGGAGGCAGTCAAGTCACCCCATCCTGGATTCCCCTGGGTGTCTAGTTTTCAAAAATGTATAGGTTTGCTAGGTTTCCCTAGGTGCCGGCAGAGGTAGGGTTCAAAAACTACAGCTAGGCACTTTGCCAAAAAAGGGTCATTTTTCACTGCGAAATTGAGGTGGGACCGCGTTGCGTTTTGCGCCGTTTCCTGTTGCAGGCACTAGGCCGACCCACACAAGTGAGGTACCATTTTTCTCGTAAGACTTTGGGGAACGCGGGGTGGGTGGAAATTTGTGGATCCACGCAGATTCCAGAACTTTCCACCACAGAAATGTGGGGAAAATGTGGTTTTTTTGACAATTTTTTATGTTTGCAAGGGATTCTGGGTAACAGAACCTGGTGGGAGGCAGTCAAGTCACCCCATCCTGGATTCCCCTGGGTGTCTAGTTTTCAAAAATGTATAGGTTTGCTAGGTTTCCCTAGGTGCCGGCAGAGGTAGGGTTCAAAAACTACAGCTAGGCACTTTGCCAAAAAGGGTCATTTTTCACTGCGAAATTGAGGTGTGACCACGTTGCGTTTTGCGCCGTTTCCTGTCGCAGGCACTAGGCCGACCCACACAAGTGAGGTACCATTTTTCTCGTAAGACTTTGGGGAACGCGGGTGGGTGGAAATTTGTGGATCCACGCAGATTCCAGAACTTTCCACCACAGAAATGTGGGGAAAATGTGGTTTTTTGACAATTTGTTATGTTTGCAAGGGATTCTGGGTAACAGAACCTGGTGGGAGGCAGTCAAGTCACCCCATCCTGGATTCCCCTGGGTGTCTAGTTTTCAAAAATGTATAGGTTTGCTAGGTTTCCCTAGGTGCCGGCAGAGCTAGGGTTCAAAAACTACAGCTAGGCACTTTGCCAAAAGAGGGTCATTTTTCACTGCGAAATTGAGGTGTGACCACGTTGCGTTTTGCGCCGTTTCCTGTCGCAGGCACTAGGCCGACCCACACAAGTGAGGTACCATTTTTCTCGTTAGACTTTGGGGAACGCGGGGTGGGTGGAAATTTGTGGATCCACGCAGATTCCAGAACTTTCCACCACAGAAATGTGGGGAAAATGTGATTTTTTGACAATTTTTATGTTTGCAAGGGATTCTGGGTAACAGAACCTGGTGGGAGGCAGTCAAGTCACCACATCCTGGATTCCCCTGGGTGTCTAGTTTTCAAAAATGTATAGGTTTGCTAGGTTTCCCTAGGTGCCGGCAGAGCTAGGGTTCAAAAACTACACCTAGGCACTTTGCAAAAAAAGGGTAATTTTTCATTGTGAAAATGTGGTACGTCCACGTTGCATTTTGAGCCATTTCCTGTTGTGGGCACAAGGGCTACCCACACAAGTGAGGTACCATTTTTATCGGGAGACTTAGGGTAACACAGAATTGTAGAGCAACTGTTATTACCTATTGACTTTCGATGCATTTCTGCCTTCCAAATGAAAGACAATGTGTAAAAAATAAGTCATTTTGAAAAATGACCTATAATTCTTATGCTAGTATGGGTACTCCCAATTTCGGAAATGTGCAAATATCTACTGTTTCTAAAATCTACATTTTGTTCCCATTTCAGAAATACATAGGTGTCTTTCATAACAATTTTTCCATGTATACATTTTTCCAAAATAATTGCTATATACCCGGTACTTAAAAAAAAATCATTGCAAGATGTTGCTCAATTATTGGCTCTGGGTTCGTCGGGTTCTTGGTGAACCTACAAGTCCTATATATCCCCACAACCAGAAAGGTCCAGCGGATATAACGGTATATTGCCTTCAAATAGCTGTCATAATTAGAAGAAGTTACAGGTGAAAACGTTGACACAAATGGCTGTTTTTTTCAACTAATTTTCAATTTTTCCTTTATTTAACTGTTAGTTTCTATAAGGAAAACTTTAAGGATCTACACAAATGACCCCTTGCTGAATTCAGAATTTTGTCTACTTTTCATAAATGTATGGCTTTCCAGGATCCATTATTGGTTTCATACCCATTTCTACCATTAACTGGAAGGAGGTTGAAAGCACAAAAAATAGCAAAAATAGGCTATGTCCCAGAAAAATGCCAAAACTGTGTAAAAAAGTTGGTTTTCTGACAAAAGTCTGCTTGTCCCTGAAAGCTGGGAAAATGGTGATTTCATCCCCACAACCCCTTTTTTGATGCCATTTGCAGGGAAAAATCAAGACGCTTATATCTGTAGCCCTTTTTTGCCTTTTTCCAAAAAAACAAAATTTAGCTGTATTTTGACTAATTTCTGGGTCCCCTCCAGGGGAATCCACAAGCCCTGGGTACCTTTACAATCCCCATGATGTTAGAAAAAAGGACGCAAATTTGGCATGGATACCTTATGTGGTCAAAAAGTTACAGGGGCCTAAGCGCGCACTACCCCAAATAGCCCAAAAAAGGCTTAGCACAGGAGGGGAAAAGGCCTAGCAGCGAAGGGGTTAATCATTAAGAATCCTCCTGCAGTGTCTGTAGAAAGACGATCCACTATGGTTGATAACTTACAAATTTTCTGTGAATTCAGAATGACTAGAACTGAGGGTATCAGTGCACTAAAAATGTCTCCTACAATTTCAGAAAAACTAGCTCTTCTTCTATGTGTTAGTCCATTAGAATTTCCATTGGTTCCACTGATTTTATCCACATGATACATTTTTGGAAACACTATTCCAAAGTAACAGCTCCCGTACCATCTTGCAGGTAACCTCTAATAGGCATTGTTCCCACAAACATAATACACTCCTGGAAACACAGGATCAGTTCCCCCTTTCAGTCCCCACCCTTCTAAAATTAGGAAGTTGTGTTTGCATTCACTGGAACCAATGTAATTATTGTTATCATCTGTCTTTAATCTATGGAGGCAGAATTTTCCCCTTTTCACAAAATCCAGGGACATCGCAGCATGAGCCTTGCCACTTGCATAGATTCCTTCTTTCCCAACCCATGGAGGTACATGGGTTTTCTGTTCAATTGCCTTCTTTATTAAATCCTGTCTCCTTTCTTCTACTAAATCCCAAAAATCTTTTTCTTCTTTTCTTAATGTACATGTTAGATTATCTTTACGTGCCTGAACTAAATCTATTGAACTCATTGTTATGAAAAATTCACCCATAAACTGTGCATTTTTACTACTAGCTACTGGATTCATATTCTTTCTAATAGGTAATTCAGAAAATACTACATCTATATCTGAATAAAAATATTGAAGTTTCCCTGTAGCATAAAATAAACATGACAAAATACTACATGACACACCATACGTTAAAGGTATATGGTGATATGTCATTCCTTCTGATACTGATGAGGGTAACTTCATACACACGTAACAGTTATTAATCTCCATAGTATTAACATCTTGAAATAACAATTTAATAAACACATTAGAAGACGTATTATAGTCTGATTCGTTATGATAGTTTGCTTCATCTTCTACCCCTATTTCTATTTCAGTTTCTTTTATTCTATCCACCTTAACATTAATATCTGTATTATTCTTGTCACTTGTTTTCATTAACAAAGGTACTCCTACTGTTAGGAATAGCCATACTAATGCTGCTAATAAAATACTACAAAAACAAAATCTAAAACACTTTCTTTTTAATCCACACTTTGGTTTTCCGGTCACTTCAATTTCTGCCATTTTGCTCCTGAGAACATTTCTTTTATCTTATCTTTTCTTTGTCAGTTTTTTATTTTTTTTATTTTCGTTTTTAAGAAGGGCTCAATTTGCTTTCATCATTCTGGACAATATGAATTTCTTCTGTATCATCAGTCAGATCTAGGGATTCAAATTCCTCGAGTATAACGTACGTCCATTCAGGAGCCTTGTATCTCCTGTTTATATTTCTCAATCTTGGACTTCTCCGAGTTATTTTTGCCCAAGTTTGTTTAGATTGCATCTGACTTGTGACTTCGTTTACTTGTTCTGGTCTCTTTTCAGATTTTCTCAAGTGATATTTTAGTTTCTTTACTCCAGTTGGCCAATTGTCTCCTTTCTGACTCTTTTGATTTGTACTGCGTTTTCACCTTCTTTATCTCCTTGTAAAGTTCTTTTTATTTCATTTATTCTAGGCACAATCTGTTCTGTTTCTCTGTTTTCTGTGCTTGTACCTTCTTTTACTTCCACCTGCTCAGGTACTACCGTATTTTGTTCTTCTTCTTCCTGAGCTTGTTCTTCTAATTCTATCTGACTCTGTTCAGGTCTTACTTCAAACCTTTCTTCTTCTGCCTGAACCTGTTCTTCTAACTCTATCTGGTCCTGTTCAGGTCTTAATTCAAACTTTTCTTCTTCCGCCTGAACGTGTTCTTCTATTTTTCCCTCCTCAGGTTTGTGTGTGTCTTTTTCAATTTCCACCTGAGTGTGTTCTTCTTCCCCTGTCTCTTCCTGACTACTTTCCTGTCTTTTCAGTTCTGTTCTTTTTCTGGTTTCAATGACATCATCAATTATTTCAATCACTGGTATCCAGTCTTCCTGACTTGTACTTGGCTGTTCGTCATATGGTTGTCTTTCAGAATCTATTACTCTAGATTCTTCAATTTCACAGTTTACAACTCCCGACGCTTCAGCCTGTTCAGTCAATGGTTGCTCTTGTTGATCTGATGGGCTCGGAACTCTTCTGGTATGGCTGGCATGAATCCAGTTGGGCAAACCTGCACACTTCACTGCTGTGGTAGTGACTAGTATGACTTGCCGCGGTCTGTCGCACCTTGGTGCTAGGCAGGACTTTCTTGCGTGTTTCTTCACTAGCACCCAATCTCCAGGATTCAAATCATGTGCTTGGTCTGGCTGTCTTTCAACTGCGTCTTCTCCATCCTGGTGAGAGATAGAACGCATCATTTCAGCCAATCCTTTGCAATAGTCCAATACCAGATCATCAGTTATACTCAGTTTATTTCCAGGAATAAATGCCTGTCTCATGGCTCTTCCCATGAGAATCTCATGTGGGCTCATTCCTGTTTTTCTGTCTGGAATACTTCTGAGATCCATCAATACAAGAGGTAATGCATCTGGCCATTTCAGCTTTGTGGATGCACACACCTTTCCCAATCTTGACTTGATTGTGCCATTTATTTGCTCAACAATTCCAGAAGCCTCTGGACGATAAGCACAGTGCAGTTTTTGTTCAATGTTAAACGCAGCACAGATTAATTGAATTATTTCATTATTAAAATGAGGGCCTCTATCTGATTCCAAAGTGACTGGAAAACCAAATCGCGGAACTAACTCCCTCAGCAACAATTTTGCAACTGTAAGACTGTCATTTCTTCGATGGGATAGGCTTCCACCCATCTTGAGAAAAGGCATACTATGACAAGTATATATTTCAGTCCATTGCATGGGGGCAATTCAATAAAATCTAACTGTAATCTAGTGAAGGGTCCTTCTGCCTTTCCAATCTTTCCCCAGCTTACCACTGTCTTTCTACCTGGATTTTGCTGCTGACAGGTTAAGCATCTTTGGCAAAGGCTCTCTGCGACTACCCTGAACTTCGGATTGTAACAACTCTGTCTGAATAGCCTGATCATTGAATCTCTCCCTATGTGTGTTGCTCCATGATACACTCTTGCCATTTTTGAAAGCAGACAATCTGGCATGACTGGTCTTCCATCTAAATACACCCACACCTCATCATGTGGTCTTTTTGTACAAGCTGCCTTTATCCAAATTTCCTTTTCCTTTTCCTCAACTTCTTCCTGCAATTGTCTAATCTCATCCCATGTTTCTGGTACTGAGAAATACATAAGTTGGCATCTGGTTTCAATCGTTTCAATTTTTCGGTTTATGGCCACTGTATTTTTAGCACAGTATTTAGCCACTTGGTCAGGATAATTATTGCCAGCAGTCACATAGTCATTTCCTGACCGATGTGCAGCACATTTTACAACTGCTATCTCTTTTGGCAATTGTAATGCTTCCAACAAATCCTTCACATTTTTGCTGTTTCTGATAGGAGATCCTGAAGAAGTCAGAAATCCCCTCTGGATCCAGAGCTGGCCGAAGTCAGGCACAACCCCGAACCCATATTGACTGTCCGTAAATATGGTTACTCTCCAATTTTTCCCCTTTTTACATGCCATTGTTAAGGCAATCAATTCAGCTACTTGTGCAGACTTGACCCCAGGTAAACAGGATGCTTCAATTACCCCAGATATTTTACAAACAGCATATGCAGCACTTAGTCCTCCTTCTTGTGTCCTAAGGCAGGAACCATCTACAAATAACTCATGGTTGGCCTCTTTCAAAGGTGACTCTTTAATGTCCGGCCGGGGCTTCGTGCATAACTCAGTCACGTCCAAACAATCATGATCACTCTCATCTCTCACTTCTTCATCGCAGGGGTCTGGCAATAGGGTAGCTGGGTTCATGATCGTACACCTTATCACAGTCACGTTCTCAGCTCCCAAAATTACCCTTTCATACTTTGTCAAACGACATGGGGTGAGATGCTGTGTTCTTGTTCTTGTCAAAAGAATCTCAACCGAGTGTGGAACAAAAACTTTTACCAGATGTCCCATCACTATCGACTCACTTTGCTCCAGACTCATACAAGTAGCAGCTACTGCTTTTAAGCAGCCAGGCAATGTTGGGTCCAATGTAGCTGAAAAATATGCCACTGGACGTCGACTCAATCCATGTCTCTGTGTTAAGACTGAAAGTGCACAATTTTCTCTTTCACAACAGAACAAAGCAAAATCTTTTGAATAATCAGGCATGCCCAAAGCAGGAGCCTCACACAAACAGTTTCTTAGTTTCACAAATGCCTCTATGCAGTCATCATTCCAATCAATCAGATCTTTTGCTCTTTTCCGGATCATCTGTATTAATGGTTCTCTAACATCGAAAAACCCTTAATCCGTTGCCTACAGTATCCAACCACTCCTAGAAACATTCTCATTTCTCTTTGGTTCTGTGGCAATTGCATCTCTTTGATTATTTTTATTCTTACCGGTGTCACTTTTCTAACTCCTCTTTCTATTTTATGCCCTAAATATCTAACTTCTCGTTGACAGAATTGTAATTTTTCTGGAGACACCTTGTGTCCTCCTTCAGCCAAATGATTCAGCAATGCAATTGTTTTTGATGCCACCAGTAGGTCATCAATGTACTGGACCAAAACAGATTTTCCAGTCATAATCAATGATTCCAACCACTTTTTCAAAATCTGATTAAAAATTGAAGGACTCTCTGTGTACCCTTGAGGAACTCGACACCATGCGTAAATATGATCCTCAAACTTAAACGTAAAAAGATACTGGCTGTCTGGGTGCAAAGGAATAGAAAAGAACGCTTGGCATAAATCAATTACTGTAAACCAACCTGCATTCCAGGGTATCTGATAAGGGATCACTGCTGGATTTGGCACTATCGGGCAACATGGCACTACAATTTTATTTATTTTCCGTAAATCTTGCACTATTCTGTACTTTCCGCTAGGCTTTTTCAGTCCCATTATTGGCGAATTGCAGGGACTACCCATCACTTCTTTTAAAATACCTTGTTTAACCATTCGTTCAATTTCTGGAATAATTCCTGCTTTTACTTCTGGACTCATTTTGTACTGTCGGGTGTTTGGATACACTGCACCTTCTTTCACTGTCACTTTAACTGGGTCTATATTTGTCATTAGCCCAATGTCTTTTCCTGTAAAATCCCACACTTCTGGATTAACTGTGGTTTTCAACTCTTCTGGCAATTCATTCTCATTTATTAGTGAAAACATTTCATCTACTTCTGTTCCCTGTTTGGCTAACATCATCTTGTATACCACGTCTTCATCAGGGGTTTGGAAAGCGACACCATCCGGTGTACAATAGATCCTGCAATTCATCTTGCACAAAAGATCTCTTCCCAACAGATTTACTGGACTGGAATCGCAAACTACAAACCGATGCATTTCTCATAAGCTTCCAATGTGCCCCTCCATTGGTTTTGTGATTGGGGTTCTAATCTGTTGGTTAGGCACGCCTACAACTTGGATTGATTCTCCCGAGAGGGGTAGGTTTGGGATGTCTGCTGTTCTCACAGTAGATCTGGTAGCACCAGTATCCAATAGGAAAGTAATGTCTTTACCTTCTACTCTCCCATCAACAAATTGACCTGACTGATCTACCGGCAAGGATGCGCCAAGCACACACTCCTCTTCCTCCCCCCTCAGGCACCGTCATTGTGCGGCATCTGAATGTTCTTCATCATTCTGTAAAAAATATTGTGCAATTGTTCTATTATTCTTACCACTTTCTCCTTGAAATCCGGTGTTCGCACTGAAACTTTGATGCTTCACAAAATTTGGCATAGGAGCTGGTGGCACCTGATATTGTGGAGTAACTACCTGCTGCTGCTGATTTATAAGTACTTCATTCTGCATCTGTGGGATTAAATTTTGATTTGGCCCATTATTACTCTTATTATTCTGAGTACTCTTACACTCGTTCTTCCAATGTCCAAGCTTTCCGCACGCATGACAAGGAAACTTCTTTTTTGCTTCTCCTCTGTCCATTCGTCCCTTATATTTATTACCATTCGCTCCTTGATTATTCTGACTCTGTTCTTTCACCTGATTATTATTTTGGTCATTTGTTTTCTCTTCTTGCTGTTCTGCCAATTTAACTTGTGCTCACATCATTTTCTCCTTTAGCTTCCTACGCCTGGCCTCAATGTCATCTCCGCAATATTTCGCGTACTTTAAAATCTCATCCACTGTCTTGCTTTGCCAACACAACATGTGCTGCTGTATCATCTGACTGATTTCTGGTTTCAAACCATATACAAACCGATACACAAAATGTCCCATATCCTTGTCACCAATATTCTCAAAACCACTATACTGCTTAAACACCTGCAACAACCTTTCATAGTACGCATGTACAGATTCATTTGGTTCTTGTGTTGTTCTATCTATTTTTACCCAATCTGTTTCTTTAGGAGGAATTTTCCCTTTCAAATATGTAATCACATGGTGATACTTCTTCATCACCTCCTCCGAGGGTGCTCCTGTCTTTGCATCTCTAGCATACTCCTCATTAGGCCAGTCAATTGTAATCTTACATTCTGTCCATAAATCAGCAGGTACCACTATATCAAATAGACCATCCAAGTCTTTCAATAAAACCTTTGAAACCTTCACAAATCTCTCTACCTGCTTGTACCATTCAACTGTTTTTTCTCTCAGTTTTGGAAAATCATTTGTGAATGACAAAATATCTTGTCTACTCCAAGGAACATGAACATATCCACCTCCAGGAACCTCTCTCATCGGACACAATTTTTCCACTTTGCCTGATTCTCTTACTGGAAATGCAGCTGCTGCTTCTCTCGCTTGTACTTCCTCTTTCTTTCTTATCCATTTAATTCTCCATTTATCAATGTCTCTCCATTTTCGCAAAATGTTCATTAATTCCTTTATCTGTAGTCTCTTTCCAGAAGCATTTACACTTTCTAAATCTTTATCAGTAAAGTCCACTCGATATGGTTTCTGTAACAACTTCGATTTCCCTATGTCTATTCCAATCTCTGAAGCAACTTCAGTCGATCTCTCATGAAATACTCTTGCTCTCCTGGTTATACTCTTACACAGAAATAATAACTCCTCATCATTGTAAGCGTTCAATCTTTCTGTACCCACACATCCTGTCATCATCTCTTCCAATTCCACTTTCAATCTGCTGATATCTAAAATCTTTGGTGTTGGGTTCTGATTATCTCTTTCCTGAGCCCACCTTTCTATTTCTTCAGAGGTGAATACTGTTGCGCCTCCAGTTCCAGCAGGAACCAAAGGTCTTCTTTCTCTCAAATTCATAGGCGTAACTCTCTTTGGAGTTTCCGTCAGAGGTTCCACATTAGGGAGGTCCATTAATGAAATAATTGACTCACTTTCGCTTACCTGATCGTCTGTAATTATTATTTCTTTTCTAGGACTATTTAATGGAACTGTCTCAAGTTGTGGTTTCTGGCAAATCTTATTATCTCCATACAATGGGATTACCGGACCAATGGTCACTGGTACTGTCAAGGTTTCAGTATTCAAATTTAATTGACTTATCTTTTGAACTAGTTCTTCTCTACTTTTATTCAAAGCTTCTCTTTCATTATCCTGCAACACTCTGTTATATGACGTTTCATGTAAAATCTGTGGGGTTAATGGCATTCCCACTACTGGTGCACTTGGGGTAACCTTACTAGCTGCTTCTTGATACAGTGGTGGATTTTTAATTAAAATATCCTCTAACAACTTGTCATCTGATTCACCATAACCTGCCGAGTTCATGTGTTTCGTTTTCTCCTTACACTTCCCTCCAGACTGTTCCTCAGCCATTAACACTGGATATAACCCTTCTGATACCATAGCTCTCCTCCATTGTTTCATCTGCCCTTCGCGTGACTCATGCAAATGTCTCGGAAAAAATCCTCTATACCTTCCACCTCTGCATTTCTCTCGTTCATATGACTCAGTCTCCCATTCTTCCAAAGCCTCATATTGAGTTAACCTAGGTTCCAAATCATTCATTTTCAATCTCAAATTCTGAAGAATCCTCCCATTAAACGTACCATCCTTAGGAAACGCTAACACACCATCATCCTTCGTATATTCTATCCAGTTTTCCAACCACACGCAAGTATGATATCCTCTTTCCATCATCATAAAAGATGCTGGTGTCTTCGGTGGCGGAATAGGAATTCCCTCTCTAGTCAACACAGGCTTATCCTTTACAAAGAAATTCTTAATTTTCTTTAAAAATGACATCTTTCTTTTCTCTCCATACATCCTTGAAGAACGATGTAGGAAATTGTATTCCGCAAACCCTTGAAATCTTCTACCTGTACGACTTGCACTATCAGTCAAATCAAAATCCTGCATACAATCTCTCTCTCCACCAATCCCAGCGCGGCTTCTAACCAGCTATCCAATCAAATCAGGCTCACGCTCGTGATCCGACCAATGCCAGCGCGGCCTTTTCCTGACATCAGTTCTACTCCTTACTACTGACCCCCCCTTTACAAAGCTGCTCCTGTCACATGCCCACTGTTTCTACCAATCCCAGCGCGGCTCACTGTGACGTCAGTACCACTCCAGCAACTGACCCTCCCTTCACAAGGTAATGCGAAAACTTTATTTCTCAATATTTTCTTAAAAATTCTTTGTTATTAACGACATAAAAACATTCGCTACTCTGTCTGTTCCGCTAAATCAAAGGATAGTTTATTTCTTTTCAATGCAAGTAAAACCTTCTGCTTACTCTTCACAGAAGCTCCAGAGAACCTGCAACTCCTCCGGTGTCCCCCATTTGGGAAATTTGAGACCAAAGTTTCACCAGCGAACTTCTTTTGCTGTCAATCTAGCTTAGAAGAACCTGCTACTTCTTCAGGGTTACCCTTTCTAGGTGATATAACGCTTAAAATTTCACAAGCGAACTTTTTGCTATCAATCACTCTTACTTTTACACAGAAAATAGTCCCTACTTTAACGCTGCCAGCCCTACCTAGCTTCTCAGTGTTATTCCAACAGACGAGTAACCTCACTGCAGTGTGGTTTCTATCGCCACCCGCTATTCATTCCCCGGGAATTTTCCAGACGACATCAAACAAAGACGCTAATTCTTTTTGTTAAACATAAACCAAATAATTAATAATCTATACTTATCACCAAACTAGTCAATAATAACCATAGCTCTGCTACCAGAAAACTGATCCAGCGGTGTACTAACAGCAGATACTCCACTACCATATACACACCTGGGCCCATATAACTACTTCCACAAAAACACCATGTAGACCGCTGGAAAACTTAGTTTATGATTTTCATACTTCAAGATCTAGTTATTTCTTTTCCCTAACTAAACCTTTCACTGATCAATTAGTTCTTTCCTCTGGTCGATGGACCATTAGTTGGAACTAGTTGATGGTGATAATTAACATAACTTATTAAACATTTCTTGATTAAATGAAATAATCACAGACTCGGGAAGTTTTAAAATCTTTATCTAAATTAGTTGCTTGTGAACCATCTCAAACGTTTCAGTACAAACACCCTTATTCGCAAGAGTGTCAATTCAATCAAGTTTCAAATAGGCATTTAGCAATTCAGATCCACACAATAACTATGCTCAGAAAGAAGAGGACAGAGAGAAAAGAACATCTATCAATACGATGAATTTTATATTTACCAAGTATGGTGTGAAGACCAACCCCCTGGCCAAAGGGCTGGTAAGGGTCCCCCAGGATAGATCACGAGACAAAGACTTCAGGACAGGAATCAGGACAGGATACTTCACCTCTCTAAAATACCGATGACTGCGTCGCACCCCTCTCTGACACTCTCTTCCTCCTCGTGGTTCTTCCGCGATCTTCTTTCTAATCCAATTAAATTAAGTAGATGGTTCTGCATTCGATTTTCTTCATCAGCGTCTCACAGCTTCAGCACCACCCCCAGCACCGACAGCATCCCGAGCTCTGCTTCTGTGCTCCCGTTAAGCTCTCTTCCGTAAAGCTCATCTAACTAACTAACTAAACTACCTCAATTATACCTTTCTATAGCCATGTACCACCCATTAATGTTTCAATTTTACAGAATACTAACTCTGATTGGGCAGGCGAGGGGGGGGATGATCGTCACACCATGCTTACATTTCACTTATTTCTTTAAACCATTGTTTCAAAACTCCTCCCCTCAAACTTTATTAAATCATTTCCTTTCCCATACATCTCCAAACTTTATTAATACAAAATGTTGCGATATTATGAATAAAGCTCCTTCATATGAACTCTTCACCCTCATGTTCCCAGGGCACATCTTCGCTGGCCTTGGACGCGTGACAAGTCCTTAGTCATCTTTCGTATTTTCTCGCCAGTACGCATGCGTAGGGTCAAGACAGTCAGCTCGATTCAGACAAGTATAGAGGGCCCAAATGCGCACTAATAATAAAGTCAAAAGAAGAAATGTTATTTTCAAAAATAAATGGTTTCACTGTACACCACCAACCTCTACTCTAACCCACTTCATTTATTATTACCCTTTCTGCATTTGCGTTAGTATAAAAGATATATTCTATTTCAGCTAAGCAGGTGCCATGCATGTGAGCTTTCAAGCGGCCATTTTATCATTTATTGCGCAGGCGCAAGATTTTCCCTCCAAGCATTAGTACGTCATACTACGTAGATGTAGTAGACGCATGCGCAGTAAAGATCCCTTGTTAAAGTGCGATTTTAGTCCTTCGTTCATGTTATTGCCGTTAGTAAACACATAGGCAAGCTTCCTTGTCCCGCGTGTCTTGTTCTAAATGCAATTATTAATTACAAACACGTTGTTAGTAATTCGTTAGTGAGTTAAACGAAAGGATTGCTTCCGAGGAAGTCTCATTTATGAGTCCTTGCTCCATCAATACTGTATGGACTAGGGTCTTCTCTGTCAAAAAATAAAGACAGAACCCTATGGAGGATTATTTGTTGTGGAAAAGAAAGCTTATGGATAGCAGGAAATCTTCTATTGTTTAACCATAAGATTCTAAATGTTCAAGATGTCATTCACATTTGTCTTGATAAAGTGATGACCTTCTATTATGCAGACATAAAAAATTTGGGCAAACAAAGTAGATAAAATTTGGAAACTAAAAAATTGGGCAGAATGGGTAACTTGATGTAATACTACAGATGCACTTTAGCATACAAGTATAATCCTTTTATCAAAAATATCTTGATGGAAAACAAATAGGTTTGGTGCCTGCGTGCATCTCCTAGCCAGGTTACTGGTATGCCACCCTCTGGGATTGGTTAATATGTATCTGATTCAATTTTTTTATAAATAAAGTTTATTTCTAAAAAAAAAAACAAAAACAGTTCTTATCAGTTTAATATCTCAAACGTCCTCTTTCTGGGGACCATATATTAAATTGATTTTTGGAACAGGGAGATGGAATAGGAGCTTGCTCTGTCCACTCCACGCATCAACCTGGTATTGCAGTACCTCCAGGAATGGTGCACTTCCCCACCCGGGGAAAACAATGCTGTTGAAAGATAGACGAGAAAACGAAAGTAGCGCTTCACTACCAAACCCTGTAAAGTGGCGCTACTGTGTTTGCGTGAGAATAAAACCAACCTGGTCACCGTGTCTTGCTTTATTTATTTATTTTATTTATTTGCCACTTTGCGGCCACCGTGCCGGAGTTTATTTATTTATTTATTTTTCACATTTTTCACCTTTTTTTTTTTCCTTCTTCATCCAGACGCTGCACTTTGAAAGAGAAAAATGTCAGAAAAAGACTGCTTTTCCAGCAACAGAGTTTCATTCGTTTTTGGATCCATTTCACTGGGGAACGAATGGAGGACGTTTTTCAGCAAGTCAAGAGGAGCGAGGTAGAGACGGAATGAGAGAGAAGGAGAGGGGGAGGAGAAGGAGAGGGGGAGGAGAAGGAGAGGGAGAGGAGAGGGAGAGGAGAGGGGAGGAGAGGGGGAGGAGAGGGGAGGAGAAGGAGAAGGAGAGGGAGAGGAGAGGGGAGGGAGAGGAGAGGGGGAGGAGAAGGAGAGGGGAGGCTGCCAGCAGCAGAGAAGTGGACACTGTCCTTGGCTTCTCTGAGCAAGAAGGAAAATACAGAGTCCTTTTCCTTCACTGCCCACCCCGCCCGGCCACGAACGGCCAAGCCTTATCTATAGGCCTTAGGGTACAGGGCAGCAGAGTCCTGGGCAAGCGAGGGCGAGGTGCCGGCCACTTCCTGTCAGGGAGCTGTCCAGGGCGTCCTGGCCTGATTCCCAGTATCTCCCGGCTGCCAGGTTTTCTGGCCAGCCGGCTGGAGGCAGTGGACAGGAAGAGGCGGGGCATGCAAATACTAGAAAGAGGACAACGTGGGTATGCTAAGTAACGCCTAATGAGGCGCCAGCCGAGGAGGACTCTGGGAGCCGGGAGAAGGCCTGAAGCCAGGGCCTCCTTTCCATTGGCACGTGCTGAGCTCCTGCTAGGAGTGGGAAAAAGAGGGTAAAGGGCTGCAAGCGACGCTGCAAAGGAAGACCCCGGTCCGAGTCAGCCAGGTAGATTGCTTCGGGAGGCGTTAATTCTGGCACCATTCTGGTTATCGCTTCTCTGCCTTTTGGCTAAGATCAAGTGTAGGAGTACACTTGTGACTAGCCAGGGGGCGCTGGAAACCTAGAAACCTGTTAGTTGCTGGGCCTTCGCTCCACGGCTTGTCCGTGGCAAGGCTGCGTGATAGACAGCGGAAAGGTCAAGGCTTCGGTGGCAACCCTCGAGAGACACCTGGGAGAAACTGGGCCTTCGCTCCACGGCTTGTCCGTGGCAAGGCTGCGTGGATCCCGGTGTTGTCACAAAAGGGCCAACACCCGCACCAGAGAGATACCTGCTACACCCTGAGTGGAGGGATGGGCTGCGGATTCCTGGCTTGTCCGGGACCCAGCTGATGCCCAGAAACTCGGGGGGTGGTGGGGAAGCCTCTCCTCGACGGACTACAACCCGCACATAGCTGCGTGGTTTCGGAGATTTTTTACGAGAAACCCCGGGCGCACTGGCATAGTGCACGGCTCGGGGTTACTCAACTGAGAACTGCTAAAACCCACCTCATAGGAACCCCTGACCACCCGGTCAGGATTCAGGTGAGCCACCGAGGCGCACACTACGGGGGTGGTGGGTGGGGAGCACTGAGAGATTTCCGCGCGGTTGGAGAAACCCTGAGCGCACCAGCAAGGTGCTCGGCCCGGGGACACTCCAAACAAGAAGGGACGACGTAAAAACCACCAGGGAGGACCCGAGGAATTCCAACAGCAACGCGAGCCCCCAGGCGCACCCGGACGGTGCTCGGCCAGGGGGCACGCTCCTCGCTCCACAGAAACCGAAATCGGCAATTTTGCGAGCCCCCAGGCGCACCGGACGGTGCTCGGCCAGGGGGCACGCACCCGCACACGAGAGGTTTAAATCGGCACCTTTGCGAGCCCCCAGGCGCACCAGACGGTGCTCGGCCAGGGGGCACGCACCCGCAACAGCACCCGCACCCCAGAGGATCAAATCGGAAATTTTGCGAGCCCCCCGGCGCACCGGACGGTGCTCGGCCAGGGGGCACGCACCCGCAACAGCACCCGCACCCCAGAGGATCAAATCGGCAATTTTACGAGCCCCCCGGTGCACCGGAAAGGTGCTCGGCCAGGGAGCGCACATTCCGCATTTATCAAGGAATCTCGGCATTTTCGCGAGCCCCCAGGCGCACCGGACGGTGCTCGGCCAGGGGGCACGCAGAACCGACAGACACCTTCATCTCTTGAGGAAAGCCCACATTTTCGCGAGCCCCCAGGCGCACCGGACGGTGCTCGGCCAGGGGGCACGCAGAACCGACAGACACCTTCATTTCTTGAGGAAAGCCCGCATTTTCACGAGCCCCCAGGCGCACCGGACGGTGCTCGGCCAGGGGGCACGCAGAACCGACAGACACCTTCATTTATTGAGGAAAGCCCACATTTTCGCGAGCCCCCAGGCGTACCGGACGGTGCTCGGCCAGGGGGCACGCAACACACTCCTCGCATCGGATTTTCGGCAATACCGCGAGCCCCCAGGCGCACCGTACGGTGCTTGGCCAGGGGGCACGCAGGAACAAAGAGGAAGACAAGGGAGATAAGCCCCAGTGAGCCCCCAGGCGCGCACTGCGCTTGGCCAGGGGGCACACAACCAAATCATCATGGCAGCAACAAAGTCATATGCTGCAGCGGCCGAACAGGAACAAAACATCACCAACCAGGACACAAAACAAAAAGGTAACACTCCAATCTCGAACATTAGGTTCACTGTAAGATTTGAAATTGATGAAAATGCTAAGGAAAAGCGTAGTATAAAGCATCTTATGGAGGTAGTGATGAGGCAGGTGTTTAAAAAAGAACCTGCCCAAACTAAATGTATCCAAGATTTTAGAAAGAAAGGGATTTTTGATATCACCCTAGCATCAGAAACTGAATACCAAAGTTTTCTCTACAATCTAATTGCCAACCAAAACCACCCTGATATGAAAGGATATATTGCCACCCCAATAGCAGTACCCAGGGAGATACCCATGACTGTACACATGTACAACCCTTTTGCCCCTGCTAGCGAAATAGAAATGTTTCTCAACAGATACTGCAGCAAAGTCAGGGGAGGGACGGAATTGCGAAACGAATGGGGAGCTTGGAACGGGAAAAGGAGGTACATGGTGGTTCTAGCAAAAGACAGCGCAGGGATAGGGGGGACAAAACACCCCCCTCTAAATTTTGCTATAGGCCCCAACAGAGGGTTCCTCTATTACCCTGGTCAACCTATCTTTTGTAGGCAATGCCTACGTTTTGGGCATACAAAGGAGAATTGCACAGGGGATGTATGCAGGAACTGTGGAGAAAGAGGTCACAAAGCACAGAATTGTGAAATAGCCAAAGCATGTAACCTATGTGGCACAAAAGATCACCTTTACAAGGAATGCCACCTGAAAAATTACAGGAACACCAGCAAAAATGACGAGACCCCAAAAGGCCCCAAAGACAGCCCAGGAGAAGATAAAGGGGCAGAAAAGGGAGAACAAAAAGTCACCCCACTCCAGCAGTCACAAGACCTTTTTCCCCCAACCCCAGCAGAAACAGAAGCAGGAACAGATCAGAACCTAGTTGGCACAGAAAACGCCTCACAACAAACGGTCTCAGAGACCCCAGAAGACCAGAGGCCAAAAGAAAACGCGCTCCCACAAGAGCAACTGCAGAGCAGCAACTTAGAAACTCTAAACCCCAGTGATGCCAGTACCCACATTACCGGGCTTTCAACAGACGGTGATACAAGGGAAAACTCAGAGGGGAAATGGGAAACAGTTTCAACCAGAAGACAGAGGAAATCACAAAGACTACAAACCACGCAAGAAATGGAGTACGAATCTAGTGTAGAAACAGACCTCTTAGATCAGGACCAAAACACAGAAGAGAAAGAAACTAACTGCACGAAACACGCAAGAAAAGAATTCGAAAAAATCCAGCTGAAAACCAATCAGTACCACCAAAGAATCATGAAAAGAAAACAACTAACAAACTTAAAATTCTCACAAGACTCCATCCATACACGCCAAAAAAGAAGAACAGATAGTCAAAAAGCAGAAAACAACCTAGAGGGGTTCGACCGCCTTTTTACACCATCTGAAGACAACACAGTCACCATTTTCTCTAAACTTCCAACTATTTCAGATATGGAGAGTATAAATATGTCAGGGTTCACAACAGCCTTCCAAGAAAGCCTTAGGTCCCCTCTGCCAGGAACAGACAGAGAAAACTTCTATGAATTTGACCCCTTCTTAGGGAGCGAGGAAGACCCCCCTCAAACCAACCAAAAGAAGGTAGAAGAAGATACTAGCGAAACTATAGATGTAGACAATATATAACACCAGTATGATGCTACAATTGCTCCGCCTCATGGCTATCACAATAGCCACTCTAAATGTCAGGGCCCTAAAACAACAAAAAAAGAGGGCCTCAGTACTAGAATATTGTAAACTACTTCAAGCAGAAATAATATGCCTACAGGAATGCCACCTCCCTTTCAACAACGATTATTCATTCCTAGAGGACGAATGGAATTTAGGCCCCTCCCTTTGGTCAGGGGGTGGCAACAAAAATGCGGGGATTGTTTTCTTGTTTAAAAACCACGCCTTTTCCATCTTAAAAAAAGAGTACATAGAACACGAGAGAGCGGACATTTTAACAGTGAATTACCAGGGTAATATCTTTCGTATTTGTAACATATATGGCCACGCAACAAAAAATGAGAGGCATGACCTCTTTGAAAGCCTACAATTATTTTTAGTGGGAGCCACCCCAACAATTATGATGGGGGACTTTAATTGCATCTTAAATAGCAGTGACAGAAGAGGAGTTTGCACCCACTACAAAATGGATAAATCATCCAAACTGCTTAGAGAACTAATTGACAATTTCTATCTTAAAGATACCTATAGGACCACCAACACAAAGCTTCCAGGCTTCACTTGGGTATGCAACGACAATACCACTGCCTCCAGAATAGACTTCATATTCGCATCTGAAAGCATTACATGTCTTTCAACCTCTTTACAAGACAGCAGCCTCACAGACCACAAAACCCTCATAGCTAAAATTGCTCTACCTGACCCAGTCCAAAAGGGAAGTGGCTACTGGAAACTCAACACATCACTTCTACAAGACACAGAGACACAGAAAGAGTACATAGCCTTTTTCCAAAACTTGCAAACACATAAACAAAATTTTAAAAGTTTACAAGAATGGTGGGAGAACGTGAAAGTACAGACCAAAATTTTCTTCTCCGCAAAGGGAAAAGAAAAAGCAAAAGAAAAAAGACAGCAGTTTAACAATCTACAAGAGCACCTCACATGCCTTGTGGAACTCCAAGATGCAGGAATAGAAGTAGCGCAGGAAATAAACCAAACAAAAAACATCAAAAAATGGTTAACACAAAAGGGGAAGGAAACCATCTTCAACTCACGGGTCCAACAATATGAACTAGATGAGAAATGTAACGCCTTCTTTTTCAAAAAAGCCAAAAGAAACCACACTATACTAGACGGCCTCCTAGATGACCAAAACACACTCAGAACAGACCAGGAGGAAATTGCCACCACTATACACAATTTCTACAAAAAACTTTTTTCAGAGAAAAAGTCAGACACAAGTGCAACTAATGATTTATTAGCCTACTACGACCTCGGACTATCTGAGGAGGAAAAAACCTTTCTAGAAAAACCTTTTCAAGGGCAGGAATATTTAGATGTCATAGAGAAAGCACCAAAAGATTCCTCACCAGGCCAGGATGGCCTCCCGTGGGAATTCTATAAAGCATTTTGGAAAGACTTAGCAACAGACTTCATAAACATGATAAAAGAAGGGATTAGCAACAACACTTTCCAGGCCTCCTTCAACCAAGGAGCAGTGATACTTATCCACAAAAAGGAGACCCAAATAACATAAAGAACTGGAGACCCATCACCCTACTAAACGTAGACAACAAAATTTTCAGTAAATGTATCACCAACAGGATAAGAAAGATCTTGAAAACCATAATCCACCCAGACCAAACTTGCGCTGTCCCTGGGAGAAAAATATGGGACAGCCTGATCACAATCAGGGACGCCATCACTAGGACTTTAGAGGAAAAAAAACCCCTGGGGATCCTTTCACTAGACCTACAAAAGGCCTTTGACAGTGTGTCCCACGATTACCTTTTCAAAGTTTTAAACACTATGGGGTTTCCCTCTTCCTTTGTAAAAGCTATCACCATGTTGTACTCAAACGCAACCAGTAAAATACTGGTTAACGGCAAATTTACCTCCAAGGTTCAAATCAAGTCCGGTGTCCGCCAGGGCTGCCCATTGTCACCAGCGCTATTCGTATGCGCCCTGGAACCACTTTTAGCTAGGTTAAGAAAAGACAAAGTCATCAAAGGTGTGTTTGTTCCAGGAGCCAATGGAAAGGTGGCAAAATGCATAGCCTACATGGATGACGTGACGGTCCTATGCCCAGACCCACCCTCAGCCAGGAGAGTACTTTTACATACAAAAGTGTTTGCACAAGCCTCAGGCCTGTCATTGAACCTTGACAAAAGTACTTGCCTCACCATAGGAGACTGGAACCACTTGGCCAAGCTTGACGTAAAGACAACTAGCAACCCAACCAAAATACTTGGTATCCTCTTCTCAGAGGACACAGAAGGCCAAGCTAACTGGCCCCCAGTACAACAAAAGATCAACCAGAAGTTTGGTCTTTGGAAGAAAAGATCCCTATCAATGACCGGGAAGGTCATGGTCATCAAAGCTGTCATTTTGCCCCTGATTTTGTATTTTGCCATGATCTATCCCCCCTGCAAAAAGACACTGAGACAATTACAAAAATGTTTATTCAATTTTCTATGGAACTCCAAAATGGAGAAAGTGAAAAGAAACATTGTTTTTAAACACACAGAAAATGGGGGGAAAAATATGCCAAACCTGTACTTGTATATCTTTACCACCTATTTTTGCCTCTGCCCGAACGCTATACGTGAAAAGAAGAACATGGCGGCCCACTTCATCCGGTATGGAGCAGGCGACATCTTCCACAAATTTGGAATTTTGCCCAGAGACAATACAGTTCCAGTTGCTTTTTTTCCACATAAACTCTACGCATGCCTGCAACCTTTCCTGCAGATGCTGAAACATCTGGAAATTGAAACCAACTACTGGGAGAACAGAACACTTTTGAAAGCAGAGCTGGGAAAACTGGAGAAACTTGAAATGGTAAACAATCTTTCAGACAACCTCTCCAAAAAAGTCTGGGGGAAAGTAAACCACCAAGACATCACGAACACCCAGAAAGACATTTCATGGCTGGCAGTCAACAACGCTCTGCCCGTGAAGGCATTCCAGCACAAAAGAGGACTTGCAAAAAATGCCAAATGCCCAAGACCAGATTGCCCAGGAGAAGAAACTACTGTACATTTTCTTTGGAACTGTGTTTTTGCAAAACTGTTTTGGGAAAAGATGGGGGAGATGATTAAGGGCATCACTAAACAAAACACGGTCACATATGAACTGATTTTATATGGCCTAGGGTCTTCACTGTCAAAAAATAAAGACAGAACCCTATGGAGAATATTGTGTGCAGCCAAAGAGAGCCTATGGACCACAAGAAACTTAACAATGTTTAAACATAAAAGCTTAGATGTCAATGACACCATCCATATATGCCTTGACAAACTGATGACTTTCTACTTTGCCGACATTAAAAGTTTGGGCAAACTCAAAGCAGACCAAATCTGGCAACAAAAAGAATGGGCAAAATGGGTAACTTAAGAAAGCACTTTAGCATAAAAGTGCAGACCTACAGTATTATTAAATATATATATATATCTCGATGGAAAGCCATTAGGATGATGCCTGCGCGCACCTCCTAACCAGGCTACACTGTTTACCACCCTTTGGGATTGGTTAAAATGTATCTGTACCTTCAAAAATTTTAAATAAAGTATATTTTTACAAAAAAAAATCTGTTCTTATCAGTTTAATATCTGATACGTCCTCTATCTGGGGACCATATATTAAATTGATTTTTGGAACAGGGAGATGGAATAGGAGCTTGCTTTGCCCACTCCACACATCAATCTGGATTGCAGTACCTCCAGGAATGGTGCACTTCCCCACCCAGGGAAAACATTGCTGTTGTAAGATAGACGAGAAAACGAAAGTAGCGCTTCACTGCCAAACTCTGTCAAGTGGTGCTAATGAGTTTGGGTGGGAATAAAACCAAGCTGGCCACCTTGCGGCCACCGTGTCTTGCTTTATATATTTATTAATTTTTATGTATTTTAAACCTGGTTATTTTTTTTTTTTACTTTGTCCAGAGGCTGCATTTTGAAACAGAAAAAATGTCAGGAATAGACCGCATTTCCAGCAAAAGAGTTTATTTCTTTTTTGGATCCATTTCACAGAGGAACGAATGTAGGAAAGAGGGTTTGCAGACAGGATTTCCAGCAAGTGAGGAGAAGTGAGGTAGGAGGTGGAGACGGGGGGGGGGGGAAGAGAGAGGGGAAGGAGAAAAAGACAGAGTCCTTTTCATTCTGTGCCCGAATGGCCACGAATGGCCAAGCCTTATCCACAGGCCTTAGGCTACAGGGCAGCCGAGTACTGGGCAAGCAAGGACGCAGTGCCAGCCACTTGCTGTCAGGGACCTGTCCAGGGTGACCTGGCCCGATTTCCAGCATCCCCTGTCTGCCAGGATTTCTGGCCAGCAGGCTGGATGCAGTGGACAGGAAGGGGTGGGGCATGCAAAAGCTAGAAAGAGGGCAACGTGGGTATGCGAAGAGATGCCTAATGAGGCGACAGCCAAGGACGACTCTGGGAGCCAGGAGAAGGCCTGAGTCCAGGGCCTCGGTTCCATTGGCACATGCTGAGCTCTTGCTAGGAGTCTAAAAAAGAGGCTATAGTGCTGCAAGTGGTGGTGTAAAGGAGGACCCCGGTCCGAGTCAGCCAGGTAGACTGTTTTGGGAGGCGTTATTCTGGCACCTTTCCAGTTATCGTTTCTCGGCTTTTGGCTAAGATCAAGTGTAGTACTTGGTTGGTGCTGGAAGGTTGAGAGTGACTCCAGATCCCCGAAGGACTGGGCCTGAGTCTCTCTGGCCTGATTGGAACCAGGCTGCATCACTGAAGGGTGCTTGGAGGAGAGAAACCTCCTGTTCTGCCTAGCGGAAGGGACTGGGCCTTCGTTCCCTGGCTTGCTTGGGGCAAGGCTGACATCTCTGGGTGGAGTGGGAAGGTAGGGGACCACTACTTCTGAGGGGCCACTGGGCTTCCCTAAGGCTGCGGGACAGGCCTGCGACTTCTTGCTTGACTGGGAACTGGCTGAAGCTCCAACACCGGTGGGCACTCGGGGAGCCCCTCAAGTAAGATTCAAGTGCGGTTGAGCAGTCTGCAGAGTTTCCTGTTGGAGCCAGCTGTGAAGATACATTTTAGTGGAGGATAGCAGTGACGACGGAAGGCCAACGGACCTGTACCTGGCCCTTAGTGGTGACCAGCCAGTCTCCATCCCATCGGACTGCTGACTTATCAAATCACCTGCTGTCACCCCGAGGTGTGGCCCCCCCAATGCCGCACCGGCCCCCTCTGCCAGGGTAGAAGGAGGGGGATCCTGGGGGAAGCTGCCTCGGCAAGAGAAGCTTGCTTGTTACAGTTTTGGAAGCAGACTGCTACTGTTTTTTTTTTTTACAAATTTCACTCTGGAGGTAAGACTCAATAAAATTCTTATATCCCTAGCATTTTCACTAGACACGGTTTCACAAGCATTGGAGTGGCAGCAGGCAGCTTTATCCATTCTTTCTCAGTGCACCCATATTGCTGCCTCTGTCATTTATAGACCTACGTGTACATCATAAGCACCTGCCGGGGGCCCTTCCCTCTCTCCTTAATGAGGCGCTAAGTATGGCCTCGTACTGCCGTATGGCGAAAAGTGTGCACGCACCAGATTATGTGCCCAACGCGGTGCCATTGAAGTGGGCAAGGCCCAGAGAAAGGAGAAAAATGTGTTGTTCCTTGTGGAATAAGTTATGAAGAAGGAATGCAATATTTCAGAGAGAGCCATTGAATGCATGCAGTATTTCTCAAGTAGAAGTTTTTTCGAAGTCACCTTTTACAGCAAGTTCATTTGCCAGAGTTTCCTCCACAATGCAGGTGATTGGAAACATAGTAATGTTCTTCATGGGCTGTTACCCCCTATGTTCGCCCCTAAGTAGGCTGGTCTGGTAGTGCATATGTACAACCCCTATAGAGACCCCAGACTGATTGAAGTGTTTTTAGGGCGCTTTTGTGCCACCATAAGTTGAGGTCAAAAAATTAATAACTTGTGTTGAATCTGGAATGGGAAGCACCATTATATTGTAACCTTCAAAGAGGACCCTGATGGAGTGCGCAGGCTTGCACACCCGCCAGAGACATTCAACCTGGGTGCCAATAAGGGGTTTTTGGTTTATTCGTGGCAACCCCTCTTTTGCAGACTTTGCCAACAATTCAGCACTCAAAAGAACAATGCAGGAACTGTGGTGGAGTGGACCATAAGGCTCAAGACTGTGTTGCTCCAAAAAAAATGCAATTTATGTGGTAGCGCGGTGCACCTCTTTAAAATGTGCCCCAAAGGAAAATTCTCCTATGCTTCAGCAGCTAGTGCACAGTCCCCACAACATGCCCCATCACTCCATCCGGCCCAGCCAGCGGCCTCAGCCGAGTCACGAGCCCAGCAGGAACATCCTGACATCACTGACTCGGAAATAGTAGGTCACATTGATGGTATGGAGATCCGAAGGTGTGGCCCAAGAGCGGAGCAGGAAGGAGGTCCTGAGACAGACGCGCCATCTCAGGACACTCGGCCCCCTCCCAACCCCGTTCCCATGCTGTCCCAACTGGCGGAGGATGAGGTGGAGCGCACTGAAACCAAGAGGCTAAAGCGCGTGCAGCTTTAGAGAGGAGAGTGCTGCGCGAGGGTCTCCTACCACAGGGCTCTATATCATCCGCTCCACACAGCGCTGCACCTACTCACACAGAGGACATGAGTTCAATCACTGAGGGGCCAGATTCTGGTGTCTCGGCGGTTCCCCCTATGGAGCAAGTGCCTGTTGACACCTTCACCCTTGAGCAGGCTGTAAAAGGTTTAACGCAGGTGGTAGATGACACTGCTTCATATTTGGGTTCCCTGACTGTGGTCACAGAGCCGCGGAAGAGTATGGAGCATAGCGGGTGGTCTACGTCTACCACAAACAAGCACAAATCGAGGGGTTCCAAATACATGGTGGATCCCCCTACCTCCACCCGCTCTAAGCGCCGCCCTTCCTCCCTGGATCGCTTTCCCCGGGGTGACAGATACTGCCCTCTATTATCCATCTCGGACTCCGAGGAGGGTTTATAGGAAGTGGCACATGTATTGGAAATAAGTGATGGTCCAGTAATTGATTTGGAGAGCACACAGGATCTGGATACTCTCTTCTCAGCGTCCACCATTACTAGTCAAGAACAGGTGCTCAACGTTGAAGGTGGTGCGTCTGGGAGTGTAGCGAACCCCCACGAGGTATGAACATGGCTGGTCTTTTATTGCTATTCACTATGGCAGTGACCATAGCCTCTTGTAATGTGAGGGGCATAGGCACTGCCGTCAGCAGGGAGATTGTGCTACATTACTTTGCAAACATACAGGCTGATGTTGTATGCCTACAAGAGTGTTAACTCCCCTATCAACTGCGATATACGTCATGTGGGCTGTCTGCCTGGTCAGGGGGTGCCAACGAGAATGATGGTGGTGTTATCCTCCTTAAAAATAAACATTGGCAGATTACAGAGGAGAGGGTTTTGTACCCAGGGCGGGCTCTTTTACTTTCAGTGCTCATGGATGGTATACCACTGCGGATTTGTGTTGTATATGCGCCGTCTGCCAAGAAAGAAAGAGAGTGTCTGCTGAACTCAATCAAACCCCTACTAACAGGTGCCACACCACTCTTGCTGGCTGGTGACTTCCATTGTATCAAACATAACCGGGACGGACGAGGGTCAAAATACAAATATGTACTAGACGTCACGTCTAAACTGTTATTAACTCTAATACAAGATTTGAATTTGTATGATACTTTCAGAAAACACCATCCGCCAGGTGTAGGCTACACATGGGAGGCAGACAATGGACAAACTTGGTCACGTATAGATTACATGTTCGCCTCCAAAATCCTATGCGCTGACAACAGTTCTGTTTCACCAGTCCCTTTTTCAGATCACCGCATGGTTACGGTGACCCTGTCAATTCCTGAGCGACCTCAAAGGGGTCCTGACTCATGAAAACTCAATAATGAGCTCCTTACTTATCAGCACATTAGCGACAAATATGTGGCATGTTACCAGAAGTGGGCCCAATGGATAACCCACTTCCCCAATACGTTTCAATGGTGGAAATGGGTAAAAACCAAAACAAGATTGTTCTTTCAGGAGCAAGGTAAACTCAGACATCAAAAGGAATGGAAAGACTTCCAGCGTCCACACGGGAGACTTTTCCTCCTGCATCAATTAGGGGAAGCTGTGGGAGATGTGAACGAGGAGGGGCAATCCACTAAACTGGAAATGCAGAAATGGTTAAATAAATGTAATCAACACACTACTTTCCACTCAAGGGTCAAAGACTTCCAGGAGGATGCAAAATGCAATTCTTTTTTCTTTAAAAAAAACTAAAACATCCCATAAACTGCTAACTACATTACAAAATACAAATGGTGTCATATTGCAAGGGGTGGATGCTTGCCAGGATATTGCATTTGACTTGTATCACTCTTTGTATGATGCCTCTACTAAAACACCGTATGTTCTAGATTTGGAAGAATACTGTTCATTATTAACAGGAGGGTTGACAACAGAACAAAGTGATTTCCTAGGGTGGCCTTTATTAGGAGAGGAATGTTATGGGTATGATTACAACCCCTCATGCCCGCCTTTCCCAGTATTAGTGTCATGGCATTGACAGTTATGAGCATCATAGAATTTTGAATGTAATAACAGAAAGCATTGCATTGTTAACACTGTACCAAGATAATGAAAGCTTATTTTATTTGTTAGCTTATTTTTTGTTGTTGTACTAAATACTGTGCAAAAGATTGAAAAAACAGAGAGACATGTGCCTAGATCAGAGCAAACATAATCTTAGTGTGCAAAAACTCATTGGTAATCTTCCTGCACATTTTGTTAGCTCTAAAACGTGTAAAGACATGAGTATGATAATTAACCTGCTTGCTGGCAGCCTTTTGCACGTGTTAACTGTCAAACGTGAGGACACGAGTATGTTAATTCATACGCGTGTGGTGAGACTATTTAAACTGCTCTGACATTTACCCGCTGCTTAGCCTCGTTGCTCTTCAGCCCTTACCTGTCTTCCCGTCGGCTGGCAGCTGTCTTTTTCCTGGTTCCAGTCCCTTTCTTTGTCGGCCAGATCCTCGTCTCTCAACTCCTCCACAGCTCCCGAGAGTTCCTCCTTCCGGCTGTCAAGGCTTCAGTATCGTGATTCCTAGAAAAGAAGCACAGAAGGAAATCGTTAAAAAAAAAAATACAGGGCCATATTAGCAAAAAAATGCGATAAATATTGCAGAGCGCTCAGCGCGAAATATTCTATCGCCAGCTATCGCTGGAATATATCGCCACGCTAACGCTGTATTAGCAACAATTAGCGCTATGGCAATGATTATTCCAGCGATAGCGGCATAATGCGAGAATATCGCTGGAAAACCAGCGATATTCTCGCATTAACGCTAAGGTGGATTCAGCATTAGAATCCACCTCCTATACTACAAACAGGTAAGTCATAGTCAGTAGCAGGTGTTAAAATCTAGCGATAAACGCGCTTAGCGCGATTTATTTTATCGCTTCGCCTGCCTTGATAATAGGGGTTAGTGGTGTTAGCGACTGTTTACAGTCGCTTTTAGTGGGGAACGCCTACCTTGCATGTCATTAGCGATAAATATCGCTGACATGCAAGGCGATGTAATTCCCGGCCTCTAACGCCTGGAAGCTGTCGCTAACGCCTGTTAGCGACAGCTTGCTAATAGGGCGTTAAAAATATCGCCGATTTAGCGGCAAAAAGTGCCGCTAAATCGGCGATAAAGCCCTTGATAATATGCCCCACAATTCCCAGAAAAAAGGTAACCTGAATCTTCCACGAACGATCGGTGAGTTGAACAATTCAGTTTAAAATAAAGAATGTGGACTTGGCGCCATCTTGTGGTGAAAACAAGACATCTGTTGGAACAATACAGTTTTGGTTCATTTTAAGAAAGTTGCAGTGCTTTTCAACCGTAATGACTTTAAAACTGGATACATAAAACTATCGTCATTAGATAGCTTTGTATGTCACAGAAGAAAGCTCAGAAATTGTAGCTCATTATAAATGCCTGATTGTTTGGTTTATTTTATTTTGACATCTTTATTTATTTAATGTATGTTACAGAGACAAGCAAGGCAGCCTTTTAAAAAGCACAGGTACTTGTGAAAGACAAACAAAAGAACTTTGAACTAAGAGAAGCTATTAATATAGATTGCTCATTATTTTTGTTATTGTGTTTTAGGGTAAGAATCACTAATAAGAAGAAAGTGAATATCCAGTGTAACACACAAAGATTATTCCTCATATGAATATTCAGCGTTTAATTAGGGTTGGCTATTTGTTAAAAGGTCATGAATATATGCCTGTAGTGAAAATCCAGAATATAGGTATACAGTAACAGGTATAATTAATCTTGATTTGCACTTCTCATTATCTCTTTTCACAATTAGTACGCCAAGAACCTCAGTCTTTATCAGAAGCTTAAGTATTCCCCATTTGGTACTTCAAGTCCCGAAGTCAATCCCAACACCCCAAGAGGAGCCTTCAAGGTTATCAAAGACGTGGTACCTGACCCAGTCTTGTTTTTTTCTCTCTCTTTTCCCAATTCCCCTTTCCCCCTGGATACTTCCAGAAAAGGAAGTGCTTTATTGTAAATTACTGTCTTTCTGTCAGTTCCCAGGGGATTTGGGGACTGTATGTCGTCAAGGAAGAGAAATCGGGAACACAGCTGAGTGGCTTGTCGTGACAAAAGGCTAAGCCGCACACACTCTTCCCTTGCTCTCTTTGACGACCCTTCAACATGGATCTCTCCGAAGATGCCACGCATTTAACCGAGATTATTCCGAATTTACATTTAGAAATGCAACATTTAAAACAAGAAAATCATTCCCTGAGAGAGGAACTAGATAAAACTAAATCTGATTTCACTCAATGGAGAGAAACAAAGCTCTCCAAGTCTCGTCCGGTATTAGCTCCATCCAAATTTGGTCCAACCACCTTCGCCCCTCACTCAACGTCCTGATCAAAATCTACAAGTAACAGTTGTCACTCCTAACCCAGTTCCACTAGCCAATCCGGAGCTTTTTACAGGGCACAGTTCTCGTTTCACCTCATTTATGAGTCAATGTCAACTGCACTTTCTTTGTAAACCCCAAGTCTTTAATACGGATACCGCAAAAACAGCTTTTGTGATTTCATACTTGGGTGGTCTAGCAGCAGACTGGTCCATACCCCTCATTGAAACTAATGACCCTCTTTTACATAATTTTAATGCTTTTAAAGAGGCTATGTCACAACCGTTTTCACGTCATGTTTTTATCCAGTCAAGTGACAATGAACTTCTAAATTTGCATCAAGGATCCAAAGATCTCATTACTTATATAACCACCTTCAATCGTCTCTTATCTGAGACACACTGGCCTGAAGAAAAACGTACTTCCTTATTTTACAGAGGCCTTAGGGATGATTTAAAAGTTTCATTAGCCCATATTGTAGATCTTCCCACTGATTACTCTGAATTCATCGACTTAGTACTAAAACTTGATCATAGATTAGGAGAGCGCAAAAGTGAAAAACCTCGTGGAGAGACCAGAGTGATCATGATAAAATCTGAAAAGAAAGAAAGAGATGACAAACAGAACAGTACTGAACCTATGCAGATATGTGGGGTACAAGGTCCTTTATCTTTTGAAGAGAAAGATCGACGTTGTAAGGAAAATCTCTGTTTGTATTGTGGCAAAGCAGGGCACTTTGCGAGAGAATGCACGGTCAAACCAAAAAAGAAAAAGATAATAGCCAACACAACCACAGGTCAATCTGAGTCGGAAAACTGAGGTTCTAGAAGGGTGACGAGATCGTCCTTTCGAGAAAAAGAGAGCTAAAGATCTCACACTATGCCCGAACGTTATTAATCACATACCACGACATATGACTATTAGAGTAACTATTATCATTTCTTCGCAACAATGACACTGTCTTTCAATTTTATTAGATTCAGGTGCCACAGGCAATTGTTTTGATTTAAGTTTAGCCCAGAAGTTAGGAATTTCACGAAAAACCAAAAAAGAACCTGAACCTGTAAGAGCTGTGGATGGCTCAGCTCTCTCCTCAGGACTCATTTGTTTTCACAATGCACCTTTAACCTTGGTGTGTGAAAACGGTCACACTGAACAGACTGTTTTCGATCTCATTGATACTCCAACATTTGGAGTAATACTTGGTATACCCTGGTTGGAATTGCACAACCCAAAGATTGATTGGCTTAACCCCTTTGCTGCTAGGCCTTTTCCCCCCCTGTGCTAAGCCTTTTTTTGGCTATTTGGGGTAGTTCGCGCTTAGGCCCCTGTAACTTTTTGACCACATAAGGTATCCACACCAAATTTGCGTCCTTTTCTTCCAACATCATGGAGATTCTAAAGGTACCCAGGATTTGTGGATTCCCCTAGAGGGGACCAAGAAATTAGCCAAAATAAAGCTAATTGTTTTTTTGTTTTTTTTAGAAAAATGGGAAAAAAGGGTTACAGATGAAAGCATCTGTTTTTTTCCCTGCAAATGGTATAAAAAAAGAGGTTGTGGTGCTGAAATCACAATCTTCCCAGCTTTCAGCGACAAGCAGAATTTTGTCAGAAAACCAAAAAATTTTACACAGTTTTGGCATATTTGTGGGACATAGCCTATTTTTGCTATTTTTTATGCTTTCAACCTCCTTCCAGTTAATGGTAGTAATGGGTAAGAAAGCAATAATGGGTCCTGGAAAGCTATACATTTTAGAAAAGTAGACAACAATCTGAATTCAGCAAGGGGTCATTTGTGTAGATCCTTCAAGGTTTCTTTATAGAAACTAACCGTTGAATATAGGAAAAATTGAAAATTAGTTGAAAAAAACAGCCATTTGTGTCAACGTTTTCACCTGTAACTTCTTTTAATTATGACAGCTGTTTGAAAGCAATATACCATTACATCCGCTAGACCTTTCTGGTTGTGGGGATATATAGGACTTGTAGGTTCACCAAGAACCCGACGAACCCAGAGCCAATAACTGAGCAGCGTCTTGCAATGTTTTTTTATTATGTACCGGGTATATAGCAATTAATTTGGGAAAATATATACATGGAAAAATCGGTATGAGAGACACCTATGTATTTCAGAAATTGGAACAAAATATAGAGTTTATAAACAGTAGATATTTGCACATTTCCGAAATTGTGAGTACCAATACTAGCATGAGAATTATAGGTCATTTTTCAAAATGACTTCTTTTTTACACATTGTCTTTCATTTGGAAGGCAGAAATGCATCAAAAGTCAATAGGTAATAACAGTTGCTCTACAATTCTGTGTTACCCTAAGTCTCCCGATAAAAATGGTACCTCACTTGTGTGGGTAGGCCTAGTGAACGCGACAGGAAACGGCTCAAAACGCAATGTGGACACACTTTATTTTTACAGTGAAAATTGACCCTTTTTTTGGAAAGTGCCTAGCTGTAGATTTTGAACCCTAGCTCTGCCGGCACCTAGGGAAACCTAGCAAACCTATACATTTTTGAAAACTAGACACCCAGAGGAATCCAGGATGGGGGGACTTGACTGGCTCTCACCAGGTTCTATTACCCAGAATCCCTTGCAAACTTAAAAATTTGTAAAAAAAACCCCACATTTTCCTCACATTTCTGTGGTGGAACTCTTCGTGGATCCACAAAATTCCACCCACCCCGCGTTCCCCAAAGTCTTTTGAGAAAAATGGTACCTCACGTGTGTGGGTAGGCCTAGTGCCCGTGACAGGAAACGGCCCAAAACGCAACGTGGACACGCCACATTTTCACAGTGAAAACGGACCCTTTTTTGGCAAAGTGCCTAGCTGTAGATTTTGAACTTTAGCTCTGCCGGCACCTAGGGAAACCTAGCAAACCTATACATTTTCGAAAACTAGACACCCAGGGGAATCCAGGATGGGGTGACTTGACTGGCTCTCACCAGGTTCTGTTACCCAGAATCCCTTGCAAACCTCAAAATTTGTCCCAAAAAACACATTTTTCTCACATTTCTGTGGTGGAAAGTTCTGGAATCTGCGTGGATCCACAAAATTCCACTCACCCTGCATTCCCCAAAGTCTTCAGAGAAAAATAGTACCTCACTTGTGTGGGTGGGGCAAGGGCCTGTGACTGGGAAGAGCCCAAAACATAGGGAATAAGGGTATAGCACCGAGAATTCTAAGCGCTACATTTTTTTCAAAATACGTTTTTAGCCAATTCTGCATTGGACACCACACAAGTGAGGTATCATTTTACTCGGGACACTAAGGAGAACGCTGTGGGGTAGCACATTTGTGCCGGCACGGTGATTCCACACAAAAATATGTGGAAAATGTGTTTTTTTCAGCTAAATTTGAGGTTTGCAGGGGATTCTGGGTAGGGAAACGGGGGATCCATACAAGCCATACCTCATTGGACTCCCCAGGGTGTCTAGCTTTCAGAAATGTGTGGGCTTGGTAGGTTTCCCTAGATGGCGGCGAGCCCAGGGCCAAAAAACCAGGTGCCCCCCCAAAACCAGGTAGTTTTGTTATAGGTAATTTTGAAGTCTCCACAGTATGATTTGGGCCATTTCCTGTTGCAGCTACTGTTCCTACCCACACAAGTGAGGTACCATTTTTATAAGGAGACCTGGGGGAATGCTGGGTGGTAGGAAATTTGTGTCAGCCCAGTGATCCTACAACTTTCCCACACAGGAATGTGAGAAAAAATTTATTTTTTTCAACCCAATTTGAGGTTTGCAGGGGATTCTGGGTAGGGAAATGTTGGGGGACCCACGCAAGCCATACCTTGCTGGACTCCCGCGGGTGTCTAGTTTTCAGAAATGTGTGGGTTTGGTAGGTTTCCCTAGATGGCCGCCGAGCCCGGGACCAAAAACTCATGGGACCCCCCTTGCAAAACCAGGTTGTTTTGTGATAGGTCATTTTGATGTCGCCTCAATAGGTTTTGGGCCCTTGCCTGTCGAGTGTACTTGACCCACCCACACAAGTGAGGTACCATTTTTCTCGGAAGACTTTGCGAAATGCGGGGTCAGTGGAATTTTGTGGATTCACGCAGATTCCAGAACTTTCCACAACAGAAATGTGAGGAAAATGTGTTTTTCTGACAAATTTTGAGGTTTGCAAGGGATTCTGGGTAACAGAACCTGGTGAGAGCCAGACAAGTCACCCCATCCTGGATTCCCCTGGGTGTCTAGTTTTCAAAAGTGTATAGGTTTGCTAGGTTTCCCTAGGTGCCAGCAGAGCTAGGGTTCAAAATCTACAGCTAGGCACTTTGCAAAAAAGGGTCCGTTTTCACTGTGAAAATGTGGTGTGTCCATGTTGCGTTTTGGGCCGTTTCCTGTCTCGGGCACCAGGCCTACCCACACAAGTGAGGTACCATTTTTCTCGGAAGACTTTGGGGATTGCGGGGTGGGTGGAATTTTGTCGATCCACGCAGATTCCAGAACTTTCCATCACATAAATGTGAGGAAAATGTGTTTTTTTTTTACAAAGTTTGAGGTTTGCAAGGGATTCTTGGTAACAGAACCTGGTGAGAGCCAGACAAGTCACCCCATCCTGGGTTCCCCTGGGTGTCTAGTTTTCAAAAATGTATAGGTTTACTAGGTTTCCCTAGGTGCCGGCAGAGCTAGGGTTCAAAATCTACAGCTACGCACTTTGTAAAAAAAAGGGTCAGCTTTCACTGTAAAAATGTGGTGTGTCCACGTTGCGTTTTGGGCCGTTTCCTGTCGCGGGCACTAGGCCTACCCACACAAGTGAGGTACCATTTTTCTCGGAAGACTTTGGGGAATGCTTGGTGGGTGGAAGTTTGTGGATCATGCAGATCCTAGAACTTTCCATCACAGAAATGTGAGGAAAATGTGTTTTTTTAACTAAGTTTGAGGTTTGCAAGGGATTCTGGGTAACAGAACCTAGTGAGAGCCACACAAGTCACCCCATCCTGGATCCCCCTCAGTGTCTAGTTTTCAAAAATATATAGGTTTGCTATGTTTCACTAGGTGCCGGCTGCGCTAGGACCCAAAATCCACAGGTAGGCACATTCCGAAAAAAAAGTCAGTGCCTAGTGGGCTTTCTGCTGCCCTGGGGAGGGGGGAAATCAGGGGCTATTGCCACGATGTGCCCCGGAGGGGGGCAGAAAGACTGTGGCTATTCTTTTGGGGGGTCGGGGGCATTGGGATGCCCATTCTGGTCAGCCCCCACTCCTGCGTATAAAAAAGCCAGCATAATCGCTGGCGCATAGTGGGCTTTCTGCCATCTCCCCCGGGGGCAGATCAGGGGCTACTGCCCCCATCTGCCTCCTGGGAGGAGCAGAAAGACTGTGGCATCTTTTTTGGGGTCGGTGGGGGCATTGGCATGTCGATTCTTGGCAGCCCCCACCCCGAACTTTGGAGAAAAAAAATCCCTGGTGGCTAGTGGGCTTTCTGCCCCACCCCGGGGGGTGCAGATAAGGTGCTATTGCCCTATCTGCCTCCCAGGGGGGTGCAGAAAGACGGTAGCATTTTTTTTTGGGTGGGGGCATTGACATGCCCATTCTGGGCAGCCCCCGCCCCTACCTATATAAAAAAAAACTCCCTGGTGCTTAGTGGGCTTTCTGCCCCCCCGGGGGGGGGGCAGATCAAGGGCTATTGCACCCATCTGCCTCCTGGGGGGCAGAAAGTCTTTTGTTTTCTTTGGGGGGTAGGGTGGGGTCATTTGCATGCCCATTATGGGCAGCCCCCACCCCAGGCCTATAAAAAAAATATTCCCTGGCGTCTAGGGTGCTTTCTGTCCCCCCGCGGGGCAGAAAGACTGGAATTATGTGGGGGGGAGGGGTGGGGGCATTGGCATGCCCATCTTGGGCAACCCCCACCCTTAAATTCATCGGCGGAAAAAAACAACCTGGTGTCTAGTGGGTTTTCTGCCCCCCCCGGGGGGCAGATTGGGGGCTACTGTCCCGATCTGCCCCCCAGGGGGGGCAAAAAGACTGTACCTTTGCGACAGGGGGGTGGGGGCATTGGCATGCCCATATTGGGCAGCCCCCACCCCTAATTATAATTTTAAAAAAATCCCTGGTATCTAGTGGGCTTTCTGCCCCCCCGGGGGGGCAGAAAGACTGTACCTTTGCGGCGGGGTGGGGTGGGGGCACTGGCATGCCCATATTGGGCAGCCGCCACCCATAATTATAATTTTTTATAACACCCCTGATATCTAGTGGGCTTTCTGCCCCCCCGGGGGGGGGGGCAGAAAGACTGTGATTTTGCTGCCGGGGGCTGGGGGCATTGGCATGCCCATCTTGGGCAACCCCCACCCCTAAATTCATCGGGGGAAAAAAAACCTGGTGTCTATTGGTCTTTCTGCCCCCCCGGGGGGGGCAGATTGGGGGCTACTGCCCCATCTGCCTCCCAGGGGGGCAGAAAGACTGTGATTTTGTGGCCGGGCGCTGGGGGTATTGGCATGCCCATCTTGGGCAACCCCCACCCCTAATTTCATCGGGGGGAAAAAAAACCTGGTGTCTAGTGGCCTTTCTGCCCCCCCGGGGGGGGGTGGGGGGCATTGGCATGCCCATATTGTGCAGCCCCCACCCCTAATTATAATTTTTAAAAAAATCCCTGGTATCTAGTGGGCTTTCTGCCCCCCCGGGGGGGCAGAAAGACTGTACCTTTGCGGTGGGGGCATTGGCATGCCCATATTGGGCAGCCCCCACCCCTAATTATAATTTAAAAAACAAATCCCTGCTATCTAGTGGGCTTTCTGCCCCCCAGGGGGGGCAGAAAGACTGTGATTTTGGGGCGGGGGGAGTGGGGGCATTGGCATGCCCATATTGGGCAGCCCCCACCCCTAATTAAAATGTAAACAAAAACCCCTGGTATCTAGTGGGCTTTCTGCCCAGGGGGCTGAGATAGCCCCCTGAGTACGTAGAAAGGGAAACTGAAATGAGCCTCTTGGCTCATTTCAGTTTTGGTTTCACTGAAATGACATCAGCGCGACATGCGCGCTGATCGTCATTTCATTGAAACCAGGGGGGGGCCTCGGGAGCTGGGGAAGCTCTTCCCCAGCTCCCGAGGCTCTTGGGGGGTAAAGGGAATCCCTCTGGTGCCTGCATCAGAGGGATTCCCTGTGCCATGGCGTCGGGCGCACGGGAGCCGTCCGACACACATGAGCACTGATGGGTCAGACGGCTCCCGCGCGTCCGACACATCGAAGGGGCTAAAAGGACTGTTAGTTTGGATTCTGTATTTTGTAAAACGCATTGTTATCAGGAAGGACAAGATCCCATTTTTCCTTTACAATGCGCAAGCACACTAGGGGCGGGCTTGTCCTCATTACCAAAGGAATACCTAGATTTTGCAGATGCCTTTGACCCCGTGCAAGCTACGCAGTTACCACCCCATAGGGTGTATGATTGTAGGATTGACCTAATTCCCGGAGTTGCATTACCATGTAGTAGAATCTACGCACTGACGGAACCTGAGACACAGTACCTAGAAAAATACCTGGATGAATTATTAGAGATTGGCTTCATTAGACCTTCAACTTCCCCAGTCTCTTCTCCTCTTTTCTTTGTAGCAAAAAAATCTGGCGATCTCAGGGCTTGCATAGATTACCGTGCAGTCAATAAAGCTACAATAAAAAATTGCTATCCGTTACCATTAATCCCAGTCCTGTTAGATCAAGTTAAAGGGTCCACTATATACACCAAATTGGACCTTAGAGGAGCATATAATTTAATATGCGTCAAGGAAGGCGATGATTGGAAAACCGCCTTCCGCACCAAGTTTGGTCTTTTTGAATATACTGTCAAGCCGTTCGGATTATGTAATTCTCTGGCGGAATTCCAGTATTTCATAAATGAGGTTCTTCATGATTTCTTAGACATCTGCGTAATAGTTTACATAGATGATATCTTAATCTTTTCCAAAACAGAGGAAGAGCACATCCATCATGTGCGATCCATTTTACAGAGACTCAGAGAACATTCACTATACGCCAAAATGGAAAAATGTGTCTTCCATGCAAGATCAGTAGAGTTTCTTGGATATTTCCTATCCCCTGAAGGCATCAAGATGGATCCAAAAAAGATAGAAGCAATTCTTAATTGGCCATCCCCGACGTCTGTAAAAGAAGGTCAGCGAGTCCTTGGATTTGCTAACTTTTAAAGGCGATTCATCGCAAATTTTTCTAGGATTGTTTCACCCATCACGCAATTATTAAAAAAGGGGCAGTTTTTCCAATGGACAGAAAACACTGAAAAAGCTTTTCAGGAATTAAAAACTGCTTTTACAACAGCCCCAATACTCTCTCACCCAGACCCTGACCAACCATTTTTTGTGGAAGCCGATGCTTCCCAAACAGCACTAGGAGATGTTTTGTTGCAAAAAATGCCTAACACAGGACATCTACATCCATTAGCGTATTATTCACGCAAACTGCTTCCAGCAGAACAAAATTATACCATTGCAGAACGCGAACTCCTAGCCATAAAAACTATGTTCACTGAATGGAGACATCACCTCCTTGGGGCGAAACACACCATAACGATATTTTCAGATCATAAGAATCTACAGTTTTTTATTTCAGTAAAGGCTCTCACACCTCGTCAAATGAGATGGTTACACTTTTTTTAGTGAATTTGACTTTCTTATAACTTACCGTCCGGGACAGAAACAGATACTATCCAACACCTTGTCTTGAGTAAATGGAGGAGAAAATAAAGATAGATGTGTTTCCTCACAAAGCATTATACCCCCTAACAAGATCATAGCTCTAACACAAACCAATACCTTTTTGACGTATGTTAAAAAGGCATCTCTAACTATGGACTGTACAAAATGGTTACAAAAACCACAGAATTCAGAAAAGGATGGATATCTTTTTCATAATAACAAAATATTCATACCACTGAATTCACAAAGACGACAAATTCTAGCCTGGCACCACGATTCAACTATTGCTGGACATCCAGTTGCACAAAAAACCCTAGAATTATGTTTGAGAAATTTTTGGTGGGACAACATCCAAAAAGATGTACTAGAATATGTTAAGACATGTCCTACTTGTGCTCGCAATAAATCACAACACATAGCCCCGCGGGGCTATTACACCCCTTACCAGTCCCAACAACACCTTGGCATACCATTAGTGTCGATTTTATTAATGACTTACCAAAATCACATAACTTTACTACCTTAGTAGTAATTGTAGACTTGCTCTCCAAAATGAGTCATTTCATTCCTTTAAAGAAATTGCCCACAGCAATGGAATTCAGTGACATTTTTTTCAAGCATATATTAAAATTACATGGTCTTCCGAGTAAAATTATTTCCGATCGAGGCCCCCAATTCATCTCAAATTTTTGGAAAACTTTATGTTCACTCCTAGGAATAGAAGTGGCGCTATCCTCTGCTTTCCATCTGCAATCAGATGCCCAAACTGAAAAAGTTGATCAATATGTAGAACAAAGTCTACACTGTTTAACCTCCACCTTAACTTCTCAATGGGATCAGGCACTTCCTCTAGCTGAATTTGTATACAACAACAGCACTCATGCAGCCTTGGGATGCTCACCATTTTACGTCCTTACCGGTTTCCATCCACGTTCAATTCCAATATGACCCCCATTAGATGTTGACCTCATGCCTTCCGTTTCAGAAAGATTAAATCTGTCACAAAATATTCAGGAAAAGGCACAGAATAGTCCAGCAAAACACAAGATTGCTGCAAAAATACAAGCTGATAAACATAGATCTTCCGAACCCACGTATAAAATTGGTGATTTGGTTTGGCTATCCACCCTAAATATCTATTTAGATGGTCCTAAGAAATTACAACCACAATACATTGGCCCATTCCCCATTAAACACATCCTGAATTCCGTTTCTATTCAATTGCAATTGCCAAATAAGTACACAATACATCCTGTCTTCCATGTGTCCCTAATAAAAGCATACCATCCACTAACTCGTAAAGACAATCTCCCCCCCTCCAGTCATACTGAATGATCATCCTGAGTACGAAATACACGCATCCTAGATGCAAAAAGAATACGAGGCAAATTATATTATTTACTTGATTGGAAAGGTTACGATGCCTCGGAAAGATCCTGGGAAGCTGCTTCTAATTTGAATGCCCCACGGCTAGTTCGCCGTTTTCATGCCCTCCTTCCTGCCAAACCCCGTCCAGTAAGGCGACCTTTGGGGGGGAGAACTGTTAAGGGTATGATTACAACGCCTCATGCCCGCCTTTCCCAGTATTAGTGTCATAGCATTGACAGTTATGAGCATCATAGAATTTTGAATGTAATAACAGAAAGCATTGCATTGTTAACACTGTACCAAGATAATGAAAGCTTTTATTTGTTAGCTTATTTTTCTTGTTGTATTAAATACCGTGCAAAAGATTGAAAAAACAGAGAGACATGTGCCTAGATCAGAGCAAACATAATCTTAGTGTGCAAAAACTCATTGGTAATCTTCCTGCACATTTTGTTAGCTCTAAAACATGTAAAGACATGAGTATGATAATGAACCTACTTGCTGGCAGCCTTTTGCACGTGTTAACTGTCAAACGTGAGGACACGAGTATGTTAATTCATACGCGTGTGGTGAGACTATTTAAACTGCTCTGACATTTACCCGCTGCTTAGCCTCGTTGCTCTTCAGCCCTTACCTGTCTTCCTGTCGGCTGGCAGCTGTCTTTTTCCTGGTTCCAGTCCCTTTCTTTGTCGACCGGATATTCATCTCTCAACTCCTCCACAGTTCCTCCCTCCGGCTGTCAAGGCTTCAGTATTGTGATTCCTGGAAAAGAAGAACAGAAGGAAATCGTTAAAAAAAAAATACAGGGGCATATTATCAAGGGCTTTATCGCCGCTTTAGCGGCACTTTTTGCCGCTAAAGCAGCGATAATTTTATCGCCCTATTAGCAAGCTGTCGCTAACAGGCGTTAGCGACAGCTTTCAGGCGTTAGAGGCCGCGTTTACCATCGCCTTGCATGTCAGCGATAATTATCGCTAATGACATGCAAGGAAGGCGTTCCCTACTAAAAGCGACTGAATACAGTCGCTAACACCACTACCCCCTATTAGCAAGGCAGGCGAAGCGATAAAATAATTCGCGCTAAGCGCGTTTATCGCTAGATTTTAACACCTGCTAGTGAGGATGACTTACCTGTTTGAAGTATAGGAGGTGGATTCTAATGCTGAATCCACCTTAGCGTTAATGCGAGAATATCGCTGGTTTTCCAGCGATATTCTCGCATTATGCCGCCATCGCTGGAATAATCATCGCCATAGCGCTAATTGTTGCTAATACAGCGTTAGCGTGGCGATATATTCCAGCGATAGCTGGCGATAAAATATTTCGCGCTAAGCGCGCTCTGCATTTTGTTGCTAATATGGCCCACAATTCCCAGAAAAAAGGTAACCTGAATCTTCCACGAACGATCGGAGAGTTGAACAATTCAGTTCAAAATAAAGAATGTGAACTTGGCGCCATCTTGTGGTGAAAAAAAGACGTCTGTTGGAACAATACAGTTTTGGTTCATTTCAAGAAAGTTGCAGTGCTTTTCAACCGTAATGACTTTAAAACTGGATACATAAAACTATCATCATTAGAGCTTTGTATGTCACAGAAGAAAGCTCAGAAATTGTAGCTCATTATAATTTCCTGATTGTTTGGTTTATTTTATTTCGAAATCTTTATTTAATGTGTGTTACAGAGACAAGCAAGGCAGCCTTTTAAAAAAGCACAGGTGCTTGTGAAAGACAAACAAAATAACTTTGAACTAAGAGAAGCTATTAACATAGATTGCTCATTATTTATATTATTGTGTGTTAGGGTAAGAATCACTAATAAGAAGAAAGTGAATATCCAGTGTAACACACAAAGAGTATTCCTCATATGAGCATTCTGTGTTTAATTAGGTATGGTTATTTGTTAAAAGGTCACGAATATATGCCTGTAGTGAAAATCCAGAATATAGGTATACAGTAACAGGTGTAATTAATCTTGATTTGCACTTCTCATTATCTCTTTTCACAATTAGTACGCCAAGAACCTCAGTCTTTATCAGAAGCTTAAGTATTCCCCATTTGGTACTTCAAGTCCCGAAGTCAATCCCAACACCCAAAGAGGAGCCTTCAAGGTTATCGAAGACGTGGTACCTGAGCCAGTCTTGTTTTTCTCTCTCTCTTTTCCCAATTCCCCTTCCCCCTGGGCACTTCCAGAAAAGGCAGTGTGTTATTGTAAATTACTGTCTTTCTGTCAGTTCCCAGAGGATTTGGGGACTATACGTCGTCAAGGAAGAGCAATCGGGAACACAGGTGAGTGGCTTGTTGTGACAAGGAATTCCTAGGCGCATTGAAACCCCCCCTCCCCCCCAAAAAAGCTCAAGCCCCGGTTTGGACGGTCTAATATGGGAATATTCAAAATAATTTGGGGTCTATTATGCACTGATTACTTGCAAGTTCTGCAGGATGGTTTTTCAAACAATTTCCGCAGAGATCATCACACTCCTCTATAAAAAAGGAGATGAAACATCTCTACAAAATTGGGGACCCATATCCTTATTATATGTGGACTACAAATTGGTATCTAAAGTACTCACGCGCAGGTTCAGGAAAGTTCTCCACTCATGCATTCACCCCGATCAAACATGCGCAGTTCAAGGGCGCACCATAGTTGATGGTCTGGTTACCATTAGGGACGTATTATGGTATGGTCAGGAGAGATCTCTGTGTTTGGGAGGTCTCAGGCTGGACTTCCAGAAAACCTTTGATCGTGTTGCTCACCCCCACCTTTTTGCTGCTCTTCAGAAACTGAACGTACCTCCAAATATCTCGCACATCCTTCACACCATGTATGACACAGCACAAAGCAGAATGAGCATTAATGGTTTCCACACACATGAATTTTCCATCCGGGCTGGTGCGGGGCAAGGTTGCCTTTTGTCCCCGGCACTCTTTGTCTGTGCCTTTCAGCCCTTCCTTTGCAAGCTACACAGCGATAAAATTATAAAAGGTGTCTTTATACCAGGTGGTGCTGGTACCCAGTTTAAAACAATTGCATACATGGATGATGTCACAATATTGTACACTGATGCACCATCCGTGCGCAGGGCTCTTCTACAAGCTTCACTCTTCCAAGAAGTGTCAGAGCTTTGCTTAAATGTGGATAAATGTATATGTCTTACTACAGGTCCGTAGGACCGTTTAGCTAATCTTCCTGTTGCTGTCACTTCAGATCCCACAAAAATATTAGGTGTGCATTTTGCTGCTGGTGGTCATATTAAACGGAACTAGAAGGAAGTACAGGAAAAAATAGAGAGAAAAAAAAAATCGCTCTATGGACAGTACGCAAACTCAACATTGAGGGCAAAGTTTTAGTTACCAGAGCTGTCCTTCTTCCTCTGTTGCTATATCTTTCTATGGTTTTTGCTCCCCAGCCACGCATGTTGTAGAGATGCTCGAAATTGATTTTTTCCTTTATTTGGGACCCAAAAATGGGAAAATTAAGCAGAGGCAAGATATCTACTACTTGGAAAAATGGGGGGGAGAGTCTACCTGATATTAAGGTTTTTCTCTTTTCTAAGCTGCTATGTTATATCACGGACAGATGCTAATTCCATATCTGTACCAAGTTTCTTTACTAGATATTTCTTGGGGAATATGTTGTGGGGATTTGGCTTATTCATACATTCAAATTTAGTTTCATTTGTACAAAATGTACCTCCATATTATAATGGACTTCACAATTTCATGAAAACTCTGGACTCTAACATTCTCTCTAGGGAGATCTGTTCCCATACAAAAAAACTGAAACAAGCTTTGGATGCCCGTGAGCACCCTCAACAGGTAGGAATCCTGTCAGAAACCCAATCCTTACAAGTCTGGAGAATGGTGGGTCATCAAGATCTTACACACAGCCAAAGGGACTTGGCATGGTTGAGTGTGCACAGCTGCTTACCTGTGAAAGTTTTCCAACATCGGAGAGGACTTGCCCCTTCGGCGCAATGCCCACATCCCCGCTGTGGCCACAAGGAAACAGTCTTTCATCTGCTGTGGGGCTGCCGGGAAGCGAAAGCCTTTTGGACTCTGATAAGACCTTTTCTCCTTCATGTCACTGGTATTGCAGTACTGACCTTTGACACTCTTTTATATGGACACTCCACCCCTGAGACACGCCCCCCTCTGCTTGGAGGCTCTTGAACTGTGGTAAAGAATCCCTGTGGGGCACACAGAACCTATTTCTCTTTTTACATAAGGACATGAATGCTCATGACTGCAGGAATTTTTTTCTTGATAAACTGATGACTTATGTATATGTAGATCGGCCACTTTTGGGGATGGAGGTAGCTCAAGCACTTGGGTAGACGGATAAATGGAGGGGGTGGATTACTTAAATGCTTCCTTTCTGCCCATGATGCCCTGCCACTGGGCCATAAGGATTGGCATTTATTTAAGCCTTTTATGATACCTATTTGAAACCTGAGTAAGAGACACAAGGGAAATGTAATTACTTATTGCATTTTGCCATGGACCATCGATACTGTACACTGTGATCATCTTGTGAATTTTTTTCGTCCCTGTATGTGTGCCTTTATAAGCTCAATAAAGGTTTTCAAAACAAATCAAAAAATTCTGTTCTTATCAGATTGAAACCACAAATATGTGGTAGTAAATTCGATACATTTCAGGAATTATGACTGACTTCGAGGCAAAATAAATGTGTATTTTATGCAAATTTATGCAAATGTTGTGAACGGCCCAACTGTCTTTTAACTAAGCAGGAGGAGGGATACCAGTGTGCTGGTATCTGTTTTGCTCACTAGGAGCGCAAAATAGTGCCCCCCAAAGGACCTGTGGTCAGCTCCTAGAGCCCGGTAACGTTGCGCTACCTTTAGTTTCTTCTTTCCTGGCGTTTGGGTGGTCTAATGCTGGAGGATTAGCAACCCTCCTAACATCCTTCACAAGTATATACAGTACCCAGACCTCTGGTGAGGGGATTTATGCTTAGGTTGAAACAACTATAACCCTTAAGTTAGCTCTTGGGAGTGAATTAACAGTGTTTCTTGCACTGCAGACTATTGTGGGCTGCTGGGAGACACCCCAAGTACCCAGATGGTAGACCCCAGGTGACACCGGTAACCGGACGGTAACCCAGTTAGTACCAGTGAGCCCAGAGTTTCACCAATGGAAAACACAATGGACACCGGAGCCCCACTGACCATCCCAAAGACCATCCCTTCACCGGATGCCCCGAAGCCCAACCCCCCGGATCCCTGGGGAGGGCAGCAAGGCTGTATCCAGAAGGCCTCAGGGCCTAAGCACGGGACACCTGAAAACCCCACAGCTGCCAAACCGGGGAGCAAGGGGATGGGTGAGGAGGGGACCAGGCATGGGACCGCCTCCGAACCCTTCAATGGGTACAATCTCACCCATAGACGCGCCCAGGTTATGCGGTGGGAATTGAAAAACAAGAAGGGACCCAAGCTAGACTGAGACCTGTTCTTGAACAAGGTCTTCAAGACAGCTGGGTTCCCAGGGCAAGATGTGCTGAGCTGCCAAGACTCAGCATCAGGGTAGATTTTTCTTCTCAGCTTTGTCACCCAGGTCCTCAACAGGCAGTACTGGGAGTTCTTCCAGGGGAAGAAAGAAGAGAAACCCTACTCTGACTTTGACATCTCAGCAGGATGGGAACGGGCATCGACGGAGAAGAGGATCACGGTTAAGATGACCAGCCCCTACATCCGAGACAAGGACATCGCGTCACTCCTCCAACAATACGGGACCATCTAGACAGGACCCACCAAAGTCAGAGACAGCAGAGGAATCTGGAACACAACCTGGCAAGCAATTGTCAACCCCCAAAAGGACCCAGAATCAAGGGATGACCCACCTGCGAACTTCTACCTAGGAGCAGACGAGTGAAAGATCAAGTATCCAGGACAACCCTTCACATGCCGGAAGTGCCAGGCCATGGTAAACATGATAAAGGACTGCCGGAGAAGTTCTACAGGATCTGCAAATAGACCAGATATGATGCAAGCGGATGCAGAGGGATCAAGAAGTGCAACATCTGCAGAGGAGAGGGTCACATCTTCTGCCAATGCCCCAAGTCTGACTTCACAAGGACCTACTGAGTGGCAGCAGCAGGAACCCTAGCCTGGAGAGCCACCAGACCGATGGTATCCCCAGTAGCCAACGCTAAGGTGAAGGCCCTCCTGAAGGATGCAAGGCTACAGGCAGCCAAGACACTAGAAGTCCCAGGAAGGCCGACCAGAAGGGCCCAGACCCGAAGGCCCCAACACCCCCAGGACCGGAACCAAAGACAACAGAGGACCCCAGGGCAGGACCAGCCATGTTGAAGGACCAAAACCCCCGACTGGGACGGCACACACCAAGGAAGTCCACCCAAGGGAGCCCCCGAGGAAGGAGCACCACAGCAGCCCCGCCAAAGGAAACCCACACAGACCACATGCCAGAACCGGAGGCAAAGGAGGAGGAGACAGACGATTTGGCCACGGCAAAGGGAGAAAAGAAGAAGGGAAACGACCGAACATGTTAGCAGAAAGCAGCAGCGAGGAAGAAGACATTATTGCAGAGGCATGGAGTCAGGTCAGGTCCCAGTCGCAGTACCAGTAGACTGCAAAAGAGAGGGAGGAGGCAGAGGAACAGAGACGGACTAACACCAAAACTCAACAGGCAACCCCACAAGGAACATCACAGCCCAGACCCAAGCCAGAGAAGTTGAAGGAGGATGCAGCGCTGCACACAGCCCTCCAGCGGACAAGCAGGAAAAGGACGATGACAAGGAAAGAAGACTTCCTGGACAGCAAGAAGATAAACAAGGCCAGCACAGAGGAAGATGAGGACGTCATCATCGTCAAAGACGAAGAGGACAACAACGAAGAGATGGAGGACGAAGAAGAGGACCAGGAGGAGGGATCCCTCCAGGCGGTACTTCAAGAACTCCATCAGCAACTGACCATGATGGGAACCACATGAGAGGCGGCACAGTGGATCCCGGGCGTGGGAATAGAGGTGTTCATCAGAAACGCTGAGTACAGCACAGGTGAGGGAGAGCAGGACCAGCAGGAATCTCAGCACCCCAAGTAGAGCAACCCAGGGCCTTCAGCCCCAGTAGGTGTTGAACAAGACACTGACTGCTAGCGCTGAGACAATGGCTATATCATTGTTCACCCTAAACGTCAGAAGTGTGAAGGATCAGGTAAGGAGGGTTGGCACGTTGTGCTTCATGGATACCCAGAACCGAGATATCTGCTTTCTGAACGAATGCGGGATTCCGTATGCCCAGTCGTACATCCAGCTCGAACAGCAGTGGATGCACGTGCCATCGTTTTGGTCCAGAGGAAACAATTGCAAATCATCTGGAGTCGCCATTCTGATAATGGGGAGGCATTTCACCGTTTTTCCCTTTTTCTCTTTAACCCAGGAACCGGATGGCGACAGGGGAGAGGAGAATGCGAATGAAGACAGGCAGAGTAAATGTAGGTATTTGCTGTATATATTTGACTAAGGTGACCTTTTCCCTTCACAGGCAAAAGGTCAATAGGATAGCGTGTGCACTTGTTGTAAAGTTTGTTACCAATGACTTACGAATAAATAGGGCTTTGTGGAAGGTGACGATTGACGTATCTGAATCAGAAACAAGGCCCTGAGAAGAGAGAAAAAAAGAAAAAAGACAAATGAAAAAAAATCTATTTTTATTATTTTGAAACCACTATTAAGTGGTAGTACTTTTGATAAATTTTGGATCTGCGACCTCAACTTTAAAGTGAAGTAAAGTTGCATTGTATATGTAAATTTATGCAAATTTCGGACAAGGCTCAAATGACTTCTAAAGAAGCAGGAGGATGAATACCACCGTGCTGTTATCTGTTTTGCTCACTAGGAGTGCAAAATAGTATCCCCCAAGCACCAGTGGTCAGCTCCTAGAGCCCAGTAACATTGCACTCTATAACTACTCTACTTTTCCTGGTGTTTGGGTGGACTAATGCTAAAGGACTAACAATTATCCTAACATCCTTCACAGGCCTGTAAAGCACCCAGACCTCTGGTGAGGGGATTTATGCTTTGGTGGAAACAGCTATTACCCTTACTTTAGCTCTTGGGAGTGTGTAACAGTGTTTCTTGCACTGCAGGCAATTGCTGTCTGCTGGGAGACAACCCAGGTATCCATACGGTAGACCCCAGGCAACACCGGATGGTAACCGCTGTTAGCACCGGTGAGCCAAAGGTCCACCAATGGAAGATATGGACACTGGAACCCCTGTGACCACCCCAGAAGGCATCCCCAAGTGGACCTCCAGAAGCTCAACCTCAGCCCCAAAGGGGAGAGCAGCAAAAGCGTGAGTAAGGACACCCCCCAAAAAGAGAGCACCAGTGCTGGGAAGACTGGTGACACAAAGGCTCCAGGGCCTAAGAATGGGGGATCAGAAAGCGCTGGTGCAGCCAAACTGGAGGTGAAAGGAAAGAGCCAGACAGGGACCAAACAAGGGACAGCCCCCGAACCCTTCACTGGGTTCAACCTTTCCCACAGGCGCACCCAGGTCATGCAGTGGGAGGTAAAGGATAAGGAAGAGCCCAGACTGGATAGGGACTTGTTCCTGAACAAAGTCCTCACACCTGCAGGCATCCCAGTGGCAGAGGTGCTAAGCTGCCAAGCATCAGCGTTGGGAATTATATTCCTCCTCAGTATCATCACCCAGGCCCTCTTTAGGAAATACTAGGATTTCTTCCAAGGGAAGAAGAAGGAGGAAGAACCATTCAGCACCTTCAACCTGATGACAGGATGGGCGCCGGCGTCAACAGAGAAGAGGATAACGGTGGAAATGACCAACCCCCACATTGCGGACTGAGACATTGCGTCACTTCTCCTGAGATACAACACAATCAGGAATGGACCCAACAAGGTCAGAGACAGCAGAGGCATATGGAACACGATCTGGCAAGCAACCATCAACCTCCACAAAGACCCTACAGAGAGAGAGAAAGACTAAGACACCCACAGACAAGCTTCTACCTAGGAGCCGACAAAGGGAGGATCAGGTACCCAGGACAACCCTTCACCTGCAGAAAGTGCGAGTCTGTGGGCCGCATGGGAAAGGACTGCCCAAAGAAGTTCTGCAGGATCTACAAACAGACTGGGCACAAGACAACCCAAAGCCCTGGCAAGAAGATGTGCAACTTCTGTGTAGGAGAAGGACACATACAATACCAGTGCCCCAAATCAGACAGACCCCAGACTATGCAGCGGCAGCGGGGGGCACCCAAGCCCAGAGGACCACAGACCAATGATGAAACCTGCCGCCAACACCAAGGTGAACGACCTCCTGAAGGCTGCAAGGGTAGAAACGGACAAGAAGTCAGAGGCAACCAGGAAGGTCACACAGAAGGGAACAGCCCCGAAGGTTTCACTACCCCAAGGACCAAGCCCAGCAAAAGCCAAAGAGGACCCCGTAGCAGAACCAACCACAGCAGAGGAACCACCACACAGACGGAGGCGGCCCAAGCAATGAAAGTCCCGCACCCCAATGGGGACCCTGAGGGAGAAGCACCAACGGCTCGACCAGTGGAAACCCAGAGGGAACCTGACCCAAAGCCAGAAGCAGGAGCCAAGAAAGGAGAAGGAGAAGAGGCACAGGTTCCAGCGAAGGTAAAGAGGAGGAAGAAGAAGAAGAAGAACAAGGGGAAGCAGCCCCGGACAGATGACAGCAGCAGCAGCGAGGACAACAAGGAGATAAAGGAAGAATGGACAGATCCCAGAGGCTGAGGGACAAAGGCAAGAAAGAGAGGGGAGAGAATTAAGAGAGCAGGAGGCACACCAGGTCAGGAGGGAAAACAGGAACCTCACTGCTACCAACTGACACCAAAGCCGACCCCAAAACCAGTGAGAAGGAACAGAAATGTGACCAGACCCTCCTCCGGGTGAACAGGAAGAGGAGGAGGCCAAGGAAGGAAGACTTCTACATGACGAGGAAGAAGATCAACAAGGCCCAGGAGGAAAAAACAGAGGACGGATACATCACAGTAGACTCTGGATCAGAGGACAGCGACAGTGAGGATGCAGGAAACATGCCAGGAGGCCCTGTGGGAGCAGTCTTGGAGGACCTGAAGAGGCTGCACTGGAAGGTCAACGAAGTGCCGGATGAGGAGGACCCCATTTAGGAAGAAGTCCCAGACGTCGCAGCAGAGATCTCCATCGAAATCCCAGAAGAGGCAGCACCAGAGACAGTAGGCATGCAGGCGGTTCAGAACCCAGTTGTTCAGTAGCCCTCCCCTCAGAACGGTTCTGAAACCAGACACTGACTGCTAGCGCTGAGACAATGGCTGAATTATTGTTCATCCTAAACATCAGGAGTGTGAAGTATTTGGTCAGGCGGGTTGATACATAGCACTTCCTGGCCACCCAGAACCAAGATATTTGTTTTCTGTAAGAATGCGGGATTCCGTACGCCCAGTCGTACAGCTAGCTTGAACAGTAGTGGACACATGGGCCATCGTTTTGGTATGGAGGGAACAATTGCAAATCATCTGGAGTTGCCATTCTGATCAAGGGGAGGCATTTCACCACCGACGAGGTCACTGAGCCGGTCAACGGCAGAGTGCTGGCTGTGGACGGCTCGTGGGCTGGTGAGCCCATCAGGCTCATCAACGTCTATGACCTCCCCCCCGGAGAAGAATGAGCAGCTCAAGATTTTCAGAGTGCTCAGGATGCAACTCGTGACCTCCAGGACCATCCTGATGGGTGGTGATTTCAACTGCACAGTAGAGATGGATGGACACACTGGGTCAGACTCTGCAGGAATGGATGTGACGTCCAGGCTGTTGGTAGAGATGATAGGTGAGGCATCCCTCTGGGATCTCATCGGGAGCATGGGGAGGAACGCCAGGAATTTCTCCTGAAGTAGGCCGGACGGATCCGTGCATTCACGTATTGACTTCCTATTCACCTCACCGACGGTAAAGCCTGGGCGAAGCTCCATGGTTGCCGTTCACTTCTCTGACCACAGAGCAGTCAGTATCGAGGGGGAACTCACAGGGAAGTTCCCCACTGGCCCAGGATCATGGAAACTGAACTGCTCTTTGCTGGAAAATGAGGAATTAGGGGCGAACCTCAGAGTCGCGTATGTAGAGGGAGGGACATGAGGGACTTCTTTCACTCCGCCAGAGAGTGGTGGGAATAGGTGAAGGACCGGTTCTGAAGCTTCTTCCAGGGTGCAAGCAGAGCTGCTGCATGGGAAAAGAGGGGGGCGTTCAGGAGACTGCAGAGCAAGCTGCAGCAACTGTACGAACTCGAGCTCAGGGGATGGGACGTGGGTGATGAACTGGATGAAACCCGAAATAGGCTCACAGAGCACTTTAGGGATGAATCCAAGAAAATCATCTTCTAGACCAGAAATGAGAACCTCGAAAAAGACGAGAAATGCAACTCGTTCTTCTTCAAGAAACTTCACTCAGCCCACACACTGCTGGTAGAGCTTTAGGACTCGGAGGGCAACCTCCAAAGTGAGAAAGAGAAAGTCATGAGAGTCGTAACAGACTCTTATGGAGAGCTTTACTCACCTTAGTCGCCAGAGATCCCAGGCAGCTAGTTGCCTTGAGGGCATCTCAAAGACACTGGGTCTGGAAGCGAGAGAGAGAGGGCCTGAATGCGCCCTTCATCCTGGAAGAGCTGCACTTTGCCTTAACAACCTCGAAGAGGGGCAAGACGCCTGGAAATGTCGGTCTCCCAGTGGAACTTTATGTCGAACTGTGGGACCTGATTGGGCCGGACTTGCTAGACCTCTACAAGGAAATGCTGGGCAAGAGCAGTATGCCACAATATCTGCACGAAGGAATGATTTTTTGTACAAGCAGAAGGGAGAGAGAGAAGACCTCAAGAACTGGAGGCCCATCTCGCTCTTTAATGTGGACTACAAAATTCTCGCAAAGGTGATGGCCAACCGCCGAAAAAAAGTGATAGCAAAGATAGTTCACCCTGACCATTCCTGTGGGATACCGGGTCGCAAATCGGGGACAGTCTGGCCCTGGTCCTGGACATGATTGAGTACTTCAAGGGCTGCAAGATTCCGACAGCCTTGGTCAGCCTGGATGAGGAAAAGGAGTTCGACCACGTTTCCCATGAGTTCATGGACCGGGCACTCAGAGCACTGGGACTGGGAGACTTGTTCTATGATGTTGTGACCACAATGTAAAGAGACATCTCTAGCACGGCATTGGCTAATGAATGGAAAACCGACCCCTTCCCTGTCCTGTCGGGTGTACGGCAGGGCTGCCCGCTCTCCCCTCTTCTGTTTATCTGCGTGATAGAGCTCCTCGCCGAATGCATCCGACAGAACAAAAACACCAGAGGAGTGACGGTGCAAGGAAGTAACAGAAAGGGTGAAGTGAAGTGCTCCCTCTTCATAGATGATGTCTTGGTCTTCTGCGTGGACGGACAGTCTGTAAAAAGCTGTAGAGGACTTGTATTGAGTTTGGAAAGGCGTTAGGAGCAAAGATCAACATCGCCTAGTCGGAAACCCTTCTCTTCAGCCACTGGGCCTACACCCGAGACCCACTGCTATTCCCCATCAAGCAGAAATTTCCTGAAGATCCTTGGAGTCTCATTCAGTGGAGAAGGTGCTGCAGAGCCTAAATGGGAAGAGAGACTGGCAAAGATGAAGCAGAAGCTGGGACTCTGGAGCCTCCGGAAGCTGACAATCGAAGGGAAGTCTTTGGTCCTGCGGAACGAGACCCTGCCAGTGTTCCAGTACATCCCTCATCTGGAGCTCGTAGATGGACAGAGTGAAGAGGGAGGTGATGTTCAAGACACAACAACAATGGAGGCAAGGGAGTGCCGGACATCGCCACCATCCTGAGGGGAATCTTGGTGTACCACTGCGTGAGAAGCACCCTAAGGACCGAAGATGAGAGCCATGCCGGCTTTCTGATGGCATGTTTCTTCCTGTTGCCGAAGTGGAGAGGCCTCGGATGGGCAGAATGGTTGAGCGCTGGCCCCTACAACTGGGACACCCCGTGGTTCTATAAGGAAGTGGAAAGGTTTGTCAAGGAGTTTGGTCTGGAGGCAGCAGCCCACCCATGTGGACTCTGAAGATCGTCCAACGTCTGATACGTGCAAGGGACATCAGCGAACCGATCGGCACCCTCACCTCTGCCACAGCGGACCACGAGTGGGAAAACGTAACCTCCAAGTGCCTGACCAACCACCACATGAACATCGCGTGGATGGCCATCCAAGGAGGACTGCCAATGAGAGCCTTCATGTACGCAAGAGGGCTCAACCAATACAGGTTCTTCCCGAGAGTGTACACCACAGACAAGACAACCTACCATCTCTTCTGGGAGTGCGCGCACGCACAATACGTGCTGAAGGCCCTAGGCACTGAGCTTAGGGCCTGGATACCAACATCATGAATCACCCCAGCCTTGGTGATGTATGGTTTGTTCCCAGGGACACACGCACTAGGAGACCTCCAGGACTGCTGGAGGCTCCTGTGCTGCTTTAAAGATGTTCTTCTGTTTTCCAGAAATCCCCTGGTAGTAAGGAAGAAGAAGACATCGACCACGGCATGCCGAAAGATGATCCAGTCTCCTGCGTAACTACTCTACACTGGACGGATCAGATGACAACACCAACAACTAAACCTGAGGACCCAAAGGGATCCTCCTGCCCCTACCTGGGGGGGGGGACCCAGAGAGGCCACTAACCTTTTTGTCCCTTTTTTCTTTAACCCAGGAATCGGATGGCGAAAGGGGAGAGGAGAATCCGGATGAAGACAGATGAAGTAAATGTAGTTATTTACTGTATGTATTTGACTAACGTTATCTTTTCCCTTCACAGGTAAAGGGTCAATGTGATAGCTTTTGCACTTGTTGTCAAGTTTATTACCAATGCCTTATGAATAATAGGGTGTTGTGGAAGGTGTAAATTGATGTATCAACCAAAAACGAGACCCTGACAAAGGAAAAAAAAATCTGAGGACCATATATTAAATTGATTTTTGGAACAGGGAGATGGAATAGGAGCTTGCTCTGTCCACTCCACGCATCAACCTGGTATTGCAGTACCTCCAGAAAAGGTGTACTTCCCCACCTGAGGAAAACAATGCTGTTAAAAGATAGACCAGAAAACAAAAGTAGCACCTCACTGCCAAACTCTGTAAAGTGGCGCTAACGTGTTTGCGTGAGAATAAACCCAACCTGGTCACTGTGTCTTGCTTTATTTATTTGCCACTTAGCGGGAACCGTATCTTTCTTCATTTATTTATTTATACATATTTTGAACTTTTGTATTTTACTCCAGCCAGAGGCTGCACTTTGAAAGAGAAGAATGTCAGAAAAAGACAGTGTTTCCAGCAAAAGAGTCTCTTTCTTTTTTGGATCCATTTCACAGAGGAACGAATGGAGGAAGGTTCTCAGCAAGTGTGGATGAGCGAGGTAGAGACTGAGAGAGGGGGAGAGGGAGAGACTGCCAGCCTGCGGCAGAGAAGTGGACAGTGTCCTTGGCTTCTCTGGGCAAGAAGGAAAAGAGAGAGTCCTGTTCCTTCTCTGCCCGCCCTGCCCGTCACCGAATGGCCATGAACAGCCAAGCCTTATCTATAGGCCTTGGCTACAGGGCAGCAGTGTCCTGGGCAAGCGAGGGCGAGGTGCCAGCCACTTGTTGTTAGGGCGCTGTCCAGGGCCACCTGGCCAGATGCCCAGCATCCCCTGGGTGCCAGGATTTCCGTCCAGCAATGGACAGGAAGGGGCAGGGCATGGCATGCAAAAGCTAGAAAGACGGCAACATGGGTATGCTAAGTGACGCCTATTGGGTTGGCAGCCGAGGAGGACTCTGGGAGCCGGGTAAAGGCCTTACGCCAGGGCCTCCTTGACTTGTTGAGCTCTTGCCAAGAGTCGGGAAAAGAGGTGAAAGGGCCACAAGTGGTGATGCAAAGGATGACCCCGGTCCAAGTCAACCAGGTAGATTGCCCCGGGAGGCATTAGCTCTGGCACCTTTCGGGTTATTGCTTCTCGGCCTTTTGGCTAAGAACAAGTGTAGGAGTACACTTGTGATTGGTTGAAAGGTGCCTGGGACCCCCTAACCATTTGTTGCTGGGCCTGCATTCTCTGGCGTGACCAGAGCCAGGATGGGTGATTGGTTACAAGGGGTTAAGGGCACAGGAGGGAACTCTCGAGTCCTTCTCTGAGGAGACTGGGCCTTTGCTCCATGGCTTGTCCATGGAAAGGCTGCATGAATGCAGAGTTGGGGCAAAGGAGGGAACACCTGCACCTGGAAGGATACCCATGGTACCCTATGTGGAAGGACTAGCTGCGGATTCCTGGCTTGAAAGAGACTCAGCTGATGCCCAAAAGCCTGGGGGTCAGGGAGAAGCCCTTCCACAACTGGATTTAACCTGCAGATAGCTTCATGGTCACATTGCATTTCGAGAATCTCTGTGCGCACTGAGATAGTGCTCGACCTGGAGACACTTACGCACAGGAGAAGTACTTTCTACCCCTAGCTGGGAACACCTGGCCTCCCGATCAGCAATCAGGTGGGTCACCGGGCACACTACGGGTGTGGTGGGTGGGGAGCACGAGTTTGAAACTGGCCCTTTTGGAGAGTCCCTGGGTGCACTGAAAAAGTGCTCAGTCAGGGGACACTCATGATCGCATGGAGACGAGGACAAATCGGGAAGCCATGACAGAAAGACACAGAAAAGAGCTATACACCCGCACGCAACCCGGACACCCCCACAGAGGACAGTCCCAGGTGGGTGCGATCGGGACAGAGCAAGAGATAAAGTATGCGAGCCCCCAGGCACATCGGAAGGTGCTCGGCCAGGAGGCACACATTCCACATGGTGGCACCAAAGTCATATGTGGTGGCGGCCAGAAATACCAAGGAAGGATATACAAACAAAGGATCTAACCCAGGAAACCGAGGTAACATTCCAATGTGCATCATTAGATTTCTGTGTGTTTTGAAATTGAAGAGGACACTAAGGATAAACGCAGAATTAAGCATTTAATGGAAGTAGTAATGAGACAAGTATTTAAAAAACACCATGGACACACTGAGTAAATACAGGATTTCAGAAAAAAAGATATTTTTAACATTACGCTGTTGTCAGAAACAGAATATCAAAGTTTTTTCTTACAATTATAATTGTAATATAAATCACCCAAAAATGTTAGGATACAAAATAAGCCCTATCGCTGTCCCAAGAGAGATACAACCCATTTGCACCGGCAGGAGAGATCTAACTTTTTTTATTAAGATACTGTGACAAGGTCAGGGGAGGGGCTGAATTAGAAGAAAAAGGAGATACATGGTTGTTTTATCTCCAGATACGGATGGGATAGGAGGCACAAAACATCCTCCACTAAATTTCTCGATTGGCACAGAGACATTCTTTTTTACCCTGGTCAACCCATTTTTTGCAGACAGTGCTTACGATTTGGTCACACCAAAGAAGCGTGCACAGGTGATGTTTGTAGAAATTGTTGTGTGAGCGGCCATAAGGCACAGCATTGTGAGATAGCTAAAACCTGCAACCTTTGTGACACAAATGAGCATTTATAGATAGACTGCCACTTAAAAGCCACAATTGCCACTTGCCCAAATGAAGACAAAAAACAAAATGTTTGTCCCACAAATTCAGGAGAGGAAAAAGGGGAACGAAAGGGAGAGGAGAATCCCCCTCATTCACAAAGCATATTTGACAATGTAACAGCCCAAACAGAAAACAAGGTCAATATTAATACTTCCAACGAGAACCACAACAGCTTGCTAGCCAAAATAATCTATTTAAGGACTCACAACAGGTAGTAAATGAAAGCCCTGAGAGTCAAAGACCAGAAGTGGCAATACTCTTCTACAGACAGAATAATGAAACACCTGTTCTAAATCCAAGTGATGCAAGCACACACATCACTGGTATAATAACAGAGGAGGAAGACATGCCAGTGCAGGAAGGAAAATGGGAGCAAGCCCTTTCTAAAAAACAATGAAAGTCAAAGATTAAACACATTGCAAGAAATGGAAATAGAACAGAGTGAGAACACCAGTTGGCAGGATGAAGTAAGCCCTATCCCAGAGAAGATCCAAACAAATCATCTGGAGGGAGCAGAAAAATAAAATTTAAAAAAATGTATGAGCAAAAAGAGATAGACAACAAAGGATTATGAAAAAGAAACAAAAGAAAAATTTACAATTCACTCAAGAAGCCATTCACAAAAGGTTTAAAAGGAAAGACTCAGCTCAGAAATCTGAGCCGTCTTTAGAGAGGGGTAGCCTGCCTCTTTCCAATTCCAGGGGATTCCACAGGCTCAAGATACTGCAGCCTGGCTAGCATCGCTGATGCAGAGGAGATTAACATGTCTGGTCTCACAGTAGCCCTACAGGAAAATATATCATGTTCTACGGAAGAGCTGGATAAAGAAACATTCTATGAGTTGGATCCTTTTTTGGGGAGTGAGGAAGAAATTCCAAACTCTATCCAAAAAAATGCAAATACAAGTGAAAATATGAATGAGGAAAACATATAAAAGTAATATGTTGATCAAATATCTAATAGTAATGGCTATCACAGTAGCCACTTTAAATGTAAGAGGATTGAAACAGCAAACAAAAAGAGCCTCAATATTTGAATATTGTAAACTGCTGAAATCTGATATAATATGCCTTCAGGAATGTCATCTCCCCTTTAATAATGACTATTCTTTTTTGTAGGAAGAATGGGATTTGGGCCCGGGGGCGGGAACAAGAATGCGGGTATATGATTTCTTTTAAAAAACCATGCACTTTCTATCCTCAAACAGGAAACTATTGAACATGGGAGAGCTGTCATGCTAACTGTTAATTTTAAAGGCTATATTTTTCGTATCTGCAATTTATACACACACACCCCAAAAAATAACATATATGACCTTTTTGAAAACCTACAACATTTTATAGTAGGGGCCAGTCCTACCATTACAGTAGGTGATTTTAATTGTATTTTAAAGGTTACAGACCGAATAGGTTCTTGTAATACATACAAACTTGACAAATCATCAAAAATGCTAAAAGAGTTGATTGATAATTTCAACTTGTAGGATACCTACACAACTACCAATCCTAATCTTACAGGGCTTATGTGGAAATCTAATGATAACTCCTCTATCTCAAGAATCAATTTCATTTTTGTTTCTGACAATAATACATGTTTTTCTAGAGAATTAGAGGATAGTTGTCTATCCGACCATCAAACTGTTCCCGCTACTGAACTACTCTATTTGATTATAGAGTAGTGTCTCAACCGGCAACTGGAATTGCATCACGTCGTTGGCTCCCTATCTAACACAGCGAGCTACATAAGTGAACTAGCCTTCCCTGGTCCATGTAGCCATACTGTACCCCTCTGTAATAGTTCCTAATTCCCACCTTTCTCATCATATATGATAAAATCCTCTCTATCCCCTATCCAAAAAAATGAGATTGGTTCTGCTCAATTACCAGAATCATCGCATATCGAGCTGAGCATAGCGAAGTGTCCCTAAATGTATCACTGTGTATGCCACCCAACAGCATGCCCTGCCCTGAATTCATATTGTTTTTTAATTAATAGGAGTTCTGTTGACGGGTGCACTCTACTCGTGAGAGACCTCCACCCCATTGTCAACGTGTGTGTGATAGACTACTGTCTTCTAGTAAGTAACACCCCGCCGGTGCTTGTCTTCACTTTAAGTCTCTGTTCCCTAACCTAGCCCATCACCTTGAACCTAATAATTTGTGTCCTTCGCGCTCCAGGGGGTCTTAAGGCCCCCTTTTCATATAAGTAAAGGAATCTAATGTACACACCAAATGTGTGACAGTCATTGATTTTCCCTTCCACCTGGCAAATAGACTAATTGTAAAGTATTGAGCAGGCAACTCTGGGTCCCTTTGTCTGACCCCTCTCTTTCTCTCTCTTTTCTCTTTAGATACTAAGTGCTCACTCACCTGTCCTGATGATGATGATCTCAACTGAATGAGATCCAAACACCATTGACCTACCTAACTCCTTATTTCAAAGGAGCTTTGTATTTTGTCTTTTTAAAAGATGCATGTTTTAATGTTTTTCCCCCTCTAGAGCACTTCTTTATCACCTTTTATGTGAGCACTGGATCGTTGTAACTTATCAAAAAAAGAAAAGAAAAGTTAATATGCTACAATGAATAAAACAATTGCATCAAAATCATTATATGTTGTCCTGCACCATACTTGCCTTTCTAACTAAATTGTTGCATTTGGGCTCTAAATGCAGTTCTACAAAATATAGAAGTTCCAAAAAGAACGTATTCAGGACCCACTGTCCTCGGTGAACCATTGTTTTCAAATTCTTTTCAAACCTGGGAAACACAGAAACAAACTTTGATATCCTTACAGGAATTGTGGGAATATGTAAAAGTGCAAACTAAAATATTTTTCTCAACTAAAGGTAAAGAAAAAGCTGATGAAAAACTAGATCACTTTAATATGTTACAGGAACGACTCACTTGTCTTGTGGCACTTCAAGATGCAGGTATTCAGGTATCCCAAGACATTAAAAAGGTTAAATCAGAAATTAAGATGTGATTAAAGGTTAAAAAACAATGTTTGAAGAAGATGAGAAATGCAATGCTTTCTTTTTTTTTAAAGCAAGAAGGAACCATACATCTCTAGATGGTCTTTTCGACAAACAAAATATTCTGAAGTATGCCCAGAAAAAAATAGCAGCTATTGTTCAGGAATTTTATGAGAACCTTTTCTCAGAAAAATTGTCAGACATAAATGCATGTGATGATTTGTTGTCTTATTATAATCTGGGTTTGGCTGAAGAAGAAAACGTTGATTTAGAAAGCCCTTTACAAGGACAAGATTTTTTAGATTTCATAGAGAAGGAACCAAACAATTCTTCCCCGGTCACGATGGTCTACCGTGGGAATTTTATAAGACCTTCTGGAAAGAAACTGCACATGATTTCATTAGCATGATCAAAGAATGTGTAGCTAAAAATACATTGTTGCCCTCTTTTATCCAAGGGTCAGTAAACCTCATCCATAAAAAAGGGGATGTCAATAATATAAAGAACTGGAGACCTATTACCATTCTAAATACAGACAGCAAGATTTTCAGTGAATGCATAACAAATAGAATGAAAAAAGTGTTGAAAACTATGATACATCCTGACCAAACTTGTGTAGTATCTGTAAGAAAAATATGGGCTAGCCTCATTACTATCCATGATGCAATCAATAGGGCTTTAGAAGAAGGGACTCCCTTTGGGGTACTGTCTTTAGATCTAAAAAAAGCATTCGACAGTATGTCTCATGCCTGTTTGTTCAAGATATTAAACATTATGTGATTTCCAACATCTTTTATAACAATGATCCGCATGTTGTACTCAGAAGCAACCAGCAAAATTTTAGTTAATGGCCAATTTACATCTGAAGTCCCAACTATGGGGCCGATTCCAATTCGGGCAGGAAATCTCTCCGACCGAGCCGGACCCGGAGAGAATTCCGACCGAATCGGACCCTAGCAGTCCGACCGAACGAGTACGATGCGTTCGCATGCAATCGGACTCGATTCGATCGGACTCCCATTGAATTCAATGGGAGCCTGTCGTACAACGCGTACGCGGGCTCCCATTGACTCAATGGGTGCGAGGCGGACAAGGGCGCCCCCTACAGCGTGTACACGTCCATGCGCATCGCGGCATACATGCACAGGTAGGGGGGGACCCATGGGTCCCCCCTGTGTGCGACTCGCGCGCCTACGCGTACAGGGGGGTCCGACGCGGACCCCCAAAGTCCGGCTCCGACAGCTTTGTTGAGCCGGACGGCGCGAGTCGATCGGACTGCTCGCGGCGCGCATCGTACTTACCCGGCCGGGAAACGTCTCCATAGCGCGGTGCGAGTCGTGTCCCTGCGAGTCGGTCGGAGCGTGTTGAAGCCGCGTTCGAGTCGGTCGGCGATTTCGCGGGTGCTTGCATCGTACTCGCTCGGCCGGACCCGCGTCCGATTCGGTCGGGAAACAGGGCTCCGGATCGGATCCGGTGAATCCGAATCCGATTCGGAGCACTACCGGCCGAGATCGGAATCGGCCCCTATGTCGGGTGTTAGACAGTGATGTCCATTATCAGCTGCACTTTTTATTTGTGCCCTAGAACCATTTCCAAGAGTGTTTGTTCCTGGTGCCAATGGTAAGGTTGCAAAATGTATTGCATATATGGATGATGTAACCATGCTATGTCCAGACACCTTTTCAGCCAGAAGAGTACTTTTAGAAATGGAGGTCTATAGTTGGCGAGGGTTTGCACCTTTGTCCAAGTAGGGACCCTTCTCCCTAGTCAGGGTAAGGGGGATACATTTCTAAAATACCACCTGCTCGCCCCCTTGGTAGCTTGGCACGAGCAGACAGGTTTATCTCAGAGGCAGTGTGTAAAGCCTTTGTGCATGCATACAGTAACACAGTGAAAACACTACAAATGAACACCACACCAGTTTACTTATTTTTCTAATCTTTATCTAAACCAAACAAGACCAAAACGACAAAAATCCACAATCCAGTAATCCAAATATGACTTTTAAAAGGTAGAAATAGTTCTGTTCATAGAAAATAGTGGATGCGACACTTTCAATACTAAGTACCTTGGATGTGTCAAAAGCACAAGCAAAAAGGGTCGCAGGGAAGGTGATGCGTCAGTTTCTTACACACAGGGAAGGTGATGCGTCAGTTCCTTGCTTCGCGGGAGGTGATGCCTCGGTTCCTTACTGCTGCGCAGGGGAGGTGATGTATCAGTTCATTACCGGAAAGGAGGTGATGCATCGGTTTCTTACTGCGTGGGGAGGTGATGCGTCGGTTTCTTACTGCGTCCCCCAGCGATGTGTGACGATCCGAGACAATGCGAAGAGTGAAGATCCGGGATGCGCTGCGACGATTCCAGCCACGTCCCCTCGATGCTTCGATTTTTCACAGCAGGGCCTGTGTCAGAGTCGGTGTGGTGATCTCGGACGTTGGAGATCGGTGAACAGGACTCATCACACAGCAGACACTTCAGCCGTGGGCAGGCACTGCGTCGAGTCTTCGACTGCGGCGATGCGGCGGAAATTCTTCTTGTACTGCTGCAATGCGTCGGAACAAGGCGATGCATACATTTTCACAGTTCTTTAGTCTTTTGCAGCTCCCAGCCCCAGAAACAACCTCCAGAGGCCCAGAACACTGGCAGGTACCTCTTGGCAGGTCAGAACTCCCAGCAAAGAAGTTCAGCGGGGTCTAGAGGTGAAGTCTTTGTGTCCCTGAGACTTCAGAACAGGAGGCAAGCTCTACTTCAAGCCCTTGGAGATTTTCCTCAAACAGTGGACACAGCACTCAGCAAATTTCTTGTCCTTTCCTTGGCAGAAACAGCCACTGCAGACCAACCCCAGACAGCACACAGCAAAGGGGCAGTACTTCTCCTCAGTTTCTCAAGCTCTTCTCCTTGGCAAAGGTTCCTCTTGAATCCCAGCAGTGAACTGAAAGTCTGTGGTCTGGGCCCCACTTTTTATAGCACACATTCCTTTGTTCTCTGGTGTCAGAGAAGCCCTTTGCCCAGCCAAAACCAGTTCTGTCCTCTCTGGAGCAGCTTCCTGGCAAGAGGTGGAGACAGCATTGTCCAAGGCAGACCAGGCCCATTCAAGTGTGAAAGAAATCTCCTCCCCCTACTCTGAAGGCAGCCCAGGTCTATTCAGCCCAGCCCTGACCCACCCTGGAAAGGTGGGACACACCTCACCCCCCTAAGTGGCTGTCTGAACAGAATGCACACCCGCAGCCTCTGTCACTCCAAAACCAGACAGTCAATACACAAACCTAGCAGAGGCACACAGGATGGCTAAGCAAGAAAATATCTACTTTCTAAAAGGGGTATTTTCAAACAATGTATTAATTATCCTTACTAAAAGATGCATCTTCATATTCTGAGTTCAGGCATACTGAACTTTGCCTTCCTATATTGTCCCAATGAAAGTTATATTTATAAGATGTTATAAATAGACACCCATTCTATCCAAAACTTTTAAAATAATAGGAGCTCACTTAGACACATTTTATCCCTACCATTGGAAATTATGCACTTATTTTTTACGAAATCAAGCATGATTGCAATTATTTTAATTAATTGTGCAATAAAAACTGTCTGTCTGTCTGATGGGACAGATAGCCTGTCAATAGTGAAAAACGAAATACACTGTATTTCACTATCTGGACAAGTCACACCTCAGTACATGTCCAACCTTTCACATACACTGCACCCTGCCCATGGGGCTACCTTGGGCCTACCTTAGGGGTGTCTCCCATGTAAGAAAAGGAAAGGTTAGGGCCTGGCAAGTAGGTGCAGTTGCCAGGTCGACATGGCAGTACCAAACTGCGCACAGACATTGCAGTGGCAGGTCTGACTTACATTTACAGGCTGCTCATGTGGGTGGCACAATCAGTGCTGCAGGCCCACTAGCATCATTTGATTTACAGGCCCTGGGCACACACAGTGCACTGTACTGGGGACTTACCAGTAAATCAGATAAGCCAATCATGGAACCACCAATCCATAAACACAATTTACAGGGAGCACTTGCACTTTGGCACTGAACAGCAGTGGCAAAGTGCACAAAGCATCTAGACCGGCAAAAAAAACAAAGTCCAACACACAGTAAAAACACAGGAGGCAAAGGCAAAAATACAGGTCTAACAATTATTCATTCAAAATTATTCGCTCAAGCTTCAGGTTTGTCTTTGAATATAGAAAAAAGTACATGCCTTACTATAAGGAATTGGGACAATTTGGCAAAACTCTACGTTAAGAAAACTAGGCAACAAACTAAGATCTTAGGAATTTTGCTTTCAGGAGATGCAGAAGGCCATGCAAACTGGCCTCCAGTTCAGCAGAAAATAAAGCAAAAATTCGGTCTATGGAAAACAAGAACTTTATCCATGACCGGGAAAATCATGGTACTCAAAGCTGTAATTTTACCACTTATACTGTATTTTGCAATGATCTACCCCTTGTGTAAACTCACCTCGAGACACTTACAAAAATGTTTGTTCATCTTTCTATAGAATTCTAAAAAGGAAAAAAGCCAAGAGAACTATTGGGTTTAAACATCCACAAAATGGTGGGAAAAATATGCCAAACCTTTATTTGTTTATTTTTAGTACATGTTTCTGCCTTCACGCGGTACGAAAAGGGAGAAACTTGGCTGCCCATTTTTTTTTATATGGTGCAGGAGACATTTTCAAAATTCTGCCCAGAAATAACACTATTCCAGTTGTTTTTTCTCCACACAAAATGCATGCATGTTAACAACGTTTTTTGAACATACTAGAACCTTTAAATATTGGAAAAGAAAATTTTGACCAAGCACTCTTCTTAAAAAAGAGATGGAAAGACTGGAGAAATGGAAATGGTGAACAAACTTCCTGAGAGACTCTCCAAAGCTGTTTGGGAAAAAGTCCATAATCCAAATGTTTCAAACACTCAAAAGAACATAGCAAGGCTGGCTGTAAACAACGCATTGCCGGTAAAAGCATTTCAATACAGAAGAGGCCTCGCGCAATCAGCAAAATGCCCCAGAACAGACTGTCCAGGAGAAGAATCCATTTTACATTTCATGTGGAACTGTTTGTTTGCACAACAATTCTAGAAGAAATTAGGTAATCTAATTAAAGGCGTTACAAAACAACATTTGATTAACTATGAACTTATTCTGTATGGCCTAGGGTCTTATCTGTCAAAAAAAAAAGACAGAACCCTATGAAGAATTGTTTGTAGCAGCAAAGAAAGTTTATGGATAACACGAAACCTTCTAATGTTTAAACATAAGATTCTTGATGTTCAAGATGTCATTCACGTTTGTCTTGATAAATTGATGACTTATTATTTTGCTGACATAAAAAATTTGGGTAAACACGAAGCTGATAAAATTTGGAAACAAAAACATTGGGCAGAATGGGTAAATTAATGCAAAATTAGGGATGCAATTTAGCATAAAAGTGTTATCCTTTATATGAAACATATCTAGATGGAAAACCGATAGGTTTGGTGCCTGTGTGCATCTCCTAGTCAGGTTATTTGTATGCCACCCTCTGGGATTGGTTAATATGTATCTGTTTGCAATTTTTTATAAATAAAGTGTATTTAAAAAAAAGAAATCTGTTTCTATCAGTTTAATATCTGATACGTCCTCTATCTGGTGACCATATATTAAATAGATTTTTGGAACAGGTAGATGGAATAGGAGCTTGCTCTGTGCACTCTATGCATCAACCTTGGTACTATTGTACCTCCCGGATTCGCGCACTCCCCCCCTGCCCCCACCTCCCCTTCCGGGGGAAAACAATGCTGAGAAAACGAAAGTAGAGCCAAACTGTAAAGTGGGCTAATGTGTTTGCACGAGAATAAAACCAACCTGGCCACTGGTTCTTGCTGTCTTTATTTATTTGCCACTTTGTGGCCACCGTGTCTTGCTTTATTTATTTATTTTTATGTATTTTGAACTTTTTTTTTTTTTTACTCCATCCAGAGGAAAAATGTCAGAAAAAGACAGCGTTTCCAGCAAAAGTCTCTCTCTCTTTTTGGGTCCATTTCAAAGGGTTATGAATGGAGGAAAGAGAGGCTAAGAGCCGGTCCTTGCAGTCACGGTTTTCAGCAAGTGAGGAGGAGAGAGGTAGAGAAAGGGTGAGAGGGAGAAAGGACTTTTGCCTGCCTGTGGGGTTGGGCCTTCATTTTCTGGCTTGATTGAGGGGAGGCTGATATCTCTGGGTGTGCCAGATGGGGGAGAGATCATTGTGCACACCTAAGGGGCCTATCGGGGATCCCTAACGCTGCAGGGAAGGGACTGGACTGCAACTCCTGGCTTGACTGGGACTTGGCTGAAACTCTTAAGCCGGTGGATACTTGAGACGTCCTTTCCAGAAGATCCAGAAGCAGAGGAGCGGTCTACAGCATTTCCCTCCTGGCGACGGCATTGGAAAGTACATTGTAGCAGAGAGATCAGCAATCCTAGATGGTCTTGTGGGCCTGAACTCCTCCTGCTCCCTGCTTGTTCATTGTCACATCGGATTGCTGCCCTATTGAAGGAGGAGTGTAGTCGATCCTTTGTACATGCTTTTTTAGGTCTCGCCTAGGCAGCGCATGCGCTGTCTCATTGAGACATGCAGTATATGCTTTAGTAGGTGAGTCCCCGCCTCCGTTTTCCTATTTGTTATTGAGTGTGTCTTTCAAAATCTACTACTTGCTATTCGGTAAACGTGTTTTATGTCCCTCCTTTTTCCCTGTTGGGCACGTCTATGGCTATTGGCCCCTTTACTGGTATTAGTGCTTTTTTTTTGGGTCTGTTGTTTTTCAGGGATCTCTTTTTCTAAATGTGCCTTGCGTTTTTTTTTTACTTTGAGGCAAGCTCCTTTCAGTTTTGCGCGAGGCAATGTTTTTGTCTGAGCCGCTGCTTCCCCGCCCTTTTTGTTTTATTTATTTTATTTTTATTTATTTATTTATTTTGAAGGTTTTATATAGCGCTAGCTCCACCCGGGGGTATCAGAGCGCTTTACATTTGCATGATAATATACAGGGAATGCACAACAGTTGTTATGAGAGAAGCAATTATACATGGTGGCCTAAAAAGAGTATAATGAGAAATATAGAGTACGTAATGAGAAAGGGAAAGAGAGGATGGTCAACCAACCAGTAAAATAAATATATCGTTGCAGACTATTATACAATACACCAGGGGAAAGGCTCAGAGGTCCTTTTGCTCGTGCTTGCTCGCTCCCTCCTCTCAGCGGTGGGTGGACATGGCGCTGTGCTTCGTATTACGGAGACTGGGTGGCAGCGTCTCCCGCTTACTGCGCCTGTTGTCCCCCGGAGCCTCTAGTCGTCCCTGCCAATCGCCGGCATGGCATCCTCCTCCCTGATGCCTCACCACTGCTCCGCGCCGACGGATTCATCGGTGGCTACTGGGTGTCTGCCGCCACCATTTTCCCAGTTCTGGACCCGGCCAGCGGAACCAAGCTGCTGCCACTGTCGGACTGCGGGCTGCCCGAGAGCCGGGAGGCGGTGAGCGGCGCTTAAAACTTGTTAAAATTAGCACCCGCACTTTACATCACATAAAAACTTGAAGTACAGTGTGAAGCGCTATCAGCTTCTCGTTCGTGTCGCCACGATCAATCACAAAGGCGTATTTAAATGTTAGTGTCTTTTTGCGTTTGTAATGTGTTTTTATATTGTAGGGCCTTATTTAAGATTTGGCATTTATTGTTTTAAAACGTAAGGGTTGGGTGTGAAAGGCTCTGTTATATGTATTATATTACGGAAATAGTATTTGTATTACGAAAAATATGGTTTTAATATGGGGTGCTAGATTTCTTATTTATTACGTTGTATGCTTGTTTTAAATAACATAGTACAAATAAGGAGTATTATGTTAGTTTGCTTTTGCCTTTAGAACATAAAATATATTTATTTTTTTTACGAAGGAGGATTTAAATGGTTCTTTTCTTTCGCGTTTGTAACATGTTTTATTTGGGCTCTTATTTAAGGTTCGGCATTTTTTGTTTTACAAATTAAGTGCTGGGTGCAAACGGCTCGGCTACATGTTGCAATAGCGGGATATCTAAATGTAGCTTTTAGGTGCATTATTGTTGCAAAGCAGCAAAAGAGGGAAAATACATGGCGAAGTCAAATGTTCCAAAATCATCCGCTTTTATTTTTTTTGGTATGGAAAGTTGAATCTTGGATCTATGTGCTAATAGATTGAAAATAATATATTACAAAGGAGGATTTTAAGTTCTGCTTGCTTTTGAGGTCGTAACGTGTTTTGTTTGGGGGGTTTTTATGTGAGCCTTCGGCATTTAATGTTTTACAAATTAAGGGCTGGTGATTAAAGGCTTTGCTTCATGTTGCAATAACGGGATATCTAAATGTAGCTTTTAGCTGCATAATTATTGCAGAGTAATAAAACAGTGATAGTACGTGGCGATGGGAATACTTTCCAAATCGACCGCTTTTGTTGTTTTTGGTTTCCAAATAAATAATTAATCTGTCTGCAGGGCCGGGTGTGAAAGCCTATGCTCTATGCTGCAATAGCGGCATATTTAAATGTAGCTTATAGTTGCATGATGGTTGCAGAGCAGCTACACAGGGATAGTATATGGCGAACTCAAATGTTCCCACATCGGCTGTTTTTTTTGTTGCTTTTTGTATGGAAAGATGTAATCTTGGATCTATGTGCCAATAGATTGAAAATGATTTATTACAAAGGAGGATTTAATGTTGTGCTTGCTTTTGCTGTGGTAATGCGTTTTTTTTTGTTGGTTTTTATGTGAGCCCCGGCATTCAACGTTGTACAAATTAAGGCTTGGTTGTGAAACGCTAGGCTCTATGTTGCAATATCTGCATATGTACATTTTGCTTTTAGTTGAATGATTCTTGCAGAGCAGCTAAACAGGGATAGTATGTGGGGAGTTAAATGCTCACAAATAGGCCAGTTTTTTGTGGGGGTGTATAGTACAAAGTAATGTTTGATTTCAGTGGAAATAGATTGAAAATAATTTTTTGCAAAGGAGGATTTAAAGCTCTGCTTGCTTTCGCGCTCGAAATGTGATTTTTTATGTTTTCATGTGAGCCCCGGCATTAAGTGTTTTACAAATTAAGGGCTGGGTGTGCAAGGCTATGCTCCATGTTGCAATAGCGGCATATTTAAATGAAGCTTTTAGTTGCATGATTGTTGCAGACAGGGCCGGACTGGGAACAGAAACCGGCCCTGGCAAACTGCTCAGCCGGCCCCCCCTGGGGTGAGGGGGAGTGCAGTCGAGCAGTTTGCGAGGGCCGGTTTCGGCCGATTTTGTTACCGGGGGCCGATATTGCCGACCCCCGGTAACAAAAACGGCCCCCCAGGGGTCCAAAACCGGCCCCCACCCTACCGGCCTACCGGGGAAACGCCCGGTGCCCGCTATGGCCAGTCCGGCCCTGGTTGCAGAGCAGCTAAACAGGGATAGTATGTGGTGAAGTTAAATGCTCACAAATAGGCCACTTTTGTTTTTTTGGGTATAGTACAAAGTAATGTTTGCTTCCTGTGCAAATAGATTGAAAATAATTTATTGCAAAGGAGGATTTAAAGCTTACTTTGCCTTTTTTTTCCAACAGTAAACTAAGAACGAAAACAACTGATGTTGCCTTGCCCGAGCGATAAACATCTTGCTTCCTTTAGGAATACTGTTTAGTTTCGTTTCGAAGCTTTCTCTACTGGATTTTATTGCTACTAACTGACAGCCCACTGTGAATTATTCACTCATGTGGACACAATGTTGATAACGATCATGTCGGGCCTCTCTTTAGTCTGCTGTCTACCTCCACTTCACACTGTTTGCCCTGCTGCCATCTCCGTCTACTTAGATGCAAATAGAGCCCGCATTACAAACACTTTTGTGTCACATGTAGATTTGCCAACACAAGTGACGTCCTTTGCTGATATCTAAATGTAGATTTTAGCTGCATGATTATTGCAGAGCATTAAAACAGTGATAGTATGTGGCATTTTTTTTAATGTTTTCATGTGAGCCCCGGCATTTAATGTTTTACAAATAAAGGGCTGGGTGTGAAGAGCTGTGCTCCATGTTACAATAGCGGCCTATCTAAATTTAGGTTTTAGTTACATGATTGTTGCAGAGCAGCTACACAGGGATAGTATATGGCGAAGTCAAATGTTCCCACATCGGCCGTTTTTTTGTTGTTTTTTGTATGGAAATATGTAATCTTGGATCTATGTGGCAGTAGATTGAAAATAATTTATTACAAAGGAGGATTTTAAGTTCTGCTTGCTTTCGCGGTCGTAACGTGTTGTTTTTTATGTGAGCCCCGGCATTTAATGTTTTACAAATTAAGGGCTGGTGGTGAAAGGCTTTGCTTCATGTTGCAATAACGGGATATCTAAATGTAGCTTTTAGCTGCATAATCATTGCAGAGTATTAAAACAGTGATAGTATGTGGCGAAGGAAAAACTTTCAAAATAGACTGCTTTTGTTGTTTTTGGTATCCAAATCAATAATTAATCTGTCTGCAGGGCTGGGTGTGAAAGCCCATGCTCCAATAGCGGCATATTTGAATGTAGCTTTTAGTTGCATGATTGTTGCAGAGCAGCTAAACAGGGATAGTACGTTGTGAAGTTAAATGCTCACAAATAGGCCGCTTTTGTTTTTTGGGTATAGTATGTGGGGGAGTTAAATGCTCACAAATAGGCCGGTTTTTTGTGAGGGTGTATAGTACAAAGTAATGTTTCATTTTAGTGCAAATAGATTGAAAATAATTTTTTGCAAAGGAGGATTTAAAGCTCTGCTTGCTTTCGCGCTTGTAATGTGATTTTTTTATGTTTACATGTGAGCCCCGGCATTTAGTGTTTTACAAATTAAGGGCTGGGTGTGCAAGGCTATGCTCCATGTTGCAATAGCGGCATATTTAAATATAGCTTTTAGTTGCATTATTGTTGCAGAGCAGCTGTTGTTCTCAAATAGGCCGCTTGTTTGGGTTTGGGTTTAAAAGATGTAATCTTTGTATTTTGTGCAAATCAATTGAAAATTACTTTTTTACAAAGGTGTGAAAGCCTATGCTCTATGCCTATGCTCTATGCTGCAATAGCGCCATATTTAAATGTAGCTTTTAGCTGCATGATTGTTGTTGAGCAGCTAAATAGGGATAATACGTGGTGCAGTCAAATGTCCCTAAATAGACTGCTTTCGTTGTTTTTGGAATAGGAAAATGTAATATTTGTTTTTTGTGTAATTTTTGTCTTAAATGTTTTGATTTGAGTTCTTCAATTTTAGGGTTACAAATGAGGGTCTTGTTGTAGGATATTATTTTGTATTCATGTTGCTGCAGAGGATAGGCACGTCCTGTTTGGTGTATTTAAAAAAAAATGGATTGTACTCCTCGTGTTAGTGTGAAAGGCTACATGCCAACAAATAAAACGTCCGCTTCAAAGCAGTGGATGCTTATAAATTTACATTCTTGCTGAAAAGAAAAAAAGTTGCATTAACACCTACACCTGCTTACGTAACCATACATTCTACAACCAATGGCAGTTAGAATGTTTGGGCTGTAAAGTTGTAATCAATGAAAACAAACTTTTAACAAAAAGCTTCTTTTTAATTCGCTGCCTTGTGTTTACTATTGTGGTACTTTTATGACTGTTGTTGCTATTTAAACCCTACAGAAACTAAAGGCAAAACAATTCCTTCTTTTCAACGTTTGCCAAAGCAGGATTTAGAGAACGGATTTTTTATTACTGTTTAACCAGGTAAGTTTAATTGCAATATGTAAAGTATTTGTAATAGCAAGACAAATAATTGTTTATTAATTATGTCTATTTGTTTTTAAGTTGCTGTGCAGATAAAGAAACAGATCAGCAGTATAAGCTTCGTCAGATAAAAGGTACTTTTATAAAAAAGGAAATTGATCAAAAGATGTATATTTTGTTTTAATAATGATGTGCTTTTATAAAAAAAGCCATTTGTTGTGTTATCGGTTTGTAAGTATTTGATTTATCTGCGACACCATAATTAATAATATAAACTTAGTGTAACAGTTTTCAACAATTTACATTGTAAATCACTCTAAATATGGATAATTTAAGGTATTTCTTGGATGTTTTTTAATATATAGGATAAGAGATTTTTAGGCCGAAAGTTGTACCCCTTTTTAAGAATTAATAATATTGTAACTTGCTGACATATATAACATTTAATAACACTAGTATCTCATCAAGTTTTGATGGACTCAAAGTAACATAAGTGTCTACCTTGTATTTCAGTCTACGCACTTTATGTGTTACAAATTAAGTACTGGCTGTTAACGTTTATCTAGCATTTATGTCGCTATAGCGTGTTACAAACTAAAACAAGTCACTAGCTGCTTTCATTTTAGAGAGCCAAATTAGATTGAAATGATTTATATCACACTAAATTTACATGTATTTTGTTTAGGTAAAACGCTGTATGTTCTTGGGAAGCAGCTAAACAAAACGGACCAAAAACAGATTTCATGCTGTTATCAAGTTTATAATTTCTAGTGCTTAGTTTGTGCTTTTAATTGCGAATGTTATCCACTATTGTTATTACTTTTTAGAAAATAAAACACAGTGAGAAAAAAAAGGGTGTTCTTACAGAAAAGGAGAAGGACTACAAAACAGAGACAGAGAGAGACGGCATAAGTGAAATGATAATTGCAGAGATAAAGTGGGTGGGCATGTAGTATTTTGTGACGGCTTATGTAGGTATTAGCCTCGTATTCGGCTTACAATAGTGACATTTATCGTTGTAAAAATTAAACACTAGTTCAAATTGCTCCTTTAAAAAATAAAGTTTAATATATTATCCTGCAAAAATAAATTGTTATTAATTTTGTTTCGTTTTTTTTTAAGTGCCTATGCAGAAAAAAAAGCAGCAACAGAAACAACTACATAGGGACAAAAAGGTAATTATACTAAATGTTATAAATTAAAAAACATAGGGGCATATTAGCAAGGCGATTATCGCCACTTTAGCGGGACTTTTTCCCGCTAAAGCGGCGATAATATTATCGCCTTATCAACAAGCTGTCGCTAACTGCTGTTAGCGACAGCTTGTAGGCGATAGCGACCGGGTTGGGTGCCGCTTTGCATGCCAGCGATATTTATCGCTAATGGCATGCAAAGTAGGCGTTCCCCACCTAACAGCGACTGGAAACAGTCGCTGAGGTCGCTAACGCCTATCAGCGAGGCAGGGGCGGTGATTAGCGAACCAGCGCTAAACACGTTTAGCGCTGGTTTGCTAACACCTGGTCCCACCCTGACTTAGCCATGTAATCCAATGAGAGGTGGATTACATGGCTAAGTCCCCCTCGCACTATCAGCAAGCAGAACTGGGGAACAGTGTGAATATCGCCTGTTTTCAGGCGATATTCACACTGTTCTCCAAGGTTTCTATTGCTTTGGAGATTAGCATTGCTGATTGCACTCTAACTCCGCGATAGAAACCGGCGATGCCTGGCGATAATTATCCAAGCGCTAATTGCGCTTTGCGATAATTATCGCCAGGCATTGCTAATATGCCCCATATACTTTATATCTATAAATTATGCACTTTTATACAATAGGCTGTTAGCGTTTTTTACCTATTTTCGTTTTCCAATACACCATATTAATTATAATTCCTAAAAAAAGTAGTTTTGGGTGAATTTTTGGGCTGAATTTCGTTGTAAATTACATGTAATGTTTTACAAATTAAGGGCTGGGTGTAAAAGCCTATACTCTATGTTGCAATAGCGGCATATCTAACTATAGCTTTTAGTTGCATAATTGTTGCAAAGCAGCTAAACAGGGATAGTACGTGGGTAAGTTAAAGCAACATATCTCAATATAGCTTTTAGTTGCATATTTGTTGCAAAGCAGCTAAACAGGGATAGTACGTGAGGAAGTTAAATGCTCACGAATAGGCCGCTTTTTTTGTTTTTTTGGGATAGAAAGGAGTATTTAAAGATCGGCGATAGTACGTGGGTAAGTTAAAGCAGCATATCTAAATATAGCTTTTGGTTGCATAATTGTTGCAAAGCAGCTAAGCAGTGATAGTACGTGAGGAAGTTAAATGCTCAGAAATAGGCGGCTTTTTTTGGTTTTTGGGGGATAGAAAGAAGGAGTATTTAAAGCTCGGCTTCCTTTTGCGATCGTAATGTGATTTTTTTTTATATTTTACTGTGAACCCCGGCATTTAATGTTTTACAAATTAAGGCCTGGGTGTGAAAGCCTATGCTTCATGTTGCAATAGCGGTAATTTAAATGTATCTTTTAGTTGCATGATGGTTGAAGAGCAGCTAAACAGGGATAGTACGTGGGTACGTTGGAAAGTGTACTGCTCACAAATAGGCCGCTTTTTTGGGGAGTATATAAGAGTAATGTTATTACAAAGGAGGATTTAATGTTCTGCTTGCTTTTGCAGTCTTAATGCGATTTTTTTTTTAGGTATTTACATGAGTCCCGGCATTGAATGTTTTACAAATTAAGGCCTGGTTGTAAAAGGCTAGGGTCCATGTTGCAATATTTGCATATGTACATTTAGCTTTTAGATGCATGATTGTTCCAGAGCAGCTAAACAGGGATAGTACGTGGAGGAGTTAAATGCTCACAAATAGGCCGGTGGTATAGTACGAAGTAATGTTTCATTTATGTGCAAATAGATTAAAAAAATGTATTCCAATGGAGGATTTAAAGCTCTGTTTGCTTTTGCAGTTGTAACGTGATTTTTTTTAAACGTTCGCATTTGAGCCCAGGCATTCAATGATTTACAAATTAAGGGCTGGCTGTAAAAGACTCTACTCTATGTTGCAATAGCGGGATAAATAAATGTACATTTTACCTCCATAATTTTTGTAGAGAAGCTAAACAGGGATAATACGTTGTAAAGTCAGAGGTTCCTAAATAGCCCACTTTTGTTGTTCTTGGTATACAAAGATGACATTTTTGATTTCTATGCAAATAGATTGCAAATAATTTATTACAAAAGAGGATTTAAAGCGCTGTTTGCTTTTGCGGTCGTAACCTGAGAAGCTAAACAGGCATAGTACGTGGGGGAGTTAAATGCTCACAAATAGGCCGTTTTTTTGGGGGGGTAAAGTACTAAGTAATGTTTGCTTTATGTGCAAACACATTAAAATAATTTATTGCAAAGAAGGATTTAAAGCTCTGCTTGCTTTCGCGCTCGTAATGTGATTTTTTTTTTAATGTTTTCATGTGAGCCCCGACATTGAGTGTTTTACAAATTAAGTGCTGGGTGTAAAAGGCTATGCTCCATGTTGCAATAGCGGCATATTTAAATGTAGCTTTTAGTTGCATGGTTGTGGCACAGCAGCAAAACAGGGAGAGTACATGGGTAAGTTAAAGCGGCAAATCTAAATATAGCTTTTGGTTGCATAATTGTTACAAAGCAGTTCAACAGGGGTAGTACGTGAGGAAATTAAATGCTCATGAATGGGCCGCTTTTTTTGGTATTTTTGGGATAGAAAGAAGGAGGATTTAAAGTTCGGCTTGCTTTTGCGATCATAATGTGACTTTTTTATGTTTGAGTGTGAGCCCCAGCATTTGATGTTTCACAAATTAAGGGCTGGATGTGAAAGCCTATGCTTTGTGTTGCAATAGCAGCATATTTAAATGTAGCTTTTAGTTGCATGATGGTTGCAGAGCAGCTAAACAAGGATAGTACGTGGGTACGTGGGGAACTGTACTGCTCACAAATAGGCCGCTTTTTTGGGGGGTATAGAAAGAAGTAATGTTATTACAATACTGCTTACTTTGGGTCGGTCTTGCACAAATACATATAGTTTTGTAGCATGTGCCTACAATTCTGGAGCAGTCTTGGTCTGATTAGTATCCCTTTAAGTACAACATCCGCTATTTTGAACTCTGGCCCATTGAACACTTTGGACACCAGTACTGCCCTCCCCCCCCACCATTTTACAGTGTTATACTCAGCCCGGTCTTAGCACAAGCAAACGTAATCAGTAGCACTCTCACCTAACCATAATAAATGCATCTTCCTTTCATCTTCACCATTACTCCAAATATCCTGCTTATAAGCTGCACACCTGCACCATCGCTCTGCATACTCAGCGGAAAGGCCAGGGAGGCAACCAACACCTTTATAGTCCCCCATCGCTCTGTTCGCTCAGCAAAGAGGCCAAAGAATTAGCAAGCAAATAATATGAACACCTTTACAGTCCGCATCACTTAGTGCGCTCAACAGAGAGGCCAAGGAGTTAGTGAGCAGGTATTCTAGACACCTATATGGACATGCGATAGGCACTGCCTCACCTATCTAGCACAGCAGTATACACACTAGATGCTGCTCTATTCTTAATAGGGACACATAATATTGGAAACTAATCAGCGACCCCAGACGATAAATTTGGAGGCATAATAGGGGCCGGAAGCATGTGCGGTGAGGCACACTACACAGCAGTGTCACTATGCACAAACATATCCACGTATGCTCTCTTTGTCAGCTGTGGTGCTTTGGGTCAACAAAAACTTTGAGGAATGATTTCAATAGCTTTCACTAAGGAAAGGTATTTTAAAGTGTCTGCTGTTTGCTAACCTCCAACAAGAGCTGCACTGTTGTCTTCGTAGCGCCTAGTGAGTGAAGACGGAAGCCACAGCAACTTGAAGGAGTTCGTTTAGGATGTGCCCTATAGACCGGCAACTTACTAAATATATTAGAATGGGCCTTAAGGGTCTCGTACAGGCGTGTTTGGGGCTGTGGCTTCCAGGCACGTATTTAACAATAATGACATTTTCTTGTTTAATACAAAAGCACTCTAATTTTCTTTGGCTAAGTTTTTTATATGTACACTTCGTAATTGCTGTTTTTGCTGTTATATTGTGCAACTTTGGCAATAGGGCATTAAAGCTTTTTACATAAGAAGCAAAAGTTTTATATTAAAACATCTTTTTTTGTTTTTATGTTACTAAAGAAATCATCCAAAAAATAGACTAACAACTTCACAAATATTCAAAATACCATGCACGTGTTAAAACATTTTTTATTGTTTTTTTCCATTTCCTTAGAGACTCTGCATCTCCACTCTTTTATTGCTGGAAGAATTAGCCCTCTTTGTAATTTAGCTGTACATGGAAGTCTAATCTAAGGTGTTTTGTAACAAAAGCAATCCCTAAATTTAAGGAGCGTAATAATACACAATTCGTGTGTATATGCATTGCTTTATTTCTATATAATATGTTTTCAACAAATGCGATTGCTTTATGTAAACAACATAATATTTCAGTAGGTGTATGTATATGCTTTGCTTTCTGCAATTGCTTAATAGTAACTGCTGGAAAATGAACCATGACACTTGCTTCTTTGCTTTTAGCCCCCCCCACGATGGTAATGTTTTACAAATTAAGCACTAGGTATACTCTTTATTTAGAACTTGTATAGGTGCAAACTGCTAAAATTTAAAATGTACCAGTTGCTGCTTGTTTAATTTTTGACAGGCAAGTTTGTTTATATATTTTCAAATAGTTTGCAAACAATTTATTCCAAGAAAAATGTTTTTAGAGCAGTACTTAATTTGTAAAATATAAAATGCCAAATATAAAAGCAAAGCAATAAATTTAAAGTTCTAAATTTAAAGCAAAGCAGCAACTACCACATTGTACTTCCTAGTATTGTGCAGCTAAAAATGTTTCAAATAAAGGCATACATCCAGTGCTTAATTTGTGACCATGAAGTGCTAGGGCTAAAAGCAAAAGTATAGCCACATAGGTCCAAAATAAAAAGTTACACATAAGCCTTTAATTAAAACTTGTATGTTTACAGAGTGCCAGAAAGTTAAATGTTGCAGTAGCTGCTTGGTTTTTAGACCTAGCAGTTCATGTTTTACAAGTGAAGAACTGTGATTTGGCCTTTATTTGTAACTTAGGTAACTGCAAACTGCTAGATAATGGACCATGGCAGTTGTTGGTTTTCTTTTAGCCCCAACTCTTTATGTTTTACAAATTAAGCACTGGGTATATATTATATTTAGGACATATGTAAGTGCAAAATGCTGTAGATTTAAATGTACCAGTTGCTGCTTGTTTGATTTTAGACAGGCAAATTAGTTATTTTAATTGCAAATAGTTTACAGACAATTTATTTTAAAAAAGGAGTGTTTTAAGCAGTACATAATTTGTAAAATATGAACTGTCAAATGTAAAAGCAAAGCAGCAACTGCCACATTGTACTTTTCTGCATTTTGAAGCTAAAAACGTTTTACATAAAGGCCTACACCCAGTGCTTAATTTGAGAAACATATTTTTATAATATTTTAATTATATATTTTTTATATACTTTTATAAATTTCTTTTTCTTTTGCATTTTTCATAACACTGATCTGTTTTTTTTTAGAAGTGATGTGTATTGCATTTCTGCTATGTAATATATAACCAACTGTACTTATTTAGTCTTTAAATTTAATGTATATAATAATTTACGCACACTACCTATAATATTAAATATGCATATACAAAAAAACATTTTCTAATTAAAGCACACTAATATTTATTTTCATTTTTTATTAATGTCTTGTACTTATTAAGTCAAAATAATATTTATTTCCATTTTTTAGTAGGGTCTTAGTTAAAATCTACTTAATTTTAAACCTTTGTGGTTTAATATGGTTAGTTGTCCAGGCATTTTCTTAAAATAGCTGCACATAACTACTTCATATATAATTAAACACTATCACCTGTTAAAAAGCTTTCTTGTTGTTCTATTTACTTAAAGGCTCTGCATTTCTACTCCGCCTGCTGCTGCAAGATTTAGCCTTTTCTGTGCATACGTGTTTCATCTAAGGTGTTTAAAAAGGAAAGCTGTTTCTCAATATAAGGTATATGATAAAGTAAAGTATGTGCTTATGTCCTTTATGCATTTAATTTCTTTCCTTCCTTTTATTTGTTTTTTAAATAAAATGTAATCTATGCCTATGTTTACACATTATGGGGCAGATCTACAAGAAAGTGCTGCAGCGTGGCGCTGCAAGCCCTTTGGCTGCGCCACGCTGCGGCACTTTCAGAGCACAGGAATGCGACATATTTACAAGAATATGTCGCATTCCTGTGCTCTCCCCTGCGCTGGCGCACAAACTGCTGCCATGCGCCGGCGCAGGCACCCTTGCACCATGGTGCAAGGATGCCTGCGCCATGGGGAGATTGTTTCTGTGCAGGAAGGGCACCTTTCTGCACAAAAACAATCAGTACAGGCTTTTCCTCTTTCAATGCGTGCTGCAGAATACAGCACGCATTGAAAGAGGAAAACGAGGAGAAATGAAAACATTTCTCCTCGGTGCGCTCTCGCTACGCCACCTCTAGGGTGGCGTAGCTTTCAGACGCATCTCCAGAGTTACGATTTCTCGTAATTCTGGAGATGTGTCTTGTTCCATGGGTGTTGCGTGGGAACACCCACAGCAACACCCATGGAACGCCCCTTCACCGCAAAGTGCTGCGTGTGAAGGGACGGTATTTACAAGGAGAGGAAAAGTCACGCATGGTGGCTTTTCCTCTCCTTGTAAATATCGAGGAGCCCCCTGCGCCACCAGTACGTCACGAAAAGTGACGTACTGGTGGCGCAGGGGGCTTGTAAATCTGCCCCTATATATATATGTTTTTCTTGTACATATGCTTTATGGTTCTTATAAAATGTCTTTAAAATTTGTATTATTACTTTTACAACTAATATGTGCTGTATTTTCTGTGCAAAATATATTATCAGCTTTTTTTTTACAACATTAAATACAATATATATCATAAATTGCAAACAAAAGTGCAGTAAAAAAATACAATTAACCAAAAAAACAGGCATTAACTAAATAGTTCAAAGTAGTTTTTATTTTTGTCCTTCAGTAATGCATTAAATTTCACATGCTAATTTTCTTGCATTTAATGTTTAATGTAGTTTATTGTATTTGCAATGCAAGTCAAACACAACATGCAATAACATATATTAACAAAAATTTGTTCTTTTTGAATTTATTAGGCGGTCCTGCATCTTCATACTGTCTACAGCTGTAAGGATTAACCCTTGCGTTTATTTACCGAAACATACATGTATGGTCTAACATGTTTGAAAACTAAAGCTGTTCTTACATCTAAGGTATGTTATAAAGCAAATTATATGATATATACTTTGTTCTTCTAAACATTATACACAGGTTAAAAACGCATTTTTTAATTTTATTTTTCATTACAGATCCTGCATCATCATACCATCTATTGCTAGAAGAATTACCCCTATTTGTGATTTGATTGTACATGCAATTCTATTTGGAGGTGTTGGCAACAATAGTGAATCCTAAATCTAAGGTACATAATAATACTAAATATGTGCATATATACTTAATGAATTCTATTTTAAGCTTTATCTAAATATTTGGATAATGTGTATTATAATATGTATGACATTACATTATATCTTTTTTTAGGTTTGCATAATGTTTTCATATTTTGTATTTATTCATTTACAAGTAATATATATGCTGTATAATTTATAAAAATGATGTACTAACTCACAGTTATTAAAGCATAAAATACAATTTGTAAAACAAGCACACAATGCATAAAGGCTTTAATAGTCTTAACTACTTCCCAATTGGATACTTTAGAATTATACAAACAAACTTTTTAAGTTAATAGATAATACCTAGCCTAGTGTCCATTTTTATAGAACAGAATGCTACAATATTACAGTTCTACAAAACACCATATACGTATTAAAAAGTTTTTTTTCTTCTATTTTCTTAAAGGCCCTGCATCTCCACTCTATCTATTGCTAAAAGAATTAATCCTCTTCATAATATCTATACAAACAACTCTAATCTACGGTGTTTTCAAACAAAAGGCATTTTTAAATCTAAGGTACCTAATAATACAAGATGTGTGCATATATGCTTTGCTTTATTTCTATATAATATTTTATAAAATAAGACTACTGCTTTATATAAACAACATAATATTTAAAAAGGTGTATGTTTGTACTTTGCTTTGCATTTTCTGTAAGGATTTTTTTTTAAAAGTGCAATTGCTTCACTTCAGATACCTATCAAATTAACCATAACTGTTGCCATTTTGCTATTAGCCCTAACTTTAAAAAAGAACACTAGATATATGCTGTATCTAAAACTGATATGAATGCAAAGTGTTGGAACTTAAAATGTATTAATTAATGCTTATTTGAATTTACAGAAACAATTTAGGGTATTTATTTGCAAAGAGTTTACAAATATAAGCAAAAAAGAAGTATTTATAGCCTTCTTTGCTTTTAGCCCCAGCTCTTTATTCTTTACAAATGAAGCACTGGAAATATGCTTTATTTCCAACTTATATCAGTGCAAATTGCTAGAAATTCACAGGCAACAATAGCTGCTTATTTGATTTTTAACAGAAAATGTGTTTCTTTAATTGCAATTAATTTGAAGACAATTTATTAAAACTGTTTGTTACAATTTATTAGGGTTTGTCCCAACACTCCATGTTTTACAAACTAAGCACTGTGCTTTGGGCTTTATTTGTAACTTATGTAACTGTCAAGTATATTGTTTTAAAAACAGAAATTTTATATGTTTTTGAACCATTAACTTACCATCAAAATATACTTTTATAATACTTTTTGTTTTATTTCCATACAGATTGACTTATTCCAAACAACTACAATATTTGAAAAGGTAAGCTAAATTATCTATTATAAATTATTCATACAGAATACTGTACACCATTACATTTACCTTATATAAACTAAATATAAAACATAATATACCAGTTTATAAAACATACATATAAATAACATGACTACAATTTTAAAAGCTGAGTATAATCAAGGACATGAAAAATTTAATAGCAAATCAAGAGGCAAACAATGCCTACCAAATAGCACTTTTGCTATTTTACTAAATTACTATAAACCTGCTAATACATGGAACTCAGATGATTTACATTATATTATGGATTTAGGTGATGCTTTATATATAGAAATGAATTCTATAAATAACCAAACATTTATGCATCCAGATGAATTACCAAATTATATACAACACAATAGCGACACTTATTCACTTAAATTAATAAATCCTTATGTCACAATTCCCCTCTAGACCGGGAGGGTCATGAATCAACTGACTCCGGGTGGACCGTACCTCTGCTCAACAGTCCTCTTCTTTCCCCACGGCAGGACTACTGGCCTGAGGAGCAGAACGATTGGGTTCCCACGCCCGAAACCACGCAGGTAGCGGATACCTTTTTCTCGGGTCAGGGCTCCTTTAACTGGAAGCCGGACTCAGCAGACGCCGCCCACAGCCTAGACGTCATCACGCAAGGACCAAGAAAACCTGGGGAATCCCGTATCCAGGTGTGTAATCACCAGGGAAGGAGCAGGAGTGAAGATGAGGAGAACACCAAAGAAGGAATCCCGGACGCTGTAGCAGAGAAGCAGCCACTCGTAGGAGAAGAACCGAGGACGTCGGATACGCCAGGAGGCCAACGTTTCCTCGCTTCGCCCAGCCGCGTTCCTGGAGGAACGTGGCTTATGAAGGTACGGAGCCAGGTTGGGGGGTGGGTTGGAGGGAGTAAGAAGACCAAACGTTAGGTTTCTTCTCCCTATTTGTGTTCCCCCGGTTTCCCGTTTCCCCTGCACGAGCACACCTTCCGGTTCTGTAAGGCACTCCGCGGGTGTTCCCTCACTTCCTTCCCCATTACACTGAAGTACTGAGGCAGTGACACTGTTCTCCCTTTTCTCTATGTGCCGGAGAGACGCATTCAAGAGAAGGAGTTCAGCAATCCAAGGAGGGAGGAGCAACGCATCTAGCAACTTCGTGATAAGAAGCATTATCATTGACTGTTAATACTGGCCTCTGTTAAAAGAAGAAGTTATTATAGAATAAAACCGTCTCTAACCCGGTTCAGTCTGGACATCGATCCTTCCCCACACTTACACCTTATTTTGGAAACATACTAAGTAGTATTGATCCTTTATATCCAGATATTAAAACAGCATTAAATTACACTATACATTTACATTCGGGTATATTACTTTGCATGAATGCATATGTAATAGCAATATTTACAAACACACTTACATATTTTGTATTTGACTCTCATAGCAGAGATAATAAAGGAATGCCTCATCCTAATGGTACATGTATTACTTTGCAATTTCAAACATATGAAGAGCTATTACAATATATTTTAGACCTTGCAAACAATATTAAACTACCAAATGAAAATCATGTAGCATTTGAACTAACTCCTATAGATATAAATATAATACTAAATGCTGCAATAGTAAATAACAAAAAGAAACAAATGACCCATTTAATAAAAACACTATATATACATAAAACAAAAACAGGGACCAAAACCGTTAGTGTGACAAATATAGCTGACAAACAAATAATAGAACCAAAACGTGAAAATATTAGTGGAAAAATTATAGAAAGTTTAACTTGCCCATTAACACCTACAACTAGTTCAGAAACAAATATATCTTTGAATAACAGTAATATAACAACTGATACATCATCAAATACACACCATAAAAGGAAAAGTAATAATATAATATTAGAAAAACAAACTAGCGCAAAAAAAGCATATACACAACAAAATGAACACGAGAAACAAATGCAATTAATTCTAACATACAAACAAACATACAAATATCTAATACTATAATTAACAACTTTCATAAAGAAATACTTTATGGCCCTGAATACATTTGTACCATTTGTAATCAATTATGGCATATACAATCATTAAAAAATACCAACAACATAAGCACAAATCCAAGATTTATTCAATGTATTATAAGCCAAAACATAACTAATTATATATGTCACACTTGCTATCAGCATATTTCTAATGATAAAATACCACCATGTTCATTTATTAATGGAATGAAGTTTCCACATATTTCAAGTGAATTACATTTGCATAATTTAGAAGAAAGATTAGTTTCTCCAAGAATCCCCTTCCTACAAATTAAAACCTTACCACGTGTCTTTCAGAAGTCATTAACAGGTGCTGGGTCCAAACTGGGGTGGTGTGGTGAGCAAAAGAATGATGGATTTAACCCAGATCCTTGTGACTGGGGGTGAATGTTTGCATTGTCCAGCATTCTGTCCATCAATTGGTTCTTTTGCAGTTGTTAATGTACCAGCAGATGTAATGACAACAGTTACAATAATACCAAGGCAAATTAATGACATGACAATTCCTATTAAATTAAAAAGAAAATTAGCTTACAAATCATATACACATTTTGAAAATGTAAGACCAAATTAAGTTAAGCAAGCAGCACTATGGTTAGCAATAAATAGTTGCATGTTTAGAGAATATGGAATAACTGTTAATACTGACTGGAAATATACACCACAAGAAATTAACAATCAAAGTGAAACATCAGAAACAAATAATTCATCAGATACCACAGACAACATAGAGGCAGGCAATCTAGATACTATGGGGGTGATTAGGATGGCGGGCGGATCGCCATCACCGGCCAGGCGGTGGCGATCCGCCCGCCATCCCAACCCGATTTACCCCCGCCATATTATGATGGCGGGGGATATCGCGGTGGTTTTCCGCCGGTCGTCAATCGTTCCGATTGCCGGCCGGGCAGACTTGGGCCTTAATATGGTGGCGGTGCCTAGCAGGCACCGCCATCAATATTAGTATGTGTGTTTCTAAAGCCCATTCCATGGCGGCGATGCCGCCATGGAAAGGCTGGTGGGGAATTGCTTTGGGGGCCCGTTGCAGGCCCCCGGGGGGGTGGGAGGTGGGGGGCTGCACTTGGGGGGTAACTATGGTACCCCCCTACATTGCCATGCACAAGGTGGCAGGCACCGCACGGTGCCTGCCACGTTGTGCATGGAAATGCACAACATGGCACTTTGGCATTGCGGCGGGTGCTGCTGTAAGCAGCACCCGCCGCAATGTCAAGTATGTGGAATGCGACCGCCAGGGTGGCGGTCGCATCCTAATTAGCGGTGCTGGACCACTGCACGTCTGGCGGCCGGTCCCAGCACCGCTAGGGTGGCGGGCGTACTAAAGTCCGTCTGCCATCCTAATAACCCCCTATGTTAACCAATGAAACTTTTACTACTGAAACAATTAATATATTAAATTTAGCACCAGCAGAACATAACTCACCCAGAGGATTATATGAGGACAAAGATTCAGAATTTTTAGCATTTCCAACAATATTTGGTGGGGAACGAAGACCTAGTAATAGAGAGAGACATTTAAATGTACATTATAGTACAATATGCCAATGGGAATTAAGAAGCTGTGACAGAAGAGTTGCAAAATCAATCACTAATATTTTTTTTAAATTGAAAAAATTGCATATAAAACAAATTCAGGGTAAAATTAACATATCATTACGAAAATATTATACCAATGGCAAATGTATTACATCAAAGGATACAAAATGCAATTTAGAAAGTATATTCCAATACAATGAAGGATACAAAATACTAAAAACTATTCGTAGCTCTCCCCCATATTGGGAACATTGCAAAAAAGATCTTTTCGCTATGATAAGAGAACTTGGCATTCCCACATTTTTTCTAACACTATCTGCTGCTGAAACAAAATGGCACCATTTAATAAATATATTATTAAGAATTCAAAAATTAAATGAATGCACAAAAGAAGAAATTGAAAATATGCCTTGGGAAACAAAATGTAAATTAATACAACAAGACCCAATTACATGTGCTAGACATTTCGACTTTCAAAATTATTTATTATAACGCATGAAAGTAATCCAATTGGGAAATTAATTGACTATTTCTATAGAGTAGAATTTCAACAAAGAGGTTCACCATACATACATGCTATATTATGAATTGATAATGCTCCACAATATGGAACATCAAACATAAAACAAGTAACTGAATTTATTAATAAATACATCACATGTAAAAAATCAGAAGAACAACACCTACAACCTTTAATACAGCTACAAAGACATGCCCACACTAAAAATTGCCGCCAAAAAAACAAAAGAACATGCAAATATCACTATCCTAAATACCCAATGCCACAAACTGTAATTTTAGAACCGTTAGAAAATGACAAATCAGACAAAATATTGCAACAACAAATAGAAATCATTCATGCAACTATGAATACACCAGAATTTAATACATTACATTTCACAAACTTTTTAACTAAAATGCATTTAAAAAAAGAAGACTATATTATATGTATGCGATCTTTAATTGAGAAAAATACTATTTTTTTTAGAAAGAACACCAGCAGAATGCTTTATTAATAACTATAAACCAATTATTTTACGATCTTGGAAAGCAAACATAGATATACAATTTATATTAGATGCTTATGCTTGTGCCGTCTATATCATTTCATATATAAGTAAATCACAAAGAGGAATGAGCAAAATTATAGCACAAGCTGCAAAAGAAGTATATTATAATAGTAATATTAAAGAACAACTTAAACATATAGGCAACAAATTCCTAAATTGTACAGAAATAAGTGCACAGGAAGCTACTTACCTAAACATATAGCAACAGACCAAAAAATTTAGAACAATGTACATTAGCTGATTATGCATCCATATCTAATCATAACGCCAAAAAAAAGCAAACCCCAAGTGAAAATGACAATGAAAATTTGCTAGCTGAACCAAATTTTTATAGTTATGATGAGGAAGAAGTAGAGATAAATTACTTAAATGGACAAGAAGACAATATACACATAACTAAGAACTATTTTTTTAAAACAGCGCAAAAAACTAAAAATAATACGATACTGCAGATTTAACAAAGAAAATCATTCAGAAAATTATTATAGGGAATTATTAATGCTATATTATCCATGGAGAGAGGAAAACAAAATATATATATTTATTTTTTATTTTTATTTAGTCCTCATATTTGACAAAGGGAAAGGTGCAAGATCTTATCCAAAGGTGTAAATTTATCTGGGCGCCACGCACCTTCCAAGATCTATGCAAACCAGGAACCAACTTTTTCCCACTCGCAGTTGATGAGAGGTCTAATGGCAAAACTACCTCTAATCTCGTCAACTTATTGAGCAATGTCTTAATCCTTGGACTTGTTAGAAATAATCCGAGGGCCTGACAGAGTGTAATTTCACAACCCCTGAAGCAAACACAGGGGCTAATGCTGTAAAGTTCGGTGTAATAGTATCAGGGAACAAATTATATAAAAGGGGCCCACATTCTATTCTTCTTATAAGAGCCCATTTGGCAGTCTAGTCTAGCTATGTGTCTTGTAAAGTTTAACCATCCCACCCTGGTGGGGGGGGGTTCCGAGACCCATTTTAAACAAATTTCCCTGCATGCAGTAGCTATTAAGATAAAAATCAAAGACAGAGCATCTTTCCCCAAAACTATTTTGTCTACTTCCCATACTCCGAATATCACTAATGAAAGGCTTACCTCAATATGCTGACCCAAGACTTTATTCAATACATTACCAACTTCTTGCCAAAAGAACTGGATAGCTGGACACTGCCAAAATAGATGCACATCATCCGCTTTTTCCAGTGGACATTTTGGACAGCATCTTCTTTTACTTCCTCCCATCTTGGCAAGTTTCTTAGGCGACCAATAGGCTCTGTATATGGTAAACAAATGATTCCTCCTGAGTGGTGCTGAGGTCACTGAGGCCCATAGTGTAGCTGCAGATACTTGCCATATATTTTGGAAGTCGCAGCCTGGCATGTCCAGCTTCCAGATTTCTTCAATCAGGGGCCTGCCTTTATCATCTCCTTGTACTAAAGCCCAGTACCACTTTGAGACCTCCTTCCCATAGGTCTGAGTCCTCACTAAATCCTTCTCGACCTCCGACTCCGCTCCAAGATTTAGCTGGGATCGTGACCAGCTGGACAGCTGATAGTATTTGAATCTCGATATGTTGAAGTCTGTGTTTAGGCTAAGAGCGTCCCACGTTAATAACCTGCCTTCCTCCACAAGTTGACCCCATCTTAGTAAACCAGCATTCACCAGTAGAGAGGCTAGACTATCCTTCAAACATATAGGTGTTCCTGGAGGGTTCCAAATTGGGGCCATACAGCTATAATATGGTATCTCTAAGATTTTTTTAGCCTGGATCCAAATTCTGCACGCAGCAATTAAGGTCTTAAATTTGTTTTTTCTGTTTTTTAAATGTAGTGTGGCCAAATTTGAATAAAAAGCCTCTACCTTCTTCTCCCAGGTTACTTATTAAAGCTCTATATCTCATCGGCATATCCTGGGGGTCTAACAGTAGTCGCCTAGAATTTTTTTTTTTAAAAAGCTCAGTAATATATTTGAAAGTCTGGGAGACCTACTCCCCCTCCAGTTTTTTCTTCCTAAGTTTCCTCCACGAAATTCTCACATTCTTGTCCCTCCATATAAAACTACTAAGTTGCCCCTGAAGTTTCTTGAACCAAACCGGCTTAAAAAACAGAGGGAGAGTGTTGAAAATAAATGTAAACTTAGGGAGAATTGTCATTTTAATTAGGTTAGCTCTCCCTAAGATGGAGATCGGGAGTGCCGCCCAACTTTGCAAAAGCTTTTTAGTCTCTTGCATGAGTCTTGCAAAGTTTATTTCTGCCATTTTGTCCAAATCTTTTGTTACTCTTACTCCTAAGTATCTAATCTCTGTCTTGTCCAAGTGTTTAAGGTGTTTAGATACGGGGTTATTCCATGACATGGTTTCAGTCTTGTCCTCATTTACTAGGTAGCCCCAAATTCACCCAAAGTTGTTAGCTAATTCCAGGACTACTGGTAACGTTGCCTCCAAATTAGCTGTATATACTACCAGGTCATCTGCATACAGAGCCTCTTTCCTGTACCAGTCCCCATATTGAAAAGGTAGGATTCTTTCATCTTCTCTTATTCTTCTTGCAAAAGGCTCCAGATAGAGATTAAACAGCAGTGGTGAAAGTGGACATCCCTGCCGGGTTCCCCTACTTATCCTAAGGCTAGTAGTTAGTGAGCCATTGATCAATATCTTTGCTGTAGGAGTAGCATATATACCTTGGATAGCATGGAGAAAGTTACCACCAAGACCATTTTGCTCTGCCACTTCGTACAGGTAAGGCCAACTAACTCTATCAAAAGCCTTGGCGGCGTCTACTAAAATAACCGACAAGGGAGTCCCCATCACCACAGCTACATCTATCGCTCCTACCATGTCTTGTGTCAGGTCAGAAAGCTGCCTCCCCTTCATAAAACCCTTCTGGTTTATACCTATTAGATCTCCTACGACCTTATCCAATCGTTTGGCCAGCACTTGTGAATAAATTTTGTAATCTGCATTTAGCAGAGAGATTGGCCGATAAGATTCACATTTTTTTGGGTCCTTATCAGGTTTAAGTATTAATGTGATCACCGCTTCACTCCATGTTGGGGGGAGTGGTGCTTGCTGTGTGTAAATAGCGTTCAGCATTTCTACCAGGTGGGGGGTAATCTCCTCTTTCAGGATTTTATATATCTCATTAGGAAGACTTTCAGGTCCCGGGGCTTTCCTATTCTTTACATTTTTTATAATGCTGTCTATTTCTGCCGTAGTAATCTCTTGGTATATTGTTAAATAGCAAAACATACTATGAAAGATATATGGAAGTAAAACAAACTGTAAATGAACATCACAATAAATATAATAAAAATAAAGAAATATTAACAGAAATTCATAATAACGATCCTAACAACAGAATACAAGATCTATTATCTACAATAGATACAATACCATCTAATACAACGTCAAATGACACTAAATATAACCAACAGGAACAACAGTTCATATATGACTTATCATTTGATTTAGGTATTAGAGGCAATGATGAAGAAGAAAGCTTAACTAATTGTATGTTAACAGGTGAAAATTACTATATTTTGCTGCATAAATTAACAAAAGAACAATTAAATTTTATTTACCATTATTTAAACAAGAACCTTGCTATACATTTTGCACTGGTGGTGCTGGAGTTGGAAAAAGTTTTTTAACCCCTTTACCGCGGCGAACATTCCACCGCGGTGTGGCGGTTTAAAGGAGTGGGCGGGGCCGCGTCGGCCAACGGACGTGCGCAGCACTACCGAGGTAGTGCTCGCGACGGCCGTTGGCCGACGAACGCAGCGAAGGGGTTAATAACTGCTCTATATCAAACATTAATACGCTATTATAATACAAAAGCAGGCGAAAATCCAGATAATATTTATGTATTACTTACAGCTCCAACAGGAAAGGCAGCACATAATATAAATGGAAGAACACTGCATAGCACATTCAAAATACCAGTATCCCAAACTTTTACTTATAAACAATTAACTCATGAAAACAGAACAATACTCCAAAATCAACTGATGCATATAAAAGTATTAATAATTGATGAAATTTCAATGGTTGAAAATAATATGTTTAATTTTATACATAATAGATTACAAGAAATTAAAGTATCTAATTCAGCCATTTGGAGGCATATCCATATTAGCAATAGGAGATTTTTATCAATTAAAACCAGTTTTTGATACATACATATTTGATAATTCTAAACATTTATATGGACCATTAAGTACAAATTTATAGACAACACATTTCAAATTCTATGAAATAACAAAAATAATGAGGCAATTAGATGATTTACCATTCGCAGAATTATTAAACAGACTAAGAGAGGGAAATCATACAGAAACAGATATTTTACATATTAAACTATGAGAATTAGAACCAAATGAAAGCATTATACAAACCATACCATATATCATGCCAACAAACAAAGAAGTAAATAACATAAATAATAAAGTTTTAATTCAACATATGCAACAATACCCTGTTTTTGTAGCCATGGCAAAAGATACAGCTTGTTCTGATATTACAGACCAAGTAAAAGAAGCCATATTAAAACAATTACCAACAGATCCAACTAAAACTATGGGACTAGCACATACTTTACATATTGCATTAAAACTACGCTATGATCTAACTTGTAATATAGCTGTAAATGATGGATTAACTAATGGAACAACTGGAATAGTGGAATTAGTTTAAAGTATCAACAATATACCAATTATAATTTGGATAGCTTTTGATAATGAAAAAATAGGCAAAATAAAAAGAGCAGAAAACAAACATTTGTATAAAGAAGAAATTTCAAAACAATGGACACCAATACATCAGCTATCAAGACATTTTCAATTCACAAAAAAATTTATAACTATTATACGCAAACAATTCCCACTACGGCAAGCATCAGCATGTACAATACATAGAACAGAAGGTGAAACTATAGAACCACTTTATATACATTTCAACAATAGCAAAATACATCATCTTACATTATGTCGCCTTAAGCAGAGCTAAATCAATATCAAACATATACATTAAAAACTTTAATGAAACTAAAATAATTGTACATGAAAAAGTAAAAGAAGAAATGCAACGCTTAAAAACACAGATGCCATTAGAAATATCAGTACCACAATTAAGTAATTACACAATTAAATGTAATATTATTGTACAAAATATACGCTCAATTCAAAAACATTTCACATCATTCGCTAGTGATACTAACTTGATGAATGCAAATATTATTTGTTTAACAGAAATAAACACAACTCACAAAAACACAAACAATGCATTCTTAATTCCCGAATAACATCATATAATATTTGATAAATACAACAATGAACAAACAAAACATGGCATTGCAATTTACTACAAAAACACCATACAAATACAACCTATTTATAAAATAGAACAACACATAGATATATTGTATTTCACACTACATATACATAACAAAAATTATTTAATTGTTATAATATACAAACCACCATATGTGACAATTGAAGCATTATTGCAAACATTAACTGAAACCCTTAGACTTTACCCCAATTATAGATATATTATTATGGGAGATTTTAACATAGATTTAAACAAACAACAACAACAAACTATATCACTACAAGAATACTTACTAATACACTTCCAATGCAAACAAATAATACAAACTTATACTACAAATTACCAAACAACATAGATCATATATACACAAATGAACTTATTAATTATTATGGAACAATAGATTCTTTTTACAGTGATCACAATGCTTTATGGATAGCAATTTAAAAATATTTCAAACTTATTCTAAGAAATTTTTATTCTCATTTCAGATGATATCAATTCAAGAAATAAAAGGAAAATCAATAGACGACAAAAAACCATATAAAAAATTAATCAAAGCAAATATCATTACTTGCACAAGCAAAACTTATTATAAAACAGCAAACAATGATGAAAAAGTACTTTATCACAGGGCATTGGCAGATACAACTGGCAGCATAAAAGCCACTTGCTATAATGAAGTCTTCTTTCAATTGACAAGAGAGAAAAATGGCATTTTAATACGACATTTTTTAGTCAAGAATTATTCGGTCCTGATAACGAAACAAACCAAAATTACAAGAATACCAGCAATAACAATACCAGATGCAATTGAACAAGAAGCTAAATGTATATTACAACCTCCAGCTCCACCATCTTCACCAATAAAAGCTGTCAAGGAAGCAAAACTAAAAACAATGATGACAGTATGTGGAACTATAATAGAAGTAAGTCAAACAAAATATATTAATCGCTACAAATTACCAATACTGTAATAACATAGCTTAAAAATAAAATATACGAATAATAATGTTACAAATTATATATTTTCGAAATATTAAACAATTTAATCTTTTTCAGGGAGAAGAAGCCAAAATTATTTTTATCGCAGGACAAGAAACGAAACTAAAATCAATTACTATAAAGGACAGTACAGGCATCATAAAAAATTACTTTATGGAGAGAAGATACAGATTTCCTAATTAAAATCGGCAAATATATTAAAATAACACGTCACTGTACATGAATTTAATAATGAGAAAATTCTAAATACCACAAGACACAGTATATTACAAGTAAGTACACATTTAATTTAAATAACAAAATTATATTTGAAAACAAGTATTTATGCACAATTTAATATACTACAGTTATACTAATGTTTTGACATTTTTTTCCACAGCCTACAGAAGCCCCCCCGGAAACAATAACTATACAAATTTATGGAATAGAAAAAACGACACAAGAAATAACAGTAACTGCACAAGTATTAAATACAGAAATATTACAATCAATGAACATCAACAACGACATCTTAATGGATTGGTTCCTCATTACTCCAATAACAGAAGAATTAGCAAATGAAATGATGGAACATTTACCTGCAACATGTGAAGTTATATACGCTAATGGTTTTATTAAAAAAATCCTAAAAGAACTACCAGATGAATAAAATACATTCGCCTACTATTGTAATGTCGCAGAACAATGTGCCAATTTATACTTACTACTTAAACTTTGTTACAATTTGTAAGTTTTTTAAAAATGTACAAACCTGTAAATACAAAAAAAGTACTACTTTAAATACTAGAATGCAGAAACAAAAGTTTCACATTGTACAAATAATACTAATCCTTACAATGTTAATACCAAAATATATTGGTCAATTTTGTATAACATTCCTTACAAACTGCACAGCTCTTTGCTACAGTTACGAGCTTTATGCCCTATATACTGTACCCTGATATTAAAAAACCATTTGTTTTTTAAGTATGTTTACATATTATATAACCTTTGCTCTTTAGCATTTTTTTGCCTGTAACAAAAATTAGCTGTATATATTATATTAATGTTTTTATGCTTTACAATATAAAAGACAATACCCATGTTTGCAGTGAAAATACAAAAATGTATCGACAAACAGGAGCAGTGTCAGTTTTTTATTACATACTACTTTAGCATCGCATACTATAACGTTACTTATAACATTTTCGATTCACAACAAATACAAAAAAATCATAAATATGGCGAGACCGATTGGCATTGCCAATGATTGTTCCCCGAGCCACGACAGTCCCTAGACCTGGGGGGGGAGGGGAGACGGACATTGGACACAAGGGTGGCGGCCTCGAAGAGTGAGTGTCACTTGCCTTGGACACTGGCAGCTGCCCCACAGTGTGGGTTTTCCCGCATCCAGACACAGAGGTAAGACTATTACAGTATATACACTTTTCGTGATTAAGTGGGGTATGACCACGGCACGGGCTTAGGATTTGCGGCTGGCAGTACTCTCTGCTTTCAGTTTTTGTGCCCGATCTGTTCTCTACCCTCTCTGAACGTTTGCTATATCGGGCACGGGCCCTAATGCTCTTCACGAAGCAAGGCTAGTGCTCGCTATGGAGCTATAACCATGGCCTACAAATGGCGGGCAATGCTAGAGCCTTTGATTATGGGCAGAACACAGTTTGTATTGAGGTGGGCGAGGCACCAAGGAAAGAGAAGAATGTATTGTTCCTTGTGGAGGAAGTGCTGAAGAGAGAATGAAATGTGTCAGAAAGAGCTATTGACTGTGTCCAAGACTTTTCAAATTGTCACATCTTCGTTATGACCCGATACAGTCTGCCAGATGTTCCTACAAAATGCTGCAGATGGCAGGGATGGTAAAGTTTTACATGCGCTCACTTTCACCCCTATGTTTGCTCCAAAGGAGATCATTTTGGTAGTGCACATGTACAAACCATACACCGACCCCCGCTTGAAGTTTTCTTAGATCACTATTGCTCTACGATAAGAGGGGGGCAGACAATTAAGAACATCTGCGGCATTTGTAATGGAAGCGTAAATAAGTGGTGACATTCAAAGATGACCCTAAAAGGGTGCGGGGCCTTGAACACGCGCCTTAGACTTTCAGTTTAGGTGTCAATAAGTGTTTTCTGGTGCACTCTGGCCAGCCAATATTTTTCAGACTTTGCCAGCAATTCGGGCATTCCAAAGAACCATGCTCGGGCTTAATTTGCAGGAACTGCGTGGGCACGGATCTCAAGGCCCAAGATTGTACCGCCTCCAAAAAGTGTAACTTGTGTGACACAAGGATCACTTCTTCAAAATGTTCCTAGGGGCCCCCTAGAATACGCCCACATCTGGCTCTACTGACACCTCCTCCACGGCTGAATCGGTGGTGGCGCAGTATCATTCAGATGTTATGGATTCTGAAATTCTGGGTCTCATAGATGGTATTGAAATACGAAGATGGGGGGCACACAGGGAGCGGGACAAGGTGCCTGAGGTGGATACTACCTCCCAGGACCCTCCGGAAGCTCCTGACCCTGCTTTGTTGCCAGTAGCGGCTCCTCCATAGGGGCGTGGGGGCATCACCCCAGTGCTTTCTCACAGTGCGAGAAGCAGAAACATAAATGGTAAAACTACCATTTTATGTTTCGGCTTCTCGCACTGCGAGAAAGCAGAAGTGCCTGGTTGTGGGCGGGCGGGCGGGCGGGTGGGCGGGTGGGTGGGCGGTCCTGGTCAAGGGCAGAGGGGGAGTGGCTTGCCCACTGTTGTGGGCCCTGACTGCTTTGGTCAGCCTGGGGCCGACCAAAGCAGTCATGCGCACTCTCTCTTTTATCTATGTAGGTTGCATGCAGCCTACATAGAGAAAAGGGCCTCTGATTAGGCGCCCGGCTGGGGCGCTGTGCGCTCTATCGCACCAATCACAACGCTGCCATTGCAGCGTTGTGATTGGTGGAGGGGAGGAGGCTGCCTGTGGGTGGCAGGGCTGCTTCCTCTTGAGGACTGGAGCAGCAGAAAAAGCGCGAATCGGGACCCGGCCAGGAGCTGAGGCGGCCTGGAGAAGGTAAGTTTTATTTATTTTAATTTGACATAAAAACCAACAAGGCAAACCACAAAGGTGTTTTGCACTAAGACGAGGGCACCTTTTGGATAGTAAATACACGCTGAGATTTTGCAAACCGTTAGCATATCTGGGCCTTAGTTTGTGACTGTTCAGTGATGATGTGGCGTTTGATGCGTTACATCGCGGATTTAACTATGAAGTGTGTATCTTTTCGTTTTTTGGTTGATGGAATATGTTTGCACACGTGCACAAATGTACCGTTTACAAATGCAAGGTGAGATTTCACTGGTTTACTATCAAAAAACGCTTTTCACGTATTTGAGTGTACAAAGAGTAATTATACAGGAAGGCACTTCAACTTGGTGATGTGAAAAGTATACGAAACAACGGGTATGTTTGTAGAGCTGTGGAAGGCTGGGGCCGGAGCCTCGCGGTATAATACATTCTTGGCCCCAGTTTGCACTAACAGGTTGTTAGGTTTGAAAATCCCATCTCTGTATGCACTCGTATCATGCTATATTAGGTTAGCAGTGTGTGGCTAAATATACGCCATTTGTATTCATGTTATGCAACCCACTGAGTTATCCCTGCAACGTGCAAGTTTTCCTGTAGTTAGCCAGTGTGACTCCATTTTGTATTTCGTAATCCCTATTGAGCCACTTAGGCCGTGTCTGAACTAGGCCTCATCATTCGTATTGCTTGCCTCAGCAGAACACTGTATTTCGTTATTATTTTCTCTCTGTTCAAGGCTGTTTTCCGATTTACTAATCAATAGGCCATTCTGCCCTCGCATACCTATCCCAGTGTGTAGTTCTGCTCCCACGTTGGGAGACGCTGAGACTCAGCGCCATGACCTCGAAGTGCAGATAGCATGTACCCATCTGGCAGGTGATAGCCCATCCTCCTGTGCCTTCTTTGTTCATGCTCGGCTCAGGCCGGTAACTTTCCACTGTGGGCGTGGTTGGAGGCTTCTTGGGAGGAATGATTACTCACTGCCGACTGTTGGGGAGTCAGTCCCTCGGCAGACATCTTAGGGTGCAGGTCAGATTGGACTCCTCTGCAGAGTATTGCTAATAAAGGTATGTTTGTATTCTCTACTGTCTGACCGACTCTTCATTACTTGGGAAGGCCTAGCAGGAGGTTGTAAGTAACCCTGGTGGCCCCTAAGGGCCACTTCCTTCAAGGTGATGGGTTTCGAATCCGTTCCACTGCCGGGGCAGGATGAGGGGTTGATTCGAGCACAGCCCGACTACCAACAGGTGGGCAGGGCAGCAGGCAGAGACCCCCATAGTTCTCTGTCTGGGGGGTACGTAGGCGGCTCCTCCAATGAGATCTTGAAAACGTGAAAGAGGGCGACAACGCCTTCTGTGCAAGTACAGAGCGTGTTTCGTCATGAGGGAAAGCTTGGCAGCCGTTTTCCAAAGGGGTGCCAGGTGCCCCAACACAATTTCCACACCATCATTTAGAGTCATTCCAGGAGTTTCTTACTTCCAATAGCCTGATTGCTGCTGAAGGGGAGGAACTAACTGAATGTGCGCAGTGAAGGAGCTTGGACACTCTAGGTGCTGCACAGGTGAGCTGCTGAGTCACAGGAACCGCCACGTGTGAAGGTCGAATTCTGCTGACTCAGTGCCCTGGTACACCACGGTAAACTGGCATCTTCACAGCCTGGCTTTGTGAAAGGCAGAGCTGGTCCATGTGCACGGCGCTGCACAGCAGGCTGTGCTGTGTGCAGGGGCAGTGGAAGCAATTACTGTAAACAGGGCCTCACGTGTGCTTCCCGGTGCCCCTGGCATTCGTGCGGCCACTTAAAGCCTCCCTGGGGGAGGAAGATGGGGGGGTGTTACTTTCCATGGCTATATAAAGTGCATGGGTGTAACCACTGTGACCTTCGGAGACCAATTTATCAACTTTCCTAAACGTAATTCCCTGGTCTTTTTGGGGGTTGGTTCCATACGGAGTAGCCAGCGTGTCCCTGATAAGTTATTATTGGTTGACTTTTCCAATTTTAGTGTGATCTTGAGATCCTCCAGTCAATGCAGGTGCAAGTAGGGCACAGTGTTTCTGCTGCTAGCAGAGCTCGCATTATGAAACTATTTAAATGCGCTCTTTTCTTGTTTATGCCAGATATGAAAACTGACATTGTGTTTAGCTAAGTTATTTGAACATTCATTTTTTTGGATTGGTAGTTAAGGGCTTCGACGGAAGATTGGAATGTTCTTAGTAGAGAGGACAAAATATCAATCGTCTTGTTTGCTTTCCTGTAGCCTGAAAAAAACGTTCCAGCTTCCCCCCCCCCAAACGGCATTTCAGAAAAGCGTCATTTTGTCCAGCGGTGCACAGGAGTCTCGGGTGGCATGGGTCCCCTTATAGAGCTAGCTCTGCTCTGCAGAGATTCTTGCCCTGATGACATTGAATAATTCTTAAACAAACTGTTTTAAATACGATTTTCCTTTAATTTATTTTGAATGTAGGTGGTGTGAGAGGCTGTTATAGACATTTTTCAGAGAAATGCGGTTTGTTTCATGCAACATCCATATAAAAAGCTTATTTTACATCAAAACAGGACCTCACATGTGAGAAATGTGAGGTCGTCACAGAGATTATTTGCAGTACTATTAGTGAGCATTATTGATTTTAAAACTAGAATTTAACAATTGCTTTATTAACCTTCTTGCTTTCTCAAATATGCTTGAAAATGCACCATTTGCCCGCTCTTTTTGTCAAAATGTTCTCGTGGGAAGAACCCCCCCGGACTCCCTTGTGGCTGTCAGGCTCGCTCGCTGCGCTCGCTCGCCCCCACCAAGCCACTCATCACAAACTTTTACGCCTCACCACTTTCAAGACTCACCAGCTGCCACTGTTTGTTGCACCAACCAACAGTAGACGATGAAATGGAGCGCGCTGAAACACAATGCATTGAGCACGCTGCTTTAAAACGGAGAGCGCTGCGCAATGTCTTGTTAACACATGATTTGTCTGATGCTGATTTAAAAAGCACTATTGAGCAGGCGGTAAAGGGTTTATGACAGGCTGCTGAGGAAGCCGCTTTCTCCTTAGAATCTCCTGTTGTGGTTAATGAAGGGGAAAAAAGCATGGATCATAGCAGGTGGTCTACGTACAAAACGAACAAGCGCAAGTCAAGGAGCTCAAAACCAGTGGCAGAACAAATGACTTCTACCCGTTTAAAATGCCGCCCCTCCTCCCTGGATTGGTTTCCATGAGGAGGTAGGTTCGGCCCTTTGCTAAACCTCTTGTACTTAAAGGAGGGTATCCATGATGTGGCGCAGGTCCTGAGGGTGACAGCCAGGTCATCGATTTAGAGAATGCACCACATTTGGAGGCTCTTTTGTCTGCATCGACAGGAGCAGGTGTTGGGGTTTGAGAGTGGGGTTTCAGCGGATGCAAACGCTTCCCAGGATATGTGAAAATGGCTGGTTTTCCAACATTATTCATAATGGCAGTGACTATTGCCTCTTGCAATGTGAGGGGCATGGGCACGGATTTAATGCTGGGACCCCCAAAATCTTCTAATTTTAAAGTAAGTGCATTTCTGCAATTTTCTGAAATGTTTATAGCACCTTCCTGTGCAGCTTTCCCTGCATTTGCATTTAATGCAGCCTCAGCCTCATCTTGGACAGACATTTTCAAGGAAGTTTCAGTTATGAAAAAAAGATGTTTTATGCACAATGTAGGGAACTATGGGGCATATTATCAAGGAATAGCGATATTTATCGCTAACCGCGCTTAGCGCGAATTTTTTTAACGCCGCCTATCGCTGGAAAATATCGCTGAGATAACACCCTATTAACAAGGTTTATCTCCATAGCGATAAAATTTCCAGCGATAGCGGCAAAATGTGAGAATATCGCTGGAAAAGCCGCGATATTCTCACATTAACGCAAGGATGGATTCAGCCTGACAATCCACCTCCTATACTTTAAACAGGTAAGTCATCCTCAGTAGCAGGTGTTAAAATCTAGCGATAAACGCGCTTAGCGCGATTTATTTTATCGCTTCGCCTGCCTTGTTAATAGGGGTTAGTTGTGTTAGCGACTGTTTACAGTCGCTTTTAGTGGGGAACGCCTACCTTGCATGTCATTAGCGATAATTATCGCTGACATGCAAGGCGATGTAAAACCCGGCCGCTAACGCCTGAAAGCTGTCTCTAACGCCTGTTAGCGACTGCTTGCTAATAGGGCGTTAAAAATATCGCTGCTTTAGCGGCAAAAAGTGCCGCTAAAGCGGCGATAAAGCCCTTGATAATATGCCCCCTATAATCTTTCAAGCTTGAATATACCTACAGCCAATACATAGGATATACCTACTCAGCTGTGGCGGATTTTCCCTTCCCACTCCAGACGTCTCTGGGTATATGCGAGTAGGGGTCTCTGAGAAAGCACGACTGAACTACTCGGATTTGACCGTTAAATAAGAACCAAACCAACGTTGGCGGCGCCATGTCGTGTAGTTCCTATAAACCTATATAGGAGCTGCGCGTTTAAACAACATTAACTAAGGGATTGGTGTCCAGACTGATTCCAGACACCCCCAAAGGATATGTAAGTCTGTAGACCAGCTAGCTCACAGTGCCAGTATAAGCCCCACAACCTTACCAAGGAGCAAATAGTTTCTGGCATCTATCCAACATGACAACCCTGACCCCTCAGGGATCATGGAAAGAGTACAGTACTTTTTGCTCAGTCACTTGTGCTCACTTTGTCTCAGAGACATACACAGAATAAACGGTGGGGACATTTTCAATAATCATTTATTGAACCAGCGTCATTTTAGCATAAAATATGTGTGCTGCAACAACCATGAGACAGAAACAGATATATACGATTACAAGCATCGACAGAGTAAATAAAAGGTAGAGTACTACTATGGTGCTAAAACAGTGAATATATGCAGGAATATAAATACATGGCAGTAATCATGAGCACTCCTACGATGCAAACCCTAACTAGATGTACCTAGCATGTATGTAGGTGTATAGCCAAGAATCCACCAGGAAAGAGCCAACCCCATTACCTGCTGTGAGAGATCGAAGGACCCCGTCTTGGTCTCGAGTTGGACACCCTGCGAGGGATGTCAGACCACTGCGTGCTGGAGTGTCTGCGTGCAGGGACCTCAGCATCTCGTGTCAGCATAGAAGTTTCTCCTCTGGCTTGCCCCGCAAAGATGTGGTACTTATATACCCGAAAGGTGCCCTCAGGGGTTCTACCTAGATGTGTCATGGTACTGTGGGCATGTCGGCCAAGGATGACGATAGTGGTGACCCTTGTACAGAGTTATTATGCAGAAGATGGTAATCCTGCTGTTATACTAAGAATCCTCATGCGTAATAAATTAAGCTCGTTTTCGGAGAAAGCCACACAACAACTATTTGGCACCTAACTAGGTAAAAGGTCAGCGCCAGAACCGTTATGTAGTACAATGGTAGGACAAATGTAGGTAAAAGGTCGTGCAACTACCTAGGCTTGTATTGGGATACATTGGGTTTCATAACAGTCTTCGGATCAGAGCTCTATTACCCCGTCCCTTTTTTGGATCACCATATGGTCACTGTATCCCTCTCTGCACCAGATCGACCTCAAAGGGGTCCTGGCTCCTGGAAATTAAATAATGAGCTCCTCACGGATAAATATATTTGCAAGAAATACCCTGCATGCTACCAGAAATGGGTGCAGCAAAAAGGCAGATTTCCCAACGTGCATCAATGGTGGCTGTGGGTTAAAACTAAAACAACATTTTTTTTCAGGAACAGGGTTATCTCCAACACTGGAGGGAATGGAATGACTTCCAGAAGTTGCAACTGAGACTTATACTCCTGCAACAATTGGAAGATGCTGTCAAGGCAGTGAAGGAAGATGTCCGATTAACTAAGTTAGATAGGGCTAAATGGTTATAGAACAAAAATTAAACTACCATATTCCACTCTCAAGTCAAACACTACCAGGAGGATAAGAAATGCACATCCTTCTTTTTCAAGAAGGCTAGCATGCTGTATAAGTTACTGACAAGGCTGCAAACCCCACAAAGAGATAAACTGCAAGGGGTAGATGCTTGTAAAAAAAATTGCTTTTGAATTCTATCAAACAATGTATGCGAAGCACACCAATTTACCCTCTATTCATGAAATAGAGGAATAAAGTTAGGTGTTGACAGGTGGTCTCACCACGGAACAAAGTGAGTCCCTAGTGTGGCCTTTTGGGGGAGAGGAATTCCTAGCAGCATTGCAGTCCTCCCCTAAAGGCTCCAGCCCCAGATTAGACGGATTGACAGGGGAGTTTAATAAAAGGTTTTGTTATGCATCGATTACCTGGCAGTATTACAGGATGGTTATAAAAAGAACACTTTCACTGCAGACTTCTCCACAGTTATCATCACGCTATTATATAAAAAAGGGGATGAAACCTCTCTCCAAAATTGGCGACCCATATCACTATTAAACATGGAGTATAAATTAGTCTTTAAAGTGCTTGCACACAGATTCCGGGAGGGTTTACATGCGAGCATACACCCGGACCAAACGTGCGCAATTAAGGGGTGCACAATTGTGGACATCCTCACCACTCTCGGGGATGTGCTGTGGTATAATCAAGAAATAATGCTGTCATTGGGGGTCCTAAGTCTTGATTTTCAGAAAGCTTTTGACAGTGTGTCACATGCCTTTCATTCTGCAGTACTAACAAAGTTGAATGCTCCCCTGAACCAGGGCTTAAAATGGGATGAAAAAAACGGGGGGCCTTTCAGAGGGGTGTGGCCCATGTAATTAAGAGCGTGGCTTAAAAACACAATAAGCTAAAAATCTGTACTTAGCATAGTGCGCCACCCAACTTGTATTTTGCTGCTTCTGTCATTGCATCCAGATATATAATAAAACAAGTAACATTGCACCTACAACAAGCCAGGACTATTGGCTTTATCAGTGGTTGTTAGTTGCATAAGACAAATAAGCAACAACTACAGCTTCATCGTATATAACATTGAAAATTCTTCCGTTCTGAAATGATGAGACTGAACGAACTATAACCAGTCTCTTTGAAGTTACATCAGAAGCAGTGAAGGGTGGGACTCCCGCAGAGTTAAGATTTTTTTTCACCCTGAGGGTGAGGGCAAACATGGAAAGCCCGATAGGGACCCTTCTCAACACCTGCTTTTTAGAACTGCCAGTGCTGACCCGGTTGCCTAAAGCTATGCTCCAGACCATGTATGTAACAGCATGCACCAGAGTTAGTATTAATGGCTTTTACACCAGTGAGTTTCCCATTTGTAATGGAGTGTGGCAAGGGTGACCGTTATCCCGGCACTTTTTGTATGTGCTTTGGAGCCCTTCAATGGCAAACTACACAAGGATAAATTAATAAATGGTGTTTTTGTGTCAGGCGGCTCTGAAGTACAAACCAAAATCATCACATACATGGATGATGTTACTGTGTTGTGCACTACATCAGTGCCGGACTAGGAACAGCAACCAGCCCCAGCAGATTGCTTTTCTACTGGCCCTGGGAGAGGGGGGAGGGGGTGCAAGCAAGAAGCACTGCTCCCACTTTTGTTACAGGGGACCGATATTGCAACACTATCACATTAAAGGAGGCGGACAAGGGTGGCAACATTGTGGTAATGGACACAAGGGATTATGAGTTAAAAATACTATCACAACGCAATGACAGATCATGTTACGAAAGGTTGGGGAGCAATCCGGTCTCCAATCTAGTCACCCTGATAAACCAGAATCTAAAGAAATGGTGTGATAACTGTTTACTGAATGAGGATGAATTTTTCTTTCTACATGCGGATCAATTAATCAAAGGAAATCCACTAGGGTTTAGAGGTTGGAGTCATTCCAGATATTTCTTTGAGGGAAAAGTCTTCATTTTCTTAAAATAACCCTCACCCACCATAAGGTCCCTAGGTGGCATGCTTCATCATCGGGTTCTTCCCGCCCCGCTGCAGGACGGGGCGTGCTGCAACTGACGGAGACGTGGGAGTACTTTTGAGAGCTGGGGACTATATTATAAAACTAGAGTAGGAGTGAAGAGGGTCAGTGAATAGTGAAGAGAAAGGTTAAAAATACCTGGCCACTAGGAAACTACACTTTATTTAATCTAGTGGCTGATAAGGCTAAAAAGGGGGATTATTGGGAGGTGCACAAAATAATGTATGTGTAAAACTCCCGGTCTACATGTTTCAAAGCCTGCCCCTATGGCTTTTTCGTCAGGACCAAATAGAGTTGATCCCTTCTAATCACTCCTAAGGACAGGAAAGTGTATTTACTCAATACCTATATAGTGATTTCTTAATTTGTTTATACAATACCCAGTAGGTATGTTGCTTCAGGAACCACCTAGTATGATGGTCTTGTTTAATTCATATCTGGAATGATAATGCATAAAAACCATAGGTTAACTTACCAACATGTTATATAATGCAAACCATATCACCATCTGGTGGGAGAAAAATGTGATATATTTCTTTTTTTATGTTTAAATGCTTTATTTGGATAATAACAGGAAATACAAAAGGCCAGCAATACAAAGAAGAGCACATTGAAATAGATATATAAACAATAAAATGGCTAGCACAAGAGCAAAAGAGAAAGCTGTTTAAATTTTATGAGGAGGGAAGGGGGAAGGGAAGACAAGGGGGAATAGGTGGAACTCTTACAATTGAATAATATATGAGGTATTGCATATCTACAAATGAATGTGAACAATAATCATATTATAGTTAAGAAATACAATAAGCCAACAAGTTTTAGAGGAAAAAGAGCAGAGAAATAAATAATTACGGGGGTTTGAAATTTTCAGAATTTAAACGAGAATTATTTGTTAGTGCCATTTTGTCTAAATAGGTAGTGAGTGTGTTGGAAACGGGGTTACCGAGACCTTTACGGTAGCATGGCGCAAAGCGGGGAAAGGCACGCGAAGGCAATGTGTAAGGCAGTTGTGCAGCACACTCTCACTTTAACTCAGAAATGCGAAGCAATAACCGGACACCACACCAGGCTTAGATAAGTAAAAATCAGGTTCCTTTATCTTAATCAAGATGGCATTCAATTATGCAAATTATACATTCTGGTAACTAGTGCGCGCTCATTTAAAAAGACCCTTCACAATTCTGGCCACTAAAAGGCCGCATTAAAATCACAGCACCACTGCTCATTCGGGTGCTCTTTACCAACTAGGGCCTAGAACATGCGCAACCCGGTTTATGCATCAACATATGTACATTAGGCCTAGGTACTCTATACAGCCTATGGTACACTAGGCGGGAGGGAATCCTACAGGGAACCCCTCAACATGTCCAGCAGCTGGGGGCTTCCAAAAAGAGGGGAACGTCTTTATCTCCCCGGGGAGGCTAGGGTCATAGGATGTGCCTGGCCTATAATCCAAAGTCATTAAAGGCCCCCTCCCTCCGTGATCCCTCCTCAAGGGTGGCCCCCGGCCCCCAGGGGCTTAACCTAGAGCCCTAGGGGCCTCCTGGGCTCACCTGCGGTGTTCTTGCTGGCTGTGGGGCCGTACGGCGGACTCCTCTCTGGCCCGGCCCTCTGTGGTGGGGGCGGGGCCCGGCGCGAGTCGTGCGGCCCTCCGGCTGGTGCTAATTTGCCTTCTCGAGGCTATGGAGCCTCTCGCGTGGTTATTTCCTTCGTTGGGGGGCCGGTATGCCCCTCCTCCGGCCCCCGTGGAGTCCAGGGAGAGAGTGGGGACTTGCGGCGGGAGCCGGCGGTCCTGCCAGTCGGCTCCGGCGTCCCGCGAGGTGAGGAGGTTCTTCCTCCTCTCCGGACGTGCTGGGCGGAGGCGGGCTCTTCACGGCGCCCAATCCGGGCGCGGCGGCGATTCTTCGCGGGGCTCCCGTTGGCAGTGGAGCCCCGGGGACGTCCTCCCGATTGGCTCCGGCTGAGCCAATCGCGTCGCGGCCTTCTCTTCCTCCGGGGGGCTCCCGTTGACAGTGGAGCCCCTCTGACGTCAATGTTCGGCTCTGCTGGGCCAATCCCGTCGCGGCTTCTGGTGGTTGCCAGGCGACGCCCTCCTCTTCTACAATTGGCTTTGGCGGGCCAATCCCGTCGCGGCCTTTTCGGGGCGCGACCTCGTGACGCGGTCAGCGTCCCCGGCCTCTCGGCACAGCGTCTACGGCCGGGAGGTCGCAGCAGGCCTCAATTCACTTCACGCGGCCCACGGGGCTGCGGCGGCGGTATTCTTGGCCGCGCTGGCAGCGGCAGGGGTCTCGGGCCCGGCGGTGACTTGTGGTGGTTTCGGTGAGGGCGCGGACGGCGCCCTCACCACTACTATGAATAGGGGAGAGATCTCCCGGCCTCAGTTCCCTTCGTCAAGCGGCGGCGGCCGCGGCGGTGATCCGGTCATCAGGTCAGTGACCATGGGGGGGGTCAAGTTCTCTCCACACTTGGGGGTTGCAGCGCAGGCGCGCTGACAGCCTTATGCTCAGGCTGTGTAAGGATGGTTCTTGGAGGACAGTCCAGCTGTCTGTATAGGTAGATAGGGGGGTGAAGGTCTAGCGCTTAGGACGCAGCGCTTCGCCTCATGATCCCCTCTCGATGGTTTTCACTTGTAGTCCTGAAATTCTTGGATGCAGTAAAGTCTCTTTATGAACAGGGGGGGTTGTGAGTTGGTGATTCTTGGAGGGGTTGATGTGCCTCCTGGCACGCTGGAGATGGTTCCCTGGGTCCCCTCACACTGGGCAAGATCAGTGGGTGGTGGGCGTTCCTCATCTATCTTACGGCAGCAGGGCCTTGACCCTGTCAGCGGCAGTAGTGTAGGTCTCCCCCTAGGCCCTAAAGTCTGTACTCCAGCGCAGGTTCTCCCAGGTTCAGCGGTGCCTCAACCTAACTAACTAAAGGTTTTCCCTCCAAAGCCTCTTATACCCCTAGGTCAGGTGACCCTCCTAAAGGCGGCAAAGTGTAACTCCTCCCACAGCCCGGAAGGTTCTGGAACCTTCCACCTACCTAGCTATGGGGCCCAGAGGCGGGGACGGGATGGCTACTGTATCCCTCGTCCCAGCCTGACTCTGGCTACTAGCGTGTATGGGTGGAAGGCCCTCTGCAGTAGCAGGGGCCTATGGCAGCCATCTTTGGTGAGAGAGCACCTGCACCTCAGCACTGACCAGCAGTGGCAAGGCGCCCGGAGACCTAGGTCCAGTAAAAATATGGTGGCAAAAATGAGGCGCAGAAAGGGAAAAAAACAGGGTAAGACCACCCTAGGGCTGACAGGTCTAACACACGTCCCCCCCAGCCGAAAGAGGGAGAGCTTCCCAACCTCTAGGGAGTTCTCTTCACTAAGGCGGAAAAACCGGGAGAGACCGTCAGCGTTGGCGTGGTCTACACCGGGTCGATGTTCCACCCGAAAGTCCATCCCCTGGAGGGAAATGGACCACCTCAACAATTTGGGGTTTTCGCCTCTCATCTGCATGAGCCAGCGAAGGGGTCTGTGGTCGGTCTGGACCAAGAAGTGACAACCAAAAAGGTATGGCCTCAACTTCTTCACCGCCCAAACCACAGCAAAGGCTTCCCGCTCGATGGTACTCCACCGCTGTTCCCGGGGGAGTAGTCGTCGGGAGATAAAGGCCACTGGCTGGTCTTGGCCATCGTCATTCAGCTGCGAGAGCACAGCTCCTATGCCATGCTCAGAAGCGTCTGTCTGCACGATAAATTCCCGGCCGAAGTCGGGGTCCGGAGCACCGGTGCGGTGCACATGGCACGTTTAAGAGTCTCAAAGGCATCTTGGCAGGCAGCCGTCCAGATTACTCTGCGTGGCTGTTTCTTGGAAGTCAATTCCGTCAATGGGCCCACGATGGTTCCATATCCCTTGACGAACCGGCGGTAGTATCCCGTGAGGCCGAGAAAAGCTCGGACCTCTGTTTGGGTCTTGGGGGCTCCCAGGCCATGATGGTCTCAATCTTGGCTTGGAGGGGTTGCACCTTACCTCCGCCCACCAGATGTCCCAGGTACACGACAGATCCCTGTCCAATCTGGCACTTGCTGGCCTTGATGGTTAGACCAGCCCTTTGCAAAGCCTGCAGCACCTCTTGGAGATGCTGCAGATGGTCCTCCCAGCTGCTACTGAAGACAGCTATGTCATCCAGGTAGGCAGCAGAGAAGGCCTCTAGGCCAGACAGCACCTGGTTCACCAACCGCTGGAAAGTGGCGGGAGCATTTTTCAACCCGAAGGGCATCACCTGGAATTGAAAGTGGCCCTCGGGGGTGGAGAACGCAGTCTTCTCCCTTGCTCCTTCCGCCATGGCGATCTGCCAATATCCTGATGTTAAATCAATGGTACTCAAATACCGGGCTGCTCCCAGCCGGTCAATGAGCTCATCCGCCCGAGGGATCGGGTGAGCGTCGGTCTTGGTGACCGAGTTGAGTCCACGATAATCCACACAGAACCGAAGTTCTGGTGTGGTGCCCGGGGGGCCGCTTTCGGCACCAACACTACCGGACTAGCCCAAGGGCTACTGGAAGGCTCAATCACCCCCAGTTCTAGCATCTTTACCACCTCACTCTGGATACTAGCCTTGACCTTATCGGACAGCCGGTAGGACTTGTTCTTCACTGGCGGACTGTCCCCTGTGTCCACATCATGGGTACACAGGTGCGTGATTCCAGGCGTGAGGGAAAACAACGAGGCGTACTGCCCCAAGACCTGGCGGCAGTCCCTCTGTTGCTCTGGGGTCAAGGATGGGGCGAGGACTACTCCCTCTACCGAACCATCCTTCTCGTGGACCGCCAGAAGGTCTGGCAGAGGCTCACTCTCCTCCTCCTCACTTCCATCCGTTATCATCAAGAGAGTGAGCTCGGAACGCTCCTGGTGTGGCTTCAGGCGGTTGACGTGGAGCACCCTGTGGGGTTGACGGGGGGTCTTCATGTCGACGACATACGTGGTCTGGCCTTTTCGTTCTAAGATCTCAAACGGCCCAGTCCATCGGTCCTGGAGGGCGCTAAGCTCTCCTGGCTCCATGACCCACACCTTCTGTCCAGCGTCTAACTCTACCGTCCGCGCGTTCCGGTCATACCATTGCTTCATGACGGCCTGACTTGCCTCTAAGTTGTCCGAGGCCTCCTTCCACAGCTTGGCCACTTGGCTGCGGAACGCCAGCATATAGCTGACCACATCACGGGGAAGCTTCGAGGAAGACTTCTCCCACCCCTCTTTGACAAGACTGAGGGGCCCCCGAACGGGGTGGCCATAGAGCAGCTCAAATGGGCTGAAACCGACCCCCTTCTGCGGCACCTCTCGGTAGGAGAAGAGCAGACAGGGTAAGAGGACGTCCCACTTTCTTCTCAAGTCCTCGGGTAGGCTCCTGATCATCCCCTTCAAGGTTTTGTTGAAGCGCTCCACGAGCCCGTTCGTCTGGGGGTGGTAAGGAGTGGAGAACCGGTAGGTCACTCCACACTCCTTCCACATGGCCTGCATGTAGGCCGACATGAAATTCGTGCCCCTATCTGACACCACGACCTTGGGGAATCCCACTCGGGTAAAAATCCCCATGAGGGCCCGCGCCACCACCGGTGCTGTGATGGTCCTCAGAGGGATTGCCTCTGGGTACCGGGTGGCGTGGTCTACTAGCACCAAAATGAACCTATGCCCAGCTGAAGTCGGCGGATCCAACGGCCCGACAATGTCAATCCCCACTCGCTCAAAAGGGGTATCGACCACTGGGAGAGGTTCTAGAGGGACCTTCACCTTAGTCCCTGTCTTGCCGCTTGCTTGGCAAGTGGTGCAGGTCTTGCAATAAGTGTCAGAAGTGACGCGCATCCTGGGCCAGTAAAAATGTGGGACCAAGCGCGCAAACGTCTTGTCCTGGCCCAGGTGTCCTGCTAGTGGTATCTCATGCGCCAACTCTAGCAGAAAGGCTCGGTGGCATTGGGGGACCACCACGGCCCTTGAGGACCCATGCACCGGAGCCTTAGGCTCACTGTAGAGGAGACCATCCTCCCAGTAGACATGGTAATTACCAGTCTCTGTTCCAGCTGCTTGGGCGTCGGCCTGTTGCCGTATGCCAACAAGCGTAGGGCACTCCCTCTGTGCCCGGCAAAATTCTTCCCGGGTAGGCCCTCCTTCCACCTGCCACTCTGCAGGGGTCGGCAGGTCCCCCACGGGAAAACCAACCACCTCAGCGGACTCCGGGGTCACCTCCGCGGGCTCCCCATCCATCTCACCGGGTGTTTCCTCCCGGACATCTCCTCGTCCAGCAGTGGGCTGGGCCCTTCTTTCAGGCTCCAACCCGGGCTGAGTTCCTTGTCGGGCAGCCATGGACCGCGTGATAACGCAAGTCCATCCTGGTAACCCCAACATCTCAGCATGGGCATTGAACTCTACCTCTCTCCAGGCAGTATGTTCTAAATCGTTGCCCAGCAGACAGTCAACTGGCATGGCAGGGCTCACCGCAACCTTCATCAGACCTGACACTCCTCCCCACTCAAAGGGAACTTGGGCCACGGGGTAATGACCCAGGCTATTATCTGCCATCACAACCGGGTGGAACTCCTCAGGAATCACCTGCTCTGGGGACACCAGCTGACGTTTCACCATTGTCATACTGGCACCTGTGTCCCTCAGAGCCTCCACCTCCTCCCCGTTCACCAGGACCCTCTGCCGATACTTGGCAGTGTTCTCGGGTACCTGCACCCTTGGGATGATCTCCCTATCCCCCAGGGAAACTAAGGTCAAGCCTGTCCACTCACCTCCCCTACCTAGGGACAACTCCTCCCCAAGCGCTACACTGGCCACCCCGGGGGTCTTACCTCCTGTGGGGGCTGGGGCTCTCTTGCGACACTGGGCATCCCCCTTGTAGTGTCCAACCTCCCCGCACTCGTAGCACCGGACAGTTCTGGGCTGCTGACTCCTGTCAGGGTAAGTGGGTTTCTGGTATCCAGATTGGGATGGGAAACCTACCCCTCTCCCAGGCGGTCTATTTTGGGGACCTTTAAAGAACTCCCTCTTTTTATCTCCCCCTCTTTCTTCTGGGGGAACACCTGTCCACCCTTCGGGGGATCCGCCCCGGCTCCCTTGTGGGACACCCGAGTGCTGACCCACGTGTCTGCCTCCTCTGCAAGCTCCCTTGGGTTGGTCAGCTTGCGGTCCACCAAGTACTGGCGCAGCTCCGGAAAACATTTCTCGAGGAGGTGCTCTCTTAAAAACAGGTCGTACAGCCCAGTGTAATTGTCAACCTCGCTGCCACGCACCCAACCCTCTAATGCCTTCCGGGCATAATCATAAAAATCTACCCAGTTTTGTGTGGTGAGCTTGTGGCTGTTGCGAAACTTTTGGCGGTACTTCTCAGGGGTGAGGCCAAACTTCCTGAGCAGGGCCTCCCTCATGATAGGGTAGTTGGTTCGATCCCCCTTTTCTAAGGTTAGCAGTGTGTCCCTGACTAGTGGAGGTATGTATCTATAAAGTCCTCCTCCCCAGTAGCTCTCAGGAACTCTATGGGCCACCAAAGCTACCTCGTACGCCGTCAACCACTTGTCTATGTCATCACCCACACTAAAGCTGGCCATCACCTCCCTGGGTAGGTAAAATTTGGGCTCCTGTGGAACCCCAGTAGGTACGCTGCCACCATTTCCTTTTCCTTCCATTTCCATTTGCAAGGCTCGGAGCTCCAGTTCTTTCAGGCTAAGCTCATGTACGAGCCTTCTTTCCTCCATGGCTAGCCTTGCCTGTTCTCCTTCCCTTTCCATCTTAGCCAATTCTAATGTCAATTGCCTTTGCTGCCTTCTGTCCTCGAATTCCTCTGCTGACACACTCCCCCTGACGCACTACTGCCTGCCCTGGAACGTCTTCCTGGCAACACATTCTCGCTGACGTCAATGTTCAGTAGGCTCAGTTCTCCTGGGTCGTCTGTCTCCCTCTGCTCCTCCTCCCCTCTTCCCTCCGGGTGGGCCATGACCCATGCCCTCAAAGCCTTCTGAAGTACCTCCTTCCTGGCACCTCGCTTGACGGCCACCCCCTCTCTAGGCAGAACTCCTTGAGCTGGCTCACCGTGTACCTCTCTAGGTCGGCTAGCTCAAACTCCATCCTCCTAGGTGGGGTCCCAGACAACTTAAGGAAGGGGTCCTAAATGGAAGGCAGCAGGTCTAACACAGGACTAATACAACCGGCAATTTACAATAGAATTCCTCCTACTTATTATCTTCCTAGGTGTCCAATTGCGGCGCACACTGAGTCACTGTAGGGTGCTGCACAAATACCAGTCCTTATCCCACCGCTGAACACCAATGTTGGAAACGGGGTTACCGAGACCTTTACGGTAGCATGGCGCAAAGCGGGGAAAGGCACGCGAAGGCAATGTGTAAGGCAGTTGTGCAGCACACTCTCACTTTAACTCAGAAATGCGAAGCAATAACCGGACACCACACCAGGCTTAGATAAGTAAAAATCAGGTTCCTTTATCTTAATCAAGATGGCATTCAATTATGCAAATTATACATTCTGGTAACTAGTGCGCGCTCATTTAAAAAGACCCTTCACAATTCTGGCCACTAAAAGGCCGCATTAAAATCACAGCACCACTGCTCATTCGGGTGCTCTTTACCAACTAGGGCCTAGAACATGCGCAACCCGGTTTATGCATCAACATATGTACATTAGGCCTAGGTACTCTATACAGCCTATGGTACACTAGGCGGGAGGGAATCCTACAGGGAACCCCTCAACATGTCCAGCAGCTGGGGGCTTCCAAAAAGAGGGGAACGTCTTTATCTCCCCGGGGAGGCTAGGGTCATAGGATGTGCCTGGCCTATAATCCAAAGTCATTAAAGGCCCCCTCCCTCCGTGATCCCTCCTCAAGGGTGGCCCCCGGCCCCCAGGGGCTTAACCTAGAGCCCTAGGGGCCTCCTGGGCTCACCTGCGGTGTTCTTGCTGGCTGTGGGGCCGTACGGCGGACTCCTCTCTGGCCCGGCCCTCTGTGGTGGGGGCGGGGCCCGGCGCGAGTCGTGCGGCCCTCCGGCCGGTGCTAATTTGCCTTCTCGAGGCTATGGAGCCTCTCGCGTGGTTATTTCCTTCGTTGGGGGGCCGGTATGCCCCTCCTCCGGCCCCCGTGGAGTCCAGGGAGAGAGTGGGGACTTGCGGCGGGAGCCGGCGGTCCTGCCAGTCGGCTCCGGCGTCCCGCGAGGTGAGGAGGTTCTTCCTCCTCTCCGGACGTGCTGGGCGGAGGCGGGCTCTTCACGGCGCCCAATCCGGGCGCGGCGGCGATTCTTCGCGGGGCTCCCGTTGGCAGTGGAGCCCCGGGGACGTCCTCCCGATTGGCTCCGGCTGAGCCAATCGCGTCGCGGCCTTCTCTTCCTCCGGGGGGCTCCCGTTGACAGTGGAGCCCCTCTGACGTCAATGTTCGGCTCTGCTGGGCCAATCCCGTCGCGGCTTCTGGTGGTTGCCAGGCGACGCCCTCCTCTTCTACAATTGGCTTTGGCGGGCCAATCCCGTCGCGGCCTTTTCGGGGCGCGACCTTGTGACGCGGTCAGCGTCCCCGGCCTCTCGGCACAGCGTCTACGGCCGGGAGGTCGCAGCAGGCCTCAATTCACTTCACGCGGCCCACGGGGCTGCGGCGGCGGTATTCTTGGCCGCGCTGGCAGCGGCAGGGGTCTCGGGCCCGGCGGTGACTTGTGGTGGTTTCGGTGAGGGCGCGGACGGCGCCCCTCACCACTACTATGAATAGGGAGAGATCTCCCGGCCTCAGTTCCCTTCGTCAAGCGGCGGCGGCGGCGGCGGTGATCCGGTCATCAGGTCAGTGACCAAGGGGGGGTCAAGTTCTCTCCACACTTGGGGGTTGCAGCGCAGGCGCGCTGACAGCCTTATGCTCAGGCTGTGTAAGGATGGTTCTTGGAGGACAGTCCAGCTGTCTGTATAGGTAGATAGGGGGTGAAGGTCTAGCGCTTAGGACGCAGCGCTTCGCCTCATGATCCCCTCTCGATGGTTTTCACTTGTAGTCCTGAAATTCTTGGATGCAGTAAAGTCTCTTTATGAACAGGGGGGGTTGTGAGTTGGTGATTCTTGGAGGGGTTGATGTGCCTCCTGGCACGCTGGAGATGGTTCCCTGGGTCCCCTCACACTGGGCAAGATCAGTGGGTGGTGGGCGTTCCTCATCTATCTTACGGCAGCAGGGCCTTGACCCTGTCAGCGGCAGTAGTGTAGGTCTCCCCCCTAGGCCCTAAAGTCTGTACTCCAGCGCAGGTTCTCCCAGGTTCAGCGGTGCCTCAACCTAACTAACTAAAGGTTTTCCCTCCAAAGCCTCTTATACCCCTAGGTCAGGTGACCCTCCTAAAGGCGGCAAAGTGTAACTCCTCCCACAGCCCGGAAGGTTCTGGAACCTTCCACCTACCTAGCTATGGGGCCCAGAGGCGGGGACGGGATGGCTAATGTTTCCCTCGTCCCAGCCTGACTCTGGCTACTAGCGTGTATGGGTGGAAGGCCCTCTGCAGTAGCAGGGGCCTATGGCAGCCATCTTTGGTGAGAGAGCACCTGCACCTCAGCACTGACCAGCAGTGGCAAGGCGCCCGGAGACCTAGGTCCAGTAAAAATATGGTGGCAAAAATGAGGCGCAGAAAGGGAAAAAAAACAGGGTAAGACCACCCTAGGGCTGACAGGTCTAACAGAGTGGCAGCCAAAAAAGATCTCTATTAACCATTGGATTGCAAGAGGAGGCAAAAGCAATATCAAGTCGATGAAGATGGCAGAGACTATTCCACCAGTGTTGGACAGAAAGTTTTGTAAGAGTTTTCCAATTAAGAGTTATGTGTTGAAAAGCTAAAGCTAACATAAGGTCAAACAGACCATGTTTGTGAGTGGGGATCTCTAAAGATTCAAACAGACTCCCAGAGAAGAGAATAGGAATAGAAAAAGGAATGAGAATGTTGAATAAACGAGAAATATAGGACCAAATTTGTCCCCAAAAATGAGAAACAGAAGGGCAAAGAAAAAGAAGGTGCATGAGATCAGCATTAGGAGATCCACAGGTCCAGCAGTTTGTGTCAGTAGAATGGGAGAATTTAGCTATAGAAGTAGGGGTGAAATAAAGTCTATGGTAAAGGGAAAACATAGATTGAGTGAGAGAAGCAGATCTAGAAATTGTAAGAGAACGGGACCAGAGTTTGTCCCAAAAGTTGACGGTCCATTCACATCCCAGGTCTAACTCTCATGCATGTTCAATTTTATTTTTAGGATGATCTGGATCAGGAGCTAAGGAGTGTTTGTAAATGAGAGAGGCCTTAGGTAGAGAAAGAAGAATCTTGAGAAGAGAGTTTTGTTCAGAGAGAAGAGGAGCAGAGGGAAGAGAGTAAAAGGTATCAAGAATAACTGCCATTAGAGTAGAGAATTTCTGTAGAAAAGAACTGGGACAATGAAAGGTAGCCTGAAATTGGGGAAAGGAACAGGGAGACAAACCATCAAATAGTTTCTTGACCCAAATTATTCCCCTTAATCGCCAGGATTTCCAAAAGATAGTTCTATTGTTAATGGTAATAAGGGAATTGTGCCAAATTGGAGATTCCAAAAAAGACTCCCTAGAAACAAATTTTGGTTGAGTTAAAGGTTTCAACAGGAGGCAAGTGTGTTTAAACAAGGGAAGAGAAGTTTGAGGAGTCTTGGCAGAAAAGGCCAGAACTTCCTTTAAATAGAAGGGTAAAAGCAAAGCACGTTCAATAGAAAACCATAGGGGGGTAAAAGGGGAAGGTTCGGAAAGGAGCCATTTCGAGGCCTGACGGAGGCAGAAGGATTTATGGTAAATACGAAAATCAGGAAAATTCACACCCCCATTAGATTTTGCCTTGCGAAGAAAAGATAGGGATATTCTAGCTTTTTTATTTTTCCAAAGGAAGTTGGAGAGGCGAGAATCAATCTTTTTAAAGTAACAGGCAGGAATATGGACAGGGAGCATGGAAAGAGCATAAATTAAGATAGGAGTAACCATCATTTTAACTGAGTCCAACCGACCCCACCACGAAAGAAAGAGAGGATTCCAGGATGAGAATAGTTTGTCAATCTGAGATAAGGCCTCAGTCATATTTAGTTTAACAGAAGAGGCGATGGAGTTGGAGAACCAAATACCTAAGTATTTGATTTCAGAGCTATTCCATGCAAAACCAGTAGAAGAGAAGGAATGTTGAAAGCAAAATTTTGTGAGAGGGAGAATCTCTGTTTTGTCTGAATTGATTTTGTAACCAGAGACAAGGGAAAATGAAGAGAATTCATGTAATAAAGGAGGAATAGAAACTTCAGGGTCGGAAATGAAGAGAAGAATGTCATCTGCATATGCGGAAAGCTTTAAATGTTGCTCACCATAAGAGAAACCAGATATAGATTCATTATTACGGATTGATGATAAAAAGGGTTCGAGAGCTAAGATAAAGAGAAGGGGGGAGAGAGGGTTGCCTTGACGAATTCCACGTTGAAGGGGAAAGTAGGAAGATACGCAGCCATTGAACAGCACCGAGGCTCTGGGGGCAGAATACAGTAAAGAGATAAGCGAAATCAACTTGGGACCAAAACCATGCCACTTCAAAGATTCAAATAAAAAGGACCAATCAACTCTATCAAATGCTTTTTCCGCATCGACAGAAATGGCCGCTAAGGATCTGGAGAGGGAAGGAATTTTGTTCAAGACGTTAAGAAAAAGACGAGAGTTGTCCAAAGTTAATCTGCCCTTAACAAAACCACATTGCTCCTTATCAACCAAATGGGGCATCAAAGGGTCTAGGCGTAAAGCAAGTGTTTTGGCGAATAATTTATAGTCTACATTAACCAAGGAAATCGGGCGATAATTTTTACAAAACATGGGATCCCGACCGTCTTTATGAATCAAGCAAATCGTGGCCTCTTGAAAGGTGCCGTCTGTCTTATCAGAGAGAAAAATTGAATGAAAAAGTTGTAAGAGTTTAGGAAGTAATAAGTTAGAGAAATGTAAACAAAATTCAACTGAAAAACCATCTGGGCCGGGGGTTTTTCCTTTCTTTAAAACATTTAAAGCATTGGATAATTCATTAAAAGAAAGGTCTGTTTCAAGTTTAGAAAAGTTAAGGTGATCATTAGACGGGTCGGAAGTTTGTTAAGATAAGATTGAATGAGAGAAGTGGAAGGAGGAGATTCTGGGGTATAAAGGTCTTTATAAAATAACATAAATTCATTGAGAATGTCCTGGTCCTTATGAATTGGCTTGCCATCTGAGGAATAAATAGAGTCGATTAGAGTACGGTCTTTACGAGATTTGAGATAATTCGCCAAAAGTTTACCAACTTTATTGCGTCCTCCGTAATATCGGGCACTGCTACGGAGAAGTATGGAAGACGCATTATCAGTCGTAGTCTTGTTAAAGGCTAATTTGGAACGGACAAGAGCTTGTATTACCGAGTCTGTCGGCGAAGTATAGAATTTGTGTTCTAAGGCCTTAATATTTGCTAGAGCAGCTTTGTGTTGTTGAAGGAAACGTTTCTTCTTTTGTGAGACGAAGTCCATGATAAAACCCCTCGCTGTAGCTTTAAAGGAGTCCCATAGTATAGGGGGGGGAGAGTTAGGATCATTATTTAGTTCAAAAAATTCATTAGCAAAAGTGGAGAAAGAAGAAGAAAAAAGAGGGTCAAGAAGGAGAGAATTGTTAAAACGCCATCTGGAGGACCTGGGATGTGGAGGGAGCAGATCAAAGTCAACCACAATCTGGGCATGGTCGGAAATGACAATGGGTTCAATAGATGAAGATAAAAGATTTTGAGCTAAAGACTGAGAGAGAAAAATATAGTCTAAACGGGAAAGGGAGTTGTGAGGAGGAGAGAAGAAAGAAAAGTCAAGAGAATGGGGGGGTGAGAGTCTCCAAACATCTACAAGATGTTTTTGGGAAATGGTGTCAAAAATTGTTTATGGGCTTTCTGAGGAATGAAGCGTACCTGAGATTGACGGTCAAGAAAGGGATCAACAACTTGATTGCAGTCACCTCCTAGGATAAAGAGATCATCTCTAAACTGAATACATTTCTGTGTGATCTGAGGCCAAAAGGAACAATCAGGTTGAGTAGGGCCATAAACATTGAATACGGTCAAAGAAACGTTATTAATTAACAATTTAGCTAGCAACCATCTCCCATCAGTATCAATTTCTTGCGATATAACTTTACACTTCAATTTCTTGAGGCATAAAATTATAACACCATTTTTCTTAGTGGAAGTAGGAGAGACTAAAACTGAACCAACCCAATCTTTTTTTAATTTTAATGCCTCAGGTTCTGTAAGGTGAGTCTCTTGTAAGAGAACCAAATCAGGATTGTAAGAGGCAAGATGTGATAATATTCTCTGTCTTTTAATTGGGTTAATGAAGCCTTTCACATTCCAGGAAATAACTCTGAATGCAAAACCATCGATGATAAATAAAGAACAATATATGCAACAATGAAATAATGAAGTAAGAGGTAGAGGGAGAGAAAAGGGAGAAGAGTCAAGGAGAAAGGAAAAAATGTAAAGAAGAGGGAAGTTAAAAAGTCATATGAAGAAAGAAACATATGAGAAAGGATGCAAAACAACCAAGAAAAGAAAGGGGAAAGCTACAATAAAGAGGAAAGAATGGAAGGGGAGAAAGAATAAGAGAAGACAGTACATGTCAAAAATGACGACTGGGGTACGTACCTTACGGGGAACAAAGGGAAGGATGAGAGGCGGCAACGGACAACGAAAACAGCACACCCAACAAAGGGCAACACACCACACCAGGACATCAATTAAACATGAACAGGAGCGGGAACATGGAGAGGAACACAGTAAACTTTCAATGAACCTGTAAAAGGAAACAAAGAGTTATGCAGATAAGAGCAAGAAGAACAATGGAATCAAAATAACATAAAACTATAACAACAGAATCAATGAAGTAGCACAACAAAAGAAGCACTACAGTCAAGTTCCAGAAGGAGGAGCAACAATCTCCATCGAAGCAGTAGAATGAGACTGAATAAACCTTCTGAGATCAGCCGGATCTTCAAAAGTGGAAGTCTTGTTTAAGAAGCCTTCAGGATTGAAAAGGCCTGCTTTAAGGGTGACTTATAGGTTTTAAGTGTAGTGACCTCAGATATAGGGAAACCTATATCTGTTGTAAGTGGTGATAGCACCAGCTTACACAGGCTGCAATGGCAGGCCCGTAGTCACAATTTGAGTGGTCTCTCATGGGCGGCATAATAAATGCTTCAGCCCGTGGGAGACCCTTGGTGTACCTATGTGCCCTGGGCACATTGGTACCATATACTAGGGACTTACAAGTGTACCCCAGTAGACAATCTGGAGTATACCCAAGTACTCACCATGTCCATTTTAGGGAGGAAGCACAGAGACTGGGGTCCTGATTATCAGGATCCCAGTCAGAAACCATAACACCACCAGGCAAAAATTGTGGGTAACCATGGAGAAGGATCCCACCTTCCTACACCTCCCTCTACCAGCTAAGATTCTTGAAACAGCCATGAACCCCAATCTCCTTCACAGCATGGGTTTAGATCTAACTACTGTACAGAATCCACTCTATTAACTGCCGCGGAGGAAATCAAAGCCATCCAAGATTAAGGTGGTAAGGCAGCCCTGATCTTGCTTGACCTCTCGGCTGCATTCAACATGGTTGACCATTCCATTTTCGAATGGGAAAGCAATTTTGGAATTATGTCAGAGAATACAATAAAATCAGATACCAGCAACCTGGGCTGGGGTACAAAACTGGGAGAGTTAGAGACCGGGTGAAAATGGTCCAGAGAGGAACTTTACAAATAAACTGTTTAGAAATGTTAGCAGGCCTAAATGCCCTAATGAGTTTCAAGGACACCCTAAAAGACAGTATTGTCCTAATCTGACTGAACAATTTCACAGCAGTCTCCTATATCAACCGCCTGGGGGGAGCAAGCCCAAAGAAACTCGCCGACCTAGCTAAAAGAATCTGGTATTTTCCTTGGGGGTCAAAAGATCTTATTGAAGGTGAAATGTATTCCAGGCCTCCTGAACAAAAGAGCAGACTGGAACTCAAGGTATCTCCAGGATTCCAGTGATTGGAATATGAAATCCTTCAATAGAATTCAGGAATTATGGGGCCCTTCCACATTAGACCTGTTTGCAAGCAGACTGACTTACCAGATAGACAGACTTTACAGTTGGATACCAGACCCCAAGGCCCAAAATAGTAGATGCTCCACTCCAGAATTGGAAAGGAGAGAACAGTTCTGCTTTCCCTCCTTTCACACTAATTCAACAGGTCTTGTTGAAAGTATGGAAGGAAGGATCCCAGATTATTCTAGTGACACCATTTTGGAACACACAAGTATGGTTTCTTGGAGTGATGGAACTATCAGTTCAATTTACACGCCTAATACCGGGTGTTGTAGTTCTGTTAGGAAGACAGGATGGGAAGGAGCATCCTCTGATTCAAGAAGGAAATCTGAACCTTCCTGTTTGGAAGATTTGAGGGCTTTCAAAAGAGGCTAAGGGCTTATTGGACGAGTCATGGGCACCAGGCACTACGAAAAGATATACAGGAGTATGGAAGAAATGGTGTAGTTGGTGCTTCGAACGGAATTTGGATCCTGTGAACTGCTTTGTGGGAAGAAGTTGTTGCTTCCACTGTATCCTCTTTCATAACCCCGTTGGTAGTTGCTTCAGTAGAATTGGGACCTTTGTTGACCAAGGATGACAGCCAGTACCCTCCTGTCGGCCCTGCCGAAAACTATATTGTTAAACATGCGTCACATGTGATCTGGGCATTGCTAAAAGCAGAGAAAGTAGAGACCTATTTCACTAGTGTTTTGAATAAATTTTCTCCAAAAATTAGTTTGTTAGTGTCTATTTGGGGATCCTTTTTTGGCCAGGTCACCCAATTTGGGATTTATTCTCATTAGGAGAACTCTTTGCCTTTCCGAGATTAACCCAGCATTGGCATTCCCTAGTAAACATAGAGCTCGTTGGCTCCATCCTCGGAGCAGTTTGGCATCCACTGGTATTTCTTTGCATGAAGCTTCCTCGGCCAAATCCAATATTTTGGCCAGTGGGCCTAGAATATCAAGAACTTTATCTTCACTCTGTGTAAGGCAGCATTCCAGGCCCTTTCTAAGGTCCCTTTCAGTTGTGAATAAGAAGGTCATCAGCTCAGGGTCTAAGATTGTAGCCATTTCAGCCTTGTTATTTAGAAAGGGTCCTGGGCATTCTGCCCGCAATTGATTATGCATTCCTTTGTCAAGTGGATTACAGATCCAGTGCTTGATAAAGGCTGTGATGTGGTCCATAGGCCCCCATTCGGACCCTCTAGGGTGTGTGATGCGGGTGGGTTAACCATTTCGACACCGGAAGGGTCTCTTATGGCTTTTGAGGTGGACGCTTGTTGTAGGTCGTCGTCCAGGAAATCATTATCAAATGTTTCCAATAGGTCAAATATATGTTCATCAACCTCTTCACCCATATCTAGGTCAAAGGGGTATTCTTCATTAGTTACTAGACTGTGTTCCTTGTGCCATGAAGTCTACTTGTTCCTTTTGTGCCACGAGGGCCACCCATGCTCTTTGCGCCAAGAAGGCTGCTCTTCCTTATTGTGTCGCTATGGACACACTGGTCACCAGTAGCGCTATGGCAACCCAATAAATGATCTAGATCACTTGCAGCGATCAGGCTGCCCATAGTGTTTGCCCCATCTGAGAGGTGAATATTTTTTTCCCTTTCAAAATCTTTTTGAACATATCTTGATTGAGAGGTGGATTCATTGTGTCTTGTTTGTCACTTTCAGACATCCCTACCTGGTTAGGGTACCAGTACAGTTTTAAAGTATATCAATATATAAATATTTCTCCCTTATTCTTAAAACCTTAGTAGGTAAACAGGGATTTGATTATCCAAAAATGATTTCTCCTTTTTGGCCTCTTATTATTATTTTTCTCCTTTTTCTTTTTTGTTTGTTTTGAGAAACCTTATTTTGCTTCTGCCATTACTAAGCAACAATGTTTGTTTGAGGACAACTGTTCCAAACCTGTTGTCCTAATTTTGTTTCAATTCACGTTTATTTGGGAAGTTTTTGTCCCCAATAGTGTACAGTTCCCTCCCGTTGCCTCGTATGTGAGGTCAGTGGGAGTTTACTGCGCTCTGTGTCAGAGGCCTCACCGGCATGTAATAACCTGTCGGGTCTTGCGCAGAGTATGCCTGACCAAGGCCCGCCGGCTCCTAATTGCTGGTAAGGTCTCGGCGGAGTATTTTGAAGGACACCTTTCCTCCTGTTTTTGGAGGGTGCAGTTATGTTTGTCGAGTTGGCCGCAGGGCGCGGCTTGCAGCAGTGTCAATTGCGAGCTCCTGAATCGAAACTCAAGCTTGGTATTTAATAGAAAATTAAGAAGCTCAGTGACATAAAAGACCAAACCATAAATTGGAAGGGAAATAGAACGCATGCGCAGAACTTACCTCAAAAGTATGTTCCTGTTGAAAGAAATATATGAAGACATTGTTATATTTAGAGAGAAAAAAACGTACTTAGCTGTTTGAGGAGCAGCGAATAAAAGAGGAAGAGCCACAGTTGTTGTAGAGCTATATGTTGTCACGACATTCTATGTTGGAATGTTTTTACTTATGATGGATCGAATATTCTTTAAAGTGCTGCATGTTTGGGGCAGCAATAAAAGATTACTGGATAATGGTAGCCTCTGGTCTAGTAATGAAATCCACTCTATTAGCCGCCGCAGAGGAAATCAAAGCCATCCTAGATGGAGATGGTAAGACAGCCCTGATCTTTCTTGACCTCTCGGCTGCATTCGACATGGTTGACCATTCAATTTTGTCAACCGTCTCAAAAGTATTGGCATCAAGGGTACTGCTCTAAAATTGATCACCTCTTTCCTGTTGGACAGGGAACAAGTGGTCACCTAGGATGAGTTCACCTCTGACCCTCTTACTCTTCTTTGAGGGGTACCAAAGGGGTCCTCGGTAAGTCCTACCATTTTTATATATCACTCCTCTGATCAGATTTATTCATTCACACTGCTTCTCCATATTCTCATATGCCGACGACGCTGAAATACTGGTGTAAGTTTCCTCCGAACCTGAAAAATTTGTCACTCAGTTTAATAGCTGTATGGGCAGCATTGCTGGTTGGATGCAAATGAACTGTTTAAAATAAAACTCAGAGAAAACTGAGATTTTTCTGTTTGGCAACAATACCTTTTACTGGAATACAATATGGTGGCCCCTTCAACCTTGGGCCTCTACCACTGCCAGTCTAGAAAGCAAGGTACCCGGGGGTCCTTGTTGATGCTAAGTTAGCATTTATTGACCATACAGACCAGGTGACAGCCTCCTGTTTTCTCACTCTGAGGATATTTAAAAAAATTCTTAGCTTCCTCCCAATGGAGTCTAGAAAAACTGTTATCATAGTCCTTTTAATCTCCAAATTAGATTACTAGAACGCTATATATGTAGGTTCACAAAACCGCCTTCTAAACAAACTTCAGACTCTTCAGAATGTAGCAGCCCAGGTGCTGACGAACCTTCCAAAATTTTGTTCAGTTTCTCAGACTCAAAGAGATCTGCACTGGCTACCTATCAGGGCACGGATTAAGTTTAAAGCCCTATGCTGGGCTCACAAAGCCTTACACTAGGTTGTTCCTCTTTTCTTTCAAGAAACTTTTAAATGGTATTCACCCGCACGCACCCTGTGGTCCAGTATAGCTAGATTAATAAGAACTCCTAGAATCAAAAAAGCACACTGGGGGGGAAGAAGCTTCTCCCATGTTACATTCAATTGGTGGTACTCCATGCCCGACCATCTTCGAATGCAACCTAATCTCCTAATCTTTAAGAAACTGCTAAAAACCTTGCTTTTCTGCTCAGCGATCTAAATCACAATCATTCTGCCTTCATGCAAGATATATTATCTGACACTAGCGCCAAGACGCCTTTCTGGTATTCGAGTGCTCTACAAACCTATTAACATAACATGGGAAAAGGTAGCCACCAGAAATGCATGCCAAGTCAAAGCTGAAAAAATGAAGCAGGGCGGACCTACCACAAGAAACGGGGAAGAAACAAGTGGCACAAAAGAAGAAATCTGCAAAACCACACAAAGCAAGTCCAGGAAAAAAAACGAGCACTACCAACAAATAATATTTTGACCCCCATCTAAATGATCAGAAAAAGAAACCATATCAATACAAGATGCCAACCCCACACCTATCCTGCCTCGACAGACAGAAGACCTCCTTTTCGTGTCATCACCTTTCCTAGGTAGCATTGCAGAAAGCGACATCAATGTGCTACCATGTGAGTCAAAATCCTTGTTGAAGCAGGAAGGTGCACAGGCAAAATAAAAGGAGAATTAGCAAAATCCCCACTATATAAGATCTGATGGATACACAAACAAGTATTTCAATAGCAATCCTGAATGTAAGGGGTATAAAACAGCTCATTAAGAGAAAAACCATACTGCAATATTGTTACCTTATTAAAGATAGCAACACACTAAACCCTGGGGTTTCCCAAGGGAGGGAACTAGAGGCTACGGGGTATGTTATGTTATATAGTCTTATAAAGCGCACTATCACGCCAGGGGTATCATGGTGCTGAAGTACATTAGTTCCACTGTTCGCACATGTTACCATAAAGATGTAAAGGGTGAGCTGGCCTCCAACCTAAACATGTACAAACAAAAGAAGCTACCCTGAAGGAAAATGACCGGGAGTTTACAAGGTACTTGGTGGAGTACCAGGCATCTAAAAAAAAAGTGAAGGACTGTCCTCACACACCAACAGTTGTCATGCTTCATCATTGGCAGTCCTCGCTCTCTAGAAACTCCGTTTGGTAAAGAGCGGGCCAAACTTCTAAATCTAAGTGGGGGCCCGTGAAGAGTAAGTGGTTTTAAAAACCAACTTAAAAGCCAAAATACATTTATTTACTGGTCAATTACTTGGTATTAAAATAAAATGTGGGGAATGGGGGAGTTAGTACCCAATCACCACCGTGATTGTAGTCGTCAATATGTTTCTGCCAAAATGGCCCTTAGGGTCCGTGGCATTCATCAGGATGGGAAAAAACTGGGGCTCCTATCTTACCAAGATTGGTTCGAAATTACCACTGTGTAGGGTGACCTATGTCAACCTCTAGCTGTACGAGTTTTCTTACACCTGTAATGCAAAACGAGATTGCCGTCAGAGAAATATCAGAGTTTATCTGAATTGTATCCGGTCAAAGCTAATCAAACATTACATATCATGCATATATATAATGGCTATTGAGTGTGAGACACGTGTCACTGCAAACGTGAGACACACATTACTTTTTACACAATAGTGTGAGACCAGCTCACAATCTTACCCCAATGGAGGTTCCTAAAATGCCCCATGGGAAGAGAGTAATAGAGACCCCTGTAGTCACACTCTGGAAGAAAATTAAATGGGAGGTAAACATACATTTTTCACTTCTTTTGGAAGTCGAATTGACTACACAAAAGAACTCATCCACACCATCATTCATACTCTTACTGCCTCAAGGTGTATCTCTTGCCGTCTGCCTAGATGTGTTCGCTCCTCTTCCTCGAGGTAGAATGGAGAGGGGCAAGAGCGTAACCTTAAATAGGTTATCATTATTGTTTGAAATTGCTTAATTAGTTGCACGTGTGCTGAAAAGCTGGTTTGAGGTGTTTCCGGTGTGCGGGCGGTTGCCTGGAGGCTGCATCTATTAAAGTGCCTGATGTTCGCGTCATGTGGGTCCTTCAGCTGCATGCCGTAATTGTAGCTGAACGGATGCACGTATGCAAGCCCCGGTATCCCGAAAGGGACTGCCTGGGTCTCGCATCAGCTGCGCTCCCCAATTAGAGTTGAGCCGCTGCACGTGTGCAAGCCCGGGTGTCCCGAAAGGGACTGTCTGGGCTTCGCATCACAGTGCTGCATGTGTGGGCGTTACCCGCGCATTTACTGACATTGCGTCATAAATGACGTGACGCGATGTCACGTCATTGTGACGTTGCGATGACACAGAACATAACACAGAACGTAACAAAGGAAAGGGCTATGGAAACGTAATGTATCCATATTAGAAGATGAACTTATATTGATCAGTTACAAGGTTGAATATAAAAAATGGAAGAATGCCAAACACAATTTTATGTCACAGGCAAAATGGTGGGAATGAGTAAAAAAGAAAAGCAAACCCTTTTTTATAATAATGTATATGTTAAGAAAGCTAAAGAATAAAGGTCTAAGTATGATAACCTGCAAAGTAAATTATAACTGTTGGATAGGATATATTTAAAAAAAGAGACATGCAACAGACTTAACCCCTTCCATGGCCAGGATGGCCGGGAGCCGTCCTGCGCCATGGTGCTTGTGTGTGCAGGACGGATCCCGGCCGTCCTCGCACATGGCAGGGGAAATCCCTCTGGTGTGGGCACCAGAGAGATTTCCTTTTCCCCCTGACAGCCTCGGGAGCTGGGGAAGGGCTTCCCCAGCTCTGGAGGCTGTCTCTGTTGTTTCAGCGCGCACGTCGTGCTGACTTCATTGCACAGAAATCGAAACATTTCAGTTTCACTTTCTATGTGCTCAGGGGCTATCTCAGCCCCCAGAGCACGTAGAAAGATGGGAGAGGTATCATTGGAAAGGGAGAATCTCCCTTTCCAATGGTACCCCTCCCTAGTGGATCCCTGCTTGGGGATCGCCCCAGGAGGGCAATCCCCAAGCAGGGATCCACCCACTAGACACCTTGGGCAAGGGCCTTTGCTCCCCCCAATTACTTTTGGCCACTACAGTCTTTCTGCCCCCCCCGGGAGGCAGATGGGGGCAGCAGCCCCCAATCTGCCCCCAGGGGGGACAGAAAGCCCACTAGAAACCATGGATTTTTGTTTTTATTTCATGTAGGGGTGGGGTCTGCCCAAAATGGGCATGACAATGCCCCCCTGAGAAATTCCAGTCTTTCTGCCCCCCAGGGGGCAGATGCTCCCAATCTGACCCCCAGGGGGCAGAAAGCCCACTAGAAACCAGGGATTTGTTTTTTTAGTAATGTAGGGGTGGGGGCTGCCCAAAATGGGCATGACAATGCCCCCACCCACCCACCCCCAGAGAAATTCCATTCTTTCTGCCACCCCGAGGGGCAGACGGAGGCAGTAGCCCCCAATCTGACCCCCGAAAGGGCGAAAGCCCACTAGAAGTCAGGGATTTTTTTTTACACTTGATATACGGGTAGGGGGCTGCCCAAGATGGGCCGGCTAATGCCCCCCCCCAAAAAAAATGCAACAGTCTTTCTGCCCCCCCAGGGGCGGATGGGGGCAGTAGCCCCTGATCTGACCCCGGGGGGCAGAAAGCCCACTAAGCACCAGGGATTTTTTTTTTATGATGTAGGGATGGGGGATGCCCAGCATGGGCATGCCAATGCCCCCACCCCAAAAACAATTACCACAGTCTTTCCGCCCCCGGGAGGCATATTGGGGCAATTGCCCCTTATCTGCCCCCCCGGGGGAGGCAGAAAGCCCACTGGGCCTCAGGATTTATTTTTTTTTAATTCAGGGGTGAGGTCAGCCGAGAATGGGCATGCCAATGCCCACACCCCCCAAAAAAATTCCACAGTCTTTCTGCCCCCCGGTGGGGCAGAAAGCCCACTAGGCGCCAGCGATTACGCTGGCTTTTTTTATGCCTGGGGGGCGGGACTGCCCAGAATGGGCATACCAATGTCCCCACCCCCCCAGAAAATAGCCACAGTCTTTCTGCCCCCCTATTGGGGTGACTTGTGTGCCTCTCACCAGGTCCTGCTACCCAGAATCCCTTGCAAACCTCAAACTTAGTTAAAAAAACAACATTTTCCTCACATTTCTGTGGTGGAAAGTTCTGGAATCTGCGTGGATCCACAAAATTCCACCCACCACGCATTTCCCAAAGTCTTCTGAGAAAAATGGTACCTCCCTTGTGTGGGTAGGCCTAGTGCCCGCGACAGGAAACGGCCCAAAACGCTATGTGGACACACCACATTTTCACAGTGAAAACTGACCCTTTTTTGCAAAGTACCTATCTGTAGATTTTGAACCCTAGCTCTGCCGGCACCTAGGGAAACCCAGCAAACCTATACATTTTTAAAAACTAGACATCCAGGGGAATCCAGGATGGGGTGACTTGCCTGGCTCTCACCGTGTTCTGTTACCCAGAATCCCTTGGTGTCCAATGCAGAATTGGCTAAAAACTTATTTTTTTTAAAACGTAGTGCTTAGAACTCTAGGTGCTATAACCTTAATCCCTATGTTTTGGGCTCTTCCCAGTCACAGGCCCTTGCCCCACCCACACAAGTGAGGTATCATTTTACTCGGGAGACTGAGGGGAACGCTGTGGGTTAGGACATTTGTGCCAGCACGGTGATTCCACCCAAAAATATGTGGAAAATGTGGTTTTTCCAGCTAAATTTGAGGTTTGCAGGCGATTCTGGGTAGGAAAACGTTGGGGGATCCATGCAAGCCATACCTGGCTGGACTCCCCTGGGTGTCTAGTTTTCAGAAATATGTGGGTTTGGTAGTTTCCCAAGATGGCCGCCGAATCCGGGGCCAAAAACCCAGGAGACCCCCCTTGCAAAACCAGGCTGTTTTGTGATAGGTAATTTTGATGTCTCCTCAATACGTTTTGGGACCTTGCCTGTCGCGGGTACTTGACCCACCCACGCGAGTGAGGTACCATTTTTATCGGGAGACCTGGGGGAATGCTGGGTGGTAGGAAATTTGTGGATCCTCACAGATTCCAGAACTTTCCCACACAGAAATCTGAGAAAAAAGTGATTTCTTCAGCTAAATTTGAGGTTTGCAGGGGATTCTGGGAAGGGAAACGTTGGGGGACCCACACAGGCCATACCTCGCTGGACTCCCCCGGGTGTCTAGTTTTTAAAAATGTATAGGTTTGCTAGGTTTCCCTAGGTTCCGGCAGAGCTAGGGTTCAAAATCTACAGCTAGGCACTTTGCAAAAAAAGGGGTCAGTTTTCACTGTGAAAATGTCGTGTCTCCACGTTGCATTTTGGGCCGTTTCCTGTTGCGGCCACTAGGCCTACCCACACAAGTGAGGTATCATTTTTCTCGGAAGACTTTGGGGAATGCGAGGTGGGTGGAATTTTGTGGATCCACGCAGATTCCAGAACTTTCCACCACAGAAATGTGGGGAAAATGTGTTTTTTTTAACAAAGTTTGAGGTTTGCAAGGGATTCTGCGTAACAGAACCTGGTGAGAGCCAGACAAGTCACCCCATCCTGGATTTCCCTCAGTGTCTAGTTTTCAAAAATGTATTGGGTTGCTAGGTTTCCCTAGGTGCCGGCAGAGCTAGGGTTCAAAATCTACAGCTAGGCACTTTGCAAAAAAAGGGTCTGTTTTCACTGTAAAAATGTGGTGTGTCCACGTTGCATTTTGGGCCGTTTCCTGTCACGGCCACTTGGCCTACCCACACAAGTGAGGTACCATTTTTCTCGGAAGACTTTGGGGAATGCAGGGTCAGTGGAATTTTGTGGATCCACGCAGATTCCAGAACTTTCCACCACAGAAATGTGAGGAAAATGTGTTTTTTTGACAAAGTTTGAGGTTTGCAAGGGATTCTGGGTAACAGAACCTGGTGAGAGCCAGTCAAGTCACCCCATCCTGGATTCCGCTTAGTGTCTAGTATTCAAAAATGTATAGGTTTGCTAGGTTTCCCTAGGTGGCGGCAGAGCTAGGGTTCAAAATCTGCAGCTAGGCACTTTGCAAAAAAAGGGTCAGTTTTCACTGTAAAAATAAAGTGTGTCCACGTTGCGTTTTGGGCCGTTTCCTGTCGCGGGCACTAGGCCTACCCACACAAGTTAAGTACCATTTTTATTGGGGGACTTAGGGTAACACAGAATTGTAGAGCAATTGTTATTACCTATTGACGCATTTCTGCCTTCCAAATGAAAGACAATGTGTAAAAAAGAAGTCACTTTGTAAAATGTCCTATAATTCTCATGCTAGTATGGGTACTCACAATTTCGGAAATGTGCAAATAGCTACTGTTTCTAAACTCTATATTTTGTTCCAATTTCAGAAATACATGGGTGTCTTTCATCCCGATTTTTCACTGTATATATTTTCCCAATTTTATTGCTATATACCCGGTACACAATAAAAAACCATTGCAAGATGCTGCTCAGTTATTGGCTTTGGGTTCGTCCGGTTCTTGGTGAACCTACAAGTCCTATATATCCCCACAACCAGAAAGGTCTAGCGGATGTAACGGTATATTGCTTTCAAACATCTGTCATAATTAGAAGAAGTTACAGGTGAAAACGTTGGCACAAATGGGTGTTTTTTTAACTCATTTTCAATTTTTCCTATTTTCAACTGTTAGTTTCTATAAAGAAACCTTGAAGGATCTACACAAATGACCCTTGCTGAATTTTAAATTGTGTCTACTTTTCTAAAATGTATAGCTTTCCAGGATACATTATTGGTTTCATACCCATTTCTACCATTAACTTGAAGAAGGTTGAAAGCACAAAAAATAGCAAAAATAGGCTATGTCTCAGTAAAATGCCAAAACTGTGTAAAAAATGTTGGTTTTCTGACAAAAGTCTGTCAGTCCCTGAAAGCTGGGAAAATGGTGATTTCAGCCCCACAAACCCTTTGTTGATACCATTTGCAGGGAAGAAACCAGATGCTTTCATTTGCAGCACTTTTTTCCTTTTTTCCCCAAAACCCCCAAATTTAGCTGTATTTTGGCTAATTTCTGGGTCCCGTCCAGGGAAATCCACAAACCCTGGGTACCTTTAGAATTCCCATGATGTTGGAAGAAAAGGACGCAAATTTGGCGTGGATACCTTATGTGGTCAAAAAGTTACAGGGGCCTAAGCGCAAACTACCCCAAATAGCCAAAAAAAAGGCTTAGCAGGGGGGGGAGGCATAGCAGCGAAAGGGTTAAGCAATGGTTTATGGACAAAGGCAAACAAAACATTTTTAATTCATGTGTGAAAAACTTTGAGGAGAATGAAAAATGTACTAGATTTTTCTTTAAAAAAAAGCAGCAACTACAAAGGAAGAGAAAACTTACAGCGAATTGTAGTAGAATATTATAACAATTTGTATAAACATAAGAATATTTCCCCGTAGGCTTGTGCAGAATAATTACACACAATCCAGAATGTTTTATCACCACAGGAAAGAGAAGTTTTAGAACAACCTTTTGGAGTAGTGGAATTCCTGGAAGTGCTAGCACAAAGCTCCAGCTTCTCACCAGGAAAAAGAAGGCTTGCCATGGAAATACTGCAAAACCGTCTGGTCAACAATTTGTCAAAACTTCATGCAAATGTTAAATGAGTGCACAAGAAAAAGAGTTCCTTGCATCCTTCTCCACCGGTATAATCTCCTTAGTATTAAAAAAAAAACAAGGTGAGAAAGACGACCTACAAAACTGGAGGCCAATCTCCCTCCTCAAAGTATGCTGCTAACCTAAGTGCTAACTAATAGGCTGAAAAAAGCTCTCCCATCTATAATTCACGAGAACCAGACATGCGCCGTCCCAGATAGAAAGATTTGGGACAGCTGCATGATAACTAGAGAAACAATTCACCTGGCTGTAGAACAAACCAGTCTTTGGGAGATCTATCATCCTGCAAAAGCCTTTGACAATGTTACACATGACTTCTTGTTTCAAGGTTTGGACTTCATGGGCCTCCCAATCTCCTTCATTGAAATAGAACAAATGACATAAAAAAATGCATCAAGTCAAGTAATAATAAACTGCTTTCTTTCAGCGACTTGTCAGAATGTGATTTGGGAGTCAGACAAGGATGCCTCCTGTCTCCTGCGCTTTTATATGTGCCATTGAACCTTTCCTCAATACAATCATGAAAGACAACCACATAATAGGAACATTTGTACTGGAGGAAGAGGAAGACAGTGTTAAATGCATAGGATATAAGGACCATTTAACAATCTTTTGTTTACTTCTTGTGCATCATTACAAAGTGATCAAAAATGTAGTTATTTTTAAAAGTCTCAGCACTCACAGTAGAAAACATGGCCAAATCAATGGTCAAGACTACTAGGGACCCAATAGAAAACTTGGAATATGCTTCGACTGACACCTCAGGTGCCAATAATTGGGCCTCAAGGTTCTCGGCTCTGGTCTGGAAGATAATGTTTTTGGATTCCTTCCTAAAGTGCTCTGTGAGCCATTTTCGGGTTTTGCAGTTTGCTCTGCAGCTTCCTGAATGACCTCTTCTTTTCCTGTGCAGCAGCTCTGCTTGCATCCTGGAAAAAGCTCTGTAACCTGTGCTTCACTCATTCCCACCACTCACTAGCAGAGTGAAAGAGGTCCTTCATGTCCCCCCACTCTACATACGCGACTCTGCGGTTGGCCACTAACCCCTCGTTTTCAAGCAACGAGTAGTTCAGCTTCCACGATCCTGGGCCAGAGGGAACTTCCCTGTAAGTGCCCCCTCAAAACTGACTACTCTGTGGTCAGAGAAGTGGACGACGACCATGGAGCTTCACCAGGCTTTACCGTTGGGGAGGTGAATAGAAAGTCGATCCATGAACGCACAGATCTGTCTGGCCTACTCCAGGAGAAATTCCTGCCGTTCGACCCCATGTTCCCGATGACATCACCTATTATCTCCACCAATAGCCTGGACATCACGTCCATCCCCGCAGAGTCTGACCCAGTGCATCCATCCATCTCTAGAGTGCAATTGAAATCACCACCCATCAGGATTGTCCTGTAGGCCACGAGTTGCATCCTGACCACCCTTGAGCTGCTCATTCTTCTTCGGGGGGCATAGGCATTGATGAGCCTAACGGGCTCACCGGCCCGCAAGCCGGCCACGACCAGCACTCTGCAGTTGATTTGCTCGGCGACCTTGTCCATGGTGAAATGCCTCCCATTGATCAGAATGGCGACTCCAGCTGATTTGAAATCATTCCTCTGGACCAAAACGATGGCCTGTGCATCCACTGCCATTCGAGCTGGCTGTACGACTGGGCGTATGGAATCCTGCATTCCTGCAGAAAGCAGATATCTTGTTATGGGCAGCAAGGATGTGCAACGTGCCAACCCGCCTGACCTGGTCTTTCAAACTTCTGATGTTTAGGGTGAACAATGATACAGCCATTGTCTCAGCGCTAGCTGTCAGTGTCAGGTTCAAAATCTCAACTGGGTTTAAAGGCCTTGGGCTCCTCTACTTGGGGTGCTGAGCTACCTGCTGGTCCTGCTCTCCCTCTCCTATGCTGTCTTCAGTGCCTCCGATGAACACCTCTGTTCCCACTGCGCTGCCTCTCCTGTGGCTCCGGTTGTTCCCATCATGGTCAGATGCTGATGGAGTTCTTGGAGTACAGACTGGAAGGATCCCTCCTCCTGGTCCTGTTCTTCGTCCTCCATCTCGTCATTGTTTTCTTCATCTTCAACGGCGATGACCCCATCATCTTCCTCTGCACCGGCCTTGTTGGTCTTCTTCCTGGCTAGGAAGTTTTTTTTCCTTGTCATCAGCCGCTTCCTGCTTCACCGCTGGAGGGCTGTGTCTGGTGCTGCGTCCTCCTCCACTTTCTCCGACTTGGGTTCGGCGGTGATGCATCTTGCTGAGTTGCCTGTCGGATTTTGGCATTGGTCTGTCTCCCTTCCTCCGCTTCTTCCTTCTCTTTTGCATACTTCTTGGGCAGCGATCAGGACCTGACCAGACTCCATGTCTCTGCAATTGTGTGTTCTCCTCGCTGCTGCTTCCTGCTTTCATCTCAGGTTGTTCACCCTTCTTCTTCTACTTTTTTCCCTTCACTGTGGCAGAGTCCTCTATCACCTCCTCCTCCTTTGTCTCCGGTTCTGGCGTCGGGTCAGTCTCCTATGGGGTTTCGTTGGTGGGGCTGCTTGTGGTGCTTCTTCCTCAGGGACTCCTTTGGGTTGGTGGACTTCCTTGGTCTGTGCCTTCCCAGTCGGGGCTGTTGGTTTCTCCACTGTGGCTGGTCCTGCCTTGGGGTCCTCTGTGGTGTTTGAGTCCGGTACGGTGTTGGGGTCTGGTCTGGTGTGGTGTTGGGGCCTTTGGGCTGGGCCCTTCTGGTCAACCTTCCTGGATGCTGCTGGTGGCTTTGCCGTCTGTTGCCTTGCACCCTTCAGGAGGACGTTCACCTTGGCATTGGCTGCTGGGGAAACTGTTGGTCTGGTGGTTCTCCAGGCTGGTTTTCCTTCTGCTGCTGCTGCTGCGTAGGTCTTTGGCAAGTCAGACTTGGGGCATCGGTAGTAGGTGTGACCCTCGCCTCCACAGAAGTTGTACTTCTTGATTCCGCTGCATCCGCTTGCCTCGTGTCCGGTCTGTTTGAATAATCCTGCAGAACTTCTCCGGGCATTCTCTTCCCATGTGTCCGATGGCCTGGCACTTCTGGCATTTGAAGGGTTGTCCTGGATACTTGATCTTATCCTCATCAGCTCCTACATAGAAGCTCGCAGGTGGGTGTCTCAGGTCATCCCTTGATGCTGGGTCCTTGTGGAGGTTGACCATCGCTTGCTAGGTCATGTTTCCGAATCCCACTGCTGTCTCAGACTGGTGAGTCCCGTCTTGATGGTCCCGCATTGTTGGATGAGTGACGCGATGTCCTTGTTTGGGATGTGGGGGTTGTTCATCGCAACCGTGATCCTCTTCTCTGTTGATGCTGGTTCTCACAGGAGGGGGGTGGGCGCACACTGCCTCACACTCCAGCACTCAGTTTGCCCCGATGCATCATAATAAATGCAGTGCATGATAACACTTTCTTCGGTGTCAGGCTTTAGTTTTCACCCTTGTTGGTGCAGCCAGTGCTGTGTATCTCTAGACACGTGTTTCAGGATAATTGTCCTTCTTCAGTAGAGAGCAACACTTTTTTGGGGTGCTGGAGATGCTGCCTAAAGTCTTCTCAGGTCTCAGTACCACTCGCTGGGCGCAGGTGCATCAACCAGAGCTCGTTAGCTCAAGGGAGCCTTTTCAAACAGGAGGGGGGTGGGCGCACACTGCCTCACACTCCAGCACTCAGTTTGCCCCGATGCATCATAATAAATGCAGTGCATGATAACACTTTCTTCGGTGTCAGGCTTTAGTTTTTCACCCTTGTTGGTGCAGCCAGTGCTGTGTATCTCTAGACACTGTGTTTCAGGATAATTGTCCTTCAGTAGAGAGCAACACTTTTTTTGGGGGTGCTGGAGATGCTGCCCAAAGTCTTCTCAGGTCTCAGTACCACTCGCTGGGCGCAGGTGCATCAACCAGAAGAAGGACAATTATCCTGAAACTTGTGTCTAGAGATACACAGCACTGGCTGCACCAACAAGGGTGAAAAACTAAAGCCTGACACCGAAGAAAGTGTTATCATGCACTGCATTTATTATGATGCATCGGGGCAAACTGAGTGCTGCAGTGTGAGGCAGTGTGCGCCCACCCCCCTCCTATTTGAAAAGGCTCCCTCGAGCTAACGAGCTGACGAGCTCTGGTTGATGCACCTGCGCCCAGCGAGTGGTACTGAGACCTGAGAAGACTTTGGGCAGCATCTCCAGCACCCCCAAAAAAGTGTTGCTCTCTACTGAAGAAGGACAATTATCCTGAAACACATGTCTAGAGATGCACAGCACTGGCTGCACCAACAAGGGTGAAAAACTAAAGCCTGACACCGAAGAAAGTGTTATCATGCACTGCATTTATTATGATGCATCGGGGCAAACTGAGTGCTGCAGTGTGAGGCAGTGTCGCCCACCCCCTCCTATTTGAAAAGGCTCCCTTGAGCTAACGAGCTGACGAGCTCTGGTTGATGCACCTGCGCCGAGCGAGTGGTACTGAGACCTGAGAAGACTTTGGGCAGCATCTCCAGCACCCCCAAAAAAGTGTTGCTCTCTACTGAAGGACAATTATCCTGAAACACGGGTCTAGAGATACACAGCACTGGCTGCACCAACAAGGGTGAAAAACTAAAGCCTGACACCGAAGAAAGTGTTATCATGCACTGCATTTATTATGATGCATCGGGGCAAACCGAGTGCTGCAGTGTGAGGCAGTGTGCGCCCACCCCCCTCCTATTTGAAAAGGCTCCCTTGAGCTAACGAGCTCTGGTTGATGCACCTGCGCCGAGCGAGTGGTACTGAGACCTGAGAAGACTTTGGGCAGCATCTCCAGCACCCCCAAAAAGTGTTGCTCTCTACTGAAGAAGGACAATTATCCTGAAACACGTGTCTAGAGATAAACAGCACTGGCTGCACCAACAAAGGTGAAAAACTAAAGCCTGACACCGAAGAAAGTGTTATCATGCACTGCATTTATTATGATGCATCGGGGCAAACTGAGTGCTGCAGTGTCAGGCAGTGGGCGCCCACCCCTCTCCTATTTGAAAAGGCTCCCTTGAGCTAACGAGCTGACGAGCTCTGGTTGATGCACCTGCGCCCAGCGAGTGGTACTGAGACCTGAGAAGACTTTGGGCAGCATCTCCAGCACCCCCAAAAAAGTGTTGCTCTCTACTGAAGAAGGACAATTATCCTGAAACACGTGTCTAGAGATACAAAGCACTGGCTGCACAAAGGGTGAAAAACTAAAGCCTGACACCGAAGAAAGTGTTATCATGCACTGCATTTATTATGATGCATCGGGGCAAACTGAGTGCTGCAGTTTGAGGCAGTGTGCGCCCACCCTGCTCCTATTTGAAAAGGCTCCCTTGAGCTAACGAGCTCTGGTTGATGCACCTGCGCCCAGCGAGTGGTACTGAGACCTGAGAAGACTTTGGGCAGCATCTCCAGCACCCGCAAAAAAGTGTTGCTCTCTACTGAAGAAGGACAATTATCCTGAAACACGTGTCTAGAGATACACAGCACTGGCTGCACCAACAAGGGTGAAAAACTAAAGCCTGACACCGAAGAAAGTGTTATCATGCACTGCATTTATTATGATGCATCGGGGCAAACTGAGTGCTGCAGTGTGAGGCAGTGTGCGCCCACCCCCCTCCCATGATGCTGGTTCTCATCCTGCTGAGATATCAAAGTCGGAGTAGGGCGTTTCTTCCTTCTTCCCCTGGAAGAACTCCCAGTACTTCCTGTAGAGTGCCTGGGTGACGAAGCTGAGGAGGAAAATTCACCCTGATGTTAAGGCTTGGCAGCTCAGCACTTCGTGTCCTGGGATCCCAGCTGTCTTGACGACCTTCTTCATGAACAGGTCTCTGTCTAGCTTGGGTCCCTTCTAATTTTTTAACTCCCACCACATAACCTGGGCATGTATATGGGTGAGGTTATACCCATTGAAGGGTTCGGGCGGTCCCTTGCCTGGTCTCCTCCTTGCTCTTCCCTTTGTTCCCTAGTTTGGCATCTGTGGGGTTTTAGAGTGTCCCCTGCTTAGGCCCTGAGGCTTTTTGGGCACCAGCCTTCCATGCGCTGGCGCTTGCTTCTGGGGAGGGGGACTGCCATACTGGCCATCTTGCTGCTTTCCCCAGAGGGCTGGGCTTTGGGGTGTCCGGTGGGGGTAGGCCTTCAGCACTGGTGCTTGGGGCACTAGTGCCCATGTCCTCAACCATCTTGGTTGCCATGTGTCCAACTGTTTGGGCTGCCAGTGTCTCACTGGGTTACCCTGGGGATTCCCTGTTACCTGCAGGTGGTCCCTGTCCTGGTCTGACTAGTAGGCAGAAGTTGCCTACTGTGCAAGAAACTCTGTTAAACACTCCCAAGAGCTAGGGTGAGGGTTATATGTGTTTCTACCTGAGCATAAATCTCCTCGCCAAAGGTCTGGGTGCTTTTCAGGCCTGTGAAGGATGTAAGAAGGATTGTTAGACTTCCAGAATTAGTCTACCCAAACGCCAGGAAAAGAAGAGTATCTAGGGAGCTGACCACAGGTCCTTGGGGGGCACTATTTTGCGCTCTTAGTGAGAAAAACAGATACCAGCACACTGGTATCCATCCTCCTGCTTCGTTAAAAGTTAGTTGGGCCTTTTAAAAAAAATTGCATAAATTTGCATAACTTACTTCCCCTCAAAGTCGAAGTCCTGAAATTTATAAAAATTACTTCCACTTAATAGTGGTTTCAAAATGATAACAACAGATACTACACTTAATCTTAGCCAAAAGGTCAGGTCAAGGCTGAGGCTCCTGGTGTGGTGGACGGAGGTATAAACACCTGCCTCGGGGGGACCCCTGGGGTGCCTAGGGCTGCTGGGATGGGCCTGCCAGTACTGGCTTGCCTGGAACCTGACTGAAGCTCCAAGGCTGGTGGGAACCCAGAGCTTACGTGGGAGGAGCTCCATTTTGGTAGTGACAAGTTCGGCAGTGACCCGAGTCATCAAATGTGCGTAAGATGCCTAAGCAGCCTAGGAGAAGTTGATGCGACAACTATGAGGTGGGGCCCCAGCACACAATCTCAGCACTGGGGGTCCCTATGGCTGCTGGGATGGGCCTGCCACTCCTGGCTTGCCTGGAACCTGACTGAAGCTCCAAAGCTGGTGGGAACCCGGAGCTTACCTGGGAGGAGCTCCATTTTGGTGGTGACCTGTTCGGCAGTGACTTGTGTCATCAGACGTGGGTAGGATGCAGAAGAAGCCCAGGAGAAGTTGATGCAACAACTATTAGGTGGGGCCCCACCACTCAATCCCCTCCTCCCCCGTCCCCCACCCGGCTGCTCGAAGAGTCCTGGCACCTGCCATCTCTCTGCATCATCTAGGGACAAAGATACATTGGTGGGGTGAAGAGACAGACTGCTGAAAGCTGCGGTGTGGGAGCTTGGCACTTGTGGCCGTCATCCGCAGTGTCCCTGCGGCAGATTGGGCACAGCCAACACCTGTGCCTTTTCCGAGAGGTAATGGGGTACGAGGTTTGTTTCTCGCTCGTGGTGCATTGCCGCCTGTCATAGCAGCAGTTGGACTCACTGACGTTAGAGTGGATGCAGTCTTATTTGTTTAATTTACAAGCACCTATTGATGGCATGGCACGTCCGATATTATCAGCCTTACAAGGGACCAACGACCGCCCATTCAGGGGTGGTGGTCAAGTCCACCTTGTGTAAAATGTCAGAAGCCACTAGTGCTTTTGATTTTGGGCCCAATTTGATTCATATTGAAGTGGGGGAAGCTTGTGCGGGGGAAGGAAAAGAATGTGTTGTTTTTGGTGGAAGAGTTTATGAAACGAGAATGAAATGTGGCAGAGAGCCATTGAATGTGTATAGGAGTTCTCAAGTCAATATACTTTTGATGTTTCCTTCTCTAGCGAATCTGTTTGTAGAATGTTCCTAAAGAATGCTATGCTGCATAGACATAACTAGACACTACATGTGCTCACCGTGACACACATTTACCCCCAAAGAAGTGGTGTTAGTAGTATATATGTACAATCGGTTTACTAATCCGTGCCTGATGGAAGTGCTTCTCAGTTGTTATTGCTCAATCATGAAAGGGGGGGTCAGAAAAATAAAACCGTGGCATTTGGAACGGCAAGAGGAAATACGCAGTGACATTTAAAGAGGACCCAAATGACATAGGTGGGTTTGCTCACACCCCTCTAACTTTTGCTTTAGGTACCAACAATGGATTTCCAGTTTACTCCGGCCATCCCCTTTTTTGAAGATTATGCCAGCTCTTTGGTCATGCCAAGGAACAGTGTTCTGATCTAGCATGTAGGAATTGTGGGAGTGCAGAACAAAAGGCGCAACAATGCATGGCCCCCCCAAAAAATGCAATCTTATTGGGGATATAAGTCACCTGTTTAAATCATGCTGGCAGGGACAAATCTCCTATGTTTCAGCAGCCAGCGCTCAAATGCAAGACCTGCAACCAGCTCCGAAGAGCAAGATCCCAGTAGCACAACCAAAAGGGGAGGAGGTCACTGACTTATACCAATGATTGACGATATTGAGATTAAATTGAATCATGTGGCCTCAGCATCTGGTGGGAAGCCTGAGGAGGATACCCTCAGTAAGGACCAAATGTAACCTTTGGACCCCACCTTGGTAAGGAAAGCAGTGGTGGAGGAACAGCTGAAGTGGCTCTATATGGGGAGCCATAAGCAGGCTGCATTAGAGAGCAGAGGATGGCACACAAAGAAGGGGCTGGTGCCATTGACCCTCACTGGAACCACCCCCTCTGCTTCATCACACAAATGTGACGCAGTACATTCTGAGGTCACAGTAACTACCTTAGTGCCCTCACCAAGTTTGGTGAGCCAGGTGTCTGATTGAGCAGGCAGTGAGGGACCTGCGGAAGGCAGCTGAGGATAATGACTCCTTTTTGGACTTTGCAGTAGTGGCCTGGGGTGATGAGAATTGTATTAACTATAGTGGGTGGTCTACTCAAAAAGCTACAAATGTAAGGCATGGGCGTCGAAACAAGTGACTGAATCCTCACACGCCACAAGGTTAAAGTGGCACCAATTTTCTTTAGACAGGAGGACGCAGGGGGGCAGATTCGGCCCCAGTCTTGACCTTTCAGATTCCGAGGAGGGTAACAAGTGTGCACCATAAACCACAGAGATAAGTGACAGCTAACTAATTGGCCTGGGAGCCGACTCCTAATCTATACCAACACCCACTAAACAGAGTCAATCCCTGACTGTGCGGTATGGAAATAGTGGCTTGTTGGTGGAGAAATCTTCCGCAGAATAGTAGATATGGCTTACTCCCTGTTTTTTATCATCATGTCTGTAACAATTGCCTCTTGAAATGTGAAGGGCATGGGTAAGGAGTTAAAGCGGGATATGGAACTCGATTACGGCAATGGTTTCCGAGCGGATGTAATCTGTTTGCAATAATGCCATCTAGGCTTCCAGCATAACTACTAAACCTTGTGTGAACGATGGAATCATGACCCATCTGTATGGTTCGATGGAGGAAATAAAAATGATGGGGTTGTGGCCTTGTTCAAAAACAAACAGTGGCAATTATTGTATGAAAAGGTTCTAGGCCCATGGCAGGCCTTATTGCTCTCGCTATTAATGGATGATAGCCCCTTGAGGTTATGTAATGTTTATGCACCCACTACAAAACCTGAATGTGAACAATTATTTTAACTAATTAAAACTTTTTTGACAGGTGCTATCCTGCTTCTCTTAGTAGGAGATTTTAACTGCATCACACACAAAGATAGGAAAGGGGCTCAGGTTGTGTGCACTTTGGGCACCACATCCAAACACCTAACGTCTATGAGTCATGACTTTGATACGTATAATACACACAGGAAGCATTTCCCACCAGGCGCTGGCATTATCTGTGAGGCAGATCGTGGTCAAACTAGGTCCCATTTGAACCATATTTTTGCCTCAAAACCATTTTGCGCAAAGAGGAGCTTAGTCCACCCTCTTCCCTTTTCTGATCACAATCTGGTGAACACCACTCTCTTGGTATCAGAGAGGCCTCAGTGGGGGCCGGGTTCCTGGAAACTAAACTGCGAGCTTCTTGCTAATGCCACAATTTGAACATATGCAGCGTGACCAGGAATGTGGATGCCAAAAATACAGTTTTTCTAACTCTTATCACTGGTTGTGATAGGTACAAATCAAGGACACCTAATACACAAGAAGTCATGGAATGATTTCCAAAGGTTGCAACGGAGACTCATCTTATTACAGCAACTAGGAGAAGCAGGGAAGGATGTGAAGGATGACATCAGGTAAACCAAACTAGATCTGAATACATGGTTGAAAGGCAAAAGCAAGACCACAATCTTCCTTTCCAGGGTGAAACATAACATTACCAAAAAGATGAAAATGTACCTTCTTTTTGAAGAAGGCTGTCACCTCACATAAGCTGCTGAATGTGTTACAATATAAAAATGAGGTGAGGCTTTCTGGGGTGGATGCGTGCCAACAAATTTTAGGGGGAACTTTATGCATGCTCACCTGATACAAGACGTAGATTACAATTGTGATGTATTTCTGGTCCAGGGAAGACCTGGCTTGGAAGTTTGAGCTGGACTGTTCCCGTGAGGCACAGGGTCAAGACTGATTTGCATATAGCTTGGTCTGAACTGGGGTGGCAAAGTGAACTAAAGAACAATGATAGATTCAACCCAGATCTGTGTCTGGGGGCGAGTGTCTGAAAAGTTTCAGCGCACCGTCCATCATCTCTTTGTGTTTGCTTTGTTCGCCCTAAGTTGGCAGGGTATGCCCAGACGTGGGTCCCTTGCTCACCTTGCCACTGGATTCAAGCTAGTCTGGCTGATGAGGGGTGTTACCCCGAAACCGGTCCCAGGATGCTTGTTTCTGTCCCAGGGAAGACCTGGCTTGGCAGTCCGGGCTGGACTGTTCCCATGAGGCACAGAGTCAAGACTGATTTGCATATAGTTTGGTCTGAACTGGGGTGGCGAAGTGAGCTAAAGAACGATGATGGATTCAACCCGGATCTGTGACTGGGGGTGAGTGTCTGAAAAGTTTTTTTTTTCTTTTCAAAACCTTTATTGAAAAGAAGAAATGACGGCATGTTACAGGTAATCACTTCAGCAGTTAGCTTGAAACAGGTAGCACTTACAGTATAATCAGCAGTACATGGCAGTTGGTAGCGAAAAGCAGACATCTCTGTACATTTTATAGGCCCGGTGTGACTTACTCATAGGGGGAGGCACGGGCAGCCGCGACAGAGGGGAGAGCAGCGGCATTCGGAACAGCCTCGGTCATCTGAAAGTCAGGGGAGGGAGTGTCAGTGGTGAATTCAGCGGGAGCAGCAAGTCGGTGAAGGTATGTAACAAGAGGGCCCCATATGTCTGGCGGTCTACTAGCCACAGGCATCATATTCCAGAACTCGCCCAGTAGTGTCTGACAGTGGGATGCATCTTCCAACCAGCATTTAGCCCTGGGCGCCGGTTGGCGTCCCCAGTGGATGGCCACCCACCGCTTCGCAAGTACCAGAAGCATTGCAGTCAATTTACGGTTAGCGTCTGATACGTGTTTAACGTAGCCCAGGAGGCACACCAAGGGATCAGGGGTGATGAGCTCTCCGGTAATGTCACTAATGGCGGCGCATACTTCCAGCCAGAACAAGGATACTTCGGGACACAGCCAAGCCAGATGCGTAAAATCCGCCCCAGGCGCCATACATCTTGCACATCTATCATTGTCCTGCAGTGATGACGGGGTGCGATAGAGTCTATGTAGATACTTGAAATGAATAAGCCACAAGCGATAATTTGGGGAGAGACGCCTTATCTGGTTGCAGCAATACAACCATTTTTCAGGGGAGAGGTCGATCTGTAAGTCCGCACCCCATGCACAGTGGGCCCGGTCCGTGTTGATGGGGGAAGCAGCAACCATGAGAGCATAAAGTCTAGTGACCAATTTCTGTGGAGAGTTAGAAGAATAAACAAGCTCGAGCGTGGCGCTGGGCGGGGGAGTATGTGGAAGAGTAGGGTTGTCGCTTCTGCTGATTGCCCTGATCTGGAAATAGAGCAGCCTATCGAGCGGTGCTGCGTTGTCTGATAAAGTGAAAAAGTTATTATCGGGGTAAACGTCCGCCATGGTGCGGATGCCAAGATCAGCAGCCCATACCTGCAGTCTGTAATCGGGGAAATGACGGGTTGTTTGCAAGTGGCATAGATGGCGCGCAGTGCGCCCCGGTGCCAGTGTGCCTACATACCCCATCCCAGGCCCAACGCAAGCACCCGACCGTATCAATCTCGCCGTGCACTTTTTTGTATGGTAAAACCAAGAAAGAAAAAGAAGCAATACAACAACTCTCATCCAACAGTGACATCGTGATCAAGCCAGCAGACAAAGGCGGGGCAATTGTCATACAAACCGCCACTGCTTATGACAACGAATGCAGAAGACTGCTTGAAGACCGCAGGAACTATGAAGTTCTACGAGAAGACCCCACAGAATCCATCAGGATTCGGATAGCCTCCATGGTGGAAGTAGCGACAGCACACAACTGGATCTCCAAAAAGGAAGCTGGTTTCCTCACCAAAAAATCACCAAGGACCCCTTACTTCTACACCATTCCCAACATCCACAAGGACCTTGTGCAACCTCCAGGCCGCCCCATAGTATCGGGCATTGATTCCATACTAGAACCACTATCAAAGTTTGCGGACGCTTTCCTTCGCCCACTGGTCCAAAAAACTGATACATACCTGAAGGATACAAAGGAAGTCCTACAGCTACTCCAAGGAATTGACTTTGACCCCAACAGACACCTCCTGATGGGACTGGACGTGGAGAGTCTGTATACCAGTCTCCCACATGATGAGACACTAACTATCATTGAGGAGGTACTATTCACCACCGATTGGGGATACCACACACCACGTAACGTGGTTATGGAATGTGTGTTCCTGGCACTTACAAAAAACTTCTTTGCTTACGAGGATACCATCTACCTAGAGAAGCACGGGACCAGCATGGGGAGCACATTTGCTCCCAGTATAGGTGGCCTGTACGTCTACCACCTAGAAGTGAAGAAGATCCTACACCCCAGTAACCCGTTTGTCAACAACATAAAAACATGGAAACGTTACATAGACGATGTGTTGGTTATATGGGAAGGAGACATTACATCAACTGAAAACTTTATGACCTGGCTAAACCAACGAAACATCTATCTGAAATTCACCAGCACAACCTCACGGACCAACTTGGTCTTCCTGGATTTGAATATCTACCCAGATGAGGGCACTTTAAAGACTACCACTCACTTTAAAGTTACAGCAAAGAGCTGTCTGCTGTTATATAACAGCTTCCATCCCCGCCACCTTCGGGACAATCTCCCATACGGACAGTTCCTCCGCTTACGGAGGAACTGTACAGATATTAAAGACTTCAAGAGGCAGGCTACTGATCTACAAGAGAAACTAAAGAAACGCAATTACCCTACACGAATCATTGACAGAGCCATGAAGAGGGCACGTAACAACAATAGGGAAGCACTGCTGGAACCGAGAGTACCTAAGGACCCAGAAGAGAGACCAATATGTGTCACTACTTACAATACCAACTCCAATCAAGTGACAAAAATTGTAAACAAACATTGGAGACTCTTGGCATGTGGAAACCTCAACCTTCCCAAACCGATGTTTGCACACAAAAGGGGAAGGAGCCTGAGGGACATGCTGGTCCACACAAGACCACGACACACCTTAGCAATTGAGGCAGAAAATACCCTCCTACCCCCAGTGAAGGGCCATTATCCTTGTGGTAATTGCAGCACTTGCCACCTGACGAAGAAAAGCAAAAGTATAAAATTCAGGAATGGTACGGAATGGGAGCAGAGGAGATTTACGAACTGCAACAGCAAGAATGTGGTTTATATCATCACTTGCCCATGCGGAATGGAATATGTCGGAATGACAACTAGACCTGTCAAGACACGCATAGGAGAGCACAGGAGCAACGTACGTTGCAAAAGAAGCGCTACGAAAATGGCTACCCACTACTTGACAACCCAATACACAATGGAAGACCTACAGTGGACCATTATCGAACAACTGAACAGTGAACATGGTCTTCTCGAGAAGGAACAGCGGTGGGTGTTCCGCTTAGGGACACACATTACAGGTCTGAGCAGCGACATCCCCTGGGGACAATTTAGCTGATTTGTATCTCCCGTGACTTTTGTCACAATCTCTGGGAAGAAAAAACTACTGCAAATGCACTGCATAGAAACTCTTGAAACGACTGGGCAGAACCCCTATGTTAGCCAACCTTCTATTAAACACTTGGGACCCGCAGGAAAACACCCCTGAAATAATGTGGCCTGTACATTACCCTGTGGAATTTAATGTCCTGCCACACGTTTTTCCACTCCTATTCACTTTTGCCATCTTGAGCTCACCCTTCTGTAGAGAGGTGTCATTACCACTATATGTCCTCTACATGAAAATCTTTTTGAAGCAACTGGGCAGAAACCCGGTTTTGTTAGTGTCCTTTTAGTTAGCGCACTAGTTTTTTTCGCTCCTAGGGCTATACAACAGGCACCCTTGAGCAACAGGAAGTGAGGAACAAACACAATCAGCCGGAGGTGCCATTCTAGGTCACCATCTTGGATTTTCTGACGTTCTAGTGTTTATACCAATTAATGCAGTTTTTTGGCGGCAAAACTACCAATTATGATCAGTATTTAAGGACACTGCCCACACTGGCTCAATGTTCCATGGAGCCGCGGCGAGGCAGTGTCCTGGTGAGGAAGTAACCTTGATATTGTAAGTACGGCACAGCCGATTTGCAACAGTGAAACGCTGCTCAATTAGGAAGGATCTCAAAACCAACAGTTTTTCTTTTTCTTTTTCAATTTCTTTTAACAGTGTGTAACTATAGGTACCCCTTCCCTCCCGTTTTGAAGGCTCATGGGGCATTATCTGGGCGATATAAGAAACCCATTCAGCAATATACCTACTGGGGTATAGTATACTGTGCATGTTAAATTTATGTTCACCACTTAGTTAGGATTATATGTAAATACACAGTTGTTTTGATTTGAGTGTAGAAGGGATCTCTTCTAGGTCCTGATGAGAAGCCAGGGGAGGGCTTCAAAACATGTCGACACAGGAGACACTGCTCATTAAAGCATAGTATCTCCATCTCATTCCCCACTTTTAACGATACCAGCTCAAAGGAACATTAAAATTTATTTTTCCACGGAGCCAGGTATTTTTTAATTTTTCACCATTCACTCACTTCTGACCCTTCCACTCCTACACCACACATAGTATTGTTTTTCATAACCAGTGCTCCCACGTAGTCGTAGGTCGCAGCACGCCCCTTCCCGCAGCGGGGCGGGAAGACCCCGATGATGAAGCATGCCACCAAGGGTCCTTTTGGTGGGTGAGGGGTATTTAAACAAAGCTGTGTGCTTTCCACCATTGTAGGAGACACACGTAGTCTGGAGGAACACTTCTATACTTTCCCATAAGGGTGGATCCCTTTGTTTTTTGACAAAAAAAAGCTGTCTGCGTTGGCCATGGAGAGGCTAAATCCGCCTCGACTGCCACGTGAGGCTGAAAAGGCGTAGGGTGAATCCAGAAGTGGAGAAAGCTGGCCTGGGCACACAGTGCATAGAGCCTAAAATCGGGAGCTGCCAAGCCGCCCCTTGCCTGTGGGAGAGTTAGAATGTCATAGTCGATTCTAGGCTGGCGTCTGGCCCAGAGCAGTGTGATGATGTGAGAGCGCAATGTTTGAAAAAAGCGTGATGTGAGAGGGATGGGGATGTTTAAAAAGAGATAAAGGAATTTGGGGAGTACCACCATTTTAGCGATGGCGATGCGCCCCGCCAGTGATAGGGGGAGATGCTGCCATGATCTCGTCCTAGTCTCCAACCAGTCCATGGCCCTGCCAAAATTTGATCTCCACAGTTCGTTGACATCCCGACTTAGCCAGAAACCCAGGTACCTGGTGGGGCCAGTCGCCCAGATAAAAGGATAATCGGGGGTGAAGGGCACGGTTGCGTCCGTGAGTGGAAAGAGGACAGACTTACTCCAGTTGACCTGGACACCAGAGAGGCCACCAAATCGGACAACTTCCCTGGTCATGGTTGCAAGATTCTCGCGTGGCTCGCGGACATATGACGTTATGCCGTCCGCATATAGGGAGATGACAAGGGCTCGTGCCAAGAAACCGATACCTCTGTGCGTGTGGTGCTGATGTAGCCGTGCCGCCAGGGGCTCCATGGCTATGGCAAAGAGCATAGGGGAAAGGGGGCAGCCCTGCCTGGTGCCCCGCGAGATAGTGATGGGATCTGTGACCTGCCTGTTTATCGTGATGCGTGCCATGGGGAGGGTATATAGCAATTGAATCTTGCGCACAAAATCTGGGCTGAAACCTAATCGAGGGAGAAGATAAAAAAGGAAGAGCCACTCTAGCGTATCGAAGGCCTTTGTAGCATCTAATAAGGCAGAAACTGCCGGGAGAGTGGGGTTGATCTGGTGCAGGACCGAGAAGATGATGGGCAGATTGTGTGATGTGGCACGCCCTGGGATGAAACCTGACTGGTCGGGGCGAGCGATCAGCGGCATGAGCGGGAGAAGGCGGGTTGCCAGGAGTTTAGCATAAATTTTGTTATCAATATTGATAAGTGACAACGGGCGGTACGAATCGCAGCACTCTGGGGGCTTGTCCGGTTTCAAAAGAAGGGTAAATAGAGCTGCGCGGAGAAAAGGGGGAAGTCTACACTGCTCGAGAGAATCATTGTACATTTCTTCCAAATGTGGAACGAGGAGGGGCGCATATTGCTTATAAAAATGCAGGGGTGAGTCCGTCAGAACCGGGTGCTTTATCGCACGAAAGTCCCGCAATGACTTTAGAAATTTCCTCGTGGGTAAACGGCTCATCTAGGTATTCCTGGTGGCTAATACCAAGCCACAGCAGTTCGATGGAGTCAAAATAGTGATCCATAATCTCGCGGGAGGGAGCCACGCCCGCATTGTATAGCTGGGAGTAGAAGTCGGAAATTCTGGTGAGGATCTCAGAAGGAGAAATAGTCCTACCCGCAGCATCATCATGTAGTGCCGTGATATAGGATGAAGCATGCGGTTGGCAAAGGAGATTAGCAAAAGTTTTACCCGGGCGGTCGCTCTCGCCATATCGCCGTGCGCGGGCCTCTTTGCCGAGAAACGCGACTTCCCTATCAGCCTCCTCATGGAATTCGGCAAGCTTGGTCCTGATCAGCGCAAGCGTGGCAGGGCAAAGGTCGCAAGAGTGCTCAAGGGCCTTTATGTCGTTCTCGAGACGTTCAAGGGATCCTCTGATGGATTTCAACACCCCGGATTGTCTGGCGATACACTCCCCCCTGATTATGACCTTAAAGGCCTCCCAAAGGGTTGAGGGCGACTCCACCGAGCCCGTATTGTGTTCGAAATAGGCGATAATAGCGCCGCAAATGTCCTCACGAAAGACGGCATCGCGAAGGGCGTTGGGTGGTAGACGCCATGTGAACATGCAACGGGGCGTGAGAGGGAGTCGCAATCGTAAGTGTACAGGGGTATGGTCGGACAGGGTGCGAGCCATGTGGTCCACAGAGGTAGTCCAAGGGGCAGCATCTCGGGTGGGAATCCAGAGGTCAAGGCGAGACCAAGAGCCACGCGTTCCCAAGATACAGGTTCCCTTACGCTCGCCTGGGTGCACATGTCGCCAGATATCTAGGAGAGAGTTATCAGTCATGATGGAATGGAGGACGGAGTTAGCCTGTGGGTGTTGAACCCGATCCCCAGACCAGTCCAGCTCCTGCGAAGGTGCGATATTGAAGTCGCCCCACCGTAGTATGGGAAAAGAGCCCAGAGAGGATATGAGGTGCCAGACGTGCATGAGAAAGTCAGGGTCATCTGAGTTGGGGCCGTACAGCGCAGCTAATATCAATGGTTGATTATACAGGGTGCCAGCGAGGATCACATATCGGCCCACAGGGTCAATAAGACAGTGAGTGTTGTGCCAGGGAAGCACCTTCCTAAAAAGGATGGAGACGCCGCGTGAGTAATTCGAGTAGAAGGACGAGTATGTTTCCCCCCAGTGACAAGACAATAACAGAGATGATGTGGCGGGTAGGAGGTGCGTCTCCTGAAGGAAGCAGACGTCCACCTGGTGTCTGACCAGATGTGCATGCATGAGACGCGCCTTTTGGTGATCATTCAGAACCCTGATGTTCCAGGACCAAAATGTAGTATCAGTCATGTGTCGATGTGGGAAGGGTAAATCGTGAAGTGCAAACAGTCAATGGCGAAGTCAGGAGCAATGTTAAGCGGCACAATGCAGAGGACCTGCCGTAACAACATGCCATGATTGTAGCGAAATAAGGAACTGTGCAAGGCTCACATGGAAGGTGCAGGCAACGAAGGCCCAGGAACAAAAGCCCATCCCACCCACCGCCCACACCAACCCCCCAATTAGGTTGAGCATCGAGACCCGCCCCCCAGGGAAGCCAAACTTGGAAAGTGCGATACAAAATTGGGAATCATCTCAGCGGGGTGCGTGGGCACAGCCATTACCCCCATACCTCCATGGCAGGGTGGCCGAGCTGGGCATAGCTTAGTGAGAGGAACTTGAAAGATGAGAAGTGTTCCCACAAATGCATACCAGACCCCCAGCGAGGGGACCGACATACCGGTAAATTAGGGACCCCGACCATCCCGGGACAGTGCAGCACCACCCACCGCCCGCCACCACTGGGACAGGGATACAGCTGAAGCCCATGCACAGAGAAGAGAAAAGATAACTTGTGGCAAACATTGCGAATTTAACAAAGACCAGCATTGAACATGCAGAGCAAAGAATCAACGCCAGGAATGAGGATTTCAGTCATTGTCACTGGTATGATGATCTTCGGAATCGGAGCGACGGTTTTGGGGAGAGGATTTCTACAGATGTTTCACGAAGGTGAGGGAGGCTTTTGGGTCTGTGAAGATTTTGGGCTTCTCACCAATGTCCACACGCAGCCTGGTGGGGTAAAGCATTGCATACGTGATTTGATGTTGCTGCAGTATATGCTTGGCGGGGAGAAAATCCCTGCGGGATGCCTGGACGGACTGAGTGAAGTCTGGGTAGAATGAGAGCGTGCTTCCCTGATGGTTGATCTGACCCAGCTCCCTGGCCCTGCAGAGGATGGAATCCCGGTCCCGACCGTTCAACAGGCAGGCGCTGATAGGTCGCGCCGGAGCCCCAGGAGGAGGTCAGGGGCCAAGAGATCTGTGTGCCCACTCGACTATGAAGTGGGCAGATAGGACCAGGCCAAAGAGCTCACGGATCAGGGATTCAAGGTAGACCTCCATTTTCCCGGTGGCGGTGAACTCCGGCAGGCCAACGACGCAGATGTTGTTTCTACGGGAGCGCGCCTCCAGGTCCTCGTTTTTAGCACGTGTAAGTTCAAGAATTTTGTCCAGTTTCTGCACACTGGAAGCCCCCGCGTCCTCGACGTCCGAAACCCTCGCCTCCAGGTGGACCAACTGCGTATCATGAGAGTCCAACCTCTGCTTCACTTGGTCGAGGTGAGTCGTAAGGTGGTTGATTTTGGCGTCTATGGACTTTAAACTGGATTGAATGTCCAGGAGGATGGTTCTGAGGCTAACTTCCTGCACGCCAGGGCTGTCAGTCTGGGTGGAGTGTTCATTGGCTTCAAGGGGGGCTCAGCACCCTTGCCCACACCTTGCCCCGAAAAGGTGATTTTAGGTTGTCCAGTGTCCGTTTTCCACATGATGGTGCCCAATAGGAGGGTGGTGGAGGCAGGAAGAAGTGCAGGAAGTCTCACCGCCGCTGCAGGGAGGGGTCGCAGGCACGAAGCCCTGTCCAGCCGGGCGGAGCCGCAGGGGGATCAAGAGGTACTGTTGCAGCGGGCCTCAAAGGCGTGCAAGGAAACCCAGTCCAGGCCACGGGCAGAGTCCCAGGCTTTCAGTGGTAGCCCAGCAGTCCCAAGCCCCCAACCCCGGGACAGCAGTGGCCACAAGCAGCGAGACTGAAGGGCCTTAAGGCAAGGTGGTAGAGCATGCTGGGTATTTTTGTCACCAGCAGACCATCACATTAAACGCGCACCTCCCGCCATCCGGCCCACGGGGGGCAGCGGTGAACAGAAGAATGTGGGCGGACGGCAGACAGGGAGGAGCAGTGGCGTCTTCAGGTGAGGTGGGCCGCGAAGACAGGGCTGCTGCAGTCCCCCAGGCCTCACATCCAAGTCCCAGGATATATGGTAGGTCACACTTGCCAGTGACCTCCGAATTCAGGCGGGGCCGCCTCAGTGCAGGTGTCCACAGGCTGCAGGGCCGGTCAGGTGCGGGGCGGGTCAGGAGGGGAGCCAGGCGCGGGGAGGGAGGCCGGCTGCCGCAGGTGCGCGTAGTACAGGCACAGAAATGGAGGGCGCCAGGCAGCCGGGCCCTCCCCGCCATGTGTAGCCTCACCTGGTGGAGGTTGTTGAGTGTCCTCAGCCGCTCGCTCGCAAGTCCGGGCAGAGAGGCCACCACTGCCGGAAGGCGCAGCCACCAGCAGGCACAGGCACCGGCCCGCGGTGCCCCCAGAAAAGCCCCAGGCCCCGATCCAGCAGGCAGCCCAGGCTCTGGGATGTCAAGGCAGGCACCTCCTCCTCTGACACGAAGCGGACCCCGGGGGGGGGGAACCGGCACAACCCAGGGCAAGTGGCAGCAGCCGGCAGTTGACCCCCAAGTGCGTCGCGTGACCACAGCAGCAGGCAGGGCCGGCTGGAGCACCAGGAGGCACGGCCGCCAGCAGGCACAGATGCAGGGCCGCGGCACCTCCGGTGCGATCACAGGTCACGAATCAGCAGGCCCCCTGGGCTTCGGGACGACAAGGCAGGCACCAGTATCGCCAGCACGGTGCGGGCTCCGAGAGAGGACCAGCACAGTCCGGAGCCAGCAGCGGGCAGCCGCCCCTCCAGGCGCAGCAGAGAACCACAGCGGCAGGTGGAGCAGGCCGGGCACCACGAGGTAGGTATGCGGGCCGAGGGTATCACACACTGCACACACCCCGGGCGTCGCTCCCCCGGCGTCATAGTTGTATTACAAGGCACGGGGAGGCGAAATGGCTGCAGAATGCCTCCCACTGAAGTCGGATAATGAAGGATTGTTGAGCTCAGCCAGCAGAGCTCACTCAGCGCACAGCCATCTTGCCGCTGGCGAGACCACGCCCCGTGTCTGAAAAGTTTCAGCGCTCCGTCCATCATCTCTTTGTGTTTGCTTTGTTCACCCTAAGTTGGCAGGGTATGCCCAGACGTAGGTCCCTTGCTCACTTTGCCACTGGATTCAAGCTAGCCTGGCTAATGAGGGATGTTACCCCGAAACCGGTCCCAGGATGCTTGTTTCTGGTCTAGGGAAGACCTGGCTTGGCAGTTCGGGCTGGACTGTTCCCATGAGGCATAGGGTCAAGACTGATTTGCATATAGCTTGGTCTGAACTGGGGGGTTGCGAAGTGAACTAAAGAACAATGATGGATTCAACCCAGATCTGTGACTGGGGGTGAGTGTCTGAAAAGTTTCAGCGCTCCGTCCATCATCTCTTTGTGTTTGCTTTATTGTGATGTATTACCAGAATGCCTCATCAATGCAGGGCTGGCGCTAGGCAAGGGCAGTGTGGGCAGTTGCCCAGGGCCGCGCATTCAGCTGTAAATCAGGGGGCCCGCTTCACTGTGAAAGGCCACATTTTCAATTACCCCACCTGCTCATCTAGGGTCCCCTCCCTCACCCGATCACATTACAAATCTATGTTTATGTGTTGTTGTCTTGATCTCGGTGCAGGGTGTGGTGGCATTAGTGGGGGTGTAAGGGTGGAGGGAAGGGGGCAGAGAGTGCAGAACGTGACAGAAGCTGGGCTAGCCATTATGTTAGCTCACGTTTTTTGGGGTGGGGCAGCGTCTCTGTTAAATACCTGCCATTCTTGTCCACCCTTTCTGTAATCTGTTTCCATGGCAATAGAAGGCCTGTTTCCAGGACCTACCAGACACAGGTAAGGAGAGGTAGGTAAGGAGAGGTGGGTGAGGGGAGGAGGGAGCAGCCAGATAATCTGGCTTTTGTTAACCTTTGCATTCACCCATGCCAAAGGTTTTTCTGAAAATAGGAATATGCATTTTATTAGTATGCAAAACTGCCATGCTAGGGCAGTGTTTTGGGAAGTGTCTCGTTACTGCTGCAAGGCACTGGAGAGGGGGTCCCCATACCCTGAGCCTCAAACCATGGGATCAGGCTGCAAGGTCCAGGTGTAGGGCCAGCTTCCCTGGGCCTTGTAGCCATTATGTAGTGCTGCAAGGCCCAGGATAGGTAGGCCCCCTTCCCTGAGCCTCGTAGCTAGTGTTGCCACCTGGACAGTTTTCTAGTAGCACCACCTGTATTTTGATATCTCGCAGGTACAAAAGTGAACAAAACCACTTAACACTAGTATTTTTTAGCCCTGATCCTTACGATATTTAAACAGCAAATAGAAATAGAAAGCACTTTTAAATGTGATCTAGAGCCGCTTTAATGATCCATGTCTAGTAATTAAACAAATACAGAAAATTCATGTAGCAAATGAATGCATACAATTTTGCTTGAAGTACTATTTAGCAGCATGTACCAGCCTCTTTAAACAACAAAAAATGGATGGTATTTTTCTCTTTGAAATGTGGCAGCCCTCCTCGAAGAGTTCCATCAGGCAGCAAGTTTCAGGTGTTGGCCCCCCCTTTCCTGGGCCGTGTAGCCATTATGTAGTTCTGCGACTGCCCAGGGCAGGTGGGACCCCTACCCTGAGCCTTGCACCACCGGTATTTTGATCTCTCACCAGCACAAAAGAAAACAAAACCACCTGAAGCCGGTATTTGTTAGGCCTTAGCCGTACATAATTTAAACAGCATATATAAATAGAAAGAACTTTTACATATATTCTAGAGCCACTTTAATGATCCATGTCTATTCAATAAACAAATACAGAAAAGTCATGTTACAAATGAATGTATACAATTTTGTTTGAAGTCCTATTTAGTAGCACGTACCAGCCTTTGCAGCCTTTTGAAACAACAACAAATGCCCAGTATTGCTGTCTTTGAAAGGTGACAACCCTATTCCCAGTGCTCCATTATGCTGTAAGGTCCAGGTGTGGGGCCCCTTTTTCCTGGGCCTTGTAACCATTATGTAGTGCTGCTAAGCCCAGGGCAGGTGGTCCCCCTTCCCTGAGCCTCATAGAGCTACAAGGGGCCGCAAGGTCCAGGTGCTGGGCCCCCCTTTCCTGGGCCTTGCAGCGATTATGTAGTCCTGCGAGGTCTAGGGAAGGGGGCCCATCTTCTTTGCCTCACAGCACTATTCTATGGAAGTGGGAACCTGGTTAAAGTCCTGGCGTCAGCTCAACATCCTATGATTTTTGTCAAATCACTTAAATCCCCATTTCCCCAAAAATATTCCGACCTTTTGTAATGTAACTGGTGTCCGTGTAAAGCATGCCAAAGACCTTGGGCTGAGGTTGTAATATATAAACTGTAAAAATAAAAAAATAAAAAGAAAAAGAAAAAATGCTGTGTAACAATCAACTCCCGTCCTGGCACTGTTGCATCCACAGTCCATACCGAGCGGTGGCTGGGAGATTCAGTGAAGGATTTAATTTGGAAGGCAAAGGTCAAATGTAAGACTATGTCTTCTGACAACTTGCTGCTTACTTTATATTTTATTTTTTTAAACAAAGACTGGTGTTTACTGCTCTCTTGAGTGCAAAGTGGGAGGATTTTGTAAATTGAACTATGGGACAATATCTCTTTTAAGAAAGGAGAGTATGGCCACTAAGGAGCCAGCCCTGCCAAGTTTCCTGGCTCCGTGCATGATGTATTGATCCAGGCCAGGTTTTTTCTTTCAATTTAGGGAGTTGTAGTCATGTTTATTCAATTATAAAACAGGACAACAAATCCCAGAATTGTAAGACAAAAATCTGGATTTTTAATTATTCACAACAATGTCAATACTGTAACTCCTTTATCTGATACTGCTAACAAGCACTGTCAAAGACAATAGCCAGGGCCACTGGAATTATGCGATTGTGCAGCTACAGCAATTTTCACATAATTATATATTTGCCGCTTTTTCCACATGATCCATCATCTGCTGCATAACCTGCAGATTTAACAAAAACATTTGTTTCTAGCTCTAAGGGTTCAAAAGTTACTATAAATTCAACAAAATGTGTTGCAGTGCAAGGCCCTTTGCAAAGCTGGACTGGTCACCATTCTGTTACTTATTGCTATATTTGGATGTTAAACTGATACTAATGAGGTGCAACCAATGCCCAGAGAGTGTTACCAAGGTTAAAAATGATGATATAATTAATACTATTACAAAATGCGCTGCATTATGCCGCATAATTTGCCTTTTCTTGCTGCATAATTTACTCAACCTTGTTGCATAATATGGCCCTCTCCTGCAGCATAATTCAGCAGCCCTGCCTTTTGGTCAGGTGTGTTTTGCTATATTTGGATGCAGCAACAGAAAGCTCACAGAGAGGCACTTAACCACTATTCTGAGGGAATGATTTCTGAAGCACAGGATTTCAGTTTACATGTTTTAAGTAACTCCAGTAATTATATAAGACACACCACTTATAATGATTTCATACCTGTGTTTCTTTGGCCTTGCCTCTTGTAGAGATCCTTTTTTTCACCGTACTTAAAACTCTACCTGGGGAAATCATCATTGCTAAAAAAAACCTGTTCCCTTTAATCACACAACTGAAATCTCTTCATCTTTAACTTGTGACACAACATGAGTATGCTTTGTTTATCATGCTCTTTATCAGAAACCTAAGTTCCTAATTAACAAAATTGTTCAGAGTGCAGCTAAACCAGATTTCTGCTCCACAACAGGCTACATTTCAGAACATTGGGTTAATGGTAGAGCGCCCTTTGAAAGCGTGGTTGCCTCTGTATTTGCAACACACCTAAGAAAATATTGCCTCCCTGGAGGCTGAAATTAGAATGTGTCTCACTTTAAAGGCACTTAGGGGCAAGTCATTCCATATTGCTAAAAAGAGAGAACTTTGGAACTAATAAGTATATATTGAGGGCTATGCCAATTGCGCCTCATTCTTTCACCCATAGGATTGTCTTGGTTGAACAACGGTGCATTCTTGTGGTAAATATTGACATTGGTTTCTTTCTTTTGCTATAGAACTCACCTTATATGAAGGTCAAACTACCAGCTGAGTAGGAGCAATCTCACTAAGAGTGGATCCGGTTACTTGCAGATTACTCTTATGTTAGAGTAGGTGCCCGGAGATCGAGTATAGATCTGGGTAGAAAGTCCTTACATATATCAAGGGACCTTCCTCAAACAGTATCCTCTTTATTTTTCTGTTTTTTCCCTTTTTTCCTATTATTTAGGTCATGATTAAGAGAAGTAATTGTACACTATTATTAAATCCAGTGAGAGCAACATATATTGTCCACAGTGTTTAGAAATGATGGAGATACTGTAGAAGTCACCACATTAAAGACATTCTCAAGTATGTTTTAGATTGAGCTGGGTAAATGATATTTATTGGTAAGTAGTAGGGGATAGCATATCAGATAAAAGATTAACTTTTCATTCTTTGATTTGCTATTGAAATAGAATCCTAAGCATTTTTTGTGAAAGGTATATTGTGTATTTGAAAAACCTCACGTTACTGTATGTTCCCATTTCTGTATATAAAATATTTCATTTTGTATTTTTGCTGCAGGGTCAAGCATTTTAACATACAAAAAATGGCTAGCTGTGACCGAGACATTGGACAAAAGTATGCCTCTGGTGCATTCAAGAGGAAAAGGAAGTGGGAACAGCTTGAAGAATATAAAAGTCAGCTGGAAGCGTTACTTAAGTTTATGAGAAGAGGGAGGTACAATGAGAAGGAAAATAACCACAAAACAGCAGTCTTCCACTTCCAAAATCAGGAGCCAGCGAACCCTCAGACCCAGCACCAAGCACCAACTGCCACTAGTGTACTCATTTAGTATGAGAGAGGTACAGAGCATTCTGGGTCTGGATCAGAAACACATCACTACTACCACAGCCAGTATAGTCTCCAGTTCCGAGAAATGTGACCAGGAATATGAGCAACGAGTTACAAAATGACCAGTATCACAGTTGCAAGAATAGAAACCGGAGGACCAGCAGCAAGAAAAAGTCAGTGAAGTTCACAAGCTCCAAGGATATGTACAACCGAACTTGGAGGGGCAACAGCAAGTTAAGGTCACAATTAATATACAATTTGAATATTGTGATCAGGGAGTAAAGAACCAGTATGGCCAGCGGCTGCACATTGTAGAAGTAGCAAAGACTGATAGTGATGAAATTACTAGCTAAAGTGCTGGAAAGTGTTTCCATCACATTGATGATGACCCTGGGAAATGGCCTACTACTCAAAATGATAAAATATGTTGCTACCTAGAAGAAAGAGGACCTACCCTGGCTGGACATAATGCATTTGATTATTTCCCACGTGACTCTCAAAATCGATAGTTTAACCCTACTCATTTCAAAAGAGTAACAGTCAGAAAATTAACCGGCAGTGGTTAGTTTATTTGACGAACAAAAATGCTGCATTTTGTTTCTGCTGCAAATTATTTACCATTCTTTCACTAACACGCTTGTGAGCAGTGGTTTGTCTGACTTGCACCATCTTGGACAGCTTTTATATGAACATGAAAATTCTCAGGAGCACCTAAAAATGTTAGGAAGTGCAAGGAGCTCGAAATTCGACTTCGGAGGGAATGCATGATTGATGAGCAAAACGTTGCTCAAATCCAGCAGGAGAGGATGATTGGCGAAATGTCTTGGAGAGGCTCCTAGCAATTACACATTACCTACAAGAACATAACTTGCCATTCCGCTGCATTGTTGACCAGCTGAACCAACCCCACAATTGCAACCATTTAGGGCTTGTAATACGTTTAGGCAAATTTGAGTTGGCTATGATGGAACATGTTTGCAGAGTTACCACAAATTAGATTCATACACATTATCTTGGGAAACATATTCAGAATATATTGATTAAGCTGATGTGTGTGATGGTTCTCAGAGAAATACTACAGCGTGTCTAAAAAGCTAAATATTACTTGGTACTCCTTGACTGTACTCCTGATCCGAGTCATACGGAACAAATTACATTTATTGTGAGATTTGTCAGTTGTCAAATGGATGTGTGTCTATTGAGGAACATTTCATTGGATTCATTCCCCTGGAAAAGCAAACTGGACAGGTTCCTACTGATGTATTGTTGCACAAGCTGGAGGCACTGAAACTTCCCCTTGCTGATTGGCATGGACAAAGTTATGACAATGGCGCATATATGCATGGATAATACAGTGGAGAGCAAGCTCGAATCTTAAAAAAGACTGACTGGATTTTTTTTTACAACATGCGCCTGTCACAGTTGGAACCTGGTCTTAGGAGATGCTGCAGCTTCATCTACATGTGCTGCCAACTTCTTCGTTTTTATTCAATGGCTTTGCTAATCGTTCTCTGCATCCACAAAAATATGGAATGAATTAACTGAAGCTGGAGTGACCCTTTCCCTCAAAAGCCTATCTGATACATAGTGGGAATACTTTCTGGAAAGCGTGAATATCAGATGAGTCCAAAACATGAAGCATTTCTGCAGGTGTCTGAAATGGATAAAGATGTGAAAAACAGAAGTGAAGCAACATCACCAGCATCAGAGCTTACATCATATGAATTCCTGCTATGTTTGGTCATATTGTATAATATTTTAATGAGAATCAACACTGTCAGTAAACTGATGCAGAGTGAGAACATGCAGATTGATGTAGCTGTGAAACAAGTTCCGGAACTACATGCATTCTTGACAAAGTATCGCCATGAGGTATTTACAGCTGCATTAAATGAACTTGCAGATGTATTGGAAATTCCAAAAGAATTCAAAGGTGATCGAAGGATATCTAATAAAAAGAAAATGTTTGGATATGAGGGAGCTGACACATCAATAACGGACCCAAAAGAACAATTTCACGTCCAGTTTTTTCGATTCTCTTGTTGATCCAGCAATTGTGTGCACTGACGGACGATTTGAGCCGCTGAAAAATCACCAAAAACAATTTGGCTTTCTTTATATTATTACCAGCTTATAAAACATGAAAAGTGGAAACCTACAAAAATGCTGCAATGATCTGCAACATCTTCTTTCAGACAGCACAGCTGGTGGTGTTATATCTTTTGACTTAGATCGGGTTGAACTGTTCCCAGAGATTCCCTTTTTTTGCTCAAATCCTTTCTCAAAAACTAAATATTTTAGAGGCTCTTGAGTATATTTATATTAACAGATTGGAAGACATCTACCCAAATTGTGTGGTTGCCCTCAGAGTTCTGCTCACAATTCCAGTGACAGTACTATTGTAGTGATGCTAGACTTCCAGAATTTGGCGACGATACCAAAGGAAGAACCGACCCACAGTGTCGCAGCCATATGAATGTTTGCAGACTGCAGTATGTGCCGCAGTGTTGTGAGTAGTTCTGTATTAAAAAAACATAGAAAAAACAATCAAGCCAAAAACAACTCTGCGAGGTATGTTTGCTATTTTAGAACCACACGGAATGTGTACATTGTTTGGTATGTGTCACAGTGTGCGAGCAATAACACTCAAGTTGAACTACCACAGATGCTGTTTGGAGCGGCCTGTGGTTGTTGGTGTTCGCAGATTGCTGTATGGGCAGTGCTGTGTGATTCACCACAAAAAGAAAGCAAGGGAAACTTACAGTTGGAGAGCATGCACACTGTCCACATTACCAACGTATTTGTGTTAGGCATTCACGAGTGACAGACTAGCTCTGACTAGGAGGGTATGTGAGCATGCACTGCATGAGGTCACAAAGGAGTTCAGTACGTCTTTCATTGATGCACACACCATTGTAAAAAGAGTAGTGCACAGCAGGAGATTTCAGTGTCTGTAGTTGCGGCACAGAGCTTAGGCCATCTTGAATGTGCATTTCAGTGATTCACACACTGGAAGTTCATTTAAAAATATAGAAGATACTACAAAGGAGCAAAGCATAGAATCAATCTACAAAGCATGGCAGATGTGCGTGTAGTACAGTGATGTGCACACTGGTTGATTAAAGTCTACCTTTTGGTGGATGTGTGTTTCAGTGATACACACACTTGTCATTTAATGAGAATTGAGTGCCTGATATGAGAAAATCTCACAATTTGGTCATCTACTGGAGTAAAAAACATTTGGAGAATATGGTTGCGTATTGTTAGTGACCAAACACACTCCCAGTTCTCCTGCTGGGTTTTTGTATTCAAGAAAATGAAACCATGTTTACATTTCGCAGGAGAATACTGCAAGTACAAAGTGTGGGTTGGCACATTTACTGTACTGCTGTGTTTTGCATTTTTGTTTTTAATGGTTACCTGTAGAGATGAACACACTATAGTGGGGTAATGATATTGTGTCAGACAGTATTCATGCTAAAATTGCGCCGCTGTTTGTGTACAGTTTTGTGCTGCTCTGATTAATACATTATTTCACAGGTTGTTAAAGAAACAAAGTATCATATTAAAGAGAAAGCAGTATGGCAGCTATACAAGGGGTGAGTGCACCACAGCTGTTTTTGCAGATGCCAAGTGATCCACCTATCAAATAGAAAACCTGCTTCAGGGCTGTTACCAAATTTCTAGGAGCTATTGGGGGCAATAGGTATTACCCGTAAAGGAAAATATTCCAATTGGAACATATTCTGGGTTTTGAAGGACAAGCAATATATGAACATTTGCCAACTAAAGTTTTTGATGGCTTAGAGGATGAAAACGATTTAGATGAGTACCAGGAAGCGGTCCGGAAGTTGGAAAAACAATTTGAAATGCAACCATGTCTTATAGTAAATAGGCACAAGTTCTTTACAAGGGAGCAGCACCAGGAGGAGTCAATCGATACTTATGTTGCAGCTTTACACATCCTAGCTGCAGATTGTGAGTTTTGGGAGTTTCTGTCTCAATTACTTAGAGATCAGATTGCAGTTAGGTGTTGGGACAAGGCAGTGCATAAAAAATTACTCACATTAAAGAATCTGTCATTAGTGGAGACTATTAACATTATGAAATGTATTGAGATTTCCCACAAGGATCCAAAGAATTGGTTAGGAAAGAAAATTGTGGGTAGGCGCTTTGGCGGACAAAAGGACTACATGGAAACAAGGGACATTTAAGAAAAAACAGGATGGGTACAAGACGTAGAGAAAATAAAACCCATTTTTTAAACAAAAAAAGTCTGTTTTAGATATGGCTTTCCCAATCACACACCTATAGGTTGGTAATGTCCAGTAAAAAGTGTGACTTGTCACATCTGTGGCAAAATCGGACATTTTTCAAAAGTATGTCAAAGTAACAAAAACAGGGTAGGCGTCATAACACAAAATGAAAGTAAAGATAAGTGCCATGATTTATGTGACAATGCCAAAGAAATGGTATTAATGGTACATGAAGGGAGTGAATTAGAATGTGTTGACCCATATGGGGTAGTGGATAGTAACAGATTAAGTCTGTTGGTGGATTCAGTTGCAAAACGGCAATCACACAAGAGTTGTGTGACAATATATGGAGATCTAAGGAGTGAATACCACCCGACAGGACTCCAGTATCTTTTGAAGGAAACAAAATTGACCGGATAGTAAATTTTGAGTGTTCGTTACAGTTTAAAGCAGAAGTATTCTTGACAAGATGTATGTGGTAAAAAAGGGGTTGAAAATTTTGTGGTGATACCACCAGGGATTATTTGGAATCACACTTACACCTGGGACGAAAGTTCAGATGTCGTTGGTGAAAGATGAAGAGAACACACTGACTGAATAACTGAATCAAGAAGAGTGTGTGGGTAAACAGATTTAAAGGTGTATTTAAAAAAGTTTAGCTAAGATTAAAGGATTTAAACATAAAATCCAAGTTAAGGATTGGGCAATGCCCATAAAACATAAAATGAGGAGTGTTCCTTTCAGTATTAGAGAGGAATTAGCTGAGATGTTGAGGAAAATAACTATGGCAGGAGTGATGGAACCTGTGGAGTCCTCAATATGGTTATCACCTTTAGTGATCACAAAGAAAAAAAAGAAGATCTATGTATTTGTGTGGATTTGAGATGTTTAAACAAAGTCATCATCATCATCAAGAAGTGCTTTATTCGGTAATCATAAAATACCATAAAAGCGCACATAAAATACATTAAGTAAATAAAAAAAGCCAACCAAGATACAAATTATCTAAAAATACATATAAAATCCTATTTCACGCAATCCTTTGACACACAAGGCATTGCATCACAAAACCCCTAGATACCTAGCGGAGAAATTGGTACTATCGGGTGGTAACAGAACCACTAGGAGTTCCTATAACCTTCTACTGAAACCACAACGATTTACCAAGAAGAAAACATTTAACCGTACCTTCTCAGGAATGGCTCCCAGGATTTGAAATGCCCTGCCCCCTGAAATGAGACAGAACCCACCTGCGGCATCTTTCAAAAAAGAACTGAAATCGATTCTCTTGGCCAAATTCACTTGAACTATTTTATACAGTCTTGTAGATATTTGCTAGTCTGTAATAGTTACCACTGCTGTATTAACATAACTTATAGTATTTTTATGTATATGTCTATCACCTATATTTGCCCTGTAAAGTGCTCTGATACCCGCAAGGGTCTTGTTCGCGCTATACAAAACCTTCAAAATAAAAAATAAATAAATAAACAATTAGTCCCCCATTAACTTTCTTAATCTCGCTGCAACTGCTAAAGAACTAGCAACAAGTAATACAAAATATAAAATCACATTTCACACAGCAGTTAGTCCCCCATTGAGTTTCTAAATCTCACTGCAGCTGCTAAAAAGCTGGCAACATGAAATAAAATATCGTCAGATAACATCTGTAAAAACAAGAGAGCCATTCGTGCCTGCTTAAACTCACAGGCTTTGAGATGGGGGAGCAAGTAAGCCTTCCTAGGGATTTTATAAAACTTGCAGAACAAGGTCAAATGCAAGGTGTCCTGCGGAGACACCTGGTCGCAGCCGCAGGATGTGAACGTTGAAAACTCATGCCAACCCTTGAGGGAAGGCAAGTAGTTGGGGCAACATGTTGAACCTAAATCTAGTGAGCAGAAAATGGGCATGAGCAGAGATGACAATGCTCAGGTAGGGTTTTATAAGGGGATGAGTTTTCAGTAACAACCCCCTTCCCGATATCTTGCGAAGAGCCACAGATTCGCTCTCTAATTGTCTGCGTTTTTAGAAGTTATCTTTGACTCAACCTCAGTCTCCCTTCATGATTTTCTCGGGGCAAGCAAATAGGTGTCCCCTTCGTAACATACTTAAGCCATTGGATATGCAGGGCAAAGTTAAGGGATGAACAATCATGTAAAATTGCTTTCTTTAGCTGGGCGTCCTTGGTCCATTTATCAACTCAGCACAAGAGGGGGCCAAGAGAAATGGTATCAGAAAGATAACTAGCCCCCAATTCTTCATGGACTAGGTATGAGAGGGTACTCTGGGGGACACAGAGGAGACATCTCAAGCATTTGTCTCTGCCACCTGTAGGTGATCGTGTTTAACGTGGCCTTAGATCACACTCCCATAGATGGACTTAGAAATGGTTTGGCGCGATAAACTTGCAGAAGGGCACTGATCTGTTTTCTACCCAGTCTGGTGGCATAATTCCATACAGCAGTGTTGGTCCTATCAAAATCAGACAACTTCACTTTGACCAGGGGGCTCTAGTGAAGATTTATCATCAAACAGTACCTACAAATATGGATAACTAATGACACCTGTAAGTAGCAATGGGCCAATCTTGAAAGATTGCGTCTGTGTTTTTTGAGCCAATGACCAGAACATGAGTTACTGATATTGGTGCTGAGGTCTAACCCTTCTATAAAGCCCACAAATGCATTTATAAGAGCATTTATTGGGGCTTGTCAGCCCCTGGATGTTTTCACCCTAAGAACGGCATAGTCAGCATATAACAGGACAGGTTGGGGTCTGTCGATAACTTGCGCACAATCTACACCCACCTCTGCCAATATCTGCTCAAGTTTGTTAAAGTACAGGGTAAAAAGGAAGGGGGCCAGGATGCATCCTGGCCTGACCCCTCTCCCTGGTCTAAAGCGGTCTGTGCAGTGTGAGTCAGAAGTATTTCTGACCGACGCCACAGTATTGAGATGGAGGTCCCTCAAAAATAAACTATATCCTGGTCAACACCCATGTCCAAAATGATTTTCCAAAGCTTGTCTCGGTTAACCCGGTCAAAGGCTGACGTGAAGTCCATAAAGTCCAAATGGATGGTTCCCCTTTGGACAACAGTGTATTTAAGACTAGATATAAATTCAGAGATTGGTCAATTGTGGACCTCCCCAGTCTAAAACTACATTAAAGATCTGAAAGTATATTGTGGACCAAGCCGCCAGTTTATCTAGCAGGGCCCTACGAAGGACTTTAATAACTGAGCCAAGTAAGGAGATAGGCCTATAACACAGTGGGCTATCCCTTTCCCCTTTTTTAATACTGGAAAGATGATAGCAGATGCCCAGGAGGGCAGGTGACCTTCCTATACAGCAGAGTTCAAAATGTTTCTTAAAAGAGGGGCCAAGTGTCAATATCGTCCCAGTATACATCCGGCAGGATGCCGCCCGGGCCTGGGGCCATATTCTTGGAGAGGTCTAAAATTCCCTTCTTCACATCAGCCAGGGTGAATACAAGACAGGATGTCCCTTCAAGTGGACATTCAGCCTCCCTGTTGGTTGAGCTATTGTTGTATTCCTCTTAGGGTGTCCGTATATAGGTTTTCCTGTATCATGTCCTTATATAGGCACAATTCGCCCTGCCCTTATATAGGCATAAAATCCAAGTCCTTATTTAGGCATTAAACCGTGCACTCCAAATACAGGCATGGTCTCCGACATCCGTCCACCCTAACGTCACAACGAGTTCTTGAAGAACAGACTCTTAGGCTTCGGGAGTTTCCCTAGCACAGGACTATTGATTTCTTCAAGGACTCATCTATTATGCATGAACCGTTATACCTTAGGGGTTCATTCATGACGTCTTCCGCTGTCTGATTCACGTCAATGCTAACATTCTGAGGTACCTCTCAGGTATAAATATACCTTCCCTAGCCCTTGTAAACTAGAGGAGACCTCGACTTCAGAGGAGCCCGTTTCCCGGCCTGACGCACCGAGAAGACGCTGTCATCCCTGCACGCAGAGAATCCAGCTTCCAGTGATCTGACTTCCCTCGCTGGGTGTTGGAGTTCGAGTCTGGCAAGAGATTCCTACCTCTCTCATTCTTAAGGTATGGGGCTGACTAGAACCTAGAGGGACTCTTGGCATACTAGGCATACTAGGCTTAACATACTCTTAGTATACCATAGTAAGGAATACTTCACCTAATTCATACCTCTCCCTATACCTAGGTTAGGTTAGGAACATTGGGGTAGAACTAGCTTAGAAACGCATCGTATGAGTACTCGCATTTTTTAGTCTGTGTTATTTATGTAAATGAATATCTACTAAAGATCATGCTAGCGCAGTATTATTTATTTCTACTGCTTACGCTGTACATTATTTATCTTGCATACTGTCTTGTGATCGTAACAGCACATATTACTTACATAAGAAATAAGACTGTTCAATAAACCTTTTATTGAAACGCCCGTCTATTCTGTGTAACTTTGAGGAAAACTAAGTATGCACGAGTGAGCTGAGTGAAATAGTTTTCTATTGTTTCCACGACTCTGGGACACGTTCTGATTCTAAAGGGAAACAAAGTGGTCATGTTTTGCGGCTGCCAGAAACTACTCCCTTCTTGTTTGTCAAGGAGTTTCTAGTGGCCTCTGAGCTAGCTGGCACAAGTAATTAAGTTTAATATACTCGATAGGGACATACTGACCTTAGTCCTATGTCAAACCTATAGGGGATATTATTCCAATGCACAGAGCCTATTAGGGAAATAGGAGCTACACTACATGGCGCCCAACGGTTTGGTAAGGCGGTAATTTAACGTTAGATACTAAGTAACTCAGCCGTGCTTTTTCTCTCAGAGACCCCTACCCATATACTCCAAAAGACGTCTGGAGTGGGCAGGGTTAGGTATCCACCAAGGCTACATAGGGAAACACCCTATATATTAGCTGTTTGGTTTGCTCAACGTTGAAGGATACAGTGTTCCAAAATATTGTGCACCTTATCTTTGTTTCCTTGAAACTTGTTCTACATTTTTCGAACAACAAAATGCCTGATTCCGACACTGAGACCGGAAACGGTGGAGCTGCGGATCAGCCAGCTGCAACAGCTTATAACATCACAGGTTTTATTGAAACCGAGGAGGGTGTTATAGACATCCCTCAAAACTTAAGAAGAGCCATCACTCTAAAACTTATAAAACATAGCCTACCACCAAGAGGCGGTAGAGCAGTTTTCGTGATAGAGGCACCACGAATCCTTTCAGACAGAGGTATTCTATTCATGGGTAATATTTCCTGAATCCAATCCAGTAACACACGTTTCACTTCTACAAAGAAGATGATCCACCAGAGGAATACATTCCTTTCGAGGATATAGAAATTCCATTAACATACCAAGAGCATCAGCTCTGGTTTAAAGGCGCCCTAAAACATCACAGAAACATTACCAGGCTCGGTCCAGTAGGTAGACCAGGAGCAACATGGCCGATTCTAGCCGGCTACACACCTCATCCTGACATTGAAGAAATGTCAGACGAGGAACTACTTGTTCAACTACAAGAATTAATAAAAATATACAGACAATTGGTCCAATATGTCATGCAGACTTTCACAGTCCAACCACCATTGACACTTCCAAATCAAACTCCTCACCAGGGGAATACACTAAAAATTACACCACAGACTCTATACGCAGTCATGGGTAAAATGCCCACAAAACGTGAGCAAATTCCATTCTGGATAGCTCAAAAAATTACTCAAATCGAAGCAGTATTTCCAAATACTACCCCGTATGAGAAACACAGAATCCTAACAATCAGTTTACCGATGGGGATCACACCACAACTAGCAGACTGCACCACTTGGGGCTCAGTCTTTGCTGCCATCTATACTAAAACACATGGCATTCCGTCAATTGCGGTAATACCTGATGTCCTGAAACAAATTCAAAATGAATACGGGGCAGAGCATGCTCTAAATTTAGGTATGAAATTACTGAAAAATTTCGACCAGGTCTCAACAATAATATTATCTAATATTAAAGGGAGGCAGCAGCAGTGGCGATCCGCCAAAAATTAAGGGAATTCTATGTTACAGAACATCAGACAGAACTACCCAGAATAATAGAACAATCTTATGCTGAATTAGGCAGAGATAGTTTGGGTGCAAGATCAGTGAAGCCGAAACTATCTGAAAGTCCTGAGAAGGACTCTATTAAACAAACTCCTACATCTTCTAAAAGAAGTGGGAGACTAATAAACAAAATTCAAACGAAAAACGTTCTCAATCCCGAGGTAGGTCTCCTCAAAGGAGCCCTCTGAAAGGAGGTATAACCTCAGGAATAGGGATAATTTGAGAAAGCCTGACAGGTATCAAGATACTGATACACGTTCCTCTCGTCCCTTTCAGATCTCATCACAGACTTCGGAAAGAAGAGGACGGTCAGAACATAGAGAAGAACGCGTGAAATCCAAGGAAGAAAAACACGCTACAAAAAATAAAACAAAACCTCAATTCTCCAAGAAGAAAGTAGCAGGTCTAAAGATCAGACATGCCGAGAATACTGAGAACACAACTCAAGAACGGAGAATGGGCTCAGACAATGCTGGACAGTGCAGCAGAAGTCACAATAGCTCGCCAGAACCTGAAGGAACTTCTGGAGATAGTGGACTTGAATGAATACATTACAGTTGAGACTGTAGATACCAGGGTTAGTACTCCACAAAAGTTATATGAAATAACACTCCGGATGGAGGGAGACAAACCTAGACAGGTGAAAGCACTTTTTGGGAAAGACTATCAAGGGGCTATGACATACTTCTAGCAGAAAAAGACTGGCCACCACAATTTGTCAGGGAGTGCCCACATGGCGAAGACATTATTATGCCTGCCTTCTCCAACCACATTCCAATACACCTAAAATATACATATGCCAGGAAATGGGCAGTAGCCCAGGTCCCAGCATTATATAAAAATCATGTAGGATGGGATGAGGACTCACCTCACCATAAAATACATCTGAAACATGAACCAACTGGACAAAGGCAGTATCCAATAAAGCAAGAAGCTAAAAAACAGGTCAGGGAGATCTTAGATCAACTTGAATACCAAGAGGTGATTGAAACATGCACCTCCTCAATGAACAATCCTTTGTTTCCTGTCTTCAAACCAGACAATACATATCGTCTAGCTTTGGACTACAGACACTTAAACAGTTGTTCTAAAACCTTTGCAGTGCAAAATGCACATAGCACAGCATTAATGAATAACATTGTGCGTAAAAAATACAAAACCACATTAGACATCTCAAATGGTTTCTTTTGTCAAAACATAGCACCTGAAAGCAGGTACTTAACAGCATTCTCCATAATGGGGACCCGGGGTCAATTTTGTGAACTCCCACAAGGGTTCTAGAACAGCCCAGGTTTATTCTCAGCGAGGGTAACGGAGTTACTACAAATTTATGACAATGAGGCATTGTCCTATGTCGATGACATCTATCTGACAGACGATGACCTGGACAAACACTTGAACAGGGTGAGCACCATTATACTGGGCTTCGCCTCTGAGGGCTACAAATTCAACTTTAAAAAGTCCAGAATTGCCCATCTCAATGTCCTATTTCTAGGATATGAGCTTTCAAGTGAAGGCAAGAGCTTGGCAGCTAACTTTTTAGAAAAATGTGCGCTGCTCCAACCTCCTAAAACGCTGAAAAATTTACAATCCATCCTGGGTTTCCTCAATTTTGGAAGAACTTACATTTTGAATTACGCAGAAAGGGTTAAACCTCTCTACGCATTAATCAAACCTGATTATTCAATCAAAAACTGGACACAGGAACACACAGAAATCTTGCGTTCACTCCAGGCTAACATGTTAGCAACAAATCACTTACAAACACGCGTAAGTCAACGCAACCTGGTGATCCGAATAATTTCGCGTCAATGCGGATTCGCCTACTTAACCTTCAATGAGGGTGAAAAAATACCAATCGCATACAAATCTCATTTGTACACACAAGCGGAAATGCGCTTCACTTCAACTGAAAAAATTCTGACAGCAGTTCAAACCGCTGTAGCAAAAGAAAGAGCCTTAGCCCAAGGGAAACGCATTATTGTCGTAACCCCAGTACCGGCTTCAGAAGCGGTCACAAAGGCAAGAATTCCAAATGCTAAAGCATTACATCCAAGATGGATACAATGGGTTAATTCTCTTGCTGCAACAGATGTTGAATATGTTTTTGATCCTGATTTAAAAACACAAGCATTCCTGCAATATGAACAAGAATGTCCTCTGCCCACTGAAATTCTGCCTCTCGATCAGTACGAATTCATAATTTACACTGACGGATCCGCACAGCCCGCAACAGGGAGTAAGCATGCTTACAGTGCAGCGTGTGCAATCGTTAAAGGTCGCATGCGAGATGGCATCTTCAGACCTATGGTCACAAAAACTCAATCTCTAGGAGATTGCACAGCTCAGCGAGCTGAACTACAAGCATTCAAACTGGCACTTGAAAGTACAGATCGAGAATTCCCCACACTGATAGTGTGCGATTCCTTTTACTGTGTTCAGTCGTATAATGAATATATACAAAATTGGCTTGAAAATGCGTTCAAAGATGCGAAAGGTGGCACAATAAAGCACAAAACGCTTTGGGAACAAGTAGTTCAGTTGAAAAACGAACTACCAAAGGCTCATGTGATCCACACACTGAGTCATCAACGTGATGGCGTTCACGTTGCAGGGAATTCATTGGCTGATGAAGCCGCAAAGGGGGCTGTTCAGATGGCTTCCTTAGCTGCGATCACTCGTTCAAAAACAAAAATAGACGGTGAGATAATGTTGGCTGTCAATGCTTCAAGCAAGGGCAGCAGTGCAGCGTTACCAAAAAAGTTTCCACTCAAGTACTCTTATGTAATAGATGCGAACAACGTTCCTTTTGCTTGAATCCCTGGAGTGGGGGATAGGGTAATTCCAAACATGGAACGTAGAGCAGCTTTGATTTATGAAACACATTTGGGGGAGGGTCTGTCACATCAAGGGATCTCTAAAACAATTTTGACATTAAAAGAGATGTACTGGTGGCCTGGGATGAATACAGAAATCCACATCTTCATCAATAACTGCATAGACTGTAAATTACAGCGAGAAAGCCACCAGACACCATGCTACAAATGTAGCTGCCCAGTACAGACCCAACTGTTAGTCAGCATTAGACTATCTAGGCGCATGCGTCCTACTGGACAAAGGCATTCCCGCAAATACTGAATCTAGGTTCCTATGGTTATGGCCTCAGCGCTCGGCTGACGCTCGAACTGTTATAAAAGATTTGCGAGTCTTTATCGGCACATACGCAATAGGCACGCTACATTCGGACCAGGGCCCTGCATTTAGCTCTCGGGCTTACAAAGAAGCCATGGCCAGTCTGGGCGTTGCATTGCGGTACTCCTCTCCATTTCATCATGAGGGAAATTCGGTTGTGGAAAGGAAAAACCGGGACATAAAGCAGTCTATAACAGCTAGGGTATTAGGTTCGGGTGACGGGTGGGTCAAACATCTTTATGGGGTCCAATGCTCATTAAACAATCTGCCAAGAAGTTCTCTAGGGGGGTCACTCCATATGAGGTCCTATTTGGGACAAGAATGTGGGTACCAGATCTCGATGACGTAGGCACAGTGGTGGAAAATAAAACGTTTGATATCAAAGATCGTTTGGCTGTTTTACAGGAACTGAATGAACTAAGATCGAAACAAAGCAACGTATTCCTGCAGCCAACCACCACTGGGGAAAAATCGGCAGTCCCAGCAAGGCCTGTCTGGATTCCAAAAGTTGGGGATCTAGTCAGAGAAAAGATTGCGGACAAGAAGGAATTTGGACCTTCTTACAGACAACCAGTACCTGTCCTAGCAGTTCAAGGAACAAGAACAGTACTTCTGCCGCCCCTTGCTGGAAGAAAGGAGAAAAGATTTGTGTCCATCAACCTCATCAAACCACAGTATGTGGCCAATACTAAATAGTAGGCCTCGTGGACTCCGACCTAGTAGCAGACGCACTCCTCTCGCTACTATCCAAGAGGTTCAGACTGAAAGACTGATAACCATCGAGAATTCAGCAGTAACAGATGCAGGACTAAGCAACAATGCTATGGAACTCATCCCTCTTGAAAACCAAGTAACAGTTCGTCCAAATACACCTGTCTACACCAATGTAGCAAGTGATCAACTGGTTCCAGCAATTTCTACAAATCCTGATGCAATTCCAACAATTGACAGAACTGCTTCTGGCTATTTCATTAACTTTGATATGTTCTCAGAAGATCCGAGTGAACCTGAAACGACGCCAGCATCATTCAAACTCAAGCAGCAAGTACAAGACTTTCTTCGCTTTCTGAAAAAGACTTATTTGGTTTCCCCATGGATTGAACTCTGGATTACATCTGGACTATTTGTTTTCCTGCTCTGGCTAGCTTTGGTTACAACTGTGAGCATGCTTATAAGTGGCAGATACATCCATGTGAATACTGAAGGAAAAGACGTGAACGTACTTTTGAAACCTCATAAATCTTCCCATCGTGAAGCAAGAGACTTGTCAACAGTGAACATCACAGCTGTTCCTATACAGAATGGTATAGTGTGGGACAAAACAGATTTTGATATCTTCGGCCCGAAGGAACAATTGAACATTCCACATTTGTTTAAAATTTCACTAAGTGATCTAATTTCTTCCAGTACCTATTCTGATGATTGGGACTTTGAGACTGTTAATGACATAATGTTTGACCTAGAAAAATCTGCTGCATTTTCTAAAAAAGAATATTTAGAGGGTTCATCAGACTATGAACAACTGTATTGTTATAACCACTATGGTCATCATTATTTGCATAAATCTGCATACCCAAGAAATGTGTTTATGTTTAACCAATGGGAGCATTGTCCTACACCACCACAAGGTAGTTCAAAAACATTTGCTAACAAATTTCCATATTTTTCAGGGTATAATACATCTGATCCAGAAACGTTTTACTATAAAAATATAAACAAAACAGGACTGAAAATTATGTTAACTAATACGAAACAGATTTACTCTGCAACATTTATTGCCCAACTGTCTAGACAGGGTTTCGACTTATGGAAAGACACAATAGACACAAAAACTGTCTGGGGTACTAAAGATTGGCAAGTGCAGGGGATAGAAGCTTTATTTAGAGCCTGTGTCATCCCTGAACAAATAATGTTTTTGAATGAAACTATCCAACAAACATCTTGTCTTGGACTAGCCAAGATCAAAGAGATGAAGACACCTTCTGTACCAACACCTGCCAGTGATAATGATACACAGGCAGCGGTGACAGTTGACCAAATACTACAATTCAACAGATCTAATCCTGATTGGAGAAAATGGTTGATCTGGCCCATAGACACGAACAACTGTCAGGAAAGATTCCTGAATAAAACTCAGGGCTTTACTATTCATAGGCCAGACCCAAGATACGTCCAAAGACAGCATCCGGGGGTAGTAACAACATACAGTGTAGGAAAATTATGCCTCGATTGGCTTCAGAAATCTACACTGCAGGATGTGAAACAACACTTATCCTTACTTAAAGAAGACGCAGACCTTAGGGAATTCTTGCTTGGACCAAGAAAACCGCGTCAAAAACGTTTCATATATGCCAGCATTTACGCTGCTTATAATGAAGCATGGAAAGTGTCACAGATGGAGGCCGCAGAACGAATACGTGAACTTGATCGTATTAATTTAGAGAAAACACTCACTGTGGTCGACAATGGGTTAACAACTTTGTCCTCCAGAATATATTCATTGGACAACATTGTATCCTCTGCTATCGACATACTAGAACAAGATTTGGCGATGTTACAGCAAGGCCAATCTCAATTACGTTCTATTGTGTTATTAAGCTGGGCGCTGCAATCTTTGCGTGCGGGCTGTGTGCCTTGGCGTTTTATCAACACGTCAGCTCTGTTTGCAGAATACAATCTAACTGATAAACAGATCGAACTGGCACAAAGAGGAGCAAGGTATATGGTGTTGAGCATTGAAAAACTGGAAAAATTACCATTCACAGTGGCAGAAAAACCAGCTACAGAATGGCTCAATCATGGCAAAATTACATTACCTGTGACTACTTTTCAGTTTCAGTATTGCCTCAGACAAATGCAAGCAGGCAAATATGAAAGGTTGGGTAAGGAATACATTAAGACATCTTGGGATTTACCGTATACATATAGATGTTGGAGTGGGGATTATGAAGTGTTTTTGAGCGGTACACACTGTAAAAGTGCACTGAGCGGTTCACTTATATGTCAGGACATTTCTTTACACAGGGCTTGCAATGGTTCTGTGGCAAATTTGTCTTGCCACCAGCAGGGTACACCAGCTGCTGTGATTAATCCAACGTTTGGACAACTTTCGAATGGGAGTTACCTCATGTTGAATGATCAGAGTTGCTGCGGCATGTTGCCAGGCATCCCATATCTAGTAACGGTCAACTCCAGCGTCACTTGCTGTATGCAAGTATTGTTTGCCCCAATAGACACAGTCAGGGAGTCGCCTTTGTGGCCTTCGCTGAACGTCTCTTTTATAAGATTTGATACTTTAAGCAGAATGAAAGCCATGCTTTTACAGCAAACAGTACCTTTGACCTCGGCCAAAGAAACCTATGATCTACAAGTAGCAAGGACTTCGGCTGAGATTCAGACTTTAATACGTACAAACTGCCCTATACATTTCGTGGAAATGATAGGACGTATCTTTAACATGTCAGATACAACCGGAATTGTACATGTATTTAAGAGCATCTGCTCCGGTCTGTTAGCACCTTTCCAGGCAAATACTTGGAATCATCCCGAACTTTGCACATTCAGTGTTTGGTGGCATACCATTAATTCTAGCACTTGTTGCCGGAATTCTATTTCTCTTCCTGCTATTACGCTATGGCCAGCCTATTCGCAGACATCACTCCGAGCGAAATGGAGAAAGCTCTCCTTGAACGAAAGTGCAGTGAGCGAATAGTACCGCTTTTGGGCATGACTCGTCTACGGGACCTGAATACCACGTGGTTCCTGTCATTCAGACCAATCTGGCAAGATTGCATCTTACCTGTCCTACGATGCCTGCTATGCGGTGAAGAATGCGTGTTAGACACCTGTCTAACATTTCCATCAGCAACGCCAACGGATGTCGATACTCTGCTGGTCCCGATAACGGCCCATGCTCTGTGTTGTCCCCAGAGGCTACCAATCCTGATGACAGCGTTCATTGAGATCTCACAGACGCTTCCGGCTGCTGCTGAGGTACGAGAAAGATCTACAGGCACACAGGTAACAACGGACGCGACCATTGCTGCGGCATCCTATGCTGAAAGCGATGCTTCACATCTCTGTGCAATTAATCTACTACACGAGGTGTTCCAACTGACACCAACTTCAGTGGACGAAATTTTGTCTACAGAAATAGATGATCTCATGTTTACAGCAGACCCGTAAACTGACTCTGATTCAGCCCACAGTGTTCCAGAGATGCAGTAACAATTTGGCCTTCATACTTCTAAATACTTGGAACTCTTCCCAAATTGACCTTTTTCCACATTTTTCGAACTAAAATGGCAATTCAATCTGCTTGAAGTAGAACTAGCCTTATAGTACAGACTTCGCGGTACTTCCACAGACACTTAGTCATCTTGTTTGTCTAAAAAGTTCATTAATTTCCATGACATGAAATGACTTTGATTTTGGAAAAACTTATCGATCATTTTTTTTCGTGTCACATGTAAATATTACTGCTTATTTCATTCAAATTGCATTTTATTTTAAACTATATGCCTAAAATGAAAAGCAATGCTTAAAATGTACAGTACCTTTTGCATTCTAATAGGTTTTTTAAATGCCTTTTTAAATGGTTTTAAGAAATATTTTAGCAATATGCGGTACTCCATTTAATGTTTAGCATTTTTAAATGTTTAGCATTTTAATATTATCGTACACACGAAAGTGGAGTGGGTGTTGTATTCCTCTTAGGGTGTCCATATATAGGTTTTCCTGTATCATGTCCTTATATAGGCACAATTTGCCCTGCCCTTATATAGGCATAAAATCCAAGTCCTTATTTAGGCATTAAACCGTGCACTCCAAATACAGGCATGGTCTCCGACATCCATCCACCCTAACGTCACAATGAGTTCTTGAAGAACAGACCCTTAGGCTTCGGGAGTTTCCCTAGCACAGGACTATTGATTTCTTCAAGGACTCATCTATTATGCATGAACCGTTATACCTTAGGGGTTCATTCATGACGTCTTCCGCTGTCCGATTCAAGTCAATGCTAACATTCTGAGGTACCTCTCAGGTATAAATATACCTTCCCTAGCCCTTGTAAACTAGAGGAGACCTCGACTTCAGAAGAGCCCGTTTCCCGGCCTGACGCACTGAGAAGATGCTGTCATCCCTGCATGCAGAGAATCCATCTTCCAGTGATCTGACTTCCCTCGCGGGGTGTTGGAGTTCGAGTCTGGCAAGAGATTCCTACCTCTCTCATTCTTAAGGTATGGGGCTGACTAGAACCTAGAGGGACTCTTGGCATACTAGGCATACTAGGCTTAACATACTCTTAGTATACCATAGTAAGGAATACTTCACCTACTTCATACCTCTCCCTACACCTAGGTTAGGTTAGGAACATTGGGGTAGAACTAGCTTAGAAACGCATCGTATGGTACTCGCATTTTTAGTCTGTGTTATTTATGTAAATGAATATCTACTAAAGATCATGCTAGCGCAGTATTATTTATTTCTACTGCTTACGCTGTACATTATTTATCTTGCATACTGTCTTGTGATCGTAACAGCACATATTACTTACACAAGAAATAAGACTGTTCAATAAACCTTTTATTGAAACGCCCGTCTATTCTTTCTGTGTAACTTTGAGGAAAACTAAGTATGCACGAGTGAGCTGAGTGAAATAGTTATCTATTGTTTCCACGACTCTGGGACACGTTCTGATTCTAAAGGGAAACAAAGTGGTCATGTTTTGCGGCTGCTAGAAACTACTCCCTTCTTGTTTGTCAAGGAGTTTCTAGTGGCCTCTGAGCAAGCTGGCACAAGTAATTAAGTTTAATATACTCAATAGGGACATACTGACCTTATTCCTATGTCAAACCTATAGGGGATATTATTCCAATGCGCAGAGCCTATTAGGGAAATAGGAGCTACACTACACTATATTCCCCGTTAAATACTCCTTCAAAGTGGGCAATCCAATTTTCTTCCTCAATGTGATGCACTAGGGAGGGCGCATCAGTCTGCGCAAAAAAGGGTGGTTTATGGTGCCCCAAAATTTGGAGCTGTTCTTCAAACAACCGAGATCAAGGAAATTGTTGCAGGCTGTATCCATGATTTCATTTTTTCACCTTCTCACTTCCTATTTGTATTTACGTCTGAATTGTATCACCAGAGAGTCACCGTGTGACTTTAAGGTCTGGTTTTGGGTCTCTCAGAGCGTGTGAGCAATCTTTGTTGAACCATTTGGGACCTACAGAGGCTCTTGTGCCCACAGGACAACTGAGAGATGCACAGACTACTCCAGCAATATGGGAGAAGGAAGCAAGGATCAAATGCGCACTGGAATGACCACTAGCACAGATCGCAAGCACATTAGCACACTTGGTAGTAAGAGTGTCTAAAACTCTTAGTGGAATTCTGCGACCAACGTATCCTTCTTCCTTGGCTAATGGGATTTAACAGCCCACCAGGGGCCATATTATTGAATGTGTTGCGCCCGGTGCATACAAATATATGCTATCTCCTCTGCGCCCCTTTGAACGTTTGTTTACGAGCCGTATTATGTTGCTGCGGCGCAAAACCCAGACAAATTCCTTCTTCAGGAATGTCTGCGCTGGTGCAGATGCAGAGTTAGTACATCAGCAATAATGAGGAGTAGCGCATGTGCGTGTTAATGAAGCTTTGTTTTCACTCCTTTGTTTTGCAACTTGATGTGCTTTGCAGGCCATAATTATTTTCAAAATGTAAGAGGTTGCACAATAAATGAAGCAGTCATGGGTTTTAATTCCAACTGTTAAGTGATTAATTTTAGGATACACATAACTTGTATGATGGGCCTTTTTTTCTATGGTCATGTGCAATTTCTTTCTCCCAAATGTATTGATTGCTTTTAAAGTCTCTTAAATTGTTTTTAACTGTCTGCTTTTATGGCTTTCATTGGCCGAATAAAGTATTTTTGACTTTCACTTTGAAATGAAGCAGCCTTTGGTATTTGCTTTTGGAGTAGTTAGCCTGCTTTGTCAAATACATGTTCATTTTAAATGCTTTTTAAAACTGCAAAGAGTGCGCAATGTATTTCTTAATTATTAAGGTACACTTTGTTGATACGATTGGGGGTAGATTGCAATTTTGCGTGCTCAGAGGATAGTGCGTATGTGGCAAACATTTGTATTTTTGTCGCTTTAACTGTTAGTTATATGTACTATGCGCTATTGGAATATAATTAAAAATTTTAATTCAATAGTGTCAGCTTTTCTGCAGTAGGGAATATCAGCTTACAATGCTAAAACAGTACATGAAGGGGATACTTATATTAGTTCTAGTAGTCACCTGCATTGTGATTGATGTGCTGACCTCAGAAGGTGCACAGCTGTATGCCTGTGTTGGAGTGCACCACGTTTATTATGCTGGGAGACACTGTCCCATGCTGCACACAGTTAAAGCTGCACTGTGGCACAGACCAGAGCAATACACCCATATAATAATATGTACCTTGGCCCTCTGTTGAGTAAAGCACTGTTCTGTGTACACCTGTACTGGAATAGTGCAGTTGTTGTAGAAGGGCTCACTCGCCAGTATGTGCCTGGTGCACCTCTCCAAGTTGTGTTGTGACGCAGAGAGGTGCAGTGCATGATGATGACAGTATGTTGCATGTTGTTGCATACATGGAAAAACATGTACTGTACAGCTAACAACTTACCGGGTTTGGTGGCTCAGTGGATTGGTGTGTCCACTGCAGGTGCCTGTGTTCGACCTAGTGGTCACAGGTTCAAATCCTGGTGAGTCCACACAGCCTTTCTTCCTTCTGAGGTTGATAAAATGGGTACCATTGAGTAGGGTAACAATAAATATCTTTGTTATTTAGCGCCAAGATATCCTTCTGGGTGAATGTGCGCTTTACCAATACAGATGTTATGTTATATGTTGACCGAAAAGTGTCCATTGCTTGTTTTATTGATTTCTCATAGTATAGACAGTTTCTGAAGCTGAAAATATGAATTCTGTGAGCAAAATGCTCCTCTCTGTAATATTTAGAGCACATCCTGCTCAATGTGTGCTAATAAATAAATGTACAGTTTACAGACTGACTTCTTTATGTTTAATGCAGAGACTAGTGTGCTTATTTTGTGGTTTTAAGTTGCAGCTGAAAACCTAGCGGTGATCAGTAATGAATGGTGCTAAGCAGGTGGAATGTTAGACTTACCTAGTGGTCCGATTGCACATGTCACCAGTTGTACAGGTCTCTTCTCTTCTCATATGTCAGATAGTTTTGAGGTTTGCATTTTCTTAAGTAAATATAGGTTTTCATTTTTTGTAATTACTTGGTGTTGAGAACACTTTTGTCAGGTTTTTTGTAAGATTTGCATGCTTTGTTAATGTGTTTCAACTGCAGTATACATCCATTACATGTGATTTGGAGACACACATTTGAAATTTATGTATGTGAGAGCCAGACACAGCTATATTGAAAAGGTTTGTATTAAGGATAGAAGGTTCTGTCTATGATTGGAAAGGTATTGGATGTGTTGCTGCTGTAGGATGATAGGTAACTTTCTGAAACCATTATATTAACCTTGTTATGCTTGTTAGTGTGTAATATTTAATTTCCAAGAGTTTATCCCTTTTTTTGTCTATTTAAAACAAATTCCATTTCAAAATGCTAACTGTTGCAGTGAAGGTTTATTATTAGCATTGTTCCACCTATGAGTCTACCATAAACTCTAATACATGTATTTTATTATTATTGATTTTTGAAGTGATGGTCATTAAAGCTTCAAAGATTTCATTACCTCTTTTCTTTCTTATTCTTTCATAACCTTTACTGAGCTTTTGTTTATACTGGGCCTTGCACAGAGGCTTAGGGATTGAAATAGGTGCTTAATTTCTGTGATTACGTTGAATGATGATACAGCTGTTTCCAGTTAGTGACTAACATCAGTCAAGGTGATTGTTAAGCAGAGGAGGCTGCAGTTTGTTAACTGTCACATGCAGTAAGATTGTTTTGTGTTCTAAAAAAATATCTTAAAATCGATTTGGCTCCTTAGGATAGTAAATATGGACGCTTTAAGTAGTGATGACAGAGCAAACTGCTTTGAAAACTTCTCTGGAAGTGGTTCCTCAGAAGCAAATTCCTTATACCATGGAGCAGAAAGACTGGAGGCTGAGAGACAAAAAAGAGCCGCTAGATTCAGTCATGATGAAATTCAAGTGTTTGCTCAGGAGGTAAAGAAATTTTATTCTGCACGGTTTGAAAAACTATCCACAAATCTAAGTGTAAAACAAAGAAATTATATCAAACGCCTTTATTTAAGTTTTAATCCTTTCCATAGGTTAATAGCATAAGCAGTTCAGCCAACGCGTTTCGTACCCACAAGGAGAACGTCATCAGGGCTGAAAGTACTACATAAAAAAAATTTCAATCAAAAAATACACATATAATAACCCCAAGAGTTCAATACATTACAAAACAGCACAGAACTTAACCGACTTAAACACAGACATTTATATTTACAAACATTTATGTTGAAAACATGTAACTACGTACTAAAGTATATAAACAAGTGCTCCTTAATAGACACCACATAAGAAGTGATAGCACCAAAGAAGAAAATCTCAAAGAAGAGAACCTTTCTTTATTTAAAAAAAGCTAAAGGACTCGGCCTTATCAATGTTTAAAAAAAACACCCAAGCTATGTAATATGGGCCAAAGATTGACAAATTTGTAATACCTGCAGAGAAGCCGAATAGTGCAGCAATTGCACCTCAGTGTGTGTCGGGACGGAGCTTGGGCAGTGTACAGAGCTAGAAGGGGATGTTATGCTGTTTATACAGTGAAACCAGCGAGATAGAAACATCCTCACTAAGTTGGGACAGCATGCAATCTATGCGAGAAGCCCGGTAGATAGAGCCAGCAGTGAAGCTCACCCCCGTCATAAAAGCACGTAAAGGAGAGAGGGAGAAACTAAAGTGATTAGCACAGTATTGCAATAGGTAAATGAAAAAGGCCTGTCATAGGATCAGGCTAAAAAATGAAGCGGTCGATGAACTGTCCTCTCACCTTAATATCACGAAAGTATTTAATTCAGTGTTGCTAATGTCCAAAGTCTGCCATCCAGTGTATTGCGCTGGATGCAAGGGAAGTTCCCAGGGCCGTGTACCACCCTAAAACAAGTTTCTAAGGAAAAAGAAGGGCCTAGATTAAAGAGGTTGTGGGCAGAAAACCTCAACGGCACAGAGTACAAGTGACACACATACTCCAAAGCCGTACAATTTAATTAGGGAATCCCTAATCTGTGTAAACCCTGGAGCCCTAAAGCACGCCATCCTTATCTGGCATATGCGAAGCTGGCCCCAAAGGTGGGAAATAGGTATTAATCTAAATCATGTTACTGTAAACAAAGCGTCTAGAATTGCACCCATCCAGCATTCACCCTGATATTGATATCCTCTATCAGAGAATAAGACCAAGGTAAGTGCAGCTGCGCCAGAGGGTCGCGGTGTCGTTAATCAAAAAGCAGACACATACTAACAATTCAATCCAATTGAAAGTGAGGCCAGCGTTGGTGACAAAGCCAAGTGGTGGCGCCTCCCTTATAGCAGGGGAAAGGTGCCCCGCAACATGAGCCACAAAGCATATCCAGAGGTCAAATAATAATATAGAAGTGCATGTATAATGATAATACGGGAAACACTGGCTCATAAGCAGTAAAAAATGCCCCCCATATGAGCATGAGTGCGCTTCAGATCTGTCCCACATACTCCTTAAACATGAAAAAGCATCATCAATCATACCAAAGAAGGTGAAAATGTCTCGTAAATCTTATGAGCTCTAGGCCAGGGGTATTTCGAGTGAAGACTGCGGCAGTCCATCCAGCCCCCCATTATTCCATGTTCCAAGCCGGCTGAAATGCAGAAAACCTAAGTACGTCCTTATCTATTCTCTCCATCTGTGTGTGTCCGTGCGTGCGCGTCCAAGTATCGTTGGGGAGACATGCCGCGGGAGCCCATTTTTAAAATATGAAAGGCCCTCCCAATATTCTCACGTACGGCTCTAGTACGGCTTCGGTCACAGAGCAAAGCAAGCCGCCATGATAGACGGGTACGGGCAAGCGGTCAGGGTAATTGTCAGAGTAGATAAAGTGCTGTGATTTAGAAGCAGTCTAAGCCTAATAAGAGTCCGCCAGTCTGGCTAAAGGGACAGATGTGCTAGGACAGTGTATCATAAAGTAAAAAAGAAAGAAAAGGGGCAACCACCGGTGGAGTGAGTTGTCGTACTATTAACAGCCGCCATATTGGAGTGGGTGCTTGCACAGCGGTATCAATGACCTAGCCCAATCTCGTACGATCGCCTCAAAGTTCTTAAAACTGCAACGTGACAATTATGTTGTAACAGTGAGGGGTGATATGTAGAAACACATCCTCTAAGAAGATAAATGGTGGTGCAATTAAAACCGCCATTCTCGGAGTCTTTAGCTATGCAACAGAAAAAGAATAACTTGGCCTAGGTTAATACACTCACCTCCGAAAGATAGCTAGCTATAACCGCATCGCGGACATGCCGAGTCACTACAATTATCCCGCCCAGAACAGCTATGCCAGAGTAGATGTCACCAACTGTAAGACCTGTTCGATTGGATTGGTTTGTGTAAGGCAAGAAATAGACAGCCCAACCTGAATAAGTGTGCTCCCTTTCATTTCTCTAAGGAGGACCTTGTGCGTGTAGTGTGAGTGGACCAAATGAAAATGACATAATGGAATTGGCATCACTTATGAAGTGAGTATTCACAGGATTGTATTTACATTATAAAGGCAAATTATTGGAAGAATACATGTCGGTACAGAATTGATTAAAACCAGGAGCAGGCCTCAAGTTTATGATCAGAAGCATTGGAACATGAGTACAGAATTGATTTGTTGATTATAGTGTGCCTACACTCTGCAGTAGGCTACTTAATCATTTGAGCCACATAAAGCATTAAGCGGTAACATCATCCGATCTTAAGGCAAGTAAACTTATAAATAAACAGTGGATCACATATTCATACAAGGTAAGGACCATTACATAAACGCAAGACCTCCTAACATGGGGTCAGGTGGCCAAGGTGTCTTGTGTTAGTACACGTGAGTGTCTGCACATGCGTGAGTCAGGACAAAGGGCATTAGCAAAACCCTTCAATTGTAAACTGGTTAATGATGCGACTCACAGCGTGCAGATATGGTCAGGCCCCAACTAATGTTTCTCATTGAGGAAAAAAGGCATTTCGTTATCGGTGTTATGCCCCTGGCTAATAGTGCACAATCTACATATCCATCTTGCTTCGCACTGTCTGAGGTGTGATTCCCTGTTGCCCCCCCTGCATCCAGCAACAACCTGATCGATGCCATGGAACCAAAAAGTGTGGTCCCCAGGGTGAGTTCTGACATAGTGCTCAGCCATGGGATCTCATGTCACCATTTATGATAGCCCTCCGATGTTCCTGTATGCGGTGCTTAAGGCTCCTTTTAGTGCTCCCTACATAGATCTTGTTGCAGGGGCACCCAATCACATATACCACAAAAGACGTATTGCAGTTAATAAAATGTCTGATCCCATATCTGGTGGAGCTGTTGTACTCAAATTCCTTAATTTTATTCACACCAAACTTGCAAATGTTACAGGAATTACAGACGTAATAACCCTTCGGTTTCTCAGGCAACCATGTGGCCCCCTCCTTTTTCATGGTAGTAACATAGCTCGGGCACAATTCACTTCTAAGTGTTGTGCCCCTCCTGTATGTAATCGAGGGGTTTCTTCTAAGTGAGCCCTGTAGATTGGGGATCTCTTCCAGAAGGTGCCAGTTCCTTTTGAACAGCCTAAAAATCTCATCGCTGAACGTGGTGTACTGTGTGATGAACCAGATTTCCTTATTGTTTTCCTTACACTTATCCCTCCTACTCACTTCTGCCAGTGTGGTTTCCCTTTTGATCGTCTTCACCCTCTTTTCTGCTGTTTCCAGGGTTCTCATGTCATATCCCCTCGCACCAAATCTCATCTTGACATCACAGATGTTTTTCTCAAATGTTCCCTCTTCACTACAATTGCCCCTAATTCGCACCATCTCTCCATACGGGATGTTTTTAATTACAGAACTGGCATGCGCACTGCTGGCTTGAAGTACCGAGTTACAAGCAGTTTCTTTACGATAGAGCGTACTCTGCACCACACCATCCTCTATATAGAAATGGAGGTCTAGGTAGTTCATTCTCTCTCGATGAAATTCCATAGTGAGGCTGACATTGTATGGGTTTTTATTGATATATTGAAAATAGTCCCTGAGTGAATCCTCCGATCCCGACCAGAGACAAATAATGTCGTCATTGTACCTCCTCCAGAAGACTATGTGTTCAGTCCAGGGAGAGGCACATCTGGTCCAGGCATGTTCCCTCTCATACCACCCCATAAAGAGGCAGGCATACAAAGGAGCAAATCTGGAACCCATAGCAGTCCCCGTTCTCTGGTGGTACCAGGTACCATCATGGAGGAAATAGTTCCTAGTAAGGATTAGCTCCATCATTTCCTTGACCATACTGTTGTGTTCAAAACAGTCAGCCCCCTCCCTATCTAGGAAGGACCTTGCTGCCAGAAGGCCAAATTTGTGTTCAATGCATATATATAGACTAACTACATCTAAGGTCACAAATAGCAGATCATCGGACCAGATGAAATCCTTCAGTTTAGGCAAGATGTCCTTGCTATCCCTAATGTATCAGGGCAAGTCTTGGACATGTTTTTGCAGTTTGAGATCGACAAACTCAGATATTCTCTCGATGGGGGACCCTATCCCTGATATGATGGGCCTCCCAGGTGGAAAGTCCCCCTTCTTATGTACCTTGAGGAGGATATAGATGCAAAGGAACCTAGGATATTCCACCCTTAGGTACCGGTATTCATTCTCACTCAGAAGACATATATCCTTCCATTCAGACAACTTTAAGTTAATGACCGGTGCTAGTTCGCCCATTGGGTTGACACCAATCTTCTCATAACATTTAACATCCCCAAGCTGGCAGTTGATTTCACTCATGTAGTCAGATGTGTTCATCACCACAACATTACCACCTTTGTCAGCCTCCCTTATCACAATGTTTCTGTCTGATCAAAGCATCATTAGTGCTTTCCTTTCTCCCGCAGTTAGGTTCTGTCGGTGCCTCCCTCTTAATGCTTTTGAAGCCTCAATTTTGTACAGGCCCTCAATGACTTTTTCGGAAAACAGGTCAATATTGCGATGAAATGTGGAGGAGGGAGTGAATTTGGACTTGGGTTTGAGGCCACTGTCTATTGCCAGATTCTCGGTGATATTCATTTCCCCGAGAAGGGATTGCATGTCTGACTCCCCTTCCTCCCCCAGAGATAAAAGACATCGCACAATCCTAACATCAGCAATGGTGTGTGTTGTGCTCGTAGGTGTATTTCCAGACATAGTTACAGGTGATTCTTTATCATGAAAAAAATCTTTTAATTTGAGTGATCTCACAAACTTATACAGGTCTTCAGGCACGTTTATCAAATCCTCCTCCTGGGTCGGACAGAAGTTAAGACCCTTACAGAGCAAGTTCATTTCATCAGCATCAAGTAATCTGTTTGACAGGTTAATGATTTTTGGATTAGTGCTCCCCATACTTTCTGCCTGCAATGCATTTCTATCTGAATTGGCCTTTGTCTGTTTCTTTGAGCATCGTGTTGATATTCTCAGGTTGTTCCCGGAACCCTCTTCCGTACCCCCTTTTGAACCTGCTCCCACTTAGCCTGGTTTTCTTGGGTCCTCTCTTTTGTTTCCCACTTATTCTTAGTTTTGCCAGCTCCCTTTGAAATTATGTTGTCCCTTCCCCTAAAGGGTGGTCACCTGTGGTACTGCTTGAAGCAGCACTGCTCACAGAGGAGATCAAAGTGCTGCTCGCTTTTCTAGCCTCATCGCTCTCCTCCCTTGGTCTCTTTCTATCCTCCAAACCTGTTATTTGGTCAAACTTTTTTGTGAAGGTATATAAGCACCCTTCTTTGTAATCTCTATCATCGCGCTTAATTTTACTCATCTTCTTGTCCTTCAGGTAGTTCTGGTGCCCTTCAATTACCTTTTTAAGGATATCCTAATTTTTGTCCATTAGGTCCTTAATGACCAATGTTTCGATCTCCCTCTCGACTATTTCAATCTCCGAGAGCAGTTTGGCCCCCTTCTCTATTGCGTATCGTATTAGAATTTGCATCATGACTAGTGATGCCCCCTCCAGATTACTCTCCCATTCCTTGAGAAGGTCATCACTAAGATCTTCGAATGTAGGGAAGATCACGATGCGTAAACCCCTGGGGATTTTCTTATTGTCTATGTATTGTTGAAGGAACAGTGCGCATGGGCTATTGTTACTCTGCGCCCCCTGTCCTGGTGATGGCATGGTGACATTTTTGCCGAATAAGTCCTGCGCCATTTCTTACCTACCATCATTAAAACGTGACATATTTTTTTACAGTATTAACGAACAGCTGTGAGTGCAATAAAGTCCAACATACAATTTGAATTAAAGCTTCAACGGCGGACTTATGGCTCTGCACCTCAAGCCAGTTTCATCAATGAGAGATCCTGTGCACTGATACCCCAGCACCAGCCGTTGTGTGGCGCCTCTGTGATCCAGATCCTGAACGGGGCAGCTACAAATAGGGGTGCACCAGGCAAATTAGAGAGGCGCCACCACTTGGCTTTATGTCACCAACACTAGCCTCACTTTCAATTGGATTGAATTATTAGTATGTGTCTGCTTTTTGATTAACGACACCACGACCCTCTGGCACAGCCGCGCTTAGCTTAGACTTATTCTCTGATAGAGGATATCAATATCAGGGTGAATGCTGGACAGGTGCAATTCTAGACGCTTTGTTTACCGTCACATGATATAGATTCATACCTATTTCCCACCTTTGGGGCCAGCTTCGCATGTGCCAGATACGGATGGGGTGCTATAGGGCTCCAGGGCTTACACAGATTCCTGGTTAAATTTTACGGATTTGGAGTATGTGTGTCACTTGTACTCTGTGCCGTTGAGGTTCTGTGCCCACAACCTCTTTAATCTAGGCCCTTCTTTTTCATTAGAAATTTCTTTTAGGGCGGTACACGGCCCTGGGAACTTCCCTTGCATCCAGTGTAATACACTGGATGGCGGTCTTTGGACTTTAGCAACACTGAATTAGATACTTTCGTGATATTAAGGTGAGAGGACAGCTCATCGACAGCTTCATTTATTAGCCTGATCCTATGACAGGCCTTTTTCATTTACCTAAGGCAATACTGTGCTAATCACTTTACTTTCTCCCTCTCACCTTTACGTGCTTTTATGACTTGGAGGGGTGAGGGGGGGGGTTGAGCTACACTGCTGGCTCTATCTACAGGGCTTCTCGCATAGATTGCATACTGTCCAAACTTAGTGAGGACGTTTGTATCTCGCTGGTTTCACCGTATAAACGGCATGACATCCCCTTCTAGCTCTGTACACTGCCCAAGCTCCATCCCGAGTCCCGACACACACTGAGGTGCAATTTCTGCACTATTCGGCTTCTCTGCAGCTATTACAAATTTTTCAATCTTTGGCCCATATTACATAGCTTGGGTGTTTTGTTTTAACATTGATAAGGCCGTGCCCTTTAGCTTTTTTTAAAATAATGAAAGGTTCTCTTCTTTGAGGTTTTCTTCTTTGGTGCTTTCACTTCTTATGTGGTGTCCATTAAGGAGCACTTTTTTATATACTTTTTTACGTAGTTACATGTTTTCAACATAGATGTTTGTAAATATAAATGTCTGTGTTTAAGTCGATTGAGTCCTGTGCTGTTTTGTAATGTATTGAACTCTTTGAGTATTATATGAGTATTTTTTGATTGAAATTTTTTAATGTATTACTTTCAGCCCTGATGAAGTTCTCCTTGTGGGTACGGAACGCGTTGGCTGAACTGCTTATGCTATTAACCTATGGAAAGGATTAAAACTGAAATAAAGGTGTTTGATATAATTTGAGTGTCTTGGACTTCTTTGCCTGGTGCACCCCCATTTGTAGCTGCCCCGTTCAGGATCTGGATCACAGAGGCGCCACGCAACGGCTGGTGCTGGGATATCAGTGCACAGGATCTCTCATTGATTAAACTGGCTTGAGGTGCAGAGCCATAAGTCCGCCATTGAAGCTTTCACTCAAATTGTATTTTGGACTTTATTGCACTCACAGCTGTTTGTTAATACCTTAAAAAAAATGTCACGTTTTAATGATGGTAGGGAAGAAATGGCGCAGGACTTATTCTGCAAAAATGTCACCATGCCACCACCAGGACAGGAGGCGCAGAGTAACAATAGCCCACAAGCACTGTTCCTTAAACTCGAGCGCCTAAAAAAACAGGAGCTGGCCCACTGGTAGGATGGGGTCACCCTTCGACAATACGTAGAGAACAAGAAAATCCCCAGGGGTTTACGCATCTTGATCTTCCCTACATTCGAAGATCTTAGTGATGACCTTCTCAAGGAATGGGAGAGTAATCTGGAGGGGGCATCACTAGTCATGATGCAGATTCTAATACGACACGCAATAGAGAAGGGGCCAAACTGCTCTCGGAGATTGAAATAGTCGAGAGGGAGACGAAACATTGGTCAGTAAGGACCTAATGGACAAAATTTAGGATATCCTTAAAAAGGTAATTGAAGGGCACCAGAACTACCTGAAGGACAAGAAGATGCGTAAAACTAAGCGCAATGATAGAGATTACAAAGAAGGGCGCATATATACCTTCGCAAAAAAGTTTGACCAAATAACAGGTTTGGAGGATAGAAAGAGACCAAGGGAGGAGAGCGATGAGGCTAGAACAGCGAGCAGCACTTCGATCTCCTCTGTGAGCAGTGCTGCTTCAAGCAGTACCACAGGTGATCACCCTTTAGGGGAAGGCACAACATCATTTCAAAGGGAGCTGGCAAAATTAAGAATAAGTGGGAAACAACAAAGAAAGGACCCAAGAAAACCAGGCAAGGTGGGAGGAAGTCCAAAAGGCGGAAGAGGGTACCGGAAACAACCTGAGAATTTCAACACGATCCACAAAGAAACAGAGATAATGGCCAATTCAGATAGAAATGCATTGCAGGCAGAAAGTATGGAGAGCACTAATCCAAAAATCATTAACCTGTCAAACAGATTACTTGATGCTGATGAAATGAACTTACTCTCTAAGAGTCCTAACTTCTGTCCGACCCAGGAGAGGATTTGATAAACATGCATGTAGACCTGTATAAGTTTGTGAGATCACTCAAATTAAAAGATTTTTTTCATGGTAAAGTATCACCTGTAACTATGTCTGGAAATATACCGAGGAGCACAACACACACCATTGCTGATGTTAGGACTGTGCAATGTCTTATCTCTGGAGGAGGAAGGGGAGTCAGACATGCAAACCCTTCTCGGGGAAATGAATATCACTGAGAATCTGGCAATAGGCAGTGGCCTCAAACCCAAGTCCAAATTCATTGCCTCCACCGCATTTCATTGCAATATTAACCTGGTTTCAGAAAAAGTCAGTGAGGGCCTGTACAGAATGGAGGCTACAAAAGCATTAAGAGGGAGGCACCAACAGAACCTAACTGCGGGAGAGAAGAAAACACTAATGAGGCTTAGATCAAACAGCAACATTGTGATAAGGGAGGCTGACAAAGGTGGTAATGTTGTGGTGATGAACACATCTGACTACATGAGTGAAATCAACCGCCAGCTTGGGGATATTAAATGTTATGAGAAGATTGGTGTCAACCCAATGGGCGAACTCGCACTGGTCATTAACTTAAAGTTGTCTGAATGGAAGGATATATGTCTTCTGAGTGAGAATGAATACCGGTACCTAAGGGTGGAATATCCTAGGTTCCCTTGCATCTATATCCTCCCCAAGGTACAAAGAAGAGGGGCTTTCCACCTGGGAGGCCCATCATATCAGGGATAGGGTCCCCCTCCAAGATAATATCTGAGTTTGTCAATCTCAACTGCAGAAACATGTCCAAGACTTGCCCTCATACATTAGGGGCATCTTGACTAAACTGAAGGATTTCACCTGGTTGGATGATCTGCTATTTGTGACCTTAGATGTAGTTATTCGATATACATGCATTGAACACAAATTTGGCCTCCTGGCAGCAAGGTCCTTCCTAGATAGGGAGGGGGCTGACTGTTTTGAACACAGCAGTATGGTCATGGAAATGATAGAACTAATCCTCACTAGGAACTATTTCCTCCATGATGGGACCTGGTACCACCAGAGACAGGGGACTGCTATGGGTTCCAGGTTTGCTCCCTCGTATGCCTGCCTCTTTATGGGGTGGTATGAGAGGGAGCATGCCTGGGCCATATGTGCCTCTCCCTGGACTGAGCACATAGTCTTCTGGGGGAGGTACATTGACGACAATATTTGTCTCTGGTCAGAATCGGAGGATTCACTCAGGGACTATTTCCAATATCTCAATAAAAACCCATACGTCAGCCTCACTATGGAATTTCATCAAGAGAGAATGAACTACCTAGACCTCCATTTCTATATAAAGGATGGTGTGGTGCAGAGTACGCTCTATCGTAAAGAAACTGCTTGTAACTGGGTACTTAATGCCAGCAGTGCATATGCCAGTTCTGTAATTAAAAACATCTCGTATGGAAAAATGGTGCGAATTAGGCGCAATTGTAGTGAGGAGGGAACATTTGAGAAAAACATCAGTGATGTCAAGATAAGATTTGGTGCGAGAGGATATGACATGAGAACCCTGGAAACAGCAGAAAAGAGGGTAAAGACGATAAAAGGAAACCACACTGGCAGAAGTGAGTAGGAAAGATATGAGTAAGGCAAACAATAAGGAAATCCGGTTCATCACACAGTACACCACATTCAGCGATGAGATTTTTAAGCTGTTCAAAAGGAACTGGCAGCTTCTGGAAGAGATCCCCAATCTACAGGGCTCACTTAGAAGAAACCCCTCGATTACATACAGGAGGGGCACAACACTTAGCCCGGGCACAATTCACTTCTATGTTACTACCATGAAAAAGGAGGGGGCCACATAGTTGCCTGAGAAACCGAAGGGTTTTTACGTCTGTAGTTCCTGTAACATTTGCAAGTTTGGTGTAAATAATATTAAGGAATTTGAGTACAACAGCTCCACCAGACATGGGATCAGACAGTTTATTAACTGCAATACGTCTTTTGTGGTATATGTGATTGGGTGCCCCTGCAACAAGATCTATGTAGGGAGCACTAAAAGGAGCCTTAAGCACCGCATACAGGAACATCGGAGGGCTATCATAAATGGTGACATGAGATCCCATGGCTGAGCACTATGTCAGAACGCACCCTGGGGACCACACTTTTTGGTTCCATGGCATTGATCAGGTTGTTGCTGGATGCAGGGGGGCAACAGGGAATTACACCTCGTACAGTGCTAAACAAGATGGATATGTAGATTGCGCTCTATTAGCCAGGGGCATAACACCGATAACGACATGCATTTTTTCCTCAGTGAGAAACATTAGTTGGGGCCTGACCGTATCTGCACGCTGTGAGTCGCATCATTAACCAGATTACAATAGAAGGGTTTGCCAGTGCCCTTTATCCTGACTCACCCATGTGCAGACACTCACGTGTACTAATGTCTTAAGAACTGAATTGTGATCCCAAAAACACCAACACAAGACACCTTGGCCACCTGACCCCATGTTAGGCGGTCTTGCGCTTATGTAATGGTCCCTTCCTTGTATGAATATGTGATCCACTGTCTATTTAAAAGTTTACTTGCCTTAAGATCGAATGATGTTCCAGCTTAATGCTTTATGTGGCTCAAATGATTAAGTAGCCTATTGCAGAGTGTATGCACACTATAATCAACAAATCAATTTTCTACTCATGTTCCAATGCTTTCAATCGTAAACTTGAGGCCTGCTCCTGGTTTTAATCAATTCTGTACCAACATGTATTCTTCCAATAATTTGCCTTTATAATGTAAATACAATCCTGTGAATATTCACTTCATAAGTGATGCCAATTCCATTATGTCATTTTCATTTGGTCCACTCATGCTACACGCACAAGGTCCTCCTTAGAGAAATGAAGGGGAGCACACTATTTCAGGTTGGGTTGCTATTTCTTGCCTTACACAAACCTATCCAACCGAACAGGTCTTACTGTTGGTGACATCTACTCTGGCATAGCTGTCCTTGGAAGGGATAATTGTAGTGACTCTGCATGTCCGCAATGCGGTTATACCTGGCTATCTTTTGGAGGCGAGTGTATTAACCTGGGCCAGGTTATTCTTTTTCTGTTGCATAGCTAAAGACTCAGAGAATGGCGGTTTTAATTGCACCACCATTTATCTTCTTAGAGGATGTGTTTCTACATATCATCCCTCACTGTTACAACATAATTGTCACGTTGCAGTTTTAAGAACTTTGAGTTATCGTACAAGATTGGGCTAGGTCATTGATACCGCTGTGCAAGCACCCACTCCAATATGGCGGCTGTTAATAGTACGACTACTCACTCCACTGGTCGTTGCCTCTTTTCTTTCTTTTTTCCTTTATGATACACTGTTCTAGTACATCTGTCACTTTATCCGGACTGGCGGACTCTTATTAGGCTTAGACTGCTTCTAAATCACAGCACTTTATCTACTCTGACAATTACCCTGACTGCTTGCTGCTACCCGTCTATCATGGCGGCTTGCTTTGCTCTCTGACTGAAGCCGTACTATTATGTTTCACTTCCGGACATGGGAACTTGGAAGCAAGGGATTGGCCACATAAGAATAGGAGGAGGGCCTTTCATATTTTAAAAATGGGCTCCTGCGGCATGTCTCCTCAACGAAACCTGGACGCGCATGCACGGACACACACGGACGGAGAGAATAGGTAAGGACGCACTTAGGTTTTCGGCATTTCAGCCGGCTTGGAACATGGAATAATGGGGGGCTGGATGGACTGCCGCAGTCTTCACTCGAAATACCCCTGGCCTAGAGCTCATAAGATTTACGGGACATTTTCACCTTCTTTGGGATGATTGATGACGCTTTTTCATGTTTAAGGAGTATGCGGGACAGATCTGAAGCGCACTCATGCTCATATAGGGGGCATTTTTAGCTGCTTATGAGTCAGTGTTTCCCGTATTATCGTTATACATGCACTTCTATATTATTATTTGACCTCTAGATATGCTTTGTGGCTCATGTTGCTGGGCACCTATCGCCTGGTATTAGGGAGGCACCACCACTTGGCTTTATGTCACCAACCCTGGCCTCACTTTCAATTCGATTGAATTGTTTGTATGTGTCTGCTTTTGATTAACGATACCGCGACCCTCTGGTGCAGCCGCGCTTACCTTGGACTTATTCTCTGATAGAGGATGGGGTGCTATAGGGCTCCAGGGCTTACACAGATTACGGATTCCTGGTTAAATTTTACGGATTTGGAGTATGTGTGTCACTTGTACTCTGTGCCGTTGAGGTTCTGTGCCCACAACCTCTTTAATCTAGGCCCTTCTTTTTCATTAGAAATTTCTTTTAGGGCGGTACACGGCCCTGGGAACTTCCCTTGCATCCAGTGCAATACACTGGATGGCAGTCTTTGGACTTTAGCAACACTGAATTAGATACTTTTGTGATATTAAGGTGAGAGGACAGCTCATCGACAGCTTCATGTATTAGCCTGATCCTATGACAGGCCTTTTTCATTTACCTAAGGCAATACTGTGCTAATCACTTTACTTTCTCCCTCTCACCTTTACGTGCTTTTATGACTTGGAGGGGTGAGGGGGGGGTTGAGCTACACTGCTGGCTCTATCTACAGGGCTTCTCGCATAGATTGCATACTGTCCAAACTTAGTGAGGACGTTTCTATCTCGCTGGTTTCACCGTATAAACGGCATGACATCCCATTCTAGCTCTGTACACTGCCCAAGCTCCATCCCGAGTCCTGACACACACTGAGGTGCAATTTCTGCACTATTCGGCTTCTCTGCAGCTATTACAAATTTTGCAATCTTTGGCCCATATTACATAGCTTGGGTGTTTTGTTTTAACATTGATAAGGCCGTGCCCTTTAGCTTTTTTTAAAATAAAGAAAGGTTCTCTTCTTTGAGGTTTTCTTCTTTGGTGCTTTCACTTCTTATGTGGTGTCCATTAAGGAGCACTTTTTTATATACTTTTTTACATAGTTACATGTTTTCAACATAGATGTTTGTAAATATAAATGTCTGTGTTTAAGTCGATTGAGTCCTGTGCTGTTTTGTAATGTATTGAACTCTTTGAGTATTATATGAGTATTTTTTGATTGAAATTTTTTAATGTATTACTTTCAGCCCTGATGAAGTTCTCCTTGTGGGTACGCAACGCATTGGCTGAACTGCTTATGCTATTAACCTATGGAAAGGATTAAAACTGAAATAAAGGTGTTTGAACCCGTAACAGACCTGACACTTGGTCCCCCTGTGGACTTTCATTTGCTGCTATTTTGCACTGCCTCTTCGCCATACTGGTTTTAGCCTTATTTTAACTCTGCCATTTTAATGTTGAATGTAATTTGAATTTGGGGGTGTTTTAAATTTATTGAATATCGCTGCTGGAGTTGGGAGGGGGAATCGAACCCTAAATCCTTTTATTACTGTTACCGACGCCGCCATTTTTGGGACGGTTGCGGTCTAGTTGTTCTTTGATGCTTGGGATAAAACGGGATGCTGCGCGAGCGCGCTTGAACCCGTAACAGACCTGACACTTGGTCCCCCTGTGGACTTTCATTTGCTGCTATTTTGCACTGCCTCTTCGCCATACTGGTTTTAGCCTTATTTTAACTCTGCCATTTTATTGTTGAATGTAATTTGAATTTGGGGGTGTTTTAAATTTATTGAATAGCGCTGCTGGAGTTGGGAGGGGGAATCGAACCCTGAATCCTTTTATTACTGTTACCGACGCTGCCATTTTTGGGACGGTTGCGGTCTAGTTGTTCTTTGATGCTGGGGATAAAACGGGACGCTGCGCGATCGCGCAGCGGGCGCGCCTAAGGCAAGCCCGTCTGCGCCCGTCAGCGTCCCGGAGGCGGCAGGAGCAGGAGTCGCTGATGGCCTACCTTCGGAGCGGCCCATACCTATCAAATACGACAGAGAGTACTTACTTAATATTGGTAGGTGTATGAGTTGCAGGCCCCACCTCCCTATTCCTTTGAGCGAGGTTGTCACTTGTAAGGATTGTAATTGGCGGGCTTCCCGCACCTCAGGGAATTGTAGCAGGACAACGACTCATGTGACTCATGTGACTAATAAAACTCAATGGGAAGGGGGTGGTATGTACCTTTCGGCGTCACTGCTCAATACACGCTCTGTTAAAAAACATGAGCTTCAACTGTATGAACTCCTAGCAGACTCTAGTCCTGATTTGATGTTTTTAACAGAAACATGGTTGACTGAGGCCTCTAACCCCATTATCGCAGGCGCGATCCCCTCGGGATACCAGATTCTGAGGAAAGACCGCCGCGAAGGGAGAGGTGGCGGGGTGGCCTTAATTTATAAAAGTACCTTCAGTTGTGTACCTTTAGCTTTGACAGAGATTGAGGGGGCTGAGTCTATGGGCTTCCTCTTAACCATCTCGGCCCATCAGTCCATAGCCGGGGTGGTTATTTATCGCCCGCCAGGGCCTGCGGGGAAGTTTTTGGAGGCGATTAGCCGCATTGTCTCTCCCTTAGCTGCTAAATACAGTCACTGCCTGATTCTCGGTGATTTTAACTTACATATGGATAACCCATTGGAACCTGAGGCCCTCAAGCTCCGTGAGTCCCTTGATATATTAAATCTGACCCCTTTTGTTTACTTCCCTACTCATGATAGGGGTCACATATTGGACCAGATTTTCTCTTCCAAAGTGATAGAAGTGGAGGCCCCGCTCCCCCTTACTTGGTCTGACCACTGCCTGATAAACTTTAGAATCCCATGGGATTTGAATAGGTCCCGTTCTCAGGAAAAGGTCCGTGCCAGCAGTTTTAGGCCTTTTAATTTGGTCACTCCCGAGGCGATACAAAGTGCCTTGCTAACCCACCCTATTCCAACTTGTGGGATTCTTGAAAGTGATGTACACTCCTTAGAGCAATGGCTGCTACTTAGAACTTCTGAACTTGCCCCCCCCCATTTTGAGGGTGGCTAAGGTGAATCGCGCTTCTGCCCCTTGGTACACGGAAGCTCTAAGGAAAAATAAAAGTGCGTGTAAACGCCTAGAGAGAATTTGGCGAGCTAATTACACGGCTAACGATAAATCTATTTTTAAAATAGCCTTAAGAGACCATTACCGGAAAGTTCGCGAGGGCAAGAAACTTTTCTTCTCCATGAAAATCGACCAGGCTGGCAGTAAAAGTAGAGAACTTTACAATATTGTCAAAAATTTCTCATCGCCTGTTGTTATTAAATGCCCGTTTGCACCAACCAGTGAATGGACGAATATGATGGCCTCTTTCTTTTATGACAAAATGAGGAAAATACAGGACTCTTTTGAAATACAGCCACCGGCGCATATTGTTGATCTTGATTCCCCCAGCGCTGTAGTAAATTCTGAATTCTCCCTTAGGCAGTTTCCTGCTATTTCTATGGATCAATCTTTAACTCTTATGAAGTCCTTGAAGTCAGGCTCTCCGACCGACCCCTGTCCTGCCAAGGTGTTATCAGCAATTGCTGAGGTGATTAATCCCACGGTAAATCTGATTTTAAACAACGCTTTGCGGGAGGGTTATATGCCTCCCTGCTGGAAACATGCTAAAATTCTTCCTCTACTAAAAAACCTACGGCTGACCCTGAGGTAGCCGTTAACTACCACCCTATATCCCTGCTACCTTTTTTCTCCAAGGTTTTGGAGAAATATGTCAATTCTATTATTACTGATTATATTGAGACCAATCACCTCTTGCATCCTAGTCAGTCAGGTTTCAGGGCAAATTTTAGTACTGAATCGGCCCTTTTAGAAGTGGTGGAAACTATAAAAACCACGCTAGATAGAGGAGGCAATGCGGTCCTGGTACTTTTGGATCTCTCCGCGGCTTTTGACACCGTGCCCCACAATAGACTGGTGCAAAGATTGGTGGAGGGTGGTGTCGGTGGCCTAGCCCTGAGGTGGATTAAGTCATTTCTCAGCGACCGCCTCCAAACTATATGGTCCCCCCTTTCTCTGCTGCTATTCCTCCTATGAATGTTGGAGTCCCGCAGGGCTCTATCCCTGAGCCCTACCTTGTTCAATCTTTATATGGCCCCTATCGCCCTTTTGGCTGAACAACATGGGGCTAAGATCGTATCGTATGCAGACGATACTCAGTTGTTGTTCACTTGCGAGAAGGGTGTTGAGTTTGATGGACATGCAATTAACTCATGTCTCTCAGCAGTTTTTTTGTGGCTGAAGGATAATCAAATGAAATGTAATCCTGATAAGTCGGAGATTATCTTTTTGGTTCTCGACCATGTGAGACTTGGTATGACTGGTGGCGCAGGATTTGACCCCCAGGTCGTCTGTGACCATGGTTAAGAACCTTGGTGTCAGGCTGGATGCCACGCTTTCTATGAAGTCCCAGATTCAATCCGTAGCTGGGACTTGCTTTGGGATCTTAAAAATGGTGAAGAATTTTCTTCCCCTGCTCTCTGTCTCTCACAGAAAGACCATTGTCCAAGCTCTGGTAATCTCGAGATTGGATTACGTTAACTCTCTGTATTTGGGACTTCCCAGTTATTTAATTGCCCGTTTGCAGGTGATTCAAAACACGGCTGCTAGGGCCATCTTTTTGGCTGACCCTAGAACTCATTCGTCCCCTCTTTTGTTATCCCTGCATTGGCTCCCTGTTCAGAAAAGAATCCACTTTAAAGCGCTGATTCTGGTTTTCAAAGCTTTTAATCAGATTGGAGCCCCTTATCTCAGACAAAGATTTCCCCACTACACTCCCCAACGTACTCTGAGGTCCTCATCTCAACTCTTGATTCCTGTTCCTAAAATTTCACTTGCTCGGGTCGGAGGTCGATCTTTTCAAGTGGTCGCCTCCCACCTATGGAACAGTCTCCCCTTGGCCCTCAGACAGGTTCAGGACCTTCTCACCTTCAGAAAAAAACTTAAGACGTGGCTTTTCCAACTTTAATCCCGTTTGGCAGGTCTTTCGCCTTGGCTCTCCTCTCTGTGGCTGTTTATGCGGTTTTTGCTTAGCGCCGGGACACTCCTGGGAGTAGCCGTGCGCTTTATAAATACCTCATTAACATAACATAACATAACAAACATATAATTTGAGTGTCTTGGACTTCTTTGCCTGGTGCACCCCCATTTGTAGCTGCCCGTTCAGGATCTGGATCACAGAGGCGCCACGCAACGGCTGGTGCTGGGATATCAGTGCACAGGATCTCTCATTGATTAAACTGGCTTGAGGTGCAGAGCCATAAGTCCGCCATTGAAGCTTTCACTCAAATTGTATTTTGGACTTTATTGCACACACAACTGTTTGTTAATACCTTAAAAAAAATGTCACGTTTTAATGATGGTAGGGAAGAAATGGCGCAGGACTTATTCTGCAAAAATGTCACCATGCCACCACCAGGACAGGAGGCGCAGAGTAACAATAGCCCACGAGCACTGTTCCTTAAACTCGAGCGCCTAAAAAAACAGGAGCTGGCCCACTGGTAGGATGGGGTCACCCTTCAACAATACGTAGAGAACAAGAAAATCCCCAGGGGTTTACGCATCTTGATCTTCCCTACATTCGAAGATCTTAGTGATGACCTTCTCAAGGAATGGGAGAGTAATCTGGAGGGGCATCACTAGTCATGATGCAGATTCTAATACGACACGCAATAGAGAAGGGGGCCAAACTGCTCTCGGAGATTGAAATAGTCGAGAGGGAGATCGAAACATTGGTCAGTAAGGACCTAATGGACAAAATTTAGGATATCCTTAAAAAGGTAATTGAAGGGCCCCAGAACTACCTGAAGGACAAGAAGATGCGTAAAACTAAGCGCAATGATAGAGATTACAAAGAAGGGCGCATATATACCTTCGCAAAAAAGTTTGACCAAATAACAGGTTTGGAGGATAGAAAGAGACCAAGGGAGGAGAGCGATGAGGCTAGAACAGCGAGCAGCACTTCGATCTCCTCTGTGAGCAGTGCTGCTTCAAGCAGTACCACAGGTGATCACCCTTTAGGGGAAGGCACAACATCATTTCAAAGGGAGCTGGCAAAATTAAGAATAAGTGGGAAACAACAAAGAAAGGACCCAAGAAAACCAGGCAAGGTGGGAGCAAGTCCAAAAGGCGGAAGAGGGTACCGGAAACAACCTGAGAATTTCAACACGATCCACAAAGAAACAGAGATAATGGCCAGTTCAGATAGAAATGCATTGCAGGCAGAAAGTATGGAGAGCACTAATCCAAAAATCATTAACCTGTCAAACAGATTACTTGATGCTGATGAAATGAACTTACTCTCTAAGGGTCCTAACTTCTGTCCGACCCAGGAGGGGGATTTGATAAACATGCATGTAGACCTGTATAAGTTTGTGAGATCACTCAAATTAAAAGATTTTTTGTCATGGTAAAGTATCACCTGTAACTATGTCTGGAAATATACCGAGGAGCACAACACACACCATTGCTGATGTTAGGACTGTGCAATGTCTTATCTCTGGAGGAGGAAGGAGAGTCAGACATGCAAACCCTTCTCGCGGAAATGAATATCACTGAGAATCTGGCAATAGACAGTGGCCTCAAACCCAAGTCCAAATTCATTGCCTCCACCGCATTTCATTGCAATATTAACCTGGTTTCAGAAAAAGTCAGTGAGGGCCTGTACAAAATGGAGGCTACAAAAGCATTAAGAGGGAGGCACCGACAGAACCTAACTGCGGGAGAGAAGAAAACACTAATGAGGCTTAGATCAAACAGCAACATTGTGATAAGGGAGGCTGACAAAGGTGGTAATGTTGTGGTGATGAACACATCTGACTACATGAGAGAAATCAACCGCCAGCTTGGGGATATTAAATGTTATGAGAAGATTGGTGTCAACCCAATGGGCGAACTCGCACTGGTCATTAACTTAAAGTTGTCTGAATGGAAGGATATATGTCTTCTGAGTGAGAATGAATACCGGTACCTAAGGGTGGAATATCCTAGGTTCCCTTGCATCTATATCCTCCCCAAGGTACAAAAGAAGGGGGCTTTCCACCTGGGAGGCCCATCATATCAGGGATAGGGTCCCCCTCCAAGATAATATCTGAGTTTGTCAATCTCAACTGCAGAAACATGTCCAAGACTTGCCCTCATACATTAGGGGCATCTTGACTAAACTGAAGGATTTCACCTGGTTGGATGATCTGCTATTTGTGACCTTAGATGTAGTTATTCGATATACATGCATTGAACACAAATTTGGCCTCCTGGCAGCAAGGTCCTTCCTAGATAGGGAGGGGCTGACTGTTTTGAACACAGCAGTATGGTCATGGAAATGATAGAGCTAATCCTCACTAGGAACTATTTCCTCCATGATGGGACCTGGTACCACCAGAGACAGGGGACTGCTATGGGTTCCAGGTTTGCTCCCTCGTATGCCTGCCTCTTTATGGGGTGGTATGAGAGGGAGCATGCCTGGGCCATATGTGCCTCTTCCTGGACTGAGCACATAGTCTTCTGGGGGAGGTACATTGACGACATTATTTGTCTCTGGTCAGAATCGGAGGATTCACTCAGGGACTATTTCCAATATCTCAATAAAAACCCATACGTCAGCCTCACTATGGAATTTCATCGAGAGAGAATGAACTACCTAGACCTCCATTTCTATATAAAGGATGGTGTGGTACAGAGTACGCTCTATCGTAAAGAAACTGCTTGTAACTGGGTACTTAATGCCAGCAGTGCATATGCCAGTTCTGTAATTAAAAACATCTCGTATGGAAAGATGGTGCGAATTAGTCGCAATTGTAGTGAGGAGGGAACATTTGAGAAAAACATCCGTGATGTCAAGATGAGATTTGATGCGAGAGGATATGACATGAGAACCCTGGAAACAGCAGAAAAGAGGGTAAAGACGATAAAAAGGGAAACCACACTGGCAGAAGTGAGTAGGAAAGATATGAGTAAGGCAAACAATAAGGAAATCCGGTTCATCACACAGTACACCACATTCAGCGATGAGATTTTTAAGCTGTTCAAAAGGAACTGGCACCTTCTGGAAGAGATCCCCAATCTACAGGGCTCACTTAGAAGAAACCCCTCGATTACATACAGGAGGGGCACAACACTTAGAAGTGAATTGTGCCCGGGCTATGTTACTACCATGAAAAAGGAGGGGGCCACATAGTTGCCTGAGAAACCGAAGGGTTTTTACGTCTGTAGTTCCTGTAACATTTGCAAGTCTGGTGTAAATAAAATTAAGGAATTTGAGTACAACAGCTCCACCAGACATGGGATCAGACAGTTTATTAACTGCAATACGTCTTTTGTGGTATATGTGATTGGGTGCCCCTGCAACAAGATCTATGTAGGGAGCACTAAAAGGAGCCTTAAGCACTGCATACAGGAACATCGGAGGGCTATCATAAATGGTGACATGAGATCCCATGGCTGAGCACTATGTCAGAACGCACCCTGGGGACCAAACTTTTTGGTTCCATGGCATTGATCAGGTTGTTGCTGGATGCAGGGGGGCAACAGGGAATTACACCTCAGACAGTGCGAAACAAGATGGATATGTAGATTGCGCTCTATTAGCCAGGGGCATAACACCGATAACGACATGCATTTTTTCCTCAGTGAGAAACATTAGTTGGGGCCTGACCGTATCTGCACGCTGTGAGTCGCATCATTAACCAGATTACAATAGAAGGGTTTGCCAGTGCCCTTTATCCTGACTCACCCATGTGCAGACACTCACGTGTACTAATGTCTTAAGAACTGAATTGTGATCCCAAAAACACCAACACAAGACACCTTGGCCACCTGACCCCATGTTAGGCGGTCTTGCGCTTATGTAATGGTCCCTTCCTTGTATGAATATGTGATCCACTGTCTATTTAAAAGTTTACTTGCCTTAAGATCGAATGATGTTCCAGCTTAATGCTTTATGTGGCTCAAATGATTAAGTAGCCTATTGCAGAGTGTATGCACACTATAATCAACAAATCAATTTTCTACTCATGCTCCAATGCTTTCGATCGTAAACTTGAGGCCTGCTCCTGGTTTTAATCAATTCTGTACCAACATGTATTCTTCCAATAATTTGCCTTTATAATGTAAATACAATCCTGTGAATATTCACTTCATAAGTGATGCCAATTCCATTATGTCATTTTCATTTGGTCCACTCATGCTACACGCACAAGGTCCTCCTTAGAGAAATGAAGGGGAGCACACTTATTCAGGTTGGGTTGCTATTTCTTGCCTTACACAAACCTATCCAACCGAACAGGTCTTACTGTTGGGGACATCTACTCTGGCATAGCTGTCCTTGGCGGGATAATTGTAGTGACTCTGCATGTCCGCAATGCGGTTATACCTGGCTATCTTTTGGAGGCAAGTGTATTAACCTGGGCCAGGTTATTCTTTTTCTGTTGCATAGCTAAAGACTCAGAGAATGGCGGTTTTAATTGCACCACCATTTATCTTCTTAGAGGATGTGTTTCTACATATCATCCCTCACTGTTACAACATAATTGTCACGTTGCAGTTTTAAGAACTTTGAGTTATCGTACAAGATTGGGCTAGGTCATTGATTCCACTGTGCAAGCACCCACTCCAATATGGCGGCTGTTAATAGTACGACTACTCACTCCACTGGTCGTTGCCTCTTTTCTTTCTTTTTTCCTTTATGATACACTGTCCTAGCACATCTGTCATTTTATCCGGACTGGCGGACTCTTATTAGGCTTAGACTGCTTCTAAATCACAGCACTTTATCTACTCTGACAGTTACCCTGACTGCTTGCTGCTACCCGTCTATCATGGCTGCTTGCTTTGCTCTCTGACTGAAGCCGTACTATTATGTTTCACTTCCGGACATGGGAACTTGGAAGCAAGGGATTGGCCACATAAGAATAGGAGGAGGGCCTTTCATATTTTAAAAATGGGCTCCTGCGGCATGTCTCCTCAACGAAACCCGGACACGCATGCACGGACACACACGGACGGAGAGAATAGGTAAGGACGCACTTAGGTTTTCGGCATTTCAGCCGGCTTGGAACATGGAATAATGGGGGGCTGGATGGACTGCCGCAGTCTTCACTCGAAATACCCCTGGCCTAGAGCTCATAAGATTTACGGGACATTTTCACCTTCTTTGGGATGATTGATGACGCTTTTTCATGTTTAAGGAGTATGCGGGACAGATCTGAAGCGCACTCATGCTCATATAGGGGGCATTTTTAGCTGCTTATGAGTCAGTGTTTCCCGTATTATCGTTATACATGCACTTCTATATTATTATTTGACCTCTAGATATGCTTTGTGGCTCATGTTGCTGGGCACCTATCGCCTGGTATTAGGGAGGCGCCACCACTTGGCTTTATGTCACCAATGCTGGCCTCACTTTCAATTGGATTGAATTGTTAGTATGTGTTTGCTTTTTTATTAACGATACCGCGACCCTCTGGCACAGCCGCGCTTACCTTGGACTTATTCTTTAATAGAGGATATCAATATCAGGGTGAATGCTGGACGGGTGCAATTCTAGACGCTTTGTTTACAGTCACATGATATAGATTAATACCAATTTCCCACCTTTGGGGCCAGCTTCGCATGTGCCAGATACGGATGGGGTGCTATAGGGCTCCAGGGTTTACACAGATTACGGATTCCTGGTTAAAATTTACGGCTTAGGAGTATGTGTGTCACTTGTACTCTGTGCTGTTGACGTTTTTTGCCCACAACCTCTTTAATCTAGGCCCTTCTTTTTCATTAGAAACTTGTTTTAGGGCGGTACACGGCCCTGGGAACTTACCTTGCATCCAGCGCAATACACTGGATGGTGGACTTTGGACTTTAGCAACACTGAATTAGATACTTTTGTGATATTAAGGTGAGAGGACAGCTCATCGACCGCTTCATTTTGCAGCCTGATCCTATGACCGGCCTTTTTCATTTACCTATGGCAATACTGTGCTAATCACTTTACTTTCTCCCTCTCTCCTTTACGTGCTTTTATGATGGGAGGGGGGGTTGAGCTACACTGCTGGCTCTATCTACAGGGCTTCTCGCATAAATTGCTTGCTGTCCCAACTTAGTGAGGACGTTTCTATCTCGCTGGTTTCACCGTATAAACGGCATGACATCCCCTTCTAGCTCTGTACACTGCCCAAGCTCCATCCCGACACACACTGAGGTGCAATTGCTGCACTATTCGGCTTCTCTGCAGCTATTACAAATTTGTCAATCTTTGGCCCATATTACATAGCTTGGGTGTTTTGTTTTAACATTGATAAGGTCGTGTCCTTTAGCTTTTTTTTAAATAAAGAAAGGTTCTCTTCTTTGAGGTTTTCTTCTTTGGTGTTTTTACTTCTTATGTGGTTTCTATTAAGGAGCACTTATTTATATACTTTTTTACGTAGTTACATGTTTTCAACATAAATTTTTGTAAATATAAATGTTTGTGTTTAAGTCGGTTGGGTCCTGTGCTGTTTTGTAATGTATTGAACTCTTTGGGTTATTATGTGTGTATTTTTTGATTGAATTTTTTTTACGTATTACTTTCAGCCCTGATGAAGTTCTCCGTGTGGGTACGAAACGCGTTGGCTGAACTGCTTATGCTATTAACCTATGGAAAGGATTAAAACTGAAATAAAGGCTTTTGATATAATTTGAGTGTCTTGGATTTCTTTGCCTGGTGCACCCCCATTTGTAGCTGCCCCGTTCAGGATCTGGATCACAGAGGCGCCACGCAATGGCTGGTGCTGGGGTATCAGTGCACAGGATCTCTCATTGATGAAACTGGCTTGAGGTATAGAGCCATAAGTCCGCCGTTGAAGCTTTCATTCAAAATGTTTTAGACGTGTTTTGGTGTTTTTACATTCCTTTTATAAATAGGTCCTTGTAACCATTCATCCACAGCAAGTATTGTGCATTGAATCAGTACTTGTGTACATGTAAGGCCTTGGGTGCTAGAGAAGGTATAATCATTTTTAATGTAGCTGTGGCTCACATTTAAGCTTTTTGTTATTAACATTATGACACCATGCTTTTTCACCAATAGGTCAATGTATATTTTTTATAGAGATGTTATGTAAGCAATTTACTAATGAGATGTCAGCCTGCCAGTCACCTTAGTCACATGCTCATTGTAGTTCAAAAGTAGGTAGTGTTAGTGCCTGTGGTGAAAAAAAACCACCCTCTGACACTGAATGTGTTATCTGAAATAACAACACTCTTGAGTAGCAGGAATTGAGCCTGGCGCAGCATTATGTATTTAAAACAAACAAGTAACAAGTGTTAAACAACACATCACTAATTAAGACTAGAAACATGCAGTCTGGCAAGTTCAAAATCAGGGCAATTCAGAGAGAGAGAGAGAGAAATTGGATATTAAAGCACAATGAGGCAGTATAACTTTATCAAATGTTTAATCAGTCAATAAATTAAACAGCTAGCTAGGAGCACCTCAACGGGAATTACACTGTAAGAGGTGATCAATGAGCTGGTCATTGGACAGTCCTTTTATACAGTTTTAATGAGGAACTGTTGACCCCAAAATCAAAACATTAGCAGGTGTTTGACTGCAGAACATAACAAAAGCTGGACATTTTATCAAAAACAATTTGCATCACCTCTTGCAAAATTTGAGAAGCAGAAGTTACTTATGATGTACATAGTTCATCAAAAGGTTATTGTTTATTTTGAGCCATGACTCTGTTTTAGTTTCCAAAGCTAGCAAAACATCAGGTGAGAAGTTGCAGAAAGTTGCGATCAGCCCCCACTTCTACTCTTAGCCCATCTTGTTGTTCTAGATGACAGATGCATCCTGCTATTGCTACATTCTCTCGATGTACAGTAAGTTGCGCACGCAGAGGGCAGGAGCTCAGTGACTTGTTTATCAGAAAAGCGGTGAACTGAGGTTAGTTGCCTTTACAGGAGAGATACATCTAAGGTTACAGAAGGCATGAGGCTTACTGCCTCCGTAAATGCTCAAGACAGTATGGACAATTTAGCACAACCCTGTCTATGTGCTGGCAGGGATATTTGAGACTCATGCTTCAGATGTGGACAGAATGGGCCTGAGGCACTATATGGTAAAACTAGACTCTTCTTCATTCCCTCCTCTTGTTCATTCTTGAACAAAACACTTACAGCATACTTTGCAGGCCCTTCTCCCTGTTGAGGTATCATCGGGGTGTCATTCACATAGGAACATTGGCTCTCCTACGTCTTCCTTAAGTCTATATACTCTCCTTCAGGTATGTTAACAAGGGATGTTTAGGGTGTAGGTGATGGCATATCTACATTTAAATCTTCTCTTCGTTGGGATTTACTGGTGGTCAGGTGGGGGCAGTTAACCTGGCACTGGGTAATGGTAGTTGATTACAGTCAGTTTGGGCCTGGGGTTGTGAGCTCTCAACTTCTAGGAGCACTAAATTATCCCCATTCCCTGTTCTACCCTTCTTCTTGTGTATAGACTTTCTGAACCTTCTTGTTCCTGCATAGTTCCTACCTATTATTTTCTACCATTAGTTTTAGCACAATGACAGAACACCTGCACAGCGCAACAGAGGAGCAACAGCACACCAAAAACCAGTAACAACATTTTTACAATGGCAGACAGCCACGAAGGCATACAGTCAAAGTTCAACCAATCAGTGGCTGTGTCTGCTATGGAAACTCCTTCAGCAATCATTTTCTTTCCTATGTTGTTCAAGTCCTTGATGGCCTTGGCAATGGAGCCATTTTCTTCATCGTTGGCAGGCACTTAATGTGCAGCATGAACTCCGGATCCGAAGGCATATCCTCCTCTTGGTATTTCAAAGCCACGTTCATTCGCCTTGATCTGGAACATCAGAATGATGGTGTTGAAAAAACAGCTGGACCTTGTTGAATAGGCAGAACTCCAGGGGTAGGTCTTTGAAGGATGTCCACCCAAAGTACTCAGCATACCACGGATGTCGGTGGAGCAAGGTAACAGAGCCAGTCATTGGATGGGCATGTATGTGGAAGATATTGGCTGCAGGAACGACCAGGGTGACTTCGTGCATTGTTCTAGTGAGCGCAGACTGCTCCATCAAGGAGTGAGTTGAAGATAGAGACATTATCCGCAAGCCCAGTAAAAATCCTTTAGGCTGGAGGTTCCATATTGCATGTCCGAATTATAGAGGGTGCTGTTGCAACTAGAGTTGTGCCCAACAGGTATCATGCTATTCCTAGAAAACAGAGAAGAGGTGACTTTAGTTTTAAAGTTTTTTTTAGGTTTGGACATTTTCTCCCCACCCCAAGTGTACCTCCCACTCCATCCCATCGTCATAATCGAAGTCTACCAAAGGTGGCCTTAAGGACACTGCTCTACACCTCAAGTAACCTGGAGCACTCCATTTGTCATGGACGTAAATTCTGGCAAATAAGCGTAGAACAGTTCTATTTTGGCATGTGCAAGGTAGGGTGTGGGATATAGAGCCATTACAGTCTGCTGAGGATGATCTTACTGTCCTAAACCCATACTTCCTAATGAAGGCTGCCCTAACGTCTATTTCAGGAACTCCTATCTTACACATCTTTGTTATCTCCTCCTCTATTCTGGCATTGTTAGTGATAACCTTGTGCATTATTGGGGTGGTCCCATATTGTGGTATTTACTAATACTTCAGAGATGTCGGCCTCAATAATCTGAACTTGCCCCCGTATTCTGCAGAGGAACAGGTGTAGGAGACATTTTGCAGTTTGTGGTGGTACTTCCCTAGGGAAAATCAGACTGCGCCTACTGCATGGGGAATGTATGAGCACACATAACAGTATTCATTAGTCTTCTGCCTCCCTGCTATTGCCATCTAGATGTACCACATATTATCCTGGACATAGTCATGGACACTATGCTGCCAGGCCAATGAGGCATCCCTACGATGATGGGATGACTTAGAGGGACACATTGTAACATTAGTGGTACCATCACAGGCAATGGAGGTATTGGAACACGTTGCATTGTTAAAGTATTTAAGGTGCCACTACTACTGCTACAAGTGTCAGCAGATGAAGGGGAAAAAAGTATATGGGATGCACAGTAGTCTAGACAGCTTCAACCATTTGAGGAATACAAGTCTGTTGAGCCAAGCAATAAGAAAGAACAGTGAACCAATAAAACATTGTTAGTGCCACTTAAACAATAAGATAAAGATATAAAATAAAGCAACATGTCTTGTTATAAGGATCGTTTGCGCTGCTGGTGTTGCGGCTGCATCCGTAGACTACAAAATCGATCACATTCTTCTTCTCGGATAGTCAATGGGAACAAGTTGGCCTCCTCTTGTTGGTTGTTCAGTGCTGGGTCGACCATGATGTCGCTCTGATGTATCCATGTCGTTCAGCTGTTGGCGAGGAGTCTGACTTTAAAAGGTTACTTCAAATTTTGGTTTTTTTCCGCCGATGGACGTACTTCCAGACAAAGATCTGTGTTCCAGGAGGGATTAGTTGGAGCACAGGATCAATGGGGCCCTTCTCATTCCGCTTGGATATCGGAGTAGAAAGAAACTGCGCAGCGATGTTAACTCATACAAATACTCATACATTTCAGCTTTCATAATTTCAGAAGAACTTTCAGTATCATTTTTAGGTCTAGTTGCTGGGACAGGTACATTTATTGATCGTCCAGTGACTAGCTGATGGGGCCTTAGGTAGTGGAACTTGGAGGATTTCTGAGTGGAAACAGAGCAATCGGTAGGCAGTAAAGCCATTTTTTTCCCCACTTGTGGCACTTGTCTTACTTATTTTATTTTTAAGCAGACCATTCAGGCATTGCTGAAATTGGCTGCTGCTTTAGCATCACAGTGGACACATGGTACAGCTTTGATCCAAGCATGTATGGGAAAATATAACTGGTCTAATGCTACTTGTAGTATGGCCTGTGGCATGACAGGTTTTCCAGTCTGCCTATAGATAAAAACTGAGGGATCTAGTTGTACTCCCTATTTTTTTCATACCTGACCCATCCGTCATACCAAATGTGTGGTCTACTCCTCACCAAACATTCTCAGTCTATGACCTGAGGCTAGGTGTGAAACAGTAGTTATACAATTGTGCAGGCACAATATTCATAAATAAAACACACATATGCACTAGTGGAACTCCTAGCCAGACATGAGGAGGTGGAAACGTGATCATTGAGTATATGTATGCAAACATCTCGAAAACAGGAAATCTAGTACACTGCATAAGGACGAAGGAAAGAGCCCAAAAATATTATTGTATATAGTGTGCAAAACCTCGAAACATAACGAAGAACTAAAACACTATGCCATAATTGCTCCCTACAGAAAGGCACACATAAGAACCTCTATTACAGTAACATATTTGGGAACCAAAAACTCATAATGATCGAACTGCAAAATATTTGCAGTCACCCCTAAAGTCTACACCTGTAGTCTAAAAGGCATTTTTAAATCTACACACATTGTATTCTGAAAATACTGATCATCGCTACTCAATGCATATTGTCCTTCTACATTGAACTACACTTTATATTATTAGCACATTTTATTTGTTCTTTGTAGACCCTAGCACTGGGGCGTGTGTGGAGGAAGTCTGTATTGTTGGTGTGGTGGCTGTCCGTGGTAAGCTATTCCTACGGACCTCTGGTAGCTCATTGTTGTACCCTGTGCCGCTGTACCATGCATTGTATACTGCACCGAACTGCACATATTCCACAACTATTCCCTCCCTCCTACCACACAGCTGCACTCATTGTGCCCCTCTGTTAAGCAGGCCTATGTTTCACAATTTAGAACAACAATTAATTAATAAAGGGATGTCCACATCACGTCCCATCGAGAAAATCCTGACCTGCCATAGTTTGCCACCCTTTGTGGTCATAGTCTGCAAAATGTGTATATATATATATATATATATATTCACTGAAAAAACCATAGGTTTTAGGGACAGTTATAGTTAGTTGGACATTTCACTCGTACAAAACCCGTGAAATTCCCCCGTTATAGTTAGTTCAGCTAACTATAACTCGCGCCCCCGTAATGCACTGCTGATGACGTCACATATTACATCACTCATGACATGGTCAGTGACATCACTGATGACATCACTGATGACATCTCAAATGACATCACTGATGACATCACTGATGACATCATCCACGTGATAAAGTTCCAAATCTGCACACTTAGAAGAATTTCCAAGTGAAACCAGTCAATGTTAGCCTATGGAAGGAAATTCAAGTTACTGGTAAGTACGGTTAGAATTACTTTTCAGGACCAGTACTGGGCTGAAAGATGCAGCACTGAGGTCTCTCCTGATAACAGGTGAGTAAATCGGAATTCGTATTTCGGCTGATTTTAGAGGAATATTTGCACAATGGTGAAGGGAGGGGCGGGGCCTGAGGTGACATCTGTGCAAACGCGCCCGTGGCACGTTTTAAGTTGGGGGATTAAGTCCCCTTGAATCATGAGGGTCCCTGGGGCCAACTAGCCCACCAGGAACCTCCAGTATGCGCCAGGGGCTGCGTTGCAGAGACGTGTACAGAGGCCACACCCCTTTACACCTCTCTGCAACGCAGCTCTGTGGCGCTTTCTGGACGTACCTGTTGGGCTAGTTGGCCCCAGGGACCCTCAGGATTGAAGGGGATTTAATTCCCCATCTTAAAACACGCCACGGGGCCTGTTTGCACACATGTCACCTGAAGCCCCGCCCCTCCCTTCACCACTGTGCAAACGCGCCCCGTGGCGCGTTTTAAGTTGGGGGATTAAGTCCCCTTGAATCCTGAGGGTCCCTGGAGTCCAACTAGCCCACCATGTACTTCCAAAAGCGCCACAGAGCTGCGTTGCAGAGAGGTGTAAAAGGGGCGTGGCCTCTGTACACCTCTCTGCAACGCAGCCCTGACGCATACTGGAGGTTCCTGGTGGGCTAGATTGCCCCAGGGACCCCCAGTATTCAAGGGGAATTACTTCCCTTCTCAAAACGCGCCAGGGGCGCGTTTGCAGACTGCTGCAGGGAGGGGCGGGGCCTCCGGCACGATGCCGGTCTTTTTTTTTTTTATTGGGAGGGGGCTGCGTGGCCCCCTTCCCTCAGCCACTTTTTGCCCCAGGGACCCCATCCCCCGGGGCCTGAGGAGTTTTTTTCTTTAAATAAAATTTAAAAAAACGGGATGGGGGCCGCGTGGCCCCCTTCCCTGGGCCTGTATTGGCCCCGGGGACCCCATCCCCGGGGCAAGCCCTCTTTTTTAATTAAAAATTTGGAGGGGGGCTGCGTGGCCCCCCTCCCTGGCCACTTATGGCCCCGGGGACCCCATCCCCCGGGGCCTGGCCTCTCGTTGGGGACTGTGGGGGTCCCCAAACCCCCACAGTCCCGCCGGCTCCCCGTGTCCTACGGGAGCCGGCATTGCTTTCCACATGGGGAGCAGCTAAGATGCTGCTCCCCATGTGGAAAGCAATTTGCTTTGGATATTGGAAGCGAGAGCAGGTTTCCTGCTCTCGCTCCAATATCCAAAGCAAGTTTGCAATGACAGGACGGGAGCCGCGAGGCTCCCGTCCTGTCATTGCAAACAGCAGTGTCCTGGGGGTAGGCACCCCGGGACACTGCAGGAGCTGGCCCTGGGGGGTGGCGGTCCCCAGGGCCACCACAGGCTCCAAGAGGGGGCCGCGCGGTCCCCTTCCCCACATTTAGAAAGCCCCGGGAGGTGGTGGTCCCGGGGCTTCGAGGGTCCAAAACGGACCCCCATTTTAAATTTCTTAGTGCCCCGGGAGGTGGCGGTCCCTGGGGCATGTGGGGGCTGGAGCCCCCACACAGGTTAAAACATTTAAAAAGAAGCCCCGGGAGGTGGCAGTCCCCGGGGCAGCGGGAGGGCAAAAAGCCCTCCCGCACCATTATTTTTTTTAAGCCCCGGGGGGGTGACGGTCCCCGGGGCTTGGCCCACCCGGGGGCCAATTAACAACGAAGCGCGGGAGACCGCGCTTTGTTTTTTTTTTTCTCGCCGGGATCCGCGCACCCTGAGCGCATCCCGCCGATTTAAAAAAAAAAAAAATGCTTTTTTCTGCCCAGGGGGTCCTTGTGGGACCCCCTGAGCAGACCTAGGGGGTCAGGGTGTTTCTACCCTGCCCCCTTTGTGCATTTTGCGCACTTGTTTCTTCTGGTTTTTTTTTCTAATCAGCAGGATCCGCGCACCCTGAGCGCATCCTGCCGATTTAAAAAAAATAAAAAAATGCTTTTTTCTGCCCAGGGGTCCTTGTGGGACTCCCTGAGCAGACCTAGGGGTCAGGGTGTTTCTACCCTGCCCCCTTTTGCGCTTTGCGCGCTTGTTTCTGTCCCTCGGTTCTACCGAGGGACAAAATGGCTGCCAACACTTCCTGATTTGGAGTGTTGACAGCCACTTGAAAGCCAATTAACATGCAGCTCATGATCGGGACGGTGCGCGCAGGGTGCGCTCAGGGTGCGCGAATCCAACGCGGCCATAGATATATATGTGATTTTCATTTTGATTTTCACAGGAACTACTGAACGGATTTACACCATTTAACAAAAAGGGTTCTTTCTGAACCAAGAACTACCTCTTTGCCAAATTTGGTGTAATTCCGTTCAGCAGTTCGGGCTGTAGCCGTGTCCAAAGTTTCCTATGGGAAAATGAATGGGGAAAACACGTTTTGGGACCCCCCCTTTTTTCTCGGCCCCCGCTTGACGAATCACCCTGAGACTTTCAGGGTAGGAGCGGACCAGAGCGGGCCATAAAGTTTGAAATTTTCGCGAAGATTCGTCAACCGACGCAAGAGTTATTTCAAATAGAATGTCGCGGATTTCCTATGGAAAATAGGTCCTAACTATAACTATCTACTGGCGACCGCCAGTAGATAATATATATATATATACCTTCGTTTGTGAAAGATACTAGTGATTTTTTAAGATTTATCAATAATATCAGCTGGGATGATAATTATTTGTTAATGAGTATGGACGTAAGTAGTCTGTACACATGCATTCCCCAAGAACAGGGTATTCAAGCCTGTAGGTTTTTTCTGAAAAATAGATCGTTATCGTTCCTCTTTCATACTGAAATGATCCTGGATATGATCCAGTTATGTCTGAGAAATAATTTCTTCTTATTCAATAATAAGATGTATAGACAAATCCAGGGGACGGCGATGGTAACTTGCTTCGCCCCCAGTTTTGCAGGACTGTACCTCGGCTGGTGGGAGGAGCAGGTTGTCAGTAAGACCAGACAATTTTCTGACCACGTCGTCCTCTGGTTGAGGTACATTGACGATATCTTCTGTGTCTGGAATGGCACTCAGGTCCAGGCACGTGAGTTCGTGGATGTCCTCAATCAGAATGATCTGAACTTGCAATTTACCAGCGAAACTAGCAAAAGCACCATCGAATTCCTTGATCTTAAACTTGAGATCAATGACCACAAAATCAGCAGTAGGTTATTCAGAAAGGCCACGGCAGGAAACAGTTTGCTGCACGCCAACAGTTGCCACCCCAGAAACCTTATTCGTAGCATTCCTTTTGGCGAATTATTGAGAGCCAAGAGGAATTGCAGTACAGAAGAGAGCTATCAAACCGAAAAACTGATTATGACCAACAGATTCTTGGCACGGGGATACAATAAAAATCTGATCAAGGAAGCAACAGAAAAAGTGGAGAAAATCAATAGGGATGATTTATTGTTTCCCGAATCTGGCATGAATATAGTGGAGAAAAAAGAGCCGATAAGGTTCATCACTAAGTACACTAATCAAGCCTGGGAGGTTAAGAAAAGTCTCAACAAGTTTTGGCAGGTCTTAAGGAATGATGATGATTTAAGAGAATATGTGGGTGAATATCCGTCCCTCACATTCAGAAAACCCCGTTCATTACGTGATAGTTTGAGTAGAAATATGCTGCCGGGCAATACTAAGCGTATGGACATTAAGGTTTTTTTACGTGTAACCAATGTAAAGCTTGCAAGTTTAGTACAAGTTGCAAATCCATTAAACTCTGCAATGATAAGGCTCCCTTTGTGATTAATAAACATGTGAATTGTAACACTGAGTATGCTGTTTACGCATTAAGGTGCCCTTGCAACAAATTTTATATAGGTAGCACCATTCATAAAGGCAAAAAGAGAGTGTTAGAACATCTCAGGGCAATTAAGAAAAATGACAAAGTGTATCCAGTTGCCCGACACTTTAGTGAGCTGCACAATCAAAATTCCAACCTTCTTAGATTCTGTGTCCTTGACTGTATTCCACCAAGGTCAAGAGGGGCAATAGGACTATGGAACTTAGGAGGCTTGAATCTAAAATGATTATTAGGTATAATACTCTGGCTCCCAAAGGGCTGAACCTTGATGAAGAGATGTCCGTACACTTATGATGTTTTCATTTTTAAAGTTTTAATGTTTATATGGTCTCCTGTTCTGTCTTAAAGATTTAGTGTTCAGTTACACTCACAATACATGCACTTTTATATTTGATTGTTTTTAATATATCATCATCTTTGTCTGATTTTTTACAGATGACGAATGGGAATGATGAGAAGCATGAATTTGAAATGTCTTGTACAGCGTAATTTATGCAACGTGATATCTAGGCTCACTTGAGCATGACTGTTTTGGGACATTAACATAACGTTGAACCCATGGGGGTTGCTGTTGAGGTTATCGTGGTTTTAAATAACTCCGATCATTGACTGAATTCAAGGGTTACAAAAATGATATGCCCACTTGGGCTTAATTGTGAGCGTTTACCTAATGATTGATCTGATTTTTTTCACCTATCCAATATGTATTGTTTCATTAATTCAATATGAAGTGCAACATGATGAGTTTTGTGTAATCACACTGTTGAAATGATGATAGGCCTTTTGGCGGTATTGATATAGGAGTTGATCTCCGATATTCAGTGGGATTATTATGCCCTTAATGAAGGATACATTGAGTCATTTATGCACTATGTGAATTATCATGTCTTATCTTATTCAATTATTATGAAATTATATTTGGGTGTCAGCAATCCACTATGTACAATGAGACAAATGAATTACACTGCATTTGCGTTAACACTGAGCTTTTAGAGCCGATTTATTTGACCAGTAATTTTAGCGGTTATACATTTATTTACCATCATGCTTCCGTTATTTTCCAATTGTTGAAATATTTGATGAATGTTGTTGAAACTTTATTAGTCAAGATGATGATCACTAGTATGTTTTCTATATTTATTGCACGTTAGTAGCACTGTTGCTTTAAATGAAACTGACGATTCACTTACTCTTGCCCGTGACAAAGGAGTGAGGAAACTCCGAAACGCGTCGGACCTAGTGTTGTCAATAAACACGCTCTTTACTTGTGGCCACGGCTCCAGTGTTGGTTTCTACTTCTATCCAAGAGTTACGCATTGGATTTTGTGCGGATATATATATATATATGTAGCTTACTTCGCCATGTAGCGCTTTCTGCCGGAAAGATGACGAATGCAGACCCGTTACTGGTGCAAGTTTTTACTTTATTTTGTGGACGCCCTGCACCACCGCCATGACGCGTTTCGAGCAACACAGTGCCCTTGATCACATGACGCGCATGTAGAGTGCTCTCATATATTTAAAGTGACAGTGCTAGCACGTGATAGTTTAAAAAATGCATTGGCATAGTGAACATAGAAAAAATACTTATATATAAATATGTATATAAATAGCTTAAAATAACACTGCAAAGTACCAAAATGCATGTATATAAACAGAGACAAATATGTTATTGTCATCATAAATATACGCATTAAAAAAAGCACAACTTAGTAAACTGTTTAAAATATCCAAAATATCTAAAACATTTAAAACAATCACTAGATATTTCCAAATGATGTACAGACCGTATATGAATATTAAACCTGGTCTGTAAATACCATTGTGCCAGAAAGGGTTATAAATGCAATGAGTTAAGCCTAGTCCTGCCCAAGTGGGCCTTAGTTGCCGAAGTTTCTATGTCACAAATTGCCTAAAGTGCATGTGCAAACAGTGCCAAAATTCACCTATAAAAGTCACAGCCGTGACTTACTAAAGTGCAATGTGCAAAAAATAAAATGAAAGCTAAAAACAATTATCATGCAGGCAGCAGCTTAATGGGTATAAGAACATACTTAAATCCTCATTAAAAAGCAATTGGAATCAATCACAGGCATGTGTAAAAATCCTCACTCGAATTCAAGCCCTGGGGTATTTTGCTATCCAGTTCTAGAATGTACCTAGTCTCAAGTCTCCTAAGCATTGCCTCCCGGTTGCCACCACGTTTTTGAGGAAGGATAGTATCTAAGACAAAGTATTTCAAATTATCTAATTTGCTGTTATGATACTCCTTAAAGTGACGGGCAACTGGGTAGGTGACATCAAAGTTGGTGATGGCCTTCAAGTGCTGGAGCACTCGTTTATGCACCTGCAACTTAGTGCTTCCTACATATTGCAGGTTACACGGGCACTCCAGCACATAAACAGCATATTCTGTTTTACAGTTGACACTTTTGGTAATAGGCACAGGATTGGGTTTAAAAGGTGTTATATAGCTGGTTCTATTGACCCCATATTTACATGCCTTGCAATTAGTGCAACGTGTAAAACCATTCCTAGGACTGAGCCATGTTTGAGATACCACTACCTCTGGGCTGCTCTTTACTAAGGAATTGCTCATAGAGCGAGCCTTCCTAAAAGTAATACAGGGGGATCTAGTGATCTGACTACTCAAAACATGGTCACTGCGTACCAAAGCCCAGTTCTTATTTATGATTTTACGTAGGGCTTTATGTTGTAAATTGTAGGTAAGGATCAATCTGGTGGGGGACTCTGTACGTTTGTTATCAGAATCATAGTTACTGATTTTAGTGAGTGCTTGGGATTGATCTAAATGGGCAGTTCTATTCATAGCCCTATTGAGCATTTTTTCAGAATAGCCCCTATCCAGGAACCTATCCTTACTCTGTAGTTGTGCCCGTCTGCATTCAATATCCGTGCTACACACTCTACGGATGCGCAGCATCTCCCCATATGGGATGCTGTTAATCAGATGGGCAGGATGGTGGCTGGTAGCATGCAAGACTGTGTTCCCGGCTGTTATCTTTCTATGTAATCTTGTTTCCATCATATTGTTAGCAATGAAAACTTCTACATCAAGAAAACACATGTTGGTTCTACTCATCTGTGCTGAGAAGCTTAAATTCAAGTTATTACAATTGATGTCCTCCACAAATTTCTGAGCGCTGTCATCAGAACCTTTCCAGACCATAAATATGTCATCAATATATCTGTACCAGCATAAAACCTGATTCAATAAAATGTCTTCATAAGAAACCCTTAGGACCTGTTCCTCCCAGAACCCCATATGCAGACAGGCATAACTGGGAGAGAAACAGGCCCCCATGGCTACACCTCTGATCTGATTAAAAATCTGATTGTTAAACAAAAAGAAATTATTTTCAAGACAAATCAAAATCATACTCATTAACATTTTGTTATACTGGTACATGACATTAGGTCTGGTATTTAGGTAATGTTCTACAGCTTTGACGCCATCACGATGGTTGATGCTTGTGTATAATGTTGTGACGTCCAAGGATATCAAAATACAGTTTTCTTCCCACCTCACATCACTCAATTTCCTCAGAAAGTCTCCTGTGTCCTGGATAAAGAGGGAAGTTTTTGACATGGTTTTGCAAGAAGAAGTCCACATAGCGTGACGTGTTCTCCAATAAACTTCCACAAGCAGATATGATGGGCCTACCAGGTGGTTTCAATTTGCATTTATGAACTTTAGGGATAAAATATATGGCTGGAATTTTCGGATGGTCATTTTTTAAAAATTTGAATTCGTCATTAGAGATCAAACCCGCTGATTTCCATGCCACTAGTTTGTTATAAAATTCGTAGCGTGCTGCAGTTACTGTTTGCATATCGTTTCTCTTATAACAGTCCCTATCGTTCAATTGATTCAATGCCTCTTCCATATACATTTCATGTGGCCACAGCACAATATTGCCCCCTTTATCAGATTGCCGAACAATTATCTTATTCTGTGCATGGAGTTTTTTCACCAGTTTCTTATAGATGACGTTCTGTTTGTTGTACTTTCTCGTTGAGTGTGTCACTTTGGAGTAGAGTGTTTTTAACTCCAATGTGACCTTGTCATTAAAAAGATCTAAATTGTCTCTTAACATGATTGGGCAAAAGGTCGATGTTGGCTTAAATGGAGTGCGCACTGATGTTTGTATCACAGGTTCATCATAATTTGGTGTTTGTAAATTCATTGTGCTCTCAGCATGTAGTTCTTCTAAATCCCTAAGCAAATCCGCATCTTGTGTTGATAACCTGTCTGTGTTATCAATTACTGACGTTTGAATGTAAGCTGGCTTTTCTTTGGAGGTCCCTTGTAACAAATGATATTTACGCAGCTTCAATTTGCGCACAAATTTGTATAAATCAATTCTCGTATTTGCATAGTCAAAATTAGCCTGTGGGCTAAAAGATAATCCCAGCGATAGTGTCGTAACTTCTTCATCGCTCAATGTCATTTCAGTTAAGTTGATTATTGTATTGGACTTGTTATCCTCAGCCTCTATCTGCGTCGCCATCTTTTGTTTGTTTGTTTTTTGTTGTTTGGTTTGACGGAGCATCGGCGCCTTGCTCTGCGTTTTTGGTTCCTGTCTTTGGCGTGTTTGCATTTTGCGCACTTGATCTGAGAGTCTGTCGTCTGTCCTGGCGGAGGTAATCGACTTCCTGGGCCAGGGACGGTTTTGGAAACCCCACCGCTCGTGAAGATCTTGCTTGGTCAGTTTCAGAGTCACTGTCCATAGCCGAGCTGAGATCAGATGTAGATGAAAGCATTGGAGCATTACCACTGACATTAGGCTGCGCATTGGCAATAGAGACATGGGTGTTAATTGCTTTTACATTATCAAATTTCTTTGCGAAAGTGAACACACAACCCTGCTCATAATCGCATTTGTCCCGCTGGAATTTAAAAGTCTTCCGTTTTTTTATTTTGTCTTCTTCCCGCTGTAGTCGTACATGCATTTCTTCCCGATATTTAGAAATTATTGCTGTTTGCTCCAATTTGGTAATTTCATCATTAATCTCATCAATCTTTGTTTGTAAGGCTATCCGGTCGCTTTCAGCGTACTTAACCAAAATTTGAACAAGGCGCCATGAAGAGTCCAGAATGGATTCAGCCCATTCTGCTAACATTTGCGGGTCCGGGTTTTCATAACTTGGTGCTAACATTATTCTTAACCCTCTCGGGATCCGTCCGACTTCTAGATAACGTGTGAGCGATTTATGTTCCCACCATTTTGTTTGTTCGGCTCTCATAAGCTTTTCTAATTTCTTGAAAAGGTCCTTAACACTAGGATTGGTTGATGGTGCCGAGTTCGAGTAGATTACTGTCATTGTCTCCCCACTGGGAAGATCATTAAACATGTCTGTGGCCGCTGTCTCGCGACTCCGTAGCGCGTCGGCTGACATGGTGCAAACGTGTGGGCGTGTTGAATAAGTAACTATCAAGTTGTTGTTGAAATAACGGTGCTTGAATTGAACACACTCCTTCTCCAGACATTCAGCGTGTCCTTACCTTGATTGAAGATCCCGGCGTTGCACGCGTCCTCCGACGCGGACTTCGTCCATTGCTTCTCAGGCAGGATAGTTATGCTGTCTGGGGGCTACCGCGGCTTCTCCTTGCAGGAGGGCTGTAGAGAAAACCCGGAACAGAACCAGGAAGTAGCTTCATATACACACATATACGTATACACACATATATACATACATATATACATACATATATACAGACACTCATTTCACTGCCTTTTTTTCAAACAGTGGTGATGGTGGTGGTATTTCATGTAGTGACATAATCCCTTATTTGACTCTCCTGTTACTGACACAAACCCACAAGTTCCTTTACCACCACATTTCTTACATATTGCAGCCTGCCACTTATTCTGCCACTCGTCAAAGATCGTAACGTGGACCCTATGACCGAATTGTAGAGAGTTCCAATTCACATACCTGGGATGAGGGAAGTCTGTGAGCAAAGTCCTGATGTGCTGCACTAGCAGGCTGAATGCACTACCCATGGAACAAGCCCACACCGAACCCAACACAGTGCTTTGAATTGATGGCAGGCAAAGAGGCGGTTGGGCAGGAGGGTGCCTGTGGTACAGTGGGCATAGGGGAGCGAAGCGTGTATGTGTATATATATATACATATATATATACATATATATATATATATATATATATATATATATATATAACCTACTGGCGGTCGCCAGTAGGTAGTTATAGTTAGGACCTAGTTTCCATAAGAAAAGCATTTTTTGATTTGCCAATATCTTTAGCGACGGTTGACGAATCTTCGTGAACTTTTCAAAACTAATGGCCCGCTACGATCAGCTCCTGTCTTGAAAGTTTCGGGTTGATTCGTCTAGCGGGGGCCGAGAAAAAAGGGGGGTCCCAAAACGCGTTTTCCCCATGTTAATTTCCATAGGAAAAATTGGAACAGGCTACAGCCCGAACTGCTGAACGGAATGACACCAATTTGGCAAAAAGGTAGGTCTTGGTTCAGAAAGCGACCTTTTTTTAAATGGTGTAAATCCGTTTGGTAGTTCCTGAGAAATTAAAAAAAGAAAACTTTCGTTATCTGAGCACCGAGGAGGAATCGTGACTCCTCCCGAGCACGAGCTTCATTCTAATTGGCTGCCAACACTCCAAACCAGGAAGTGTTGGCAGCCATCTTGTGACTCGGTAACCGAGTCACAAGAAATCAGTGAAAAAAGGTTAAAAAAACCAGAAAAGGGGGCAGGGTAGAAACACCCTGACCCCATAGGCCTGCTCAGGGGGTCCCACAGGGACCCAGAGGCCCAAAAAAACACTTTGTTATCTGTAAGCCCTCGGGTGGGCCAGGTCCCGGGGGCAATGCCAAATTATATAGCAGGGCCCTCAGGGGCCCCCGCAGCCCCGGGGACCACCACCTCCCTGGGGCAAAAATTTCCATTAAAAAAATTTGTGGGGGGGGCCTCATGGACCCCCCCAAGCCCCGGGGACCGCCACCTCCCCGGGGATTTCTACAATTATTTGCGGGGGGCCTCGTGGGCCCCCCAAGCCTTGGGGACCACCACCTCCCCGGGGCTTTGGAAACGTGGGGAGGGGGGCCGCACGGCCCCCCTCCTGGAGCCCTTGATGGCCCTGGGGAACGCCACCCCCCAGGGCCAGCTCCTGCAATGTCCCGGGGTGCCCACCCCCGGGACATTGCCGTTTGCTCCCGCCCTGCCATAGCAAACTCTGCTTTGCTTCATTGAAGCGAGAGCAGGAAAACCCGCTCTCGCTTCAATGAAGCAAAGCAGATTGCTTTGTCAGCAGCTCCCCCTTGCTCAAAAGCAATGCCGGCTCCCTCAGGAGGCAGGCAGCCGGCAGGACTGTGGGGGCATTGGGGCTCCCCCCACGGTCCCCAACAGTGAGGCCAGGCCCCGGGGGATGGGGTCCCCGGGGCCAAATGTGGCCCAGGAGGGGGCCACGTGGCCCCCCTCCCGCGAATAAGGACCTCAGGACACAAGAGGACCTCATCACCCCACCAGCAGTGCGCCAAGAGGCGCGTTTGCAGAGTGGTGTAAAAAGGGGCGTGGCCTCGGACCACCTCTCTGCAATCCAGCTGTGTGGCGCTTACTGGAGGTACCTAGTGGGCTCGTTGGACCCCAGGGACCCTCAGTATTCAAGGGGATTTAATCCCCCAACTTAGAACGTGCCAGGAGGCGCGTTTGCAGAGTGGTGCAGAAAGGGGGCATGGTCTGTGTCCACCTCTCAGCAATCCCACTGTGTGGGGCTTACTGGAGGTAAGAGGTAGGCTAGTTGGTCCCTAAAGGACCCCCAGCAGCGTAGGGGACTTCAATCCCCATCCAAGACCATGTCATGAATGATGTAATATGTGACGTCATCAGCAGTGCATTGCGGGGGCACGAGTTATAGTTAGCTGAACTAGCTATAACGGCTGAATTTCTCTGGTTTTGTACGAGTGAAATGTCCAACTAACTATAACGTCCCTGAAACCTGTGGTTTTTTCAGTGAATATATATAACTAATTGGGGCAAAGTGTCTATATGATAAACAAGAACTGAATGTATTTCACAGTGATAACTTGTTTACAATAGGAGGCATATGAATGTTGGGGCAAAAGTATGATATACGATATATTGACTGCATTAAGAACTGCTTTGATTATAAGGTTTTTAGATGAAATAATGGATTTATTTGATAAAAACGCTAGCCATTTGCAATGTCCAACCCAAAAGTTGCATGTTTAATCATAAGCATACTTTATGTGAGCAACGAGAATTTTAAGTGAATTTGAAACATGTCTTATGTCTATGGCTGTCTTGCACACGTGGTACGCCACACCAGCACTCGTCACTTTAAAAAATGGATTGTTACAATGGTACCATGTCATGTGATCAAGGCTCGCCGAGAGCCGAAACGCGTAATAGCGACCATGCAATAAAACAACTGTAAGCACGAAACTGTGGTCCGTATCCGTTTGTGGAGGATTGCCAGGAGTTGACGGAAGTGTAGATATAATAAGCCGAGGAGTCTCCCTCGACGTTATACGGACCCCCTCTTCAATCTGGACAACGCACAAAAAGAGACATTTTGTTCCGGGGAAACCTGGAGCGGAAAGGAATCCGGAAGGAGAAGTCACGTCTGACCCCCTAAGCCGGCAAGCACCGTAAATCCTGACCGTAAACTGTTAGACTGAGTCGGAGGACCCAGACGAATCACGCTACGTTTCAGGTAGGCGTAATCGGCATTGTGGGGAGGAGAGGTGTGCCAGACGGGAGCAAAAGCAACCACATTCACTGGCGGCAAACTCCCAGACTACCAATAACTTAAATCAAAATTGCAATGTCGGCGGACATGGTACGCGATCGAGAGGCGGCAGCGCTAGAAATGTTAAGCGACTGCCCAGTGGCAACGAGTGCGATAATGACTAATACAGTAACAACTAGTCCAACTGATTCAGTCAAAGAAAAATTTAAAAAACTGGAAAAAAAGATGAGAATGGAACAAAGTAAGTGGTGGGAATTGCGTTCCCTGCAAAGATACATTGATGTAGGCAGAATCCCTCGAGGCTTACGTATACTCATAGCGCCAAGCTACGAAAATCCGAACTCCAATATGATGCGCGAATGGGCAGAGTGCAATCTTGAGTCATCCAGAAGACTAGTAATAATTTTGATAAAATATGCTGACATAGACCGCACGGAACTCCTAGAGGAAATTGACAAAATCAATGAGGAACTAGAGAATATGGGACAAGCGGAAGAGAAGGCTAAATTGCGAAGTGAAATGATAGCGCGTTTAAAGAGAGAGGAAGATAAAATTAAGACGAGAAAGACATATAAATTTCATCCTGACAAGACTGATTACGAACTGGGGCAAATCTTTACATTTGCAAAGAAATATGAGGCGCTACATATTTCTAAGTACAAAACCCGTTTGGATCCAAAAGCAAGCACATTCAAAAGTGGGGAAATTGGATCCAACACGTCCCAATCAGAACTCAGTTCAACGGTTGACAGCGAATCGGAACAAGAGTCCAGAACGCAAAGGAGGGGTCAGCAGACTCAAAACTAACGTTGGAAGAGGCGCTCAATTTTTTATGCTACGACCGGAGACAAACTCTCCGGCCCAGAGTACAGAGAACCAACGTAGAGCAAACAGAAACTATGGGCGGAGACAAAGGAGGAAAGCGAGCAGGAAACGCTACCAAAACAAAAAAATCAACGGTCGGACGTTGGAAAAACAAACGAGTAGCAACAGCAGGGACGACAATACTATCATGAATCTTGCCAATATAGTACTGTCTGATGATGAAAAACAAATTTTGTGCTTAGGTTTAACATACTGCCCAAACAACAACTTTAACTATTCAAAAACAAGACTTGATGTATATAAAAGTGTGAGAAAATTAAAATTGAAAACATTTCACATTTTAGCAAATAAGGATTCAAGCCAACACAAATCAGAGCAAGGAGTGTCAATACAGCTTGATTTGCCAGCTAATTTGACGCAGTCTGATGTACCTCTAATAGATGATTTACAGGAACTTTGGGGCCAAGGAAATGATATTCCAGCAATGGATGGCAATGGAGGGGAAGATATCTCAACTAGGACATCAACTGTAAAAACAGGAGCAAGCAATTTGCAGGTGACACCCTTCAAACCTAAATCCACCTATAACCCCGTCTCTCTAAGGGACTCAATTGACATTTTTCATGAGTAAGTAGTGGATCAAATCAAGCAGTTGAACTACAAGGTCCAAAATATTAAAAACAGGTACAACTGGCGGGATCGTAAATACCATGGACTCATGAAAAAACTAAAAGAGAACAACAAAATAGTGATACGTAATTCCGACAAAGGCGGCAATATTGTTATATGGGCCAAGGATGAATACACTAAGGAAGCGTAGTCACAATTAAATGATAGAACATGCTACCTCAGAATGAGTGTTTCCAATTTGAAATCAATTTATACGGAATTTTATCATAAATTACTGGCATGGAAAACAGATGGGTTAATAACTCAGGAATACTAATTTTTGAAAAACGACAATGCAGTTATACCCACAATATACTTTATTCCTAAAGTCCACAAGGATCCTGTGAAACCTCCAGGCAGACCAATCATATCTGCCTGAAATAGTTCATTGGAGCATCCTTCACAATATGTGGATTATTTTTTGCAAGACCACGTAAAAGCTCTACCCTCATATGTACGGGACACAAGTGATTTCCTAAGAAAATTAAAGAAAATCAAACGGAAAAGTAGTTATTGCCTTATGGCATTAGACGTAACATCTCTATACACAAGCATACAGCATGTAGACGGAGTGAGAGTGCTTGAACATTTTCTGAACAAAAAACAGGGACATTCGAAAGAACACAATAGAATGTTGTCAGAAATGGTCATGTTTTGTTTGAAGAATAATATATTTATGTTCAACAATGTATTATATCAGCAGACAAGGGGCGTAGCAATGGGGGCCAACTTCTACCCCAGTTATGCCTGTTTACACATGGGGTGGTGGGAGGAGCTGGTCCTTTGGATCAAACACTCCAACTACATACACCAGAACATCAAATCGTGGCTACGATTTATTGATGACCTGTTTGTGATTTGGGATGGGACAGAAGATCAGGCAAAGGAATTTGTAAATGTTATTAACACTAATGAGTGCAATTTCCATTTTACAGCGACAATCAGCAACACAACAGTGAATTTCCTAGATACACAGATATATATTAAGAATGATAAAATTGAAACAAGGGTGTTTCGGAAAGAAACTGCGGGAAATTCAACTTTGCATGCCAGTAGTGCCCATCCTAGACACTTAATAAACAGTATCTCCTATGGGGAGATGTTACGACTGAGGCACATACACAGCAATCACGAGGATTTGAAAATAGCACAGGTAGAAAGTAGGGGGAGGTTCCTAGAAAGAGGCTATTCCCCTAATATCATTGATGGGGCTATCCTAAAATCCATGACCAAGGAAAGAGAGGAAACACAGAGACAAAAAAGCAAGTCTGAATCTAGAAACTTAGAAGTTAAGGGATGAAATGAACTCAGAAACGAGTGATTTCAGGATAATCATGGAATATAGCAATCAACATAAAAAGTTGCAGTCAATTGTAAAGCGCAACTGGCCTCTGATACTCAACGATCCAATTATTGGACCACTGTTACCACAGAGAGTATCCATAACATACAGCAGAGGAACGTCCATGCGTGATTATCTGGTAAAGACCAGTCCCGAAACCATAGAGGGAACCAGCTGGTTGCAAACCCATAAAGGGTTTTTAAATGCAAAATTTGCAAAGCATGCCAGCAGGGAGAGAACAAGACCACATACCGAACTCCGTTTAGCACAAAATAACTAAATTGTTGACTTGTAAAACTGATCATGCAGTTTACGTGCTGTCCTGCCCATGTGGATTACAGTACATAGGAAGCACTAAACTACAAATACATAAAAGAGTGCTACAACACATGAGGGCTATAGTTAATCAGGACAACACGTACCCGGTGGCACAACATTTTAAAGAGCACCACGAGTCCAACAGTCTAGGTCTCCGATACTTTGTAATTGATGCGGTTCTCCCAAGTAGGAGAGGAGGCAATAGGGAGACCAGTCTGAGAAAGTTAGAAACCCAATATATATTGGAATTGGACTCGAAGCAGCCAAAGGGCTTAAACATGTCAGAGGATTTATATACATGCCTGTAGATGGTTTTAAGATATTTTGTAATGATTTTATCCAATATTTAATATTTGATATTTAGTATATAATGTTTTATACACATACTTATACATCATTTTATTATGTATAATGTTGTATTTGGTTATGTATTTATTTATTTATTTAAATATTTGTTGGAGACTGTCATTCTTAAAATCTGCCCATATATATATATATATATATATATATATAGATATATATATATACACCCTGCACAGAACAACAAAGATGATTTTTAAATCTGCCCATTTTTTGCACATTGTACAGAACTTTGAGTTCACACTATTAATAACGTAACTAAGCTAAAACATAAAGAGGGTAAACACCCCCAAACAGAAAAGTATGTCAGACAGGAGGAAGGAAAAAACAACAGGAGTGGGGAGAATAACATCCTCAAAAATGGCCTTAACAAAAGAAATCAAATGTAAAACTACTAACATACGATTAGAAAATGACGAATGTAAAAGTACATAAAAGTATTAGAATCTCGCACTAAGCACTTATTCACTTTAGCACCATTTGCACATAGCACAATGAGCACTTAATTACAGCACAAAAGACAGATTTAAGACATGTGAATTGAACACTAACAAGTTCATAACTAATTGGGGCAAAGTGTCTATATAATAAACAAGAACTGAATGTATTTCACAGTGATTACTTGTTTACAATAGGAGGCATATGAATGTTGGGGCAAAAGTACGATATACAATATATTGACTGCATTAAGAACGGCTTTGATTATAAGGTTTTTAGATGAAATAATGGATTTATTTGATAAAAAACGCTAGCCATTTGCAATGTCCAACCCAAAAGTTGCTTGTTTAATCATAAGCATACTTTATGTGAGCAACGAGAATTTTAAGTGAATTTGAAACATGTCTTTTATGTCTATGGCTGTCTTGCACACGTGGTACGCCACACCAGCACTCGTCACTTTAAAAATGGATTGTTACAATGGTACCATGTCATGTGATCAAGGCTATTCGAGAGCCGAAACGCGTAATGGCGACCATGCAATAAAACAACTGTAAGCACGAAACTGTGGTCCGTATCCGTTTGTGGAGGATGGCCAGGAGTTGACAGAAGTGTAGATATATATATATATATATATATACATATATATATCCGTCCTTAAATGTGTTTCACCCTCCGCCGCACCTCACGGTTCGGGTGCCACTCCCGCGGTGGTGAGCCACTTCATAATGAATAACTCCAGCAACCACAGTCGCGTTGCCAATGACCAGTGCACTCACAGGCAGGATTCCAACATAATGAATTGTTCAATAGTTGCACATGATACCTAAGCAATTGATCCGCAAACATTGCATAATAATATTTGGGTCTATGATTGGCATGCGAGCTTACTTAACTGATTTTAGACGTGGTTTTAAATACGCATTATGCTTGAATTTTATCCGTCGGACTTCAGTTATTTTTATGCTCTTGCAATGCATTTTGGATTTTAATTATGCATTGTCCTTTTTGTTATATTTATGAATCCATAAGTATTTATTGAGTTATTGCCTTTCTTTAATGACATCATTTAGGTTGTCATTTACTTTGTGTCTGCTAGCAGCTATATAGAGGTATCGTAATTACTCCTCTATGTCTATGATGATGTTATCTTTATGTCACGTGTATTTAGCACTTGCACTTTAAAAATGTGAAAGCACTCCGCATGTGCGTCATGTGATCAAGGCCTTCTGTAGGCCGAAACGCGTCATGGCGGTGGTGCAGGGCGTTCAATAAAATCATTGCACCAAATACTGGGTCCGCATTCGTCTGTTCCAGAACTAATGGATTGTGTATGGCGAAGCATGCAGTAGTAAATATACCGAGTTGGCTTCCTCGGTAATTGCGGAACCCCTCCTTCAACCTGGGCCAAGCGGCAGGAAGCAGCTTTTTGGCGTGGACCGGAAAAAAACTAGTTTTCTCCCACAAGGAGTAGCCGCGGCAGCCCCCGGACAGTGGAATATTCCCACCATCTGAGAGGAAGACGGAGCCCGTGTTGGAGGACTCGAGCGACGCCAGGCAACTCACGAAGGTAGGGACTCTCTGAGAGTCTTGTGAAGGAGTGTGTACGGGACAAGCACCGGCATTCATCCGACTGTTTGTTTTGAAACTGTAAAGTGCCCCAATGAACGCACCATGTCCTCCGACGCACTGCGGAGTTGAGAAGCAGCAGCCAGCGAAATGTTTGATGACTCCCCAAGTACAATACATCAACCAGCGTAACAGTTAATGCTGTACAAACAGGAAATCCCAATGTAAGGGATCTTTTCAAACGCTTAGAAAAGCTTATGAAATCAGAGCAATCAAAATGGTGGGAACACAGATCTCTTTCAAAGTACCTAGAGGTGGGGAGAATCCCCAGGGGGTTACGAATCATGTTGGCGCCAAGCTACGAGAACACTGACCCTAGGATGCTTGCTGAATGGGCCGATTGCAATCTAGAATCATCGCGGAAATTAGTCCAAATTTTGGTTAAATATGCTGAGAGTGACCGTGCAGCATTACAAATCCAAATTGATGAGCTTAATGGAGAAATTGGCAAAATAGATGTCACTGCTGTAATCAAGAAATATCGTGAAGATATGTTGACACGGCTGCAAAGGGAGGAGGAAGTGATAAAGAAACGCAAAGCATTTAAGTTCCAACGGGATAAGTTGGATTACGAGCACAGACAGGTGTTTACGTTTTCCAAAAGATATGATTCGGTCAAAGCATCAAGGAAGGCTGTACCCCTCCCGAGCACCCAAGTGAGTATGAGTAATAATGCGCTTATGTCCACGTCGGCCTCAGAGCTTAGTTCTGCACTAGACAGTGAATCGGACAGTGAACAGGCTAGATCTGGTCAAAGGTTGGGCTTTCCCTAGCCCAGGAAGTGGACTGTCTCCGTCAAGACAGACGGCAAACGTTACGTCCCTGTGCACAAAATGCAGGCACCAACAGAGACGCAACCAAAAGTGTCAGGAGAGACGCCAACGAAGTCGCCAGCGGCAAACAAACCAACAAGAAACCCTAAAACAACAGATGGAAGAGCAATTAGAATTCAAAGGTGCCAATACAGTCTCTCAAACGGTCATTAATTTATCCAGCGCAACACTAAGTGAAGCTGAGAGGCAGATATTGGCGTTAGGTTTATCCTACAGCCCGGAGAGTAATTTTGATTATGCCCAAACGCGCATTGACATCTATCGGTTTATCCGCAAACTGAAATTACGAAAGTATCATATTTTGCAGGGGACACCCAATAAAAAACAACCTGCGGTACCGTCAGAAATTACTCAAAGTCCATCAATGCTAACGGCAGGAGATTTTGAATTATTGCAAAACCTTCAACATCTACAGAGTGAAAATGACGCTGCTGAAATGGGGCCCAGTCAAAATATGCCGGACTGTGCTGGGACAATACTTGCTAAATTCAAACCCAAGTCCACATTTCTTCCAATATTGTTGCGTGACAATCTGGATATATTTAATGAAAAGGTGACATACGAACTTAACAAGTTCACAAGAAATACACCAAACAGAACAATCTTTACTTCCAGTTGATGAACAAATTACAAGCAAATGAAGATATCATTATCCCTCAGTCTGATAAAGGAGGTAATGTGGTGTTATGGCCGCGTGATATGCATATGGAAGAAGCCCTTAAACAACTCAATGATGGGGAGTGCTACAAGAGGAGCAATATTTAAGTGGTCAAGAGCTCGTGGAACGATTTCTACGCAAAACTCCTAGCCTGGAAAAGCGCTGGCCTATTGAGCAACGATGAATTCAGGTCTCTTAAAAATGATCATCCCGTCATTCCTGTGATGTATTTCATCCCGAAAATCCATAAGGACTCATCAAAAGCGCCAGGCAGGCCCATAATATCAGCCTGTAACAGTCTAATGGAGAACACCTCAAGATATGTAGACTTTTTTCTTCAAGAACACGTGAAAAAACTACCGTCTTATATCCAGGATACTGATGATTTTTTGAGGAAGATAAGTGATGTTAAGTGGAACTCTGAGTGTGTACTGATTTCCCTTGATGTCACGTCACTTTACACCAGTATTCACCATCAAGACGGAGTAAAGGCAGTTGAGCACTATCTGAATACAAGACCTATGTACCTGTACTTGCATAACAAAATGCTAATCACCATGATATTAACATGTTTGGAAAATAATTTCTTTTTATTCCAAAACCAGGTGTTTCACCAAACTAGAGGTGTTGCCATGGGGGCTTGTTACTCCCCTAGTTATGCCTGCCTGCATATGGGGCTATGGGAGGAACAAGTCCTTAAAACTGAATATGGTGACATCTTATCCAACCATGTATATATTGGTATAGGTATATTGATGATCTGTTCTTAATCTGGAGAGGCACGGAGGAGAGTGCCCTTCATTTTATTGAACAGATCAATAAGAACAAACTCAACTTGCACTTTACGGCAAATATGAGCAAAAACTCGATATGTTTTCTTGATGTGGAAGTCTTTGTTGTACATGACAGGTTGGAGACTAGGTTGCACAGAAAACCCACTGCAGGAAACAATACTCCATGCTACTAGTCACCATCCCAAGCATCTTATTCACAGCATTCCTTTTGGAGAAATGCGAATACAGCGGATCTGCAGCATGGATAGTGAGTGTGTAGTAGCACAAAGAGAAAGCCGAGATAGGTTCCTGGCTAGGGGCTACTCGCAAGCTACTATTGACAAAGCAATCAATAAAACACAAACGATTGGTAGATCTGATGCATTAATCAATAGAGCCAGAACTCCAACCACAGAACAGTCTGATCAACCAACCAGATTGATCCGGACGTTTAACAAGCAACATAAAATCTTACGCAGGATAGTGAATAAAAACTGGGGTTGGTACGCAACGTCCCTGTTCTTGGGGTACAACTTACGAAAACTCCGAACATTACCTTTAGAAAAGCTCGGTCTATGAGTGACACCTTGGTGAGCAGTAGCCCTGAAATGAGAACAACTAAAACCTGGTTAAATTCTAGAAAAGGGTTTTTTAAGTGTACATCATGCAGAGCTTGCAAATATGGGGTTAATAAAACCTCATATACAACCCCATTTAAGTTAGAACCTGTGCCCATTACCAAGTTACTTACCTGCAAAACCGAATATGAAGTGTATGTGCTGGAGTGTTCTTATGGCCTGCGGTATGTAGGAAGTACAAAACTGCAGGTCCACAAACGAATACTCCAGCACATTAGGGCCATCACTAACTGTGATGCAACTTACCCATTTGCGAGGCATTTTAAGGACTCCCATGGCAATAACTTGGACAATTTTAAATATTTTGTTGTGGATGCAGTCCCTCCGCTAAGGCGTGGAGGTAACCGGGAAGCTCTGCTGCGGAGACTTGAAACTAGGTGTATACTGGAGTTAGATAGTAAAACGCCTCAAGGTCTTAACTCCAGTGAGGATTTGTTTACCTGCCTGTGATTGCTCTTATGTATATACTCATGAAATGGTTTATGGCTCTGCCTCTTTAAAGTTTTTAGTCTTCATGTATTGTATGCACATTTGCACTTTATAAACAATTATGGTTTAATTAGGCCTGGGCGGTAAATTCCGTTCCGCTCGCAGAATTTGCGGAATTTGGGTAATTTCGCGTTCCGCGGAGAACGCGGAATTACCAAAAATTCCGCGATCCGCGGCTTCGCAGAATTTTTTGCTTGTTCGCGCTTTCAAAATGCGTGTTCGTGAGATATTTCTCCCCGAGCACGCAAACAGCATTCGCGAACAGGAAAAAAGCATCGCGAACGGGCGGAACAAGCAATTCCGCGTGTTCGCGGAACTTTTGCGTGCTGGCGGAGATTTTGTACCGTTTCGCGGAGCTTTGCGTAGCGCGACTACGCAAATTCCACCCACCCCTAGGTTTAATATGGTGGCACTTTTTTAGCACTAGCACTTTATGTCATAGCCATAGGGGATAGCAATGGCCCACTAGGGCTGAATTGTTCAATAGTTGCACATGATACCTAAGCAATTGATCCGCAAACATTGCATAATAATATTTGGGTCTATGATTGGCATGAGAGCTTACTTAACTGATTTTAGACCTGGTTTTAAATATGCATTGTGCTTGAATTTTATCCGTCGGACTTCAGTGATTTTTTATGCTTTTGCAATGCATTTTGGATTTTAATTATGCATTGTCCTTTTTTTTAAATATTTATGAATCCATAAGTATTTATTGAGTTATTGCCTTTCTTTAATGAAATCATTAAGGTTGTCATTTACTTTGTGTCTGCTAGCAGCTATATAGAGGTATCGTAATTACTTCTCTATGTCTATGATGACGTTATCTTTATGTCACGTGTTTTTAGCACTTGCACTTTAAAAATGTGAAGGCACTCTGCATGTGCGTCATGTGATCAAGGCCTTCAGTAGGCCGAAACACGTCATGGCGGTGGTGCAGGGCGTTCAATAAAATCATTGCACCAAATACTGGGTCCGCATTCGTCTGTTCCAGAACTAATGGATTGTGTATGGCGAAGCATGCAGTAATATATATATATTTGAAACATGTCTTTTATGTCTATGGCTGTCTTGCACACGTGGTACGCCACGCCAGCACTCATCACTTTAAAAATGTATTGTTACAATGGTACCATGTCATGTGATCAAGGCTCGTCGAGAGCCGAAACGCGTAATGGCGACCATGCAATAAAACAACTGTAAGCACGAAACTGTGGGTCCGTATCCGTTTGTGGAGGATTGCCAGGAGTTGACGGAAGTGTAGATATATATATATATATATATATATATATATATATATATATATATATATATATATATCCGTCCTTAAATGTGTTTCACCCTCTGCCGGACCTCAAGGTTCGGGTGCCACTCCCGCGGTGGTGAGCCGCTTCATAATGAATAACTCCAGCAACCACAGTCGCGTTGCCAATGACCAGTGCACTCACAGGCAGGATTCCAACATAATGTTTTATTTGCAAGCCATAAGCACTGACAGACGCATTTCGGCACAACGCCTTTTTCAATGTCAGTGCGTTTCAAATTTCATCTTCAATTTAAACCATGGAGGAATACGTGAGACTCACAAAAGTTACATAAAAACAAACTACGGCACATAGAGGCTTGTAAATAACATGTAAATTCAGCGGCCATCTTGGAGCGTTGTTTTCAATCCTCAATTGCTCTATTGCGGTTTCTCTTAATTATATATATTTCATATTAATAATTGCCACAAGATGGTATACGTTCGGGGGCAGGGGGAAGGTAAGAGGGAGGGAATTCGAAATTTTGATAAAAAATTCATGATAAAAAATATTTTCTTTCATACAAGAACAAATGGTACGAATATATACCAACTTGTAAATTAATATTCACATCTTCCCCACATCAAATGGACATAATATTCACCCCTCTCTATCTACTGATTTCTCCTCTGAAATATTATTGATTTTGAACTATAGAAATAAGTAACTCCTATCCTGTCCATCCTCCTCTATCTTTCCCTGAATGGGCTGTTATTCAGATATTTAATTTCCTCTATTCCCAGTGCCACGTAGGTGTATTGAAAGGAGAAAACAATCTACAGAAAGATCAATTAGTGCTGATACATTGAATGGAGATCAAGGGCACCTTATACAAGTCAAATGAATTTTGAAGATACATGCTGCAGAAGGAAGTAGGTAATCTCTATTAAAGGATGTCACTCAATTATTTGCCTGCAAGTACCCACAATTCTTCATTGTTCAACCCATATGGGACTTTGGTTTGTAACGCTATTATGTATTTGGACTCAAGTATACGCAGTTTTTTTTACCCGGTCTCCTCCTCTTTCATCTTTCTGCACTTGATCAATGCAGAAGAACCTGAGCAGATCTCAATTACTTTTGTGTTTCAATTTAAAGTGACGGGCTACAGGATAACTCAGGTCATTGTTGGCAATTGCTCGCATGTGCTCAAGAACCCTCTTTTTGGCTGGAAAAATAGTGCTCCCTCCATATTGTTTAGGACAGGGGCACTCTAGGCAATAGACCCAAAATTCTGAATTGCAATTCAGCAATTTCTTGATCTTCCTAGTTTTATTGGTCCCCCGCCCTTCCACTCTATAGTCACAGACCTTGCTACTATATTTTCAAGCTTTACATCTAAGACAAGGGAAGAACCCCATGACTGGGTCTTTCTTGACAGGAGTTATTTTGTAATGACTCTGTACTAACTGATCCTTTAAGGATGGGCTCCGTTTGTATGTAATCTGAGGGTTAGGTGCAATTGCCTCTCTGATCACATTAACAGTTCTTAAGATATGCCAGTTTTTTTTTTTTATCTGCACAACTTTGTGGGAACTTACATTGAAGTCTGTAATCATTCTGATAATCCAGAAACAATATGCAGGAAGGGACTAAGCTCAAGCCTTGGTGGCAAGTAGACGAGGTCTCCACACCAGCTCGGTCTTTTTAACTGCCTCCTGTAGGATCCCTCTCGTGTAGCCCCTTTTCCCAAATCTCTCAAGGGCACTTTCTTTGGCTTTTTGATATTCTGTTTTATTGGTGCAATTGCGCTTAATACGTAAGAGCTGTGGCTTCCTGCATGTAATACCGAGTTACCCGCAGTCTGTTTGCGGTATGGTCTGGTTAATATCTTGTTCTCTTCCACGTATACTTCCAGATCTAAGTAGAATACACTGGTGCTACAGATATTTCCTGAAAATACTAGATTCAGGTCATTGTGGTTAAGGGCAGCTATATAGGCTTCAGCTGCCAACTGTGTCCCTTTCCAGACGATAAACAAATCATTGATGTAGCGGGTCCATAGTGCCATGTTGTTAACCCACATGCTTCTCCAACCAGCCCACAAACAAGTTTGCATAGCTGAGGGTGAAGCACGTGCCCATCACAGTCCCTCGTTTCTGTTGGTACGGTTGGCCTGCAACTATGAATATTTTATTCTCTAGCAGAACCTTGTCACTTCTAGCAACATGGTATTATGTTCTTTATATTTTAATGCTCTCTTATTCAGAAACAATTTGACAGCGTTTAAATCTTTTTCATGTACAATGCAGGTGTAATGGCTCGTTATGTCAAGTGTTATTAATAACATTTCATCCTCCCATTGAATACCATCAATTAATCTGAGAAAGTCCTGTGTGTCCTTAACATATGAGCTCAGATCTTTCACCAAGGGGGATAAAAAAGAATCTATATAGATAGATGTATTTTCTAGTAGTCTGTTCTGAGATGCCACAATCTGTCGTCCTGGGGGGT